>CM024803.1:9694922-10294922 GCA_014281875.1 Nibea albiflora
GCGGCAGCAGGATGCGTGCGGATAGCGCACGAAATGAGACTGCACAAGTCATGCTGTCCGGTTGTTTATGTGGATTGACATATTTTACAAACGGTGTTACCTGGTGCTGTGGTGTGAAAGCACTGGGCTGTTCTGTTGAGATGATGCAGCTGTAACAAAAGTTGACTGTGCACAAACACGTTTCTAGTTGCTCAACACCCTTTATGGACTTTATGCCGATAAGCTTTTCTTGCCGATAAGCTTTTCTCGCAACTTTTCTTGTCTCCTGCTCTGGAGCTACGCTGTTTTCTTTGTCACTGCGTTTCTGTGTGTTTTTCAATTGTTCATTCACCTCACAGCTCTGCCTCCCAAACATCAGCATGTTCAGTAATGTGAGATTTTAAAATAACATTTTTATTCTTTGATTGTTTTCTGAATCTCGTCCATGACATCTTGCAGAACATCAGGGCTTTGCAACAGCCTTAACTGATTTGTGTCAGAGTTTAATTGAATCTATATTTACTATAGTAGCGTGCTGTGCCATTAGTGTTCTGTTCGGACATTTTTTGACGAGGCTCTAATGTGTGAAAGGAACTTTTTCTCCACACCATCACACTGCCACCAATGGTCTGTATTGTTTGGCACCAAAAAGCATTGTTACCTGAACCGCTGTAATTTGACCTTTTTGTTTAGAAAGATGGCAGACGAAGCTGGATTCCTCTGACAAGGCCACACATTCCTTGAATTTTTGCTGATGTTGATGAGCTGTGATGATCTTTGAAAGGCATTTTTGTTGGCGAAAATGTTCCTTTCTTTTTATCCTCTTTTCTTTCCAGCACATTTATAGGAAGATTCTAGTTCCTAATAACAAAAGGTGATGCGTGTTCATTTAAATGTAAAATGTGTTAATCTGGCTGCAAAGTCAGCAATCAGTTACCATCATGTGACTGTTACTATTTTGGGGGTTGAATCAGATACTGGGCAGGAAAGAAGAGAGAGTACACCTGCATGGATTACAACACTGCATGCTTTGTGTTGCGTTGCTCCTGACATATCACACTCTTTATTTTCCCTAACAGGAAATGACCCACTCATGGCCCCCTCTCCTGGCGGATATTGACACACCTCGTACAGGTGAACCCTCCAGTTCCCCGTTCCCAGTCAAGGTAAGAGTTTAAAGGTTGAGAATGAATGAAGTCTCTCTTGATTTTATGCTTACTGACACTGCCCTGTGCACAAGAGGAAAGTCATCCTTTACCACCTTTTTACATGAAGTAAGAAAACAGAGGACAAAATCATAGTGATGCATAAAATTGTTTAACTGAATGTTCAGTAATTCAGAGCTCTCTGATTTTTGCCAAATTAAGATTATTTTCTGTGGTGTGGTGGAGGGATACTCATTGAAAGTCAGAGGTTGGCGCTGCTGCCTGAAGCAGAATACTAGAAACACTGCAGCTGTGTAATGGCCTACCCATTATCAGATAATTTACCAAACATGTTCATGTGTCCCAGGGGTTCATACTTTCTATTCAGTACTCACAACTCACGTGGGGGTGAATTTTGATTCAGCATGTCATGTATATTCATGGTACACAGAGGCTGATTTGCTGACCCCATGACTCTTGAGCGAAATTAGTCTAAGTCATCAGTTAAGTGTAAATTTAGATGCAAATGTGCAAATCTAAATCAAATGTTTGACCCAGATTAAAGCTGTTTTCTGTCTCCACAGGAAGCTGAGCATGTCTCTTCATGTCCAGAACAAAGTGAGTAATGGGCGAATTAAGCTATGTATATATATATTGGGCTCAGAATAATGATGAACAGTGATGTAGACGTGATGTTAATGCATCATCATAGGGTTAGTGTGTTATTTCTGTGATTAATCTCTATTTTCGTGAACCATCAGCACCTCCTCTTCTTTTCTTTACTATTCTTCTTTTTTCTGCCCTCAAGTGAAGATGTTAGATGAAGATGTTTCTCCTTGAAGTAGTTCACTAAAGGGATTGTAAAAGCTGCTCTTCTTTTTCTTTAGTGTTCTCGTCTCCCTATTTTCCACCTTTTCTTCTTCTTCTCTACTGTCTCTCTACTGGTTTTCTTTCTGTTTCAATGGCAACTTGTACAACCACAGTGCCCAGTACTAGCCACAAAATACCAGAGGAGAAAAACAACCCTACAATTTAATCTCAAATTAGCCTCCACTGAGATAAAGAGGCAGTCATGTAGAAGAGAGGAGGATTGATCTCTCACTATTCTCAGGCCTTCTCTTTTATTGATGTCAAATATTAGTGTTGTTATATATTTTACTTATTTCTAGTCGGTCTTGTTTTTGTGTCTTACTAATCTCCATCACTTACTGCACCTGTTTGTTCCTTTTTTCTTGTGTTGTGTGGAAACTATTAATTTCCATTAGAGGTTCAGTCAGCTGGACTGCCATTAGTCTCCCAGCTGTTGAAGTTTACATTGACAGTAAATACATAACATGACCAGTCAGTACAAAAGCACCTGATTGCTAATGTATTAGTCATCATAAGCTGTCAATTGTTGCTCAGTATGAGACAGTTGTTCAGTCAGTCAGATATTAAACTTCCCAAATCTGTGTGTATGTTCTACCTAACATTGCATTGAGTTTTTGTGCAACCGATGTGGAATTTAGGAAGGTGTGGGAAATACTAATAAAACATTTTAGGAACAGGTTTCTGTGTCGCTGTATGATGATGAAAGCCTGCAAACCATCTTCTTGACATGAATGGTGTGGGTATCCTGATTTAGGACTCTAATGAAGTGTAGCAAAAGTCAAATGATCTTTGTCTTTAGTTAAAGGAAAACTCAGCTACAGTTCACATGATCCAAGTTTTTTTTTTTTCTTTCCAGAAAATTATGACTCATCTCTTGCTGATCCACCGCAGCTCACCCAGCAGACCTCCTCATCGTAAGTGACTTCTCAAAAGGACATTTTTTTGTTATTTTCCAAAGATGACACACGGCTGAGAGGATTGTATGTCACTGAGCCTCAAAGAAAATTTAATCTTTACTTGTTGACGTTGGCTTTACAGACTGTTTTCATCCAGTCAGGAAGAATCAGTTGGTTTCAGTTTGCTGTGAATTAAACGTGACAATTCACATCAAAGAAGCCTTTTACAAACGGTACAAGACTTTGCAAATAAATATTAGAAATATTTTCACAAGGACTGCAAACAATGATTATTTCAGCAGATTTATTTTCTTGATCATTTTGTGTATTGAATGGTGATAGTCGTTTGTTAGTAGTTTGTTTTATTTGACCAACAGAAATAACAAAGGAAATCAGCTGGAAGCATGGAAAAATACTAAAAAGATATTACTAAAAGGCATAATCGACTACCGAGATAGCATGTTAATGTTAATCAATTTGTAGTTCAGTTAATTTTGTAGACTTTAAAGTAGTAAAAACGTGTTTCCCATCGCTTTCTTTCTTGCATATAATGTTTTGCTAAACACACTATTTACCAGCACAGCTGGGGCATGAGGACCACAATGCTTGTCATTTAATTATAACTATAACACTGCTGTGTCATATTATTGTGGTGTGTTTGTGTGTGTGTGCTGTAGTTCATTTGAAGCAGCACATTCCAGAGGGGTAGAGTCCGCCAGCTCCAGCGACTCAGAGAGTAGCTCAAGGTCAGAGTCGGACAGTGAAAGCAACACAGAGGAGCCACCTGAGCACCCAGTGAGCAATCCCGTGAAAACCGAGGTAATTTGTAATTATTGTACTTGTACTAGTATTGAATGAATGACACACAATCATGCATTCGCTTAACTTCTCATTCTTCCCAATGTTTCTGTCTTTTTATAGCCTGATGTTCCAGTTGTGACCCATGTTGATTGGCAGTTGGGGAACTGGATCAGGTCCAGCCAGCAGAACTCCAGCACTGAATGTCAAAGCGGCGCACATGCCTCCGAGAGCCCCTCTCGCAAACTGCCACCACCCACTCAAAGCTCCAAGCTCTCCAGTGTAGAGGTGGTTGACCCCAGCAGGGAGTCTAAACCTCAGCTTTCTTCTCACCAGAAAGAGTTCACTGATAACCTTGGAAAACCTCAGCAGTACAGTGAAGGCCCTCAGGACAAGTATAACCAGCAAAGTAGCCAAAAATCCCCTTCTGCTGATTTGAGCAGCTGTAGCAGGAAACTTTCATGCAACACGTACTCCTCAAAACCAGGGAAAGCTGGTTGCTTGGATCGCACTGTAGCAGCGCACGGAGTGAAGTGTGAGGAAGTTGTAGCCACGCGAGACAAAGACCCGTGTTTCATAGACAGACCCAAGGTAAAGACGAAAACGGGACATAGTAAGAAAAGCAAGAACATCAGTGACACTAAAAGAGACCGTAAGAGGACTTCTAAACACACGTCACTTGACAAGCGTAAGGCTGGATCAGAGTCTGAAGTCAAGCTGGGTGTGTATGGTCATTGTCCATCATGTGGTGTACAATATCCAAACCCTTGCTCCTGCCCCACCCAAAGTCCTGCTCAGCCCGAACAGCAGTCTTCTGCCCCTTCAGTCAGAGTCAGTTGTAGCAAACCAAAGTCCAAGACCGTCTGCGCGGAGGGTACCAAGCTTCCTCACAAAACAACCCACAAACACCCAGAGAAGACTGGGCATACAGCCAAGAGTTCTTGGGAGCCCCACAGGCCTCCCAGATCTCTGCTGGTGAAGATTGATCTAAGTCTGCTCGCAAGAGTCCCCCAGACCTCCGGCAACCACCAGGAGATACCTGGCAATGTAAAGAGATCAGTACTGGTCACAGAGCAAGATGGAGGAGGCAGCAATGCTTCGGCTTCGACAGCACAGAAACTCACCAAAACCAGCAAAAAGAGTATACCTCAAAATGTAAGAAATAAGAAAGGTGGCTCTAGTTAGCATATGTGTGCATAATGAAAGTCTGTTTTTACTTTAATGTGTGATGTGTTGTCTTCTAGGTTGAGGTAGACAATAAAACTATTCCCAGAAAGAAACCAAGGCTGGATAACAAGAATACCTCAGCAACTCAAGCTTCTATCAAACAGGAGTAGGTCCCCTAAATCAGAGGCATCCCGTACTTGTTTTTAATCAGAGATGTTTTTATTTTTTTATTAAATGGTGGGTATGTACGTGAGTCAAGTCAGATCACTCAAGCTCTCTCATCTTATCACCTGCAGGAGCGCCAACAATTCAACAGAAGACCATGAGCGAAAGAAGGCCAAGAAAAATCCTGTTCCTTTGCAGCAGCCTGTGACACCCAAAGACACAGCGAAGGAGTCAAAGTTACACAAACGCAGTTCTGGGGAGATGCAGGAGTCCAGTAAAAAGGCCGCCGTAAAGAGCAAAGACTCCTGCAAGCACAAGAAGAGCAGTGGAAAGCACACAGAGCACCCACACCCTGAAAAGGTAACTGTCAGCATATAACCACCTAGCTTATGAAGTTAGTGCATTGCTTCTTTTTACTAAACAAACTTCTGCAAGTTCTCATAGATTTAATGATTGTTTGTTATTCATTGTTTATAAGAGAAGATTAACCATTAAAAATGTAACCCAATGTCTGCCCTGTGATCCGAGCAGAAGCCCCCAAAGAGCAGCCTTTCCGTCCCATCATCATCTTCACAGCCAGCCAGGGAAGCTTCGACCAACAGGCCTTTGCTTAGATTCGACGAGAGGTAAAAATCCTTGTACTGGGCTGTGAAGTTGTTCTAACATACAGTTTTATATTTGATATGTTGCCTAACAGTCAGTCTGAGTTTTCACAAAGCTGGATGTACTCCCTGAGTAGTGATATTTCCTTTTTCAATCTGGTTGCTTGCTGCTGTTCAATTTGTCTTCAAAGTGTGGCCATTGCAGATGAGAGCACCAGTTCTCCAGATGCTCAGTGAATGAGCTTTCTTTCCCCTGTGTGGCCTCTGTCTGTAGCTAACTATAAACAGCACACCTGTATAAACAGACTCAAGGCAGTGCGTGTTACACGTGTGCAAGCTGGTCATCATTTTCTGTTGCTAGATTTTTGCCTCCCGAGTAATTATGCAGTTTTAAGATGTTTTTACTTAAAATTCATTACATAGAGCTAATATGAATCCAACCTGTAATGTCATAAATGCTGAAAAGGATGAATGGGCAAACTGGAAATTGGTGAGTTGATGGGATTTTAGTGAGAGGAGAGATGATGAAGTTTATTTTTCAGTGACTGATTGTCATCAAGTTTAATTCCTGATGAAGCTCCTCATGTTCATGGTGCCAATTAAAGATTTTACTGATATTGTTACATTAGGTCTAAAATATGAGACGTCTTGAGACAGCTTACGTATCATTCAGGAAATTTGTACTCAGAATACTTTTCTGGAGTGGTATTTAAAGTGTTCCCATCAATGATGACTTTTCCTGTGTTGTTACTCCTCTTATAATGAATCTTTCACCTGTAGGCAGTATCCAGTGAAGCATTACATAAAGGAGGCCAAAAAACTGAAACACAAAGCAGATGCAGAGGTGAGTTCATTTACTAAATTGACTGCAGCCTTGTAATACATGTAAACCGACTGAACCCAAGTGTGTTTGTTTTTGCTCTTTCTTCCTCTCTGTAGTCAGATAAGCTCAGTAAAGCTTTTAACTACCTGGATGCGGCCATGTACTTTGTTGAGAGTGGCATTGCCATGGAAAAAGATCCGCAGATTTCAATGTCTTCCCACACCATGTTTGCAGAGACCGTGGAACTGCTCAAGTACGAACCCATTTTCATTATCATCGAGTCATCATCTATTAGACGCTTGCTACAAGTTAAAATCAAACATTTTGACTCCACAACTAAAATTTGATTCATGCATTAATTTCACCGCCACGTTCTCCACTCTTACAGGTTTGTACTGAAACTTAAGAACTCAGTGGATCCCTCTGCTCCACCTTCAGAAAGGGACTTTTTAGCTTTATGGTAAGATGTAGATGATATTTTGTGATATTTTGTGTTCTGTTGCATGAGAGCTTCCTAACATTACAACCAGTAGTTACAGTTTCTACTTCTTTTTTTTTTTTTAAGCTTACCACCATCTGTGTTTTGGTTCTTGGCAGCATTGTTGTCATTAATTTAAGCCTAGCTGTATGCATTTGTACAATTTTGAAATTATTGTCCAGCTTAATGCCTTATTGCTCATGCATTACATATAAAATATAGAGCCTGTGTGTTGGTTTAATATACATATCTTTATAATCGGATGCATCATTGATCTCAGGGTTCGCTTCACAAACAAGATACAGCTACACAGTGCAACAAACCAGCGTGTTCATGAATCATGTGAATAATCCAGTAACATCTAACTGTGTCCTGTAGTTTGAAGTGCCAGTCTCTCCTGCAGATGGCCATGTTTCGTCACAAACACAAAACTGCACTCAAGCATTCAAAGACCCTCACCGATCACTTCAATGTAAGTCCAAAGAAATTACCACTCTTCCTAACTGCCATTGTAATTGTATTGCAATTATTTATGTAATAATTGACACAATTGAATTCAGTACTTAAGTAGCACCTCTGCATAGATAGAAGAGCTACAGTTAACATTTTGTTTTGCTGATTAAATTTGGACTTCTTTCAGAACTCTGCTCAGAAAACACACGATCCTTCTTTCTTAACATCAAAGTAAGTCTGTACTTTACACACATTAACCTGCACTGTTAGTGCCTAATGCACTATGTGGTAATAAGCGTAAGATCACTTTCTGCCGGTGTCTTCTAGGGTCACAAACACCCCGTCCCCCATGCCCAGCATGCCGTCTCCAGCCATCACATCCACCAGCTCAGGTCCAGGCTCCAACCACAGTAGCAGCGGCTTGGTTGTGGACCCTGTCGGCAGCACCGTGGTGGTTCCCCAGGCCATTGAACAAGTGGCATTCACATATGTCAACATCACTACGTTATTCTTGAGCGCCCATGACATCTGGGAGCAGGCGGAGGAGCTGGCACACAAAGGCAGCGGTAAGACTGGATGCAATGGCACCTACCTGTCAATCAAAGAGGTTATTTATGCATAAAATCAGCCTCAGTACAGTTGTCATGTACGGAAAAATTGGCCATAGAGGACAAAAACTGTTTAGACTATAAATGTGTTTTTAACATGGGGGCTTATGGAGATTGACTCGTTCTGTAGCCAGTCTCAAGTGGCCGTTTGAGGAACTGCAGTTTTGACAGGTCCGCATCACTTCACAGCCACACATTACACACTGTCTGTGTGCAAGTTTAATGTTAATTATTTTAATAGATAAATATATGTTTTATTTTTCATATTTATGTTTCAGGTATGCTGACAGAGCTGGACACACTTATGGGTCCACTCAGCCTGGCATCTAGTATGAGCGCTATGGTCCGTTATACGAGACAGGGGGTCTACTGGCTGAGGCTTGGCAGCCAAAAGGTAAAATGACCAACAATCCCGCTCCTGCTACTCGATGTCTGCAAACCCTTCGAGCTGCCTCTCGCTCCTGACCTGTCCCTCGGACTTTGTGCCAGCCGTCTTTTTCTTGACTTCACACGGACGTTAACTCATCTCATGAAAAAGGTAGACTGATGTCATCTCGTGCCGTCTTCAAGGATACCACACTGATCATTGCACTTGTTCATTCTTTTTTTTTTTTTTCTCTCATGTCCACATTGGTGTGTCTGTCTGTCTCTCTGGCACTTTTATGAACTTTGGTTACATCTGTTGTAATCCACACATTTTATGTTTGGCGCCTGCTTTGTACCTTCCTGCCCCTCTGTCGGCTGATATCATGGAGTCACATGTGAATCATCTCTGGATGGAAACGTCAAATAGAACCAAAACCTCCATTTGGTGGCTCCGTGATTTTTACGCAGCCTTATTACGTGGTCGTGGCGCAAGTACTGACACAGATCATATTTATTATCACAACTTTTGTTATTAATGTTACTATTATGATCAGTAAAACTGAAGGCACTTAACTCATCATTCAAGCGTATCATGTTTAGACTTCACCGAACAGTTTTTTCTAATTGATTTTATTTCATTTCTCTTAAAAAGAGATTCAGTTTCCCTGTTTCACTCAGAAATATCGGTTTGATTTGGATTCAGGGATTTTGTATTTTTTAAAATTCTGCATTGTATTTCTCCCACAAATCGGCCAGGTGATAGTTCAAGCATGCAGGGTCCCACCTGGATGAAGTAATTTCTTGTAACACTTGTGACGCAGTATAATTTTGACTTTTGTGTCGAGTCGAGCTAATCCCCTGTTGGCATCTGTATTATCAGGGTTTTTTTTCAATGGATGTGGCCAGCTCTCCACTTCTTGTGCAATAATAAGTGCATTTATAAGGATGAATTAAAAACAATCACGTACATTAGCATTAATTAGACATCTGTCCTCTCAGAACAAAATACATATTGAATGTAGGTTGAATTATGTAAGCGAGTGTTGCCCACAGCAAAGACAAATTCGGATCATGATGAAATAAAAATGCATTTTGTGTGAAAGCGGTGATGTCCACGAGTCTCTGATGAATGAAGAAGTCATCATGTACAGGGGGGATTTCAAGGAAAAACCATTTCCTGGAAGGTCTCACCTGTCTGCTCCTGTAAGACGCCGCTCTGAGTCGCGGTCGATGCTGATTGGAAAGTGATTGGATTGTCACGTTTTTGTTGTTGTGATGGTTGGAGGCTGCAGCGTGGCAGCGAGTGGCGGCAGCGGTGATGTGGCTTTTTTTTCCTGTCCGGTAATGACAAGCAGCGACTGGTTTGTCAGATCAAAATGAATTTTTAGAAATAAAATTGTCCTTCTAATGGAAGGAAACATCTTAATCTAGAGGTTTCTGGTCCACAAATACTTACAAGAACAGAATACAGGGGGAATAATTGGACATCCCCGATTTTCCTTTTAGTGTAAAGTGGTGGATGTTGTGCTTCACGTCAGTTTGAGTTTCCTTTGACGTATAGTGGAACCACCAGTGTTTTTTTCACCAGATATGAAACTACAGTAGTGTCCCCTCTATTTGTTTTTGCACCGTAAGCTGCTTTCCTCTGTTTCCCACACTTTTGTTGAGTAGCAAATGTTGAGTTGCGTTGATGTTTACCAGATCTGTGGGGGTAGAATAAAATGGCCAAATGATAGCTTACTAAAGAATGCACTTTTTTGAGTATTTGTAGTAAATTTCAGTGCGTTATTGGACAAAAAGACAGACTGTGCTTGTCTTTACTCTTGTTTATTGTAACTTTGATTCTGAGCAATAAATCATGAGTTTCGTTGGTGAGGTGTTGACATCACAAATTCTTATTGGTACACAGGAGGACACAAAAATGATCAGTATGAAATGGTGATAATGAATACCATCTGCTTTTGGCATGTTTCGCTTGTTAATTCATTTGGTGTGTCTGTGCAGTTACACGATAAAAGGGCTAAACAAGGATCACAAAGTGCTCCTAACTTTATTTTCTCACATAAATGATGATATTTTTTTAAGTAAGGAGCGAGTACACTGGTGCCATGGCGTTTGGGATTATTTTTTATGTACAGATCATCAGCAGGCTGCTGTGGAAATGATCTATGGAGTTTCTTACCGCAGACGTCTACACTGCACGAGCTCATTTTGGCATTCGACATTCAGAAATTGTGCAACAGTTGTTTTGTTTTTTTTCAGTGTCCTTGTCTTTTCAATCCTGTGGCTTTTTCATTTCCATCATCTTCGACTGTTGGTGGTGCTTCGTCTATGAATTTCTTCGCAGCAAGTTTACACTTCTTGTCCAAATAATTATTTACTGGAAAAATTTGAAGGATGCTTTTTTTTCCTATTTGTGAAATATGTAAAGAATTTGTGTTGCAGTGTACAGAGATGAATAAACACTGGAAATGAGTTTATGGTTGTTTATTCTCATTTTTATCAAAAAAAAAACATCAATCAAACTATTTGAAATTTGGTGGTAAATTTGCGGAATTAACATGTAAATTACATTTGTCACAAAATGCTGCAAATGTTACAAAAAAAAAACTGCTTTAATTCAGAAATTTGAGTTCAACACAGGCATATAAGATTAGATCTTATTATTAATAATATATACAATAGAGTTGAAGACCTAAAAACTACATTATGGCTGATTTGTATCAAATTCAGTGTACTGTACAAAACTTTAATGATAGTTTATGTGTCTGATTCTCCTGCAAAGTTGGGGTTGGTGAAAGCAGGCTGTAACAAAAGAACACAGAACTTAGTATTCAAACTCCCATTAAAAACTTGTTTCCAGAACAAACCATAACAAGCTAATCAATAACTTACCACATCGACCCGACTGGTTTGTCTCGTTGGCAGACTGAGGCCGCTCAGTTTATACCCCCGTACGATGAAGACAAAGTACAGCAGTCCAGCTATCAAGGCAAAAAACACAATGCCTCCAATGATGGCGCCAGCGATCACTCCTCCTGTACAAAGAGAGATACAGAAGTGTTACTGCGGATGTTAAACACATTTTAATTGAGCCCAAACAAAATGATGCCAGAGGGAGACAAAAAAAATATAGATTTGGCACTTTGTCAGACTTACCGTTGCCTGGATTTGGAGGATCAGTGGGAAAAACTGGATTTCCTCCATCATCTGTTACGTAGTCTGAAAGAGAGTTTTACATAGAGAAGCTGTTGATCTGCTGTGAAATGGGCAAACGCAGTCCTCGTCAGTACATCCATTGAATTTAAACTTACACTGTCGGTGGCGGCATGCAAAACCTCTCTTCTGCATGCAGTTGTTGTCATTCCAGCGTCCATCGTGGTACATCTCCACGCAGTTCTCTTCGGCCACATCGCCGGGGTGGAAAGCTGCGTTTGGCTCTCCGGGAGCCCAGTTGAGGAAACTCACGGCGCTCTTATCTGTCCAGCCCCAGCCGACTTAAAAATCAAATGTAAAAGCAGATGTCCAGATACTTCACGGGTATTTCAAAAGTCGGGTACAAATAGAAAACAACATTGCTATGCCTGTCCATTTCTGCACTCACAGTTGTTGTCCCTCGTGAGGCCGATCCAGATGTTGTGATATTTGGTGTAGTTCATGTTCCTGATGAACTCCACGTCTGCTCTGCTGTGGATGGACACCAGCTCTGTCCTGAGTGACTGGCAGAAGTGTCGGGAGTCTGGCCAAGAGAAACCCTCCTGCCCGTTGTACACATAGTAACAGTAGCGGCCGTAGGGCTTCCATGATGATGTCAGACATCGCCCATCACCGGGCCTGGGAGTTGGTGGCGGGCTCTCTGAGAAGCGGCATGAGTTATATAATCAGTTCCTCATTATGGGTCTAAAAGTCTCCGGGATAAAAAAACAGTTTGTGTTATGTACCTGAGGTGATCTTGCAGATGTAGGGTTTAGCTTGGTCACACCCGGTGTCGTTCCAGGTCCCGTGGAAGTACCGTGAACCGTGCATACTCACGCAGCCCTCATCCTTGATGTTGCTCGGCTCGCCCGGTCCCCACTGAGTGAAGAAAACTGGCCAGCCGTCACTCCACGTGTAGGTGCCGTCATCCTGCGTTACAAGAAAATACGAGCTCAATGATAAAAGGGTCAGGTCATCCAAAAATACAAAAAAAAATTAGTTTCTGCAATGATTTGAGGCATTCATCTTTTTGTTAAGTGTTAATTTTTTAACACTTAATATATTAATAGTTTTAATTTGAACCCAAGTTTTCATGTCTTTAATGTGTGTTTGTTTGTAGATACTTCAGGTTAACTGACTACCTTGCGCCTGAGTCCGATCCAGGCGTCCGCTTTGCCCTGCAGCACCACTCCAGCGACGAAGGCCTGGTCGTAGCTCATGTCGATACTGGCCAAGTTGCCTCCCTGCTGCATACAGGCTGCCTGAGCCTGGTCCCAGGGCAGTGGCTCGTTCACCAGCTTGTAGCAGTTCAGATACCAGGAGATGTAGCCATCCGGGCAGGGGCTCTTGGTTGGAGGTGGAGCAGGGATGCTGCTTGCTGATGTGGAGGCAGATGGAGGAATGTCTTTTTAGAAACAAGGACTGCTACATGTCTGAAATGCTTCTGATACTCGGAGAACAAATGGAGTTTGTACTGACATTTCATCCTGGAGCAGACGAAGCTGTTATTCCTACTACAGGCGTCATCGTTCCACTTGCCGGTCACCAGGTGATTGTGAGTCATCGCCACGCAATGCTCCTGTTGAGAACGACAAGAAAGCCTCAGGCTGCCGAACCCTAAACGTGAGGCTTTGAGCAAAGTTTGTCCTGCCTGCTCCAGTAATCAGACTCTGCAGGGTAAGTAAGGTATTCTCACCACTCCTTGTGCGTTGTTGGGCTCGTTGCTGTCCCAGTTGGTGTACAACACGGGGCTGACTCCGTCACTCCAGGCGTACTCATTCTCCATATTGACGTCTGACAGGCCAATCCATGTCGGGAGCTCGAGGTCTCTCAGGTAACTAGAAACAAAGTCTGACGGAGAGGAGTGGATCAAAATATAGAGAGTAGTCCCTTTTTTTTAAATGGACTGGATTCATTCTCATAGATGTAGCTCACCGTTCTCGTACTGGTCATCAATAATTGCCAGATTTCCTTGTTGGGCTTTGCACCAATCCCCAGCATCAAACCAGTTTGCTTTCATGTCGCCTTTCTTCCCTTTAAACAGGAAGCACTTATTCTTGAAACGCATCCAACCTGGAGGGAGGAGAGGTACAAATGATATCAAAATGACAATAATTTGTGATCACCAGTGAGGTGTAAACTCTGACTGAACCAAGGTTTATATTGTGTCAGGATATATGCTGGCATATTTCCCAGCTGTAGAGACGATAAACACCATATACAATGTACTATACTAATAAAATGAATCCTATGTACTGTAAATACTAAATACTGCTGGTTTGTATTTTAGATTCTTAATCATTCTTAATAAAAACTTGAGATATTCAAAACTGTCAACAAATGCCATGAAAAGACCAAAACCAACAATGTGTCAGTCCATCGCTCATTTCCGTCCGTCTGTGGCTCTTAGCCCCAAATCCATTTGTTCCATCTCAAGATATACCGCAGATTAATACACATTTGATGCCCTAGTGAATATTTCCAGCAGCAGGATGGGGTGTGCGGGATTAACTCAAAATAAACGACAGTGTGTGTGTGTTAATGTTTTTGTAGGGGCATGTCAGCCGGTGTAACGGTGAAGCTCCACTGTTTTAATAGTGTTTGGATGTATGTGTTACCTTCAGGGCAGTTGCCCTCCCAGGGCTGTGTGGGTGGAGCAGGGGTGTGGACATCCCCAGGGAACTTCTTACAGACGTAACCTGCTACAGCCCGACCACAGTTGGCATCGTTCCATCCACCTTGACAAGCCACAGTTCATTATGTATCAGCATCAGAGGGTGTGAGCGTTCGATGAACACGCGGAGAGATCAAAATAAGAGTAAATGGCTCTATGTGGGTACCTTGATGTCTGTTCATCTGAACACACTGCTCCTCCCCGTTGGCGTTGTTGGGTTCACCCGAAGCCCAGTGAGTGTAACTCACAGGGGAGGAGTCCACCCACCTGCGCAGGTAAAACAGAGAAATCTAGTCACTGACCTTTTGTGTGCTCATCATAAAGAAAAAAATCCTCTATGGAGCTGAATCATTGTGAGTGCTGGCACTTGTTTCATTGTGCTGTAGCGATGATTTGGACAGGAAGAACAGCAGTTTCGGAGCTCGAATTCAGATCATCAAGACAGGAAGTCATTTATTTTTTATTGATTTATTTATTTAGAGACTTAGATCAAAAATGTAAATCCTATAGGTTTGAATATGAATCTCTCATTGTGAGTGCTGGCACTTGTTTCATTTTGCACTGTGTACTGAGCAGCTCTGGGATTTGTCTCCAACGACATCTGCTGCTCAGATTTAGGAAAAACTGAGCGGAATGTTCTCGTTTTCTCAACAAACACACGTACATGTACTGTCCACTTGCAATGCCAAACATCCTCATCCCGATCCAAGCTGCAGCGACCTCGCCCGTCCCCACCTGGAAGAGCGAGAACATATTTCACTGTCGCACGTGACAACGTATTCTTCTGTGAAGAGGTCAAAGAAGAACAAAAAAAGAAAGGCACACCATGCTGTTCACGTATGCCTGCTCCTTTGTGTTCAGGATGGACACGAGCAAGGCCTTTTCTTTGTAGCAGCGCATCAAAGCCTGGTGGAAGTCCACTATGTCGGTGTCGTTGTAGTAGTAGCAGATGCCTTCGTTCTTCCTCCAGCCGGGGTTGGTGCCGCAGTCAGGAGCTGAGAAATGATTGGTGAGATCGGCTCGTGACAAAGCTTGAGCTACATGGCACGCGTCGTATTTCGGTTTGCAAGGGGGGGCTGATTACCTGGGACGGGAGGTGGAGGCACTGGTGGCACGATGGGGTCCTTTCCTTTAGCGATCATACATATCCAGTCGTGGTGAGCGTCACAGTTGAGATCATTCCACCAGGAGTGGCTCCCGTTGGTGCTGCTCAACATCTCTACGCACTCCTCGCGCCCCTCGTGGTTGTTGGGCTCCCCGTGACCCCAGTTGGTGTGGGAGAGAGGTGTGCCATCGCTCCACGAATACCCTGCACGATGAATATAATGAGTTTTTGTTTTAGCTACCTTGTTAGCTTCCAGCTGGGTCCCCTCTTTAAAACACTCACCGCCTTCTGCAGGGTTGTGCTTGAGGCCGATCCACTTGCTGCTGGCTTTGCTGTGCAGAGCCAGGAACTCTTCCTCCTCCTGGCTGTGGATGCTGACCAGATCGGCTCCTCTGGAGACACAGTCCTCATGTGCTGCACCCCAGCTCTTCTTCATGGACCAGTCCACATTGTGGAAGAGCTGGAATAAATCAGCCGATCAATCAGCACTGGGAAATACACCACTGGCGAAACTGCCCTCGCAATCGTGGTTTTAGGCGCCTTATTTACCCTGTAGCAGTTTCTGAAGTGAGAAAGAGCCGTCCAGCCCTCAGAACAGCCATGTGCATCAGGAGGAGTCGGAGCTTTGGTGGGTGGGGTGATATCGGGCCTGGGTTTCTCACAGATGAAGGCGTAGTTGTCTAAGCACTGCTTGTCGTCCCAGAAACCACCAATCAGGCCCGACGTCATCGCCACACAAGTTCCCTCCCCGGTATCTAGAGACAAACAGGACATCTGTGTTTCCCGCTGTGCATATACCGTCCTGTACAGCTGAGATTAGGGTTAGTGCTCGATCTGTACCTGGCTGGTCTTTGTTCCAGTGTGTGAAGGTGAGAGGTAAGCCGTTGTCCCAGACGTAGTCCACCCCTCCGCCTGTTCCATGCGCACGCAGGCCAATCCACCAAAATCCAGTCCTTCCTGACAGCGCCACTGTGAAGTGTGACTGCTCATAACTGCAGAGAAACACAGACAGCCCAGACAGACAATGTTGTTTTAAATATTTAGTTTAAACATTGAAGAGAGATTATTATTATTATGTTTGTGTGTGTGTAACACTGGAGACTATAACCAGGAGAGACTTGCAGCACACACAGTGTGAACCCCAAAAATCCTGCACCTCTCCACTGCTCTGCGGTCTAACTCACATGTCTCCGATGTGCAGCAAGGAGCTGTCCTGCAGCTGACAGAATTCCTTTGCATCCGACCAGCTCCTGGGCGTCTCCTCCATGAAGTAGCAGGAGTAACCGTATGCTGTCCAGCCCTGGCACACATGACAGAGGTGAGGCCATGGCGGTGTTATCTCACACAACACAACTCGCACTCTCGGCTCTCGTTCAACGGGGGAGCTCAACTTAAGCTAAGCTTAAGCTGAGCTTAAAAAGAATAACGAGTACATACCTGAGGGCATCCGTACACTGTGGGCTGTACAGAGGGCAATGGGTAATGAGCTTTGGGCATTTTGCATATGTAGGTGTTAAGTTCTGTGCAGGAAACGTCGTTCCATCGTCCAGTCTGGAACAGAGATCAAATTAAAATGAATGATGGTCAAATTTTCGCTTCGAATCTGTATCATAAAATATCATTTTCATGGCATGTAAGACTTTTTCCATCCGCTTTACCTGGTGTAACATCTCAACACAGTCTTCACTGAACCCATCGTGGTTGTTGGGTTCCCCTGGAGCCCAGTAAGTGAAGGTCACCATGTGATTGTCAGACCACATGAACATACCGGGGATAAACAGGTCGTTCAGACCAGTCCACACGTCACTGGTGGCTGTGAGGGACAAATAAAGTTTATTCCGTTCGCACGCGCTATTAGAAACTTCAAACCGGCTTTCGCCTGGTGTCTTTCTAGATCAATACCCATGTACAGGTAGCTCTCCAGCCAGCTCTGCTCCGTCATCGAGCGGATGGATACGAGTTCGGCGCCAAGGCCCCTGCAGGTGTTCTGGGCGTCACGCCACGTCTTTTTGTCTTGAAAAGGTTTGTAGCAGAAGTCTCCGAACTCGTACCAGTCAAGCCCTGAACACCTCAGCTCTGTAAGAGAGAGGGAACCACTGCGACTATCATGCATAAAACAAAACAAAAATTTAAACAAGTAGTGTCTGCTCAGAGAAAAGAGACTTATTGGAGGGATTATAAATAGATCCCAGCTTACCTCCATCTGCAAAAGTATAGGAGACAGCATAGCTCTCATCATATCTGTAGGAAAATACATTTGTTGTTGAGTTGGCCTGCCAAGACTGTCGCACAAACGAAGAGGATTTAGTCTGAAACTCGAGCGCTTACTGTCTCGTGGTGATGCCATTCCTTGTGGAGCCGGCATAGAAGTTCTTTCCAGGAGTTTTCAACAAAGTACAATCCCCTCCATTCGCATTTAATACCACTCCAGCATGAATAGCTGCAGCGCAGATGTTTGAGTCCTGTTAAGAGGAGACGGAGCAGAGAGATATTTTTATATATGCCGTTTAAAACACCGCCAACACCCTGCAGAGGTTAAGGCAAAGATAAGGCAATACATGCACATACCCCGCGATATTCTGTAGTGCCGTACACTATGTAATTTTCGTCGGCACAGCCTGCTGGACAGTGGAGACTGAAAAACCAGGAAATAACATTATAATATAACAAATACTGCATGTAAGATTCTTAGAATAATATTTCAGGTTTCACTCACGTCATTTTATCATTGGCAAAGTTGAAGTTGGGCCTATTGGCGCATGTGACTGCATCTGTTGAACCACATATTATATTATATTACTGAGCATCATTCACAGAACAGCATCACAGCAGATCGTGTTACTGAAAACTGGAAGTGGACACTGGTAAAGTGGTTTTCTCACAGTCTGGTGTGCATCCCAAGATGTCGAAGCGAAGGCCCGCCCGATTGTTCCACTCCACAGGGAGGATGCGGACGTACAGAGTCGACACGGGCGTACCAAGCAGCTGAATATCAGGAGTGGATCTGTCTGATGAGCCTGGAAAAAACTGCAAATCGAGAAAAACAGATGAGAACCAACGTTTTTTCCGTCCTCACAGTTTGGTTTTCAACCAGATCGTTCGCAACCTCTCGATGTTCAAGATGTTTAGCCGACTCTTCTCACTCACCACCCCGTCGGCTTTGTAGTCCGTCCAGGTAATTCCATCCATACTGTGCTGGAGCTTAAATTTGGTGAGCCAGTGGTCATTTTGAGGACAACCTTGGATCACGACTCCTGTTACTTTTCTGGTCTGGCCCAGGTTTACCTCGATCCAGCTTGAGGCCGCTGAAGGAGGGGGACATTAGATATGGGATGAGATGAAAGCGAGGAAAGAAATTAAGCCTTAAATCTCTGTCTTCACCTTCAACTATTGTGCTGTTGCCATGGATACACAGTACATATACATATATGTCACATGTCTATATACAACTCTCCAAGAAGCATCTTGAGTTGTGAGCTACTTATTGTCCTTAGTCTTATCCTAGTTTGTATGTGTGACTGTTGGGTTGGTACGTACGGCTTTCTGAAGGCATCCAGCAGGAATTTCCATTCAGGCGGGCTTTGTTGGGGGTGAAGGAACCAGTGGAGGAGGAAGCAGCGAGCTGAGAGTCTGTGATGTTCCCGTCCTCGACGCCCAGGCCGTGCAGACACACTGTCACAAATCACAAAAGAAACCCTTTTGTTTACCCTTCAGGTGACTCCAGCAAACGTGGAGATTGAATTTTAAAGCAAAATCTCGTAACCTTCTTACCATAAAATAAGAGAATCATTTTGATACATTGATGTATAATCAGGTGAGTGGCGTCTTTGCCATTCCCACTCTGGGCCCTGCACATCTGTTCTTGCACTGTGGAAGTTTGTGCTTCGGGTACAATCTCCCACAAGAAGAAGACGCTTCACAGTACTAAGTCGCACACCACCAACTATTCCGCAGATTTTGGCGAGGCTGGATCATATTTTATGGAGAAAATGTTTTTTTTGCTTTTGCCTCTGATGTCAACTCAACTCTCTGTGATTTACAGTTTCCTAATGTACAGTAAAATAAACTGTTGTGAACTATAGCTGCTGTTAGCTAATGTTAGCTCTGTTTGTGAGCTGTGCTGCCTGGACCGTGAGCTCAGAGTGCTGCAGAAGTTTTCCTGTTCGTGCCACAGGTATTTTGGACCATAGGGAAGAGGTTTCAGGCCTGGGCCATTGGTGAATGCTAATGGGGGGCAGAACCAGGATCTGTCATGCTAGAACCGGAGCTGTGCCAGCAGGTGTTGTAACCAAGCTCAGCAGCCTCTATGGGCATAACAGCATGAGAAAATTGGGGGCCGATTTCTAGTCGTTGGCGAGAGCTTTGTGAAATAAAGGCTGAAAGACACTCACTGAGCTGGTCTTCCCCCATAATGTACATAACAAATATTTACCACAGTTGTATGACACTCTGAAACTAGAGGGCGCTAAATCACAAACATACAGATTTCTACAAACAAGAAGAAGAGCCCACCCTTTTGTTCACAACTGTAGACGATCTCAAGATATTTTGAAACACTGGGGCACGGGTCCTCCTCCACATGGGCGTACGCAAAGCAGAAGGGGCGGTTGTCACATGCCTTTCTGTAATAGGGAAGGACTCCTTCCACTGTGCAGCTCCCTGCAGAACATAAATCAAAGGATACATCAGTATTTACTGACTGATAGAATAGATTAAGACAACAATTGCTCCATCTCAATCCCTTTTTTGTTTTTTTGAGAAACTACTGTGCAGTACCACCTCCTGATCCACCCAGATGTGGACAGATGTCATCACTGTTTCGCCCGTAGAAAGCCGACTGGATGTTAATTACACTTTCCTCTGGACAGTGAAGGACGGCAGAGGAGTCCTGGCACACCAGCGCGGTCATGAATCCTGCAGCAGGAAGGACTCACACGTCAAATATCATGATAACAATAACAATGTAATTATGAAGGATGCCGGGTATTTTTACCGTCATGAGGTGGAGGAGGCTCAGGTGTGTTTCCTGAAAGAGGGAGCATGAGTATAGTGTTACCAACATGTATGAGTGTGTATTAACAACATTTAAGGCAACATATCTCACCTCTGCGCTTGCAGATGTATCCTCTGTTGTATTCACAGTTGTCGTCGTTCCAGTAGCCGTTGTTAATAAGAATAGAGAGGCAGTCTTCACCGTAATAGTCGTCTGGGTTACCTGTAAAGAAAGATGAGGCCAAGAGTGAATAATCCTTTTAGATTTAGTTTCTGTATGCAGTCTCGTGGAAATCATGAAGAATATATTCGGTTTTAAATGGACCTGCATTCCAGTGGATGTATCTGAAAGGAGAACCATCCATCCACTCCCAGCCGCCTTCAGTGACGGAGTCATGCCCGCCCATCCACAGAGAGATCCCTGTGGGAGCCTGCTGGATCACACCTGAGAGGAAACAACAAAATACACAAGTTTACTAAAAGATCCAGGAAAGAAACAGACAAATATGTGGGAACAAATATACAAACGGAAGACTTTATATCTTAAAGAGTCATTTAACACAGGCCTGCAAATAAGCATCCAATAGTGATGTCATGGTGTCTTAAAGTACACCTCTACATCATGGCAGCAAAGTGGGAAGTTAAACCACTAGAGGTCAGCGAAAACAAGATTCTTAGCGGCTGTTAAGTTACTCTTTAAAGGCAAAAAAAGTAACCAAAGTTTAAATCGGATTATTACTAGTATGACATATAACATAAATAAATAAAATCAGTGCAGAAAAAAAGAGAGAAAAATCATGTATCAGAACTTAAAAGATTTAAAAGTCGCACCGTGTATGAAGGCCTGTTCGTACGGATCGGTGATGCTGACGAGGTCTCCCCCCTGGTTCACACAGTCGGCCCGAGCTTCCGACCACGTCCTCATCGACAGGTAGTTGAACAGGTAGCAGTAGTCGTTAAAAGGGTCAGACATCCAAGCTCCGCATTTCTCATTCCACCCTGCAGCAAACACAACCCAAAACAGTTCATATATATACACACACATAAACACACATATTATCAGGTCATGCTTGAGGTGTGAAGTTAACCTGGTCCAGATGTCGGGGGCTGTGGAGGAGGTCCTTGTCCTTTGCCTATGAGGAGACAAGGCAAAGAATAACTACAAAACATACTACGAACACAACACAGGAGGGATATGAATACAAAATACATTGTATAAGACCTTTTTTGCAGATAAATTCCTTTGTGGCAGTGCAGAAATCATCGTTGAGTTTGCCAGGTTCTTGGTGATTCATTCCTCTGAGGTGCGCACAGTCCTCGTTGTCCTGCCAGTTGTCTGGCTGGTTGGGTGCCCATGGGAGAAAGTCCTGAGATCCAAATACAAACATCACCCACATACCTCAGCGTTATACATGAAATTGACTCTCTTGGTATCAAACTGAGATCATTTTACAGTTCTATGCATCGCGCGATATGTTCACAGCTTCATCACGTACAGCAGCGGTTCCATCGGTGTACACAAACTGGTTTTCAACATTGATGTCATTCAATCCCACCCAGGCTTGAGCTGGCATGTGAGCTGCAGGTGAGAGACAAGAGGCGAATTCAAATGTCAAAACAGTACATTTACATCCACAACATTCACAGAATTCCTAGATTAATGAGTTCGTGAGAGCTAAATGAACTCGAGCGCTTTCTTAGCTGCTCACCAGTAAGAAAACTCAGCTCTTCCTCTGAGTGGAAGCTGGCCAGGTGACCCTGCTCACTGGTACAGTGGGCCTCGGCGTCGTGCCAGTTTTTCACCGACTCAGTCACAAACCGATAGCAGAAGTCCCCATACAACAAATATCCGGCGTCACAATGGGAATCTGAAGCAGAACGGCACAGTTATCACACCGTTATTAACGTATAGCTTTAGTCAGACAGAAGGTAATGAGGGATCATGAAGTCTGACGCGCCTGGAGCTGAAGTTGGTTTGGGGTTCTGTCCACCCGTCATCTCACAAATGTAACCCAGGCTCTTGAAGCAGTTGGTTGTTTCCCACTTGCCATCATAATTTCCTGGAAGAGAACATGAACTGAGCTGATGCCAGCCTCAAAACTGGGAAAGATATGACCGCGTCAATGTTGATTCTACCTGTAAAGATTTGTCCACAGTCCCAAAAGTTTGCAGTGTTCCTGGGCCAACCAGGACCGTAGTTAGAAAACTGAATCGGGGATTTATCCACCCACTTGAAATCCCCGTCCTGGTCTTTATCTGGTAACATTACACAGCAGAAAACGATACATAGATTGTAAAGAGACATTTTTATTGTGGTTTCAGAGTGAACATCAAAAAATGAAGTGTGTGGAGTACCTGATAGACCAATCCAGATGTCAGGAACATCCACTTGGTGAAAGTCTGGAAGGTTCCCATTAATGAAGTACTGTTCTTCTTGACTGCCCACGAGGAACAGGACAATTAAGTGAAGTAATTAGTCATTAAAGGCAGCATTCATTCAAGAGTTCAGTCTGGACTTATTGGACCTGTGTGTTGTCAAGTTCTTCTTCTTCCATACCTGTTTATAATCAGCAGGTGGGATCCCATACCGGAACAAACGGTGAGGGCCTCGTGCCAGGTGGTCAAAAGATCCACGTTACTGACCAACCAGTAACAACTGCCAGCAAAGCTCTGCCAGCCGGGAGGGCAGATGGCTGGCGGTGAGTTTTGGAGGAAGAGCAGGAAATGGTTAGAAGAATAAAGACATAATGCAGCCTGTTCAACAATGTTATGGTTTGGGAATGAAAATCACAGACCACGCTTCAGCCTGACTTACTGTTCAGTCCTCGTTTACACATGTAAGGACGCTCGTATCTGCACACGTGGGATTTCCATTTCCCAAAATCTTCTGAGGCATCTTTTATGATTGCAGCACACGAGCCGGTCTGAGCATCACTGTTGGAAAATGTGTGTTTAAACTTTGATTGCACAGAATACGAATCTTTAAGTTTAAATGATGAGTATATAATATGATATCTTACACTACAGGTTCACCGGTACCCCAGTTTGTGTACGCCACTTGGGTAGCATCGGACCAAGTGAACTGACTGTTCCCTGCTTCGACTTGACATGAAATCTTGGTGCATTTCTGGAGAAACAAAGCTCATCTTCACATTGTTGTACAAAATCTCCAGAACCAATATCACATAGTAAAGTGAGTTTCTTAATATGTTCATCTCACCAGTGTGGAAAGCCCGATCCAGAGGTCTATATATGACGAGTCCAGTGTTCCTGTGACATACTGCTCTTCTGCTGCTGAAGTAATAGACACCAGGTCTGCTCCTTCCTGTACGCAGTCACTTCTGGCTTCTGACCAACTCCTCCTGGTCTCGGCCTTCAGCTTGTAGCAGTTGGAGCCGTATTGTCTCCAACCGTTGGCTAAGTCGCACTGTGGGCTGGGGTTCTCTGTAGAGCAAGAAAACATGTTTGAAATGTAGCATGGAAGTGGTACGTGACAAACAAACAACTGAAATGTCTCAAAGTTATTATAACAAAGAACTACGTGGAATCTGAAATATATGTTTCAGTCGCTGTAGCATCAAAGCATTTAAAGTCTGTGAAAAAGCAATTCTGAGATTCCTTCAAAATAAATGAAATATGTTGGAACATAGTTGCTGAAAACACGTGAAAAGACGTTATATTACTGGAATGTGGAGTTAGAGGTTCAAACTGCTTTTCACCAGTTTTCAGGATTTTGTGGGCGGTCCTAAAGGGTGGCTCGATGACACGCCGAGGCCACCCTGAGCATACCCCTGCACCGCCAGCAGACAGAGAGACTGGAGATAGTGGCCTTACCGTTGATGTGCTTGCAGATGTATTTCCTCTTAACGTTGCAGTTTTCATCATTCCAGTGTCCAAAGCTGCTTCCTATCACCTGACCACAGTCCTCCCCGGGCTCATCACCCCAGTTATCAGGCTGACCATTCATCCAGAACCTGAAACAGGAGAGAGATAGAGAGAATTTTGGATAACCTTTAATAACAAAAAACAAAAACAAGTGTGTACACTTTTATTCATGTATAACTGTTTTCCTGATTTTAAAGAAGTAACAGAATTACATACGATAAGTATTCAATAAAAGGACTCCCGTCGCTCCACTCATAGACACCTTCTGTGGTTCGATCATTCAGGCCGATCCAGTAGATCTCTGAGCTGATTTGTGTGCTCACCCACAACTGGAAATAAGATTTAAAAAAACGCATGATACCAGAAATGACAAGAGTACATTCGGCAGATGTCATTTCAGGAGGGTTGTGTGTGTGTGTGTGTGTGTGTGTGTGTGTGTGGTGTGTGCGCACTGTCTCACCCTCTCGTGAATGTCCTGAATGCTCATCAGGTTGCTGTTCTGCTCCAAACAAAATGCGTTCGCCTCCGTCCATGACTTTGTGTCAAGTGAAAATAAGTAACATTTACCCTCATTCTCCCTCCAGCCTTGCTGACACTGGCAATGGGCTGAAAACACAACGACACAACACAAACAAATCAAAAACACTGTCCTACTCTCAGGTTATAGGTCTTTTTCTGTTCTCGTCATACTATAGATTTAGGATTTAGGTTATTTTCTTTTCACCTCCACAAAGAGGCCGGAGCACTGCTCTAGAATACTTTGTATCAATACGACACGATAGAAATACTCAGTTACTATTACAAGTCTGCATTTCAATGTCACTCATTTAAAAGTACAACATCATTTCTCATGATTTACTGAATCTTTACAAACCAAATGTTCAATTAAATGACGATAAAATTGAGGGACCAGTTCATAATGAAGTGATTATATGTTTCAGTCCTTTTTAGCTTCACCTCAAACAACTACCACAGTAAAGCTGCTTACACATACATGAGTTCATAATAATAATAATAATTAATAATATTACATAATATGTTTGTTACAGGTCTCATTGTACTTTTAGTTTTAATTAATAAATGACATTTTCCTGAATATCACTTCCTTTTATCTTTACTTGACTTTTCCTGTGTGGTAGTATTAGTACTTTTATGTAAAAAACGATTTGAATATTGAATATTTCCTCTGCCATTGCCTGGTAGTGACAGTTGTCCATTGTTTTAAAGGCTTGGATACATCACTGAACATGCATGATGATGCACACGCAGAGTTGCTGCACCATTACGAAGCTTACAGGACACAATGGAATAAAGTCGGAGTAAAAGTGCTTTTCATGCTTGAGGTGACCTTTCACGAGATAGTGAACCATTTGGATGCCCATCAGTCATAAAAACCCCATGACAGACCAGCAGCTCAGCCATGTCAATCACCTCTCAGCACGTCACACAGATCTCCGGGTAATGTTTGACTTTAACAACTTTTGGAATCACATGTTTTGCACACATCGGTAAAGAGTTTAAAGACCTCAAGAAAACCAGATCATTAAACATCAGACTAAGAACCTGCTCCCTGTGCCTAAAAGACCAAAACCATAGCCATATTTTAGAACACAAAATATACCTCAATGCCAGCAAAACATCCACTTTTTTCCTAAAAACAAATGGTGGACTAAAGATTTGGCGGTAAAATGATATCCGGAGGCATTTTCTTCACATTTGTAAGATACCCAGCTCATTTTGAGAGTTCATGACAGAATAACAGAGCAGCTCGATACATTTCAATGACTAAGCTCAGATAATCACAAGAGCATTAAGTGTGAAGTTCAAATAAAAGTAACAAGAAACAAGTAAAGTTTCTTCAGTGATATCCACAAGTGAGCATCATTTTAAAAGCCACTGTGGAAATGTATTTCCTTTTATGCCAACAAGACTCCTCTGGTCCTTAAAATCTCCGAGAACCAGAGGAGCCCTGTTGCACTCATTTTGCACTTCAGTATCATTTCTTCCACACTACAGCAGAAATTCATAGAATGAATTCAATAATAATAATAAGTCAGTCAATCATATCATATGGAGACTTACCGCAAGCAAGAAGAGCAGCAAAACTGAGCAGCCGCGGAAGCATTCTCTGTCTTCTGTCCATGTTTATTTTTTCTGTGTTCAAGGTGTGTTTCTACACATCCTAATATCTTTACTCCGCTTTGTCCGGCAGTGTGTGTGTATGTGTGTGTGTGTGTGTGTGTGCGACGCGTGCGATGTCCTCTGATTCTGTCAGACCTCTGAGCATCTTCTCTTTAATCCAGCTCTTTTTCAGCATCCTTCCAGGGTCCAAAGAGTGAAAGCAGTAAAACACAGATGACAAACACTTGACCTCTTGACTCATTTTCTACATTACAGCCTACAGTAGTTTGCCTCAGTATAAAACTTAAATGACTGAGAATAAAGTTTGGTACCTTAAAGATAAAATATTTGAATTGAATCTAACCAGAAAGCAGCAATTACCAATGATAAACACAAAATTAACATTTTATAAGGACAAATAAAATGTAATCTTTATTTATCTATCATTGCGACATATATTTACATTTATATATTTAGATTTCAAGAAGTATTTTCTCTACATGTCACTTCTTTGCTGAGTGTATTTTAATGTAAAGCACTTGAGTTTACGTCTGACTGAATGTGGGTCGCACAAACTATCAGGTTGTGTAATCAAGTTTTAAACAACAGCAGATTTATCTTTGATAAACTTCTCGACGCGCAGATTTTGGAAGTGCACGCACAACATGTAACGCACTGAAATCCCAAAGTCCAGAAAACAGTTTATAACAACCACATGTCAACTGTCAATAAACGTTATACTGCCAAACTGCTCTGCCTCAAACTGTTACTTTTTAACCTGCTTTAATGGGATGTCACGAAACGATAAGCGCAGAAAATTTTGAATCAAATTCTCATTTACGTGTTATATTGCTCAGCGAGAGATTAGCAGTCCCATATGAGCGTGCCTGCTTTTCATTAAAAAGGTATGAATTCATGAATCTTCACAGAGGGGGAAGTCATGGGCAGAAAAATGAGCCGTGATCACACCAAGCAGTCTGAGCAGCCAACGTGTCATAACAGTGAAGTGACAGTTCATTTCATAACGAGGCGTTACTCACTTACAAAAACACATTTCTCATTAACAAGTAGAAAGTTCATCCATATATCCTTCGTCACCGCTACACAGATAATTCAGCAAACTGTCCTAGATAGAAAACTGAAGAAGGAACATTTATGAATCATTTTTGGGAAAGTGAGTCGCTAAGTTTTCTTGGATTCAATCCATTCCTTCACCAAACCAGTTTTGGAAACCTAAACCTTGCATCTTTTTATGAATGAACATGCCTAATTTTCAATTACATAAAAAAAAACAAAACAAGTAAATGCAAAATACTGATTACTATAACATTAAGCTGTTATGTAGACCAAGTAACTCTAAAACCAAACATATCCATGGGAATATTTTTCAAGTTCTTTGGCCTTGTTTTTTTTTTTCTACCATGAAAACCTCTCGAGCAGTACAAGAGTACCTGTCAAGAGAACATTGTCTTTTCACTTTGTTTGTTTTGTATTAGTACTGTCTCTTTTAATTTTCGGGGCTGGCAGGAGGGGATGAGGATATTTAATGCTGATTATTGTACACTCTACAGAGTACAAAGATGTTTTAAATAATAAAAGAAATAAAATAAAAGGGGCATTACCACAAACTTATTAGACGAATGGTTTTCTTTCTACACCCATTCCTGACAAAAAAAAAAAAAAAAAAGAATCCCACCAATGAACTTTACACATAACTTTATTGTACCAATTTATACCAATAACATGTAAATAAAAAGCAAAATATGGAAGCAGTCAAAAGGAGGAAGAACACAAAGTACAGTAAAGTGTACAAAACACTCGGTGTCTGGCTCATTTACTAACAAAGTCGGCAACAATATTGATCATATTTTGTTGACAGTATGCATTAGTATTAATACCGGCAGGACACAAAGTGTGCAGTATGTATATTTCTAGTATAAACAGTATATAGCATTTGTGTTTTAAACTCTGTCAGCCTATTCTTAAAACTCTTGCCAGAAATTATTACATTTTTCTTAGAAACAGGCATGAGTGTTAAATAAACATCTTCAAACATGAACGACATGAAATTCTCCATTGAGGACAAAAATATACTCACTTCACATCTATTCTAGGAAAATAGTGCACAGCAATGGATTAGATAGTCTAGTAAAGAAGAATACCAAAGATACACCTATCTTATTATACAAAATGTCCATATATTAAAATATAACGTGACCTTCTGCAGAGTCAAACCTCGGCTGAATCTCACACACATCTCAAAGCACTCTGATTAGGATTTCTGACAGTCCAGCTATCGTCAAACACAAATCTCGAATTTTGAAAAATCTGCCCGTTTGAACAGATTGCTATACAATAACGTGAAACTGAAGAAGAACCGGAGAGGTGCGTCATATTGCTCTGATCAGTCGTCGACCCTCAGGTCTGTCGTTCTGAGCTCGAGGTGAAGGTGACGACTCGGGATTCAGCGGGCGGTTGAACCACGTTTGCGTCGGCGGACACACTCTTTTTGCGTTTTTTTTTTTTGGCACTCGCAGTGGTTAAATTCCTCGGACCCGTCACCTCCTGACCAGTGACTGATTTGTCCCAGTTAGCCTTAAAATGATTGTTCAAACACGATTACAGGCAAACCCCTACAAAACTAGAGCAGCTGGGATTACGATCCAGCCTACCGCAGCTGGAGCTGCAGATGGAATATTTCTGGAAGGCGCCTTTGAAAAGTCAAACAGCTTGCTTTCACTTGGCCTGGCATGAGATTGCAGAAATCTTGGAAATGTATTTGACATCTTAACATCATATTTCAAAGAGACTGACGAAAACACTTGCAGCCCGACGGCACGCGCGGCACTGCAAACACGGTGTTGAATCCAGTATGAGCACATCTCTCTGGAAAATGGAAACAACGGCAGAGCTAAAAACCAGAGACATTCTCTGAAATGATTTCATACTGGCCCACGATAAAGTCCACGCTCATGTGCAGTTAATCTAGTAGTTCTGAACCAAAACTAATCTCTCAGTCTCAAGACGACAGTATTAAATACAAGGCTCAGCTAATATTTTCCCTTAAAAAAAAGAAGTCAAAACTATGGCAAGGCAGTCAAACAGAAGAAAATACAGTACAAAATACTACATCACTGATTGCAAATAACACCAGCAGGAGTCAAGAAACATCTTGAATGTGTCATTTTGTCAGAGAAGACTTCAGATTTGTCAGCCGTGGACTTCAAGTCAGTGAAAGCTCCTCCTCGATCACTGTGTGCAAACTGAACATCAGCCCGAGCGTGTTTCAGGCCGATGTTGAGACAGTGGCGACAGTAATAAAAGTTGCTGGGCGACGTCACTCTCTGTCGCTGTCCGTGTGCTTCGTGTCGTGTGCTTGTGCGCTGATCAGATCTGGTGGTGACCCGGCAGCCGGTCACCTGCTCTTAGAAGGGCTGGAGGTCACATGCAGTTGGCCACGTTGCTGGAGCCCTGGCCGACGTCCCTGATCTGGCTGACGTGAGACGAGCAGACGGCCACTCCTGCTCCGGCACGGCAGTGGGACACGGAACCCACCAGCTCCCATCTGATGGAAATCACAACAAGATGAAGAAAATATGAGATATTAGCAGTAAACCATACAGCAGACAATCTGAGCTGGTACTATGAACTGCAGAATTAAAATTACTCGACTTGTTGTCCAGGTTTGGCCGGCGTTACTGTCTTTCAGAGACTGTAGTGGGCTAGAGTAAAGAATGAATTGAGCATATCCCACCATGACACCTTCGAAACACATCACACAACACAGAGTCCTCGTCCCTCTCGTCCTCACCTGTTCATTCGAGGCTCAAAGGCCTCCACTGTGTTCAGGTAGATGTTCCCATTGTGACCCCCGACTGCGAACACTCTTCCCATTACAGTCGCCACGCCGACTCCCCCGCGCGGCGTGGTCAGCTCGGACACGTACTCCCAGCGGTGCATTCGTGGGTCAAAGCGCTCGACAGAACTCAGAGGTGAGTTGTCATCAAAGCCACCTTCGGGAGAGATGAGAGAGGCGATTAGTAAACATAAACGGGAAATGTGGGACGCATGCAACACGCGTGTAGGATTATGTTGTTGCGACCAGAGCAGACACAACACGGGAGGATTTTATGGATCCGTACTACTGACTAAGGCAAAACGCCACGACAGAAGTTGTAATGACACTCGAGTGACTCTTCAATTTCAAGTGGTACAATAAAAATCTCCTCCCTGTAAATCAGTCACCAGATAGCTTTACAAAACTGAACTTTTGTCTTTCCTGATTCACGCACTTGTGTATAAAATTGTAGGGCGTGTGTGTGTGTGTGTGTGTAAAAGGCATGTGACCTGGGTGTATCAAAAAAGTCTGCAAGCGTTGCAGAGCGTTACAGTCAGGAGCTACTGTATTTAGTTGACACTTATTCCTCTCACCAACTACATAGAGGCAGCCATTGAGTTTGCTGACTCCATTTCCGGCCCGGCGCTGGCCCATTTCGCTGACCTCCGCCCACTTGTTGAGGTGTGGGTTGAAGCGCTCCACACTGGACAGCGACGCCACGCCGTCGTTGCCCCCCACTGCGTACACGAAACTCTGGCGGGGAGAGGGGATTAAAGCCGTGAAGACCAGAGGAGACATCGTCTATCAGTCAGAGCCACAGTCTTCCGCAGTCTTACCCCCAGTGCCACAGAGCCCACTCCTCCTCTGGGGGTGTTCATCGGAGCCACGGAGCTCCAGCAGTCGCTTTCGATGTCGTAGCGCTCCACGTCGTTGAAGCAGGAGTTGTCATCCAGACCTCCGATAGCATAGATGGGACCACCGAGAGCTGCCAGGGCTATGCCCCTCCTGAGAAACACACGCATACGTGTTCAAAGTAATTCAAATTCAAATGATTTCAGCAGATTTTGATGCCACGGCCACTCAGCATTGCGTTTTCACTTTCTCCAACAGCAACAGCGGCGCTAGCAGTAAAATAGCGTGAGTGTTAAGGCTGAAAATTACAACCACACGGGGATGTGACTCGTGGATGAAACCACATTTTTTGTGCAAAGCTCGCCAAAGTGGAGAAGAAAAGTAGCTTTTTTTTTTTCCTTTTATTTAAATTCAGCCACTTTAGTGTGCAAACCAAAGAGCAAAGTCCCGTTCACGTCCAGCATATTACAGTGTGCGTGTACCTCTTGGTGTTCATGGAGGCTTTCATCATCCACTTGTTGGTGAGAGGGTCAAACATCTCCATGTTGCCTAAATGTTCGTTGCCATCGTGGCCCCCGACGGCATAAACTTTACCTGAGGGAATCAAACAGAAATCTTTACGATCATGTGATTACAATCGGTCTTCAGTCTTCTTATCACAGCTTAAACATTAGGTCATTGTATTTGAGTTAAATGTGTAAAAGCATACATTCTGCTGTCAGCCTATGTAAAGAATAGAAACCCTCTCTGTACGATGCAGCACCACAAACCGCAGCCTCCAAAATGGTCGTAAAGTTCATCACACACACGTTTGAAATAGACTTCAACGAGAGCTGAACATTACAACCTTCATGAAGGTGCGATTCATCGTGGTGCACTGCATTATTTTTAGCGAGGTGCACCCAATAAACTGAGTGCACGATACATCACTAATGTCTCCCCGTGCTCCAAACTTTCCCAGCTGCCCCGTCTCTTACTTTCTGTGGCGTTATGATGTATAAGTCCTCTTACCGCCTACAGATATCACACCCACGTGACGCCGTCTGCTGTTCATTTCAGGGCCAAAGAACCAGCTGTTCTTTGTGATGGAGTAGCACTCGATGCTGCGAAATGGGTCACCAGAACCCCCCCGGCCACCCACGCAGAACAAAACCCCTGAAGAAGTGGTTGGAAAGAACAAAAGAGTGAGTGGCACAGAGAGAGAGAGAGAGAGAGCGCACACACGAGCACAGGACCTCAGGATAAACAGAAAACGATGACAAAGGTAAACACCCAGAATGGCACTTCATGAATGTAGCGGTGTATTTTTTTTAGGATGAAGTTAATGTTACTACAGTGCCATAAAAACAGTTACAGGCTCAAAGCTGAACACCACCATATAAGTACTACCTGCAGTGTGTTTCCGCTGTATCGTACGGACTGAATACTCAAAGTCCAGTACCACCTTGTTGCTGAGGTGCAGGTGGTAGTTCCTGGCTTCATCCATCAGATCGCGACAACTCAGGTTACCTTTGATCATCTCGTCTTTAGCCACAGTTCCAGTCAGGAACTCGACAGGGAGCAGGGGGAGGCGCACCTGAAGGAGAGACCCGAACGCACGTTGCAGTGCGGTTGTGAAGGTTATTACACGAAGCTGTGAGCATGAAGCATATGCAGTAAATGTACACACAGTTATGTAGCTACACCTTCAGGGAATCGGTAAAACAGCTCGTAAAGTCTAACTATGCATCCTCCAACCTGAGACATGATCTGGTCCAGCCAGGCCTCGTGGTGCTGCGGGTTTGCTTTCAGCCACTTCACCGCTGCGTTGTACACCTGCGTCTCCGAGTGGATGTTGAGGTCGCTGGAGGACAGTAAAGTGCGCAAGTGCTGGGGGGAGACGCATGTAAAGTCCTCGCACTCCACCACCTCGGTGAAGTGTTCGCAGGCGTAGCGGTCGGCCATGTCCATCAGATCCACGCGATTGTGGCTCTCGGCGAAAGTGCGAACCGCCAGGCAGTTGGTGGGGTGGAAGTGGGCCTTCATGTACTCGCAGCAGGCTCGCGCCACCAACTCCACCTGACAGATTCAGGCAACAACAAGACCGTTTTAGCGAGAGCAAAACGCCTGCGCGGCGTGTTGACTGATTGCGTCTCTTTACCTGAAGAATGCAGGCAGCATAAAGCAGTGGCTGGACATTGTCTACAGTTAACGTCAGCCTGGAGGAGTAGGCAAAATGCACCAAGTCCTGGATGGCATCACCATCAAAGTCCTTGATCTCTATTAGTTCCTGCTTGGCCTCAGACATCTCTGACAGGAACATGGCCCTGAGGGAAGAAAGAGCAACTTAGACAAGTTTTCTAAAGACTACTCCAGTGGTTGGTGCTTAACTTTTGTATCTTTAGTCAGTGAAAAGAGTGATTTGGCTTTAAGAAAAGTCAGCGATAGACCGGCAGGCTCCACTAAATCATCAAGGAGATTAAGTGTCTGCTAGCAGGGGAAAAAAACACCTTTTCTGTGCACTGAAACTTGTTATTGGAGGTCTAGTTTAGGACAAAACATAAAGGAAATGATGGAACATACCTGAAGTAAGGGATGACACAAGCCAGCACTAGCTTGTGACATGGTATCAACCTACTGCCAACCTGCAAAAAGAGACAAACACAAAATACATGACACACTGCCTACATGCAGGATTAATAAGCTCACTGCTTATTCATTTCCTCGGTGTGACTGTGCAGGCCGTGTGCTGTGATTTTGGCAGCTAAGTTTGGAAATAAATCAAACGATCACGCTCAACTTAAAATGTAGGTTAATTATATAGAATATGAAATATTCTTCATGAAAGCTTAACCACGACGCGACTTGAAACATAAACAGAGGTCAGATGAAATCTCCCTCTGTGCGAGTCTGGACAGAGTGACCTGCCTTCAGCGTGACGTCGCAGAGCTCTCCGACTTCGTAGAAATGCCTGAGGGAGTTATGGAAGTCCTTCCAAGCCTCGTGAGCCTCAAAGACAAAGGACCCATCGGGTTCGCAGTCTGCTTTCGAGGCCCTGTTTCCAGGTCGCTTCTCCTTGGACTTCAGCTGCTTGGCATGGTCTGGCACCACATCCCCTGGTGCCATAGCTGGCTACAGGAAACAACACCTACAAGACAGAGGAGAGAGTTTGAAAGACTTTTCACCATTTTAGAAACTAATAACAGCGTAAACACATTAGCTGCAGCCCTGCTCGACCCAATACAGTTATTGAGAAAGGCTGTAAACAATAGCAGAGAGCATAATAATTGCCCTTCCTTCATGATAGTAAGCCTGCCAACACTGGCAGTGGCATGATGTGGGAGTGACTTTAAGTCTGAAACAGAAACAGAGCGTAAATAACCGTCTACAGGCTCCAATGGAGGAAAGAGAAGAGAAATTCGTGGTGGGGGGGACGTTGCCTGCCAGCCGAGCGAGTTAAGGCAGTATTCCTCTTCTTTTCAGTGTCACTTCCCCTTTACTCATTCAGCAGATACTGAGGCCAAATGTTTAAAAAAATTTAAATAAATAACGCGGGACAAGCAGCTAACACACCACAAACAAAACAATCAAACCCATCAAAATTCCTACCTATTGCTGAATGTGATGAGAAACCTCCACGGCTTGGCTGTCACCGAGAGACTGAGAGTAGAAAAGCCAGAGGGCAGAGCTCCACCCACACCTTACAGATGAAGCACTGTCTCTCTTTTAAGCTAGGTCTCTCACACACTGAATAGACTCAGTGTATCGCCCCCTCATCACTAGTCCTCTCAGCTATAAGAGCAGAAACATCAAGTCCCATCATACGCGCAAGTGATCAAAGGCTCTCCCCACTTCTGTTCTACTTTGGATAGGCTTTATCTCGCGGCTTAACACGCGCACGCAGCCAGGGACCTTGTATCCGTTTTATTCAAAGATTCAGCTCTCGTGGCCTTACGATGATAACATGTTGTTTTATTTATGAGGAGGGAGATAAGTCAATAATTTAAACGACACAGATGTATTGCTCAACTCCTTGTCCTGTCTCTCACTATGCAGCCAGCATCTCACATGAAGTCCCAAAAGGTACACAAAGACGGGTGTGCACTCACGAGAACATACTCTTGTCACCGTCTAAGAGCACACAGCAACTACACAAGCAGCCCGACGCTCCGTGGCTTTGGTTGGTGACAGCAGGGTTGGAGCTCCCTGCACGCCGCCGCCTTTTAAGAGGTTTAGTAGGACGTAAACAAGGGAAATACATTTCAAGGATATGTGCAGTCAGCTGGGATCTATTTGATCTGTATACAGTCACTGTCTGTCCTCTGGTCACATGTGCACTATTTGATCTTTCCTATCTATCAAATCCTTTGTTTATCACATCACATGAGCAGATTGTGGTACTGTTTTTCACAGCTATGTATGCGGTGGAAGCTTCTCGCACAAGTCTATTCCTACTATGAACCAAACATTGAATTCACTCCAAAGTGTGCAGGACATGCCCAGGATGTAACCTACAACAAGGTGACCCACATATACAGCTACATGCAGCTGCTCCTATACAAGATGATACCCAGGGAAGATGTAAGGGATGCAAATGAGTCCAGCTCCAGCTAGCTGTTGCAATGTAAGCGATCCAGCGCCTTCAGGTGCCATTTAAAATCATATTTGACGAGCCCACACTGGCGCATATGGCAGCTAGGTCGGTACAAAGTATCATAACAGTTGACAGAAGCTTCAGTAAAATCTGTAACATCAAACACACACGAAGATGAGCTCAGGTTATCGGCCACCAAGAAGGCGAAACGTATGCTTATGATAGTTAATATTGCCGCATATTTATATAATACATGTGTCGTTAAACCGCAGAGAGGTTTCTCTCTTTGAATGGATCAAACTATGAAGATACGACACTTAAAAAACAAACATAACCGTTAGCTTGTCGCTAACAGCAACTAGCAGGCAGACTAGCATCCGCGCGAGAGTTAACGTTAGCTCTCTCTAGCTAAATGATTTAACGGCAATTTAGCGAAAATACTGAACGTTTAATGTCGCACAGCGGTATAAAACACCGGGCAATCGTTTAGTTGAGTCAAAAATATTTAATTTAGATACCTCATGTCGCAGCAAGAATTAAAATGCCGGCTTCATTGAGTGGAATGTTTGGCATTAGCACGTTTGTTGTGATTCCAGGTGCTTCATGGGTATTGTAGTTTTAAAAAGCAATACCTGAACAACAGCTGAATGACTAAACGCTGCTCATTAGAGGCTCCCCGTGCAAGATAAGCTTGAATATAATAAACACACTTTCCAACATGTTTAACACATTTCAACAATTCAAAGCAAAAATAAATAAATGATACACCTGTCTCTGCTCTCTGTGTCAGTGCCAAAGATGATTTACACAGCACATCATGATTTAACTGTAACTTTAGTCTTTTTGTTCTAAAACATCCACATAAAAAGTCTCTGCTCTTACAGTTTCTGTAAAAACATAGTTTTGCTATAAACAACAAACACTTTCCTTAATTCCTGACACAGGACTACATTTCAGATTATTGAGTTATCTTCTGCTTCACTGTTCCTGTAACTAACAAAATAAGGCACTAAACTAGAGAGTGCAAAGTAAGGAAATGTTAGGCTGTAATTACAACTGTTATGTAACTATATTGGCCAATTAAATCTTTTCAAAAATTATACATTAACAACGCCAGCGTCTGCATATTTCTACTGTACGCATAACACCAAACAGAAATATTGAAAACAGATTAGATGTATTTATACTAAGAGGGCCAGCTCTGTACTGGACTGACCCCTAGACTCCAATGAGGAAATGGAGAAGAGGATGAACTCCTCCTGCATGACACTGTGGGATCCTCAAGCAGCTCCTTCAGCAACAGACTGCAACTCCCACCAGGTATGAAGGAGCACTACCAGCTTTCAGACTCTAACACCAACATTTTTTTAAATTTTTATTCTCATGTATGCATGATTTCTTATCAACCTTGTGTATACGAGCTGCTGTGACAAGTAACTTTTCCTGTGCTAAGGCTGTGTTGTGATCATTTAACTCTGTCTTATGTTAAATGTTTGTTTATGTTTCATAAAATAATGTTGGTGAGGTCCAGGTCCATAGGCATAAAACAGAGATACCTGAAATATCACAATAGCACTGTTGAGTAAGTAAATTTCAGGAGTATAAAGTTTTACACTCTGTTAGAACCTCTCTCTCTAAAGTTGCGTTATGTGTTACCTATGAGGAGTGTATTCTCAGATGTTATGTCTATTAAACTTTAGAAAGAGAAAACTGAAAGTGTCCAAATAAAACCCAGAATATTAAACTTTAAATACATTTTCTTTAAATTTAAACCGACCAACGAGAAGGCATTTGTCAGCTGGAAGAGAATCAGTCAGCTTCTGTGGACGGGAGTGTAAACACACCAAAATATAACAATGACACCCAGAAGAAAAGACAGAATCCTTCACACAAGTATCAAAGACTGTTTATTTCAGAACAATGGAAATGTATACAATTCATTATCTGAAGATAATACATTAATAAACTGTTTTACAGGCGTTAGGGTTATTATTCGTCAAAGATCGAAAGGCTACTTGTACTGCTTCTTCTTCTTCAGCAGCGAGTCCCGTAGAGCAATCTGGACGAGAAAAGCAGAATACTGTCAGTTGAAATGCAAAGAAAAATCCACTTATCCACGATCAAACACGGGAGTTCCTTCTGACAGGCGTGACTTACCTGTTTCTCTCTGAAGGAGCGTTTGCCTTTCGTCCTGACGTTCTGACTGTGTCTCATCATCATGAAGTTCTTCGTCCTCCTCTTCTCCTTGTTGCTGGTGCTGGCGTGCGGGTTCAGCTTGCTCCTCTTCCTGACAAACTCCTTCCGGTCGGTCCGTCCCGCCTAGAAAATCAAACGCATTGTTGAAGAAAATGTAAAAAAACCCCCAAAAACTATAGTATAAGAAAAAATGCTGAAAGATGTGATCTGCTTACAGCTTCATAAATGTGAATAGTCTTGGATCATAGTAAAATGAAACTGAAATTTTTATAGTCCAAACTACTAATCGAGAAAGTAATTACCAAGCTAAAAGATAATGTTATTATGTTAGTTACAGACCTGCAAAATATACAAGCTAAGAATATAATTCAAATCATCGGTCAGTTTGTGTAAAGTTTTACCATTGCTGTTGCCAGGCGTGTTTCTTTGTCTGCTTTTGGTTTCTTGTGCAGTTTCTCAATATTCCTCAAGGTCAGCAGCTCCCCTCTGAAAGAACACAAAAAACTCATTATGTATGATTGTTAGAATGTTTTTCTCTCTTAATATAGGATGTAATCTCTATATAAACCATGCAGCCCATGACCTTTAGGATATCTGTCATAGTCAAGGCATGTCATGGCATAATCTTCACATAAAAGATGTAGGGAAAGCATATTCTTTGTTCATTCCTGTCGCATGTAAGGATGGATCCAAGTGTCTATTAAATCTCTTCCTTGACGCATCTGCTACAAAAACCCATCATTACAATGACCGCCCATCTTAACCTACATGCGGTGATTACTGTGTTCCATAAAGATTCCTCTTTGTAGACGATGTAATGGTCTAGGTAGAAACAGCTTTCTAACCTGCCGTCGCCCTCGTCATCGCTGTCCACAGTCTTCCTCTTCTGGCCCTTGCCCGGTGCAGCGTTGACCTCCTTGGCCATCTGAACCATACGGATCTTCTTGAAGTCGTCTTGAGTGAGGAGTCTGCTGCCGCTGACCGCCGCCGCTTTGGCCTTTCTCTCCTCGATGGGTATACTCTGAAGCTTCTCCGCCTTACACAAAACGCACACGACTCTTAGGTTAAAAACACTACGCGATTGACCAACAGCGGTCTAACGAGATGTCCGGCTTCAAGCTCACCATTTCTCCTGTGTCTTCATCGGACGAGTGGTGAACGTCCACCCACTCCCCATCCTCATCATCATCGCTGATACTAGCACTCTCCCAGCCATCTGTTGTACAATATGAAAAGTGTGCATGAGCGCTGTGTGGAACTGGATTCTGTTTGACAGATCAATCTGTATCTACTCAATGATACAACAACTGCTCACCTTCATCCTCCTCTCCCTCTTTGTTCTCCACCTCCACCTCCAGGACTTCAGCTCCAGGGATGTAGTCTTTAGCCTCCAGCTCTCCGTAGTCTTTAATCTTGGCCTCTGATGACGCCTCCGTGGGTCTCCCCTGGATAACAAGAGGCAGGAGTTACAGTTACTTACTGTCTCATATACATAGTAAAGTAAAGCTCTACTTATCCATCGGCTCACCCTGTCTTTCTTTAGCAACATCTGTGGATTAAGGCTCCTGAACAGCTGGATCAGTCCTCTGGCAGACATCATCACATCTGAGGGAAAACACAGACGAAAGTAAGTCGTCTGAGAGAGCCTCCTTTAATCAGCACACCCAGAATAGAGAGAAGAAAAACAGTTACTCTTGTCTTTGTGGGTCTTGTACAGAGCGAGGTCCTGCAGCAAGTCTTCATTGATGGCGAGGGGACAGCGGCCCGCCACTTCCTTGATGGCATTGATACTTGAATACAAAAAAAAAGGGACAAATGTACTGTGATAGTGTGAAGTAAAACTTTACGTTCTATATGGACTTGCATATTTTTAACCCAAACCGCTAAGCCGACAAGGCTGCGACTTACCCCACAGTCATGACCTCCCCGGAGTTTCTATCGGTCACAAAGTTGTTTGCGATGGTCATGATTACAGGCTCGATGACCTGCGCGAGAAACATGTATGAAAACTGTCATGCTGCAAGTCCACGCGTTAACTGACAGAGTTAATGTGCAGGTCTGAACGTACCTCCGGTGGGACGAGTTGATGGGAAGCCTGGGCAGCGCACAGGAGAATCTTTGTCACTTCTAAAAAAAGACAACGGTCTGTTTGAAACGTCTCCTAAACAGAGTCCAAACTACTTTCACCGACTTAATCATGAGTTATTTACCTCTTTGATGGGGCTGTAAAAACCTCTGGACGAAGGGATAAAAATTGAAGAGGAAGAGCTGAAAAGGAACAGAACATTATTCATACTTCATATTTTCAGCAAGAATTATTTGAAATGTTACTGACTAGTACTACCCTTGAAAGATGCTAGCTATCATTAATTAATTAAACTAGCCGCACGTCACTTACCTCATGGATTCCAACCAGTCTGGATATGAGCTCCATCATCATGATCTTCACCTCGAAGCGCTCTTTAGAGTCTTCCAGCTGCTTCAGGAGTTTCTCTGAGAAGTCTTAATAATAAAAGAGAGAGAGAGATGTTTGACAGCTTAGAGATCTGCAAATCGTAGCGCAGATGACGTCAGACTAATTCCTTATGCTGCGGTTGTTGCAGAGGTGACAGCCTACCTTGAGGATCATGAATTAGGTGAATGGCAGAGAAGTTGAAGACTTCTGCTTTCCTCTTTTTCTTGTGTTTCTGTCCAAAAGGTGAAAACAATGAAGTCAGTTCATCTGAACACAAACGTAACAACATGAGTCGTGCCTCTGTAGTTGTTACAGCAGCAGTACCTTGAGGACTTTCATCATCTTTTCCAGCTTCTTCTTGTTTTTGGTGGTTTTCTTGCCAGTGGAGTATTTCACTTTAATGTCTCGGACTGTGGGCCCCTCTGCCTGAAATAAAAGACTGATTCTTGAATCTGAACCACTTTTGTACGTTTTATATATGCGTCACGCAAACAAAATCACTCCTAATAGAGCGAGAAAGCATCTTTTTTTCCCCTATATGTTTGGTACTCGCCTCTGAATCTGAATCACTGTCATTTTTCTCATCGTCATCTTTGCCCAGAAAGAATTTCAGACCCGCCACAAGGACCTGACAGGAGGAGAGGCAGGTGAGGACGTGCAGGGCTGCCACTCATACACATTGTTTTCAACATGAAAAACACTTACCTTTGTCACCTTGGAGAAGCATGCTGTTGTAATGACATTAACTGTTTTGGCATCATTCCTGTGGCACGAAAAAAAAATCATGTTAAAAAAATGTTAAAAAGAATTAAGAGCTTTACAAGTCGCAGCTCCAAGTAAAACCCACCAGATGTTCCTTTTGTAAAGCTCCGTCATCACGTCTAAAGAGATCTTTGCTGCTATGGGGTTGCTGTCTCTCAGCATGGTGTACATGAAGTTCTGCAACGTCTGGACACACACACACACGACAGTACAACACAGCGAGTGAGTGATGTGCAACACAGTCAAACGTGGAGTGCGTAAAACACATGCGAGTATGTGTGCTTACCGTGTTAACCTTGTTGTTTTTGTGCTTGGCGTTGATGTTTTTGATGTCCGTTACGATGTGTGTGTACAGCGCCTGTGGAGAGAGAAAAGCAAGCGTTATGTGAATGTACTGCAAATACTACTACAAGTACTTCTGGGTGGGGTAAAAGGAAGTAACACGAGAAAGTCGGCAATTAAACACGTGAACATGAATGCAGAAACACATATAACACCAGAAAAACAAAGTTTTTAGCAGACAAACTGCACAAATTCACCCTCTATACAAAAAATTTGTTGCAATAAAACACTAAAAATATTCTTCCCATGCAAAAATCTATTGAAATAATGACAAATGAAACATAGCCTGGAAACGCCTCAGGTTCTCCTGGAGGCGCTGGAAAACGTTACTGTCGAGACAGATAGGTGGAAGAAGATGGACGGACAGACTACGTGTGAGTGTGCCAACCTTTCTGAGAAGTTTGTCGTGACATCGCAGCAGCTCAAAGAAGAGCTCCAGGAGACCGGAGGGGTCGATCAGGTCTTTATTCCTCAGGAGAATGAGCGCTTTGCAGAAGGTCTGACACGAACAAGAAACAGAAAATCACGTCAGGCGCTGTGAGACACAACCCCCGTGTTTACAAGCCTGAGTCATTATTTAATATGGACGAGAGAGGACAGGTGATCTCACCATCCTCAGGTCTGGCTCCAGCACGGTGTGGTGACTCAGTAACAGCTCGGACAGCTCTTGTGGAAAGGTGGACAGGTGCTGCAGGTAGCAGTGACCAACCTGGAGGACAAGGGGAGCTTAACGACACGACTCAGGGGAGTACTACACAGAAATACACGCGGTACAATACCTGAGCGAGAAACATGACGAGCTCTGCCAGCTCCTTGTTCGGCTTGTCCGGCTGGAGTCTGAAGATCTGGACATTGGACTGATAGTGTCGGTACTGCTGCAGAAACTGTTGGAGGCACAACAACAGACACTGTTGATCCTCCACTTGCAGCACACTGACAGCTCTCCCGTGTCCACACGTACAAACAACAACAGGTCTGCCAGCTGAAAGCTTTAGCAATGCTGGCTAACAACACTCACCTCCTCCACGTATGACTGCGGGTCTCTTTTTATGAGGTTCTGCAGCTGTGGCAGATTGTTCGGTAGTTTGTTACTTTGTCGCCCGGACATGATTTCAAATAGTTTTTACGGCTAGGTCGAGAAAAAAATGATGAGAACCAGCAGGGTTTTACACGGCAAGCGTGGCGAACACGCAGGCTGCCATTTAACCAGCGGCGCAGAGCTCAAACGTCACATCCGGTGACGTTTTCTTTTTTTTAAAGGAGACGTGTTGTTATTTCACTGTTTTAATGATCTAAACTTAATCATTTTACACACGTTCAACTAATCTCTTTTTTTAAACTTACCTTCTTAGTTCGTGTTATATTGGACCCAGGGCTCGTATTGTGAAGCTAGTTATTATTTTATTTATCTTGTAAAATGTGATCGGATGTTGAAATTTCTCATGATACAAAAAGCCACGATAGAGCACACAGTGTGTCTTTTCACTGAGATGTCATTCATGTGGGAGAAGATCAGTCACAGTTTAGTTGCTGGGAGCATTTTGGTTGCCCAGTACAATGGTTTAAGCAATTCTATGGTTTTTCTTCCATGTGGGGTTCCTGCTGAAACCTGGCTTCGTTCAAGACTCAAATAAAAAATAATAACCTTAACAACTGTTTGTACCATTAAGCAACTCGTTTGAATTTATAGAGTTCAAGACTGTGAAAGAATGAAGAAAAGGGGCTAGAGGTTTTGTTTTTTTTTTGCTATTATAGCTGCTGAGAAGTCAACAAATCATTTAAAGTGTAGTGGACTGCACTGTTATAGTTTTATAGTTCTCATTGACAAAAGCAGCTGTCAGAAAGTGAGGCATGGCTAAGTTTGCTTAAGTTTACCCTCAAATCATTTATAAAACCTCCATCAAATGCTCCTTCATGTCATGATATGACATCATGAGTGCGCTCTTATGTGGCGGCTGTGTGCATCTGAAGCTGTTAGAGATGTAAATGAATTTACTGAATGAATTTGAACTGGTCAGATACAACACCATGTGTGTTTAGGTATCTTTTAACTTACAAAACATTTGTAGTCACTAAACCAGGACAGTGAACTGAGGCGTGTCTCAGTGCAAATCAGGCAAAGAAAAATGTCTTCCCAACACATTGAGCAATATGAGCTTTATTTTGTTTCAAAGGGCAACTGAAGAGCCAGCCAGGCCCAAAAAACTATCATTAAAGATTTTTGGACACATGGCAATGTTACCACAATTAATTTACAGTGATATGATAATGAATTGTCACCACATGGTGGCGAAACTGGTATCAGACAACCTATCCGTGCAGCAATGCCTCTCCTGCTTTCTGTGAACATCTTTGTAGAAACTGACATTGTTCCATCTGATAGTTCAGGGGTGTTCGTTCATTTTAGGGGATGTAAGCGAGTACAAACAGGGAAAAGGCAGTAAAATAAGCATCTGCAAAAAAAAAGTGTTCCGATGAGACAGCCAGGCAAAAACAAATACGAACTCTCCAATGTTCAATCTTTGTACAGACTCAATGATTCAATTTTGAGGCTAGCTTTTCTGACATTACAGTCAAAGATGTTTGATCACTGGGTTTACAGGTTAACACTAATATAATGCATGTCGTCATGTAGCTCCAAAATGTAGACGTTAACACTTCCCCGACAGCCTCAGCACATTATGTAACATTACAAGATTCATTTTTGCAAAGCTGTGCAGTAACTTCTACGCTAGTAACTTGTATATGAAGTCATTTTCAAGTCATCGACCTTTTTGTGGTACACACGTTGTAGCTTCTCTTCCTCAAACTTTTCAGTGGTTTTGTTAGGTAGCAAGCTTTGAAAAGCCGGATTAAATGAATGTTTCTTTAGATGAAGTTTGGAATGTGATGGCAGCCATCTTACACAGCGTCAAATGCGAATACGGAGGCTGTCAAAGTTTGTCATTAAAAAAAAAAAACGAAACAAAAAAAACATGAAAAGGCAAAACGCGCTAAAATGACAAAAGAGAAATATTTCTGATTCTGTTTTTAAAAAAATGAAACGCTCCTCTACGCAACATTTAAAATGTATCCAGTTTAATTTTCAGGAGATGAATATGTACACTTTTAATTTCATCATTTACCCTCAGGCAGTGAGCAATTACTGTATAATAGATTTACAAAGCAAATACTGACATAGTATTCTGTCAAGGCATGTTCCAGCATTAAAATAGGATTCAAAATACACAAGTACAATTTTGTTCCACATAAAATATGAAAATCATTGATCACTTTCATAATTATTTTAGAATATCCAAGAAAAACAAACAAAACACAAGTGTTCTCTTGTAGGTGACGATAAGAAATACAATCAGCAGTTCTCATATATGCATCGAAAGGGAGTAGCAGCCAAAGAGAGAGAACTGAAAAAGCAAACATAAAAATATAGACTTCTTTAAAGGATTTACTCTCAGGGAACTGAATATTTTAAGGCATTTTAAAAACATGTAGTGTAATTTGGCAACTTTCTGCCTGTGTCAACTCTCCTCCATTCTTGCTTTGCTTGTCTTGTGAAACAGTCACCCAACCTCTACGTGACGACGATATGTGATTTCTACTATCCTGAGATGTTTTCTTCAGCTTGGAGGCATCGGAGAACATAAAGGATCACTTGATAGCAGAAAATGTATTGGTCCTGTGAGGAAAAGTAGAAAAAGGTGTGAGTAAAACAGAGAGGTGTCGAATCAAAACAATTAAGATTGAAGCTACTAAAGACTCACCTCTGTCTGGACCATTCCCTGTCTCTGAAGTCTCATGTTCCTTACGACATCTGAAATATCAAACTACAAAAAGAAGGTTTATCAGATTGTGATCATTGAACAAAAAACAAACACAATTCATAAGGTCGAAAACTTACATCAGCATCTTTACTGATGAGACCCAGAACCACATCTATACAGATGAGGGTCCCTGATCGACCAATGCCTGCACTGCAGTGTGTGATGATGGGCCCGGATCGATGAACGTGCCTCATGTAGGAAATAAATGTGAGCAGCTGCTCCGGTTGGGAGGGCGTTCCGTGGTCGGGCCATCCCGTATAGTTCAGGTGAGTTACACGTTGTATTTCATTGGTCTGAGGGGGAAGAAGGACTCTTGTGTTAAAGTGTCTATAAAGAGTATAGAAAAGTTTTAATCATAAGAAAACAAACTAACCTGGACATCTTTGACCTCGATGAGTCGGATGACAAAGTTGTCGAGATATTGGTCTTTGATCAGCGTGATCTGTAACCTGTCGTCCACCATCTCTGCTGTCCTCGGTGTGTCAGGCCAGTACCGCTGACATTTCACTTTCCCTCCCTCTACTTCCTGGGTCATCATGGCGATCACGTTCGACTTCTGCTCCCAGACCATTTGCCAAAAGTCACCCAGGGTGGTGGGTAAGGGACCCTGACACGCGATGTACATATAGTTCTCATCTTTTACTGACATCTTGATGAAGTTGGCATTGATGTAGCCGCCGTCTTTGCCCAGCACCACTCGAGTTGTGTCAACTAGAAGAGACATAACAAAATGTCAAAAATCCTTCAAGTTTTCCTGTTACGATCTAAAAACGGGCCAACAAATGTGTGACTTTTCTTACAGGGAACGATATTCTTGTAGCGATTCTTCTTCTTGTTCTCCTTCGTCTGACCTATTAAACAGTCGTCCAGAGGTTGGAGATTCTGAAGATTCTGCCAGGGAAGAAAAGAGATGTTCATACGAATATACTGATCTGTAAAGGATTCACAGTCATTGAAATTAAAAGAAGAGTCTCACTTCAAACTCCTGCAGCGGGACCTTCTGCTCCAGAAGCCCCCTCATCATGCGGACCACGGTGTTGAGCTTTGGTCCTGTGTACTGGCCATCAGGGACCACTTTGACAAGCGGCAAAGAGGTCAGCTCATCCTCTGTGATGATCGGCCCATCTGGGAGAATGAAGCAACAAACTAGTTAAACACTGACACCAAGAAGGAAAACGCAGACTTGCAGTCTTGGACTGCAACTGAACACATACTGAAATTTAGATCTAATCTGTCCCCCAAACCCGAATTGGAAACTCTCCTTTCACATAATTTGGACATGAAGAATGAGTAAAATTTCAAATCCAAAGTCCGACTTACCATCTCTCGATTTGGAGTTCATGTTTTCGATGGGCAGCTCATCACTTCCCCATGTGATCTCATCTTCCTCTGGCTGTCCAGCACTCATCTGCAGATAGCTGTTTATCAAAAAACATCAACTGTGAGATGTGAAAGAGAGATGTGAATATATTCACCGCCCTAAAACTGAAAATCTTACTTTTCGCTCCTCGGATCGTCAACACTCTCCTCCGGCCATTCCACTTTCCGGGAGCTCTATTATTAAACAAACATAAACCAAAAAAAAAAAAAAAATCAGATATAACCCTCATTATAGTTCCACGTTTTATCAAGTCTGATGTCAGATTTGATTTGAACCTCGGGGGAGTCTTCAGGTAAAGAAGAACCATCACAGTCTGTATCCTCTGAGAGCTCTGCACTGTGCTCCGCCTCTCTCTTCTGTTCTAGTGGACCATCGTCGTAGTCTGTGAAACACGGAGACGCAGTCACAAATGTATCATTTGATTTAGAAATGAATGACTGAGGTTTTCAGTAGGTTTTCTAGCCTGTTTGTTATTACCTATCGGTGGTATTTCAGGGAAGCCGGCAGATTTCAGCTCATTGTTCAGAGCACTCAGTTTAGTCTTCGCACCACTGTCCTCACTCAGATCTAAAAACGACATGAAGGAGAGTGCAGAGACAAAAAAAAAAATCATGTTATTACAAAACTAATGACACTAGTCACTATTTTAAAAGAGGAGAAAATCATTATAACAAGAAAAAAGAAACTATCAGACAAAATCTGATTAAAATGTAGAGAAATCCCATATTGTGGGTCTCTGACTGTACCTGTGTTTCCATTGCATTTGTCAGAGTTGATGGGCAGATAGGCCAGGTACGTGTTTGGGTTCTGGTCTGGTGGTCTGGACACTACAAGATGCACCAGGCCTTTAGCTTTACGGATGGTGGTGACCGCTTTGGTGTGGGATACACCTGTCATTACTTCTTCATTCACCTACAGGAAAAAGACAGAGGTCATTTAAATAGGACTGTGTATTCAACTGAGATTAATACAAAAATCACAATGTACAAATACACGTGAGCTACAAAAACAAAGGATACACATGTAATAGCAGACTTTTTTAAAGTTCATAGTGTGGTCACAAATCCGTTCATTAATACGACCTTAAGTTCTGAGCAGCAAACAGCACTCACTTTCAGCAGCCTGTCTCCCACTTGCAGCTGGCCTGAGGACTCGGCTATTCCTCCAGGTGTGACGGACTTCACAAAGATCCCCCTCTCCCCTCCAATCACAGAGAAACCCAGACCCCCTGAGTGCGGCTTCTCCAGATCCAGCTTTATGATCTCTTCCTGCGTATTCGACAAACAAACATTTGATCGTCGCTGATTTGTGACTGAAAATTTAATTGGACTGACTAAAGTGTTTTCTGGAAAAGTAGCTATTAACTTTAACGAATCAGACTTAAGCTTCACAGCAACAGTCAAGCTTTTGATCGTAGCAATGAAAATGTTATTGTGGTGAGAATATCTGTACAAAATGTGTTCACCTTGCTCATCACTGTAACCATTTTGCCATTAACACATCAACATTTGTTCTTGAAATGATACGGAAAGAATAATAAAAGCAACAGAAGAAGTTTCACTTATCAATGGAATACAGGAAGTAAAGAAAAAACAAGAAAAGAAAAATTACCTCTAAAGGACAAAGTGCTGCAAGACACTCTGTATCTGTTGGATCTTCTCCTTTAAGAAAGCCTTTAACAGAAAGCACATTTAAAAAATGAAGTTATATACAAAATAATAGAAATGGTAAAAATATTTCACAGGTGACACCTTTAAGATGTACAACATACCATTCATGCTGGATGAAACCTTGGGGCTAATGTTGTTGTTAAGAAAAGAGACACTTTTCTGCCCAGGAGCGACAGGTTTTCCATCCCTGTCAGAGAATAAAGTTACTGAAATGATGCCACATGAAGTGTCTCGAGCTAAAAATAACCTTTTGGAGATAAAAGAGCAACCCCGACTCGAACACAGACATTCTTTGTTAGCCTACCTCGTGGCCTTGAGCGTGAGGTCATGGAGGGAGAGCTCCAGCAGTCTGGTGCTCTCAGTGAGGGTCAGGTCCTGGGTAGGAGCGCCGTTGATGTAGTGGATCAGATCAAGTGGCTTCAGACTGCCCTCCGCAAAGGCCGTGGAACCTGGCAGGATGTCTTTCACAAACAAGACAGCGTATACACTGTCACCACCACCGTCCAGTACCAAACCTGGCGAGACAACAAAGAGCAAGACGGCAGACTTGAATGACTAATTTCTGCTTCAGTTTGAAGGACCTCTGAGCACAGCACATGCAGATGTGCCAGGGATGTTCTGTTTTGGTAATGGGAGCCGTTTCTTACCCAGTGGTTCTTGACTGCCCTTAAGACAAATGTCAGGCAGCAGGTGGGCCTCTATGGGGGGCTTGGGAGCCTCAAGGACCCTCCCGACAACCAAGTCAACCACACGGGGGGCAGCACGCACGAGGTTAACCACCTCGGTATGGCCCATATTACTCACATCTGTGTTGTTCACCTGGAGACAGAAAATAAAATGAATGGATTGAAAATGAATAGTTTATTTGCTTTGTTGTGGCGAGTTAGATGAGAAGATCACTATATGCAGATGATTAGCTTAGCTTAGCATAAAGACTGGAAGCAGGGGTGAACAGTCCAAAGTAAAAACAGACACAGACAGCGACAGACAAGCCGTTTCCCCCTGCTTCCAGTCTTTATGGAAGCGAAGCTAATCAGCTTCTGGCTGTGGCTCTATAGTTCATGCTTCTTGTTATTCAACTCATGGCAAGAAAGAGAAAAAACACATTTTTCAAAATCGTTGAGAAGCAGTACTAATGCACCAACAGTGTAGCTGAAACGTACTGCAGAGTAAAGGATTAGGGATGAATATGTACCATAATCATTCGGTCTCCGGGCCTGAGCCTTCCATCGCCTTTGGCTGGATCCTGGACGATGTCGTGGATGTAACATCCGTGATCATTACCTTTGGTGAGGGTGAAGCCCAGGCTGCCCTTGTCTGACTTCACCAAGGAGACCTTCAGCTCGACTTCCTAGCAGCAGAGATGCATCACAGTTAGGGGGGAAACTTATTTATGAGTCAGACTTAACTTTTTATCTTTAGAACTTTCTTCCCTCAGTCCTTACCGGGACAAATTCCTCCATGTCCTGTCCATTGCCCGACACGGTGAGGTTTAAGGGCAGAGGCAGTGGAGGAGGCAGTGGATCAGGGCTTGGGGCAGTGGGGGAGGACACCATAGGCAGTGGGGATGACTCCAGATCAGCCGTCACTGGGGATGAAGGACACCTGTCCAAACAACAACGAAGACAAGGTAATATGAGATATCAAAGATCATAATTAATGCAGTTTTATGACTGTTATTGTAACACTGATCGGGTACCTCTTGCTGAGGTCAGATCTTGTCATTGACAGGTTTGGGGAGTAGAAGGCTGAGTGGCTGGTGTCGTCCAGTTGACCGGTGCCATCGTAGCGACCCAGTGCCAGGTTGCTGCTGGGGGTGTGGTAGACGCTCCGATCCCACGTTTGCCTGCTGTGCTCCGCAGCGCTCGGGCTGAAGGCTTCTTCCACCTCTTCATCTCCATCAGTGCTGTCACTGTAGCTGTTGTGTCGGCCGGGGGTTTTGAGCAGCAGCCTCTCCAGGGCCTCCTCCACGGCACCCGGACTCCTTTTGCTTTGAGTACCCGGAGGTGAGGTCGTCCTGCTGTAGCTCAGGCTGGACTCTGGCTGGGTCACGGGTTCTTTTCGGGGCGATGACATGGGTGTCTGGGAAGACATACATTTAAATTAAGTTCTAAGTATTAAGTGGAGGGAAAGGGGCAAAAGAGCAACTATTAAGTGACTCACCAAAGCTGAGCCATCCATTTCAGGAAGAACCCCATGTTCAGGTCTACAGAGAAGCAAAGTTACCTCCTGTCCCGTTCCTCGCAAAGCTGAAATCACCTCCTGTGTGAATAAATAGAGGTCGACACACAAGTCAAAATACATTTTCCTTTTAAACGTTACCGTCTTCCAGCTTGATTTCCAGGTGTGACCCCAGCAGGGAGAGATATTCGACTTACATGTTGTGAGAGTCCTTTCAGGGAGGTTTGATTGACCCGCATGATGACGTCGCCCACTTTGATGCGACCGCTCTCAGCAGCAGGTTGGCCGGGAAACAGCTTTTTAACCCTCACCATGCTGGAGCCGTGGGGTTCGTCTGGGATGTTTTCCTCTCGGCTGAAACTGAAGCCCAGCCCCGATGTGTTCTTCAGCAGGCGCACGTCAAACACGTTATCTGGGGGGACAGAGACACGCATGTACAGTGAACTGGACGCTCTTTATTTGCTAAATGTGATGTCCAGGCGTAACAGATATAATGCTGACCCTGTACTGAGTAAGAGTGTATAGATCATGTATGGACAGACGAATGGTGGGAACGTAATCTGAGATGAAATACACGTCCATGGAGGATTGACTCTTACAGATAGTACAATATAACTAGTCAGTAAGGCTTCCATAGGGGGCAGAGCGGCACCTGTTTGAGCTCAAGATAGATTCTGATGTCAGAATATGGGAAACTCAAAAGCACATGTATTTCCCTCAACAAAAGAACACACAATAATCCACAGTGGAGAGGTTTTCTGTCTCAATACAATACTCACTTGCTCATACGTACATTAAAAGCATTACAGATGCCTATATTTGTCCACCATGTCCTTATTCTGGGTTAAAGTGGTTCTGCTAAAGTCAATACGAGGCTGCATTTGTCTGAGTTTGACAAATTAAGTGGGTATCTTCCATAATTACACTCTTATTAGTACCTAACTCCCGCTCCTCAGCAAGGAAATGCTGTCTGTGACTGTTCACACTAAAATACAAATGCAGAAATAGACTGACGCAGCATATCACATGTACACCAGGCACAAAATAAAAGGGACTGTAGTTAACAGTTGTTGCTTTATCTTATCCAAACCAGCTATTGAGCTCTAAATAGGCAGCGGTGCGCAGCTAATGGGTTGGGCACACATGCTCATTTTCTTTCAAATGCGATTACCAACAGCAAGTTACTTTGCTTAGAGAGAACAGGGTGTCTTAGTGTAACGCTCTTAATGAATAGATCGCCTAAATGAGAAGTATTTCCTGCTTAAATCAATCAACGGTGGACTGTCAACATTTGACAGGTCAACTTAAGTCAAGTTTTATTTATATAACCCAAAATTCTTAATAATTAAGGGGGCTTTACAGTCTATTCAACACCCTCTGTGTTGAGACATGTTGTTGGGCGTTGTTGTTGAATGCAGTCGCCTCACCTGGTTTAATAAAGCTGTACTCTGGTTTTTCTTTGACCTCGGCCGGCTGCTGCTCTTTGTTCTTGGGCTGGTCTTGGTCACTATCTGCACATGGCGGAGTGCCCTGAGGAGTGAGGGGAGCATGGACACTGTCTGCGGGCAGATGACCCTTCTCCAGCAGCAAGCGCACTGTCTGAGAGAGCAAATTGATTCACTTAGTGTTGGCGGCCAGCTGGGTAGCAACCAAACAGCTTGTCGACGGGGTGCCCGTGGTAAATGTCATCCCTCACCTGCCCAGTGTCTCTGAGAGCCTCGACTGCCTGCTGATGAGTGGCTCCCTCCAGACTTTTTCCATTGACGGCAACCACGCGATCACCTGCGCATAGGACAAACAAAGTGCTTAGGAACAACACAAATACAGAAAAACACGGTTTTGTTTGTCTGATTTAAATCTAATAAAATCTTTCTGTTTCATGTCATTATTTGTAACATCACCGTTAAGGCCGTTACCTTTCTTTATCCTTCCATCGAGCTCAGCAGCTCCTTTAGGCAGGACAGCTTTGACGTAGATGCCTCCGTGTCGAACAGTTGTGTTGACTCCCCCCTAGGAAATGAACACACCTCTTAGTCTAACCAGCCAGAGAGAAAAAAAAAAATCTCATCATGTATTTTCAATGGGGGTTGATGGCAGGCGTGGATGTCTTTTTTTCCCCATTTCCAGTGTAATTGTTGAATGATAAATGCGTTGTCTTTACTGAGGTTTTAGAAATGAATATTACAGAGCATATTTACTTTTATTATGATGAAAATATATAAATCCTTAGAATAACTTTTTGATGACACTATCAGCTTGAGAGAGTACAATGCTCCTTTCTCATCTTATTGACAACCGACATGGCTGTGTCCCAGTGTTCTTCATATTATTTTGCTTTGGCTGGACTTTCAAAAATGATTTAGACAAAGCATTTATCATATCACAATTTTGAATTGGTTGAAAATGAAAAAAAAATCCACCACTGTGATGTTATTGACGAGGTTACCTCAAGGTTAAATCTGAATGATCAGAGGTGAAGCAAATTTCTATTGAATGCCTATTTTGTTATGATGGTCTTAATAATGGGTTTGTTGTTAAGGTGAATTGAATGAATCATGGTTATTTCAGTGTAACACAAACTAATATTTGAACACAGCTCTGGTCTGCACAGTGCACTGCGTTGTTACTGAATGTTACAGTGGAGAAAATGAATCCATGCTAATCGATATGTTCAAAATCCTTCAGAGAGAAACGATATTAATTGGCACTTCAGTGAGTCACTCTAGAGTCAGCAGCAAACACGTAGGAAGCTACAAGAAAGCTCACTAACAAGTCTCGTTTAAACAGCTCTAGTTCTTGTGAAGGCACTAAAGACACTGTGTGGTTTATTTAAAAGATAAATACATTTAAAAAAAAAGATGTATAAAAAATATTGCATGCAAAAAGGATTAGTTGGACAATATTCCCACACGAGCTTCCAGATGAGACCACATTCAGCGTTAAGAAAGCAAACCAAACCAAGCAACATAAAAACCCAAACAACAGACAACAGTGACAAGATGAAGGGGGGAGGGGGCAAAACAAAGAGATGGTGAAAACCTTGCCGAACAGTACCGTGACACTTATGCCCAGGCTGCTGTCTTTTTTCGACAGCTCAACGTCAAATAGTTCTCCTGGACGGAGACTATTGACCCCTGGGGCATTACCATTTAAATTTTCCATGATGTTATCCTGCAAACAGAGAACAGGGTATTAAGTTGAATTATCACAGGCTGGAACATGCAGAAAGAAAAAAGGGCTGAAGGGAGAGCGAGGACGTTGAAGAGGGGAGTGCGGAGAGAAAAAAAATTAGCAGATATTACATTCAAGGAAGGACGTGCGGTGTACAGGTAACAGACAACGTTGCATTGACATTGTAAATGCAATGATAGACAAACGTTACATACAACAGGCAGTTAGTTGTCAAGCATCCGAAAGGTAACATGTAATGCTTGTTTGTGGAAGAACCATTCTTATCCCGTACATATAAATATAAAGTTTAGATTTGCTCCACCAGCGTGAAAAAAAACAAACATTTTGTGACTTTTGATCCGGAGATTTCCTGAACGGACACCTACGATGTAGGATTATGTGTAAAAGCAAAGAAGCCATTTACACTAATGAATCCACAAACAAACCTTTTTGACCTTGAGTTTCTCTTGACTACTGGAATAAGTTTCCTCATCCATGTCTGAATCCCCCCAGTCAGAATGCTCAGAAACTTTGGGAACTTCTGACACCTTAGCTTTCCTGACTTTGGGTGGCAGCGCCGGCGGCGTTGGCTCCAATCCCACGTTGGGTTCTGGTCTGTGATCTTGGACAACTGGAGAAGCAGCGGCAGCAGCTGTAGCTCTTTCTAGGTACTGCTGAACTCCATTAGCGGGAGGTTGGCCGATTTTAGCAACGCTGCTTGTCCTGGAGTCCTGAGAACTGAGGCTGGCATGCTGGTGGACGGGGGAGGAGGTGGATGACGGTGTGCCAGCGGATACGTGGAGAGGAGGGCTGGGGCTTCCTGTTCCCACCTGCTCCTCTGACGAGGTGTCAAAGTCTATTTCTCGTCTCTGGCCAGAGTTAAGTGCCTTCAATGCAGATTTGGGTTGGGAGGGAACATAACCTGCAGAGGATTCTGATAAAACAAGGAAAAAGAACGGTGATTTTAGCTTCCAAGGACAGAAAAATATAGTTTTTACTAAGAACATAATTGATAAGTACAATTGATGAATAACCGTTGCTGTTGATTCATACTGCAGTCTGCTGTCATATGTTATCTTAAGTAAGAGCACCACACAGATAATGCACTCTATACATGATGACAACAAAAAACACTCCACAACCCAATCACATCCCAGCTTTTACCTTTGTAGAGCCTCTCTTTGGGCTGTGACACCACCAGAGTTACATCATCGGGAGCATTTTGAAGGATGTCTATCGCGGTGGCATGAGAGAGCCCCTGTAGCTTCACATCATTCACCGAGATCAGCCGGTCACCTGCATCAAAATTACAGGTGTTGCACACATGAAAGACAACCAGGTGTGGCAAGGCAGAGATCCGCTAACCATTATCACAGCAGACAACAACAAAAACAAACAAACATCATAATCCACCCATACAGGAGGACGCGAAACACTGCCCTACCAGGTCTGAGGCAGCCGTTGACATCAGCAGGACCCCCAGGAGTGATGGAGCTAACGATGGTGCCGAGGTCCGAACGACCAGAGTTCTCCCCTCCGACAACCTGGAACCCTGGAGAACACACACAAGTGCAGACAGATATAAAAACATAAATATACACACACATTTAAACACAAAACATCAAGGGAACACACACTTTAAATGACATTTATGATACTCTGACAGCCAAAGTGTAGTGTGAAATTGAGTTGTTATTTTAGGAGAAATCCATATATACACTCTTACCTAGGCCGTATTTCACATCTTTCTTCAGGTCTACAGTTGTGATTTCTCTCTCTGGAGACGGTAAAGCACTGAGCTTCTTCTTGAGTGAGTCTGTGCCGCACAAGGAGACATGGCATTTGGTTTTATTTACTGGAAATGCTGTAGATACATGGTGTCACCACTGTCATTTTGGGTTAATTTTGGTAGACTAATTTCACAGATCAGTATATGTAGGCTGAAACTATTAATCAGCCCCAGGAGGTGCGGCTGACAGACCCCCTACTTTAGCACTGTTTGCTAATGGACCAGAAAGGATGGGTTAAGCTCGGATGAAAGGGTGAGGTCATGAGTTCAGTGGCAAGCGTGAAGATATTAAACAGTGGGAGTGGGAGGCAGGGAGCACTGAGAGGACACAGGCTTATTTCAATATTATATAATTCTGATTGAGAGCTGACTTGATTTTGAACTGTGCGTGGTCAACATATGGTTCAACAGACTGAAGAGGAGGATTAAGAATGTTGCAAAAAAAAAAAAAAAATAATGATGTTGAAGAGCAGTCCTGTGTTCATATGCACAAAGCGTGGACATCTGGTGTGTGTGTTTGGGGAAATGAGAGATTGAAATGTTGATACATACCATTAACAGAGGCTGGGGTTGAAGGTTGTCCAGAGGAACTGTGCATACTGACACCTGGTAACACAACACAAAGGGTCGGGTCTGTTCATTATAAAGAACAATGGATTTATGGGAGCACTAGTTAATCAAGTAAATAAAAAATAAACTTTAAAAAAGGTTAAAGAGACAAAACAAGGATTATCAGCACATGCATTTCTAAAATAGAGCGTGCCGTGATTAAGATTTTATCCCTTACCTCAAATTAGGCCAACAAAACAAACGTCTCTAGTGAATAAAAATAAAAATAAGTTCTATATCTGTTGTTCAAGCCTTTGTGCTGGAACACGCAAACTATCCGCTCATGATTTGGAAGAGAGCTGAAGCTGCAGCCAACTACTGTCTTAACTGCTGGTGAGATATATCAAATATTCTGATGAACTATACTAGATACTAAATCTATAAGCACTGATGCAGATTTTCCACCAGCGAGCTGCATCATCAGTCACAGGTCCTTACCTACTACATATGCTTGGCCAGAGTCCTCTATGGAAGAAGTGTCAGATTCTTTTTTGGACCTGCTGAGACTCCAGGCTGGGCTGCCAAATGATCTGAGAAGGAGAAGTGGAGAAGATTTAGCTCGAGAAGGCAACTTTCATCAGCGGAACAAAAAGGAGGGGAACTAAACACTAAACAACATTTTTATTCTTACATTTGTATGTAAGTGTAGCCTTTTTTGTTTTTTTATGCATACAGAAGCTGACTGGATTTAAATACACTCATGCCATGTGTAAAGCTGACACGAGAGGGAGCAGCTGGCACAAAAACAGATTTGTTACAAATTAAAATAGGAACACGAACACAGGTTGGCACGATTTCACAAAAACATAGACACAAGGGCGCATGTGCACCCACACACACAGACCCCCAGAGGGTTAATTATAGGCTGGAGGTAGAGCTTTCTGTGTCTCTGTGGTGTTGGGCAGAGCTAGAGTCCCAGTAACAAGTCCTCACTTAGTAACCTTAGTCTGTTCTGAAGTGAGCTTGGAGACACCGAAGACTTCAACCAGGGCCAACTAATAAACACAAGCTCCCGCTTCCTTAGCTGAGCTTAAAATATGACTTTAAACAACTAATTAAAGGATCAAAAATGCATAAAACAATCTAGATCCTGCATAGTTTCATAGATGGTAAAGTAATGAAATGCCAAAGAAATAAATCTCTGCATTTACAGCACCCACTGTGATTTAATTCTGAACTGCTTTCGCTCATAAACTAGTTCATTTGGGAGTAGTTCATTTTGGCTTTTGCTTCACAATTCACTTCCTTCAACTCACTTGTCCTGGTGGTGTGAGATGGAGTCGGTGTCTGAGCTGGCACGCTGGTGTTGCTGGAAGTGAGAGGCCACTTGGTTGGGTAGTGCCTGACTCAGGCCGCCGTGCGACTGGCCACGGTATGACTCTGCCACTCTGTGCTCTGGAGACTCTGGCATCTGTCCGAGGTTGTGGTGGGAGCGGCTCATTATCCGTGGATTGGAGTGGATCGTGGAGGCCATTGGATTGAAACCTGGAAAGTGAAGCTCATCTTGGACCAATATTGGGCCAGACGGTGCCTTGTTGAGTGCCACTTCTGAATAGGAGATCCTCTTCAGGTGGTCTGGGTTGGAGCGCGTCGACAAGCTGGGGGCCAGGCTGCCTGAACTCACTGTCCTCCCCACCGATTCTCCACTCCGAGGGTCGAGTGAATACTGCAAGTTGCTCAAGGGGCAGTTCTCTGATTATCAGAGAGGACAGGCAAAACAGAAAATGACAGAATAAAAACAATAAATAATGGCTTGTTCATTTACTACTAGAACAACAGATAGGAGACAAAATTGAAAACACTGGAAATTCCAAATCTGTGTCATTAGCATCGCTCGGCAGTATTGTCTAGACGGCAGGTACTGTCTCACGCACCGATTTTCTCTGCAGATATTCATCTTAGTCACCATACCTAATTGTCAGACCAGGCTTCTTGGCGGTGACGGCTTAGTCGTGACTTTGTGTCAACAATCAGCCAAGTGAAGCAAATCAAACTCAAGCAAGGCACCGCAAAAAAAGATAAATCAACAGCTCTCATTTGCCCACACAAGTTTGACTGACATGTTTCATGATTGGAATAGTTGTGCAGAACTGGAATTTGTACAGTGACAGTTAATAGAATAGGAAAAAAAAAAGACATGTATGCGTTCAAAGCAATGGAGCTTATTCGGGTATAATCAATGCTTGTGTGTGAATTCAGCAATTGTTAATGTAGCCGGTAAAAATGTTTGGGTTTTTTTTTTTCTTTGCAAATGAGACATGTCTTAAACAGACTTTTCACATTTTAGGGAGGGAAACTGAGTGGGCAACTTTATCTGGAGGGGATATGTGGGATGGCTGACACATGCAGCTGCAGCTGGAAACAGTAAGGTTAGTGTTGACATCAGCAGGAGGTTTGCCTTTTTTCTGGATGCTTTGATAGGTCACTTTTGTTATGCTTCCTCTCAATGAAAATATATGTAACCTCTTGCTCGCCAAATTTTCACCCACACACGCACGCAGACACTTCTCTCCTACCTAGGTCTTGGAGCTCTTGGTTGTTTTGGCGAGCCTTCATCTGCAGGTGGAACTTGTGCTGATCCGAGCAGAGCTGTAGCAGATACTGACAGGTTTTGTTGCTGTCTGTCTGAAACAGGTGCTTAATCCCATCTGATGTGTTCTGAAGGCAAATCTTCTTTTTCTTCAGGATGACAAATTAAACATTTAAGTGAAAGGCGAAGACCAACTGTGCCAGATTAAAGTCAATAAACTGTACTAGATTTATTTCTGATAATAAGAAAGCGAGCACATACTGTAAAGGAAATCTTTTTGGTCTCCCTCCAGGGGAACCTGAGCACTGGCGTACGATTTCCGTTAAGGACCTCAAAGATGAGCACTCCTTTGGAGTAGACACCTAGCATGATGCCTGTCTGGGACCTCTTCTCAGGAAGCACCCGATGGAAATGGACACCATACTCTGTCAGCCTCTGGCTCACCTTTAGGTTAATCAAGACAGAGAACATTAAATTCTCAAAAATACACAGCACTGAGATAGAAGAAAGAGACATGACATGTGTTCTGAGGCTTTTCTTGGGTCAGCGATCAATGAGTGCGCTGATCTGATTACATAGAATATGATCTTATTCAATTTGGTTCAATGGCACGGAAAAAAAACCAGCGATGCTTTAGTAGCCTGTGGACCGCACAGTAACAAATATTACAAAGACAGAATAAAAAGCAGTGACAGGACTCGGGACTTAACTACTTTTGTTTTGTTTGTAGTTTACACTGCAATCTGTGGTTTGCTGTCAAACATAAACTCAAATCTATTACTTCTTCTGCCAATGTAAACTCCTTGGCACACCTGACATTTAGTGCAAACAAAATGTTCGCCGTGTTTGTCACAAAATAAACACTTTAGCTGCAAATGACTCCCAGACAAAAGCAAAAGTGGAGCAATAACTAAAAAAAATAATGTGTGCCAATCTGTCTGAAATCGTGACTCCCTATATTCACTCTGGTCTTGCTCACCTTGAGAAACTCAAATTCTGCCTCAGAGTCAGATGCTCCATAGTAGTTGCTGTGAAGTTTCGGTAGCTCCTCCTTGATGGCCGTCTGATTCACCCTATCCAGGATAGTCACAGGCAGGTAGTGCTCCAGTCTAAAATAGGTCTTCCCGTGGAGCTGAGGCACAGAATTGAACAGGATTAACATTAAGCTGATCAAGATTTTATTATTATCATCATCGGATGTATTAAAAAGAGTCAGTACCTCAGGTTGGTAGTCACTGAATTCAGCCTGCAGTGCCAATGAAGCCAGCAACAAGGCATTTTCTGTATCACAGCGCATCCTCTCCTCCAAGATATCTTTCCTCAGCTGTAGGTAGTACTGATGTTTGGTCATAGCGTGCCTGTTATACACAGACATTTTTAGTCGTTTTGAACGTGATGTGCCAAAACAGGTTTTCACAGTAATATTTACTTACTGTATGAGGTTAACGTCATCAAGGAAGAACTTGATGCGTAAGAAAAGATTAAAAGGCACATCGGATTTCCTCTTTTTAGGATCCTCTTTCCATCCCTCTGGGGCCACTTTGGACAGTTTGGCATCAGGTTCAACGAAGAAAAACTCATTATCTGTGTGCAGAATTTTGAAGAAGAAGAAGGTTGGAGGGTTGTTGAGAGGCATCAGAGGCAGAAGGAAGTAATGTATGTCTCAACACACTGTACCTCTGAGGTATGCTAGGCCGAAGAGATGGTGCTCCACAAGCCCGATGTGGGCGACCACCATGTCAAGAACGTCTTTACACATCGCCTTGATGTCACAGCTCAGCTCCAGCTTTTGGCCATTCAGCAAGACCACACCCACCTTCCTCTGGACTTCCTCCACCTTACCACGTTTCTTGTGGGCAGAGAAAGAAAAACAAATAGGAGTAATGGATTAGAAGTAGGACATAAAGCAGTTTGAACACTGGCTCAAAAGTAGCACAAATTTAAATCCTCACCATTATTGAAGAGGGAACAGATAGGGCAACACAGGGCTCACTGGCCATCTTCACAAACTCAGGCCCATGGAAGTTCTGCCAGGATAAGTCATTAACAGAAGCTTTATTTTATCAACATGTCAACATGGATAATTTTCTTTTGGCTATTATGAAACCTGACTGCATTTAAAAACCCTTCAAAACACCTGAAAATGAAACACGTCCATGAGCAACTCTAAAAAAACATTTAAACCTTTTCCTTTCTACATTGCTGATTCACACCTGTTTCAATGGCTTCTCTGATCATGAGATTTCAATGACGACAGCTCATGTGATGCTTTTTTTTAATGTTGCGCACACACACACACTTGCTTGTTGGTTCTGCTGTAATCATATCTCACCAGAAGTGGAAGAGCAAGATTCCCTTGCTTCAGCTCAAACGCTTTTTGTTTTACTGACTGGAAACCCCCCCACATCGGAAATGATATCAACTTAAAACCTCCTGTAAACACACCACAGTGAATATACCTCGCCCTCGCAAGTGTAATTAACCCAATAGGAATATAACTGACATAGTATTTGAGGTTTACTGCCCACGTCAGCAGATTTGTTGCTAGGTTGTTTTTTTTTTACTTGTCTTAAGACATTTTCACAATTCGTGATAGTAGGTGGGATAAATCAGACCGTGCCCAAGAAATCCCACATGTCCCACAATCCCACATATTTGTAATTACCAGAGGGAGGCGAACATGAGTTATGTTTTCCAGTCAGCAATTTTTAGTTACAGAACAAGGAGTGAGCACAGCGTCAACAAATTAGTTGCCAATGAGCTCATGTGTGTTAAAATTGTATCTCCATCATCAAATATCGCAAAATAAACAGTAAGACCTGGAGGGAGGGAGTTCCCGTTGCAGTGAGCGTGTTGAAATCATGTCTTTTAACAACTTTCTGGATTTGGTTGTCTTGTTTGTGTATTGATATGTGGTTGACAGCACTAAAGTGATAAAGGTAGGTTTCTATGTAAATAAAATGAGTGTTTGTGATGGAAAATTGAAAAAAAAACCTGAAATGGTGCTTATTCTTGAGTCTGTTAAGCCACAAAGAACAAAAACCTTGAGTTTGCGAAGAGGTACAGAAGAGGAGTAGAGGGGGTCTCGAAGGTCGAGCATGGAAGTGCGAGATGGGGCCAGTGGATCGTCTGTGGGGTATGCCCTGGACAGCCTGCTGGCCAGGTGGGCCTGGAGCCGCTGCACCTCCTCCTCTTGCTTCTGAAGGAGCAGCTCTGCGCCGACCAGACCTTCATCGGCTGCTCCCTCGTGCTGCCTATAAGGGAAGAGGAGGGTTTGTGTTAGAAACGTCTGATATTATCAAAAAGCTGAGTGGAAACAAGACTGTTCAATGTGTGTTGTGGTTTGAGATTTGTCTTTTATTTACTGACTTTCTTGTTTGCTTCTTTTATAAAAGAAATATAAAAAGTGGAAACATAAGGGGACATGTCAGACACGATGTGTTTACATAAGCTGATATGTTTTCTTTTAGCATCAGGGGAAAACAAGTGCTCTGCGCGGCGGTACGGATTGTTAGCAGGCATAGCAACAGCAGGCAGTTCTCTGTAATGCCAGAGATTAGAGAGACAGAGATTGCTGAATGTGGATGTCACATCGGATGACCTCACTAGCGAAGCATGGGCCTGACCCTGTTGCGCCACACTAGCTTTGTGTTCACCAGAGGGCCGAACAGGATGGCTTCATCAGTGGCTTCGCTGTTCTGTGGACGATTTGTAGTGCAGGCAGCAATTTCTCAGGGGAACAAAGGATCTAACACATGCAAACACTTTTGATTCAAGTAATACACACTCCTATGCAGAGGGGCAAGTGGTGAAATTCATGCAATAACGTTTCCCACAGCTCCCGAGTTCGGTGATGCCACAATTTGTAAAGTAAAACTGGCTTGGAAATGAGTTAGCCTCCAGCAAGTGGAGTGGCAGAATAAAGATGGATTGCTTGAGGATGAGAGTGCTCGAAAACACAACGGTGCCATCTTTTTTTGTTTAACTGTCACCTGTATATATCTTTGTGTGTTACCTGAGCCGGTGTGTGCTGTGACTAGTCAGCGACAGGGCATCTTGTTCAGAGGAAAGTGCCAGCTGGGAGCCGAACCTCCTCACATCGCCCGGTTTCTTAGCTGGAAGAAATAGGGGAGAACAGTTGTTCAAACATGAGGAGCAAATGTTGTTTTTAAATGTACACAATCAAACACACCCTTCTATAAGCAGACACCCACACTGTGGTGCAAATGTGCCTGCATGAACTTGTATTGGAGGAGGTGGAGTAGTTACAGAATACTCAAATCAGGTTAAACCAGCAGCACAAATGAGATCCTTGTTGTCTTGAGTTCAAACTGCGTACAAAACCCCACCACTGCATTATAGCAGCAGTATGTTACAGACTGTACTAACACAGAGAGGCAAGCGTTGCCGCATTTAATACACTAGAGTCTTTCCGTGTCTAGAGGTTTAGACTTATTGTGCTTTTCAGTAATTCAAACAGCCTCTCTTCTTGGAACATGTTCAATATATTTTAGCCATTTCCAAATAAAACTGGCACTGTTTCCACAAGCATGTCCAAACTCTTCACAGCTGTCTGAGCTCAAAGTCAAACTTTCATGCAACAGTGCAGCCTGTGAATACAGTGTTAAATGGAGTATGAGTGTTAGGTCATCTTGAACAAATTTGCTTTTTGACCTTTTGGTATCTCCGTCTTCCACCGCACTGACAGGTTTGAGCAGATTAATCTTAATTAGTCAGTCCTCTGAAATCTGAAACCACATGGCACGCAAAACTTCCTAAGTGCAGTAAGTAATATGTTTTGATATATATATGACATATGTGTGTAGTTACATACTGATTTAGTGGCATCAAGCAGTGAGACTGCAAATTGCAACCAACTGCATACCCCTAGGCTCACCCTCAAGCAAAAGGCCCCACCTAGAACCAGTGTTTGGTATGTTCATTCCAGGTTACACACTGGACCTTTAAATCTTTTGAGTTTTGCTTAATACTGCATCTGTAGTTTTGTTTACCAGTGTGGGCCAACCAGTTTCGCAAAGTATCACGATGTTCAAGTCTATTGCACAATCTCCTTTGCCGTGATGGTGAGGGTGTGATGGCACATCTTGCACAATCATACATAGCTAAATAGATAATTTCCTTTCATCAGCAGGATCAGGTAAGTGGTTGACAGTGGCTCATGTGAGAGTTACCTGGAAACAACAAAAGAGATCTCAAAATTGAGGGCAGTAAACCTCATCATTTTTAGCTCACAAAGTGTGGCCTGTGAAGTTTGGCAATAAGACAGCAGGGAATCTGGCTTTGAGCAGGGCAGAGCACAGTCAGTGGAGACAAAGAATGATTGATGTGCCAGCAGTTTTCAATCCCAGCCTTGGCAGCCAAGACTACTGCTGGTTTTCTTTTTAAAAATGATTCATCCCCGTTTCAGGTGTAAATCAGTGACTTGATTAGATGGCTAAAGTAAAAACCAGCAGGGCTTCAGATCCTCTGGAACAGGACTTCGAACCATGTAGTCCCTGCTGTGGGTGGTTAATTTAGCCAACTGTAATGGACTTCTTATTCTTGGTCTGGAAGAGTTTAGATATTTGAAAATGTTTTCATTTTTACTTCAGCTGCACGCACACAACCGAGATGAGTTATGTGTGTGGCGCACCTGTTGCTATATATCATATATGCCTCCATGGAGACTGTAACAACGATGATAAAGAGGTCCTCAGAGGCATCTTTTACCTTGTCTGTAATCTGGATCAGAGGAGGTCACTGAGGGGCTTTCGCTGGATGAACTGTAATCACTGTGGTACCTCTGGTGGGTGTGCACTGGGTCTGCGGGACGAGAAAGACAATCAGGGCGTCTCATAAAAACACTAGAATATGAACCATGCAGTGGTGTGAGAGGACGTCTGCGAAATGATAAAATGGATCAAACATAAACGTCATGCACATGACACAACTTAAAAATGGTTAAACGGGCTGTTTGTGAGCAATGGGAAAGACAGCGGTTTCTTGTTCAATGTCACGCAACGCTTTACAAAAGGTTGTGTCACTCCGGCAGAAGGTGAACCGACAAGCTACTGTTTTCTTTTACAGGACTCTCTGACTAATAGTAAGCTCAAACCAGTAGACTGAGGCACACAAAATGAGGTATTAGTCATGCTGTTGGTAAACACTCCCAATGAAAGTAACTACACTCAATAGCAGCTTCTACACAAGTGTATGCAGACGTGCCTCCTTTTTTTGGTGAGGGCGTAATCTTTTGTCTTGCTTGACTGGGTGAACCACAGCAAGTACAGACCAGCTCACCACAATTATTTACTCTTCTCAGAGCAATGCTTCGTAAACTCAGCGCTGAATTGAAAATCTCTGCGGTAACGCAGGAGAACACCATAAACAATACTCAAAATAGTCTGAACTGATGACTTAACGCATCATGTGTTTCGCCTCTTGGTGAACCGAACTTGAAAGTCCTGCTCTTCAGTATCAGCTACATAGTTTAAATGAGTGGCATTCCCTTGTCATTACTCAGGCATTTTAGCTGAGAAGAGTTTCACGGAGAAACAGACTTGAAAGACTTGAAATGACATCTGTTTCATGTGCGCATCGTGAGCAAAACGCATTCATGCGAAAAAAAAAAGGAGGAGGACTGGTCAACTTGTCGCCCAAAATAGTTTCCCACCTTCCAATGGTTAGTGAGTCATGAGTGAACAGTGTCATCTGCTTTAAAATGGCAGACAGAGGAGCAGAACAATCTCTTGTGTGTCATTTACCAGATTAGCTTTACCAATGCGAGTGAAAACACTTTTACCGAAACACCTACATGCACAGATACCCACGCACGTGCAACATACGTGTCACCTGTCCTACAATGTCTGTAATGTTGCTGTATGTGCAGTTATGGTGAATTTGGAGACCTACAGGATGAAGTACAGAAAATAATGAAAAAGGGAAGTGGAAAGGTCCACCACTATCAACAGGATTAGGGATAATAGGCTGAAATTGGCTCATTGTATCCTAATTTGATCTGATTACAGCTTGGCAGGAATTTTTCATGTGCTACTTATTTTTGTAAGTTTGTCAGCATTGAAAAGAAAAAGACAAACATCCAGAGTCAAAGTCAGGCGAGTGTCCTCGTGTGGTAAAAATACCAGAAAAGACCACAATTAAAAAAAATATATATATATTTGGAGTTCATTTTGTTATAGGTCGAGGTGTTTTAATCTAATGATCATTTTTGATGCTGTAGTTTGTACTTGTATATCTTGTTATAAACACTGAAACTACACAGCCTACGCTTCAAAACACACAGTGCAGTGGTATTATCTTGCACACTGAGCACAACAGAACCATGAGTGTGACCCCTGTAAAAAAGAAAAAAGAAAAAAAGAACGACTATGACTAGTGGGAGTGTGACCGGGGGAGAAACTTCAATCTGTGTACAAGATTCAAGTTTCTGCTTAGGCCACAAGCGTCTAATGTGGCCGTTGGTCGGTCACAATTAACCTGAGGGTGAAAAAGCGTATTTAGAGTAATCCCAAATAAACCTGGGATCAACATTTCATTGGGGGAAAGACAGATGGAGAAGATCACAGCTAGTTAGAGAGATTAACAGTGATATCTTACGGTTTCAAGCGAGCGAGCGAGCGAGCAGAAGGGTTGGCCAGAGGGTGACTCAGATAAACATGGACTGCATAGCTCCTTGGAGCTCCTGCCCACTCAATGTTATTGTTTATTTCCCAGAAGATATTGCAAAACAGATGAAGACAAAAGATCTATTGCGTAAATCAGTTGAATCCCTTCATCTTTCACCTTAAGAACGAGTACAGTTGGAAGCATTGTACAGTGCAAGCATGCACGCACACACATACACATAAATTCAGCGGGAAAAAAAAAAGTCAGCATGTTTTAGGAGTAATTATATAGTGCATGTGAGGCTTAACAAGGAAAACTGCCATTCATGAGTCATTCATAGTTTAATGCTTCAACTTACTTCCTACTCATCTCTATCAGATCGTCTCCAGGAAACAATTAGTGCAACCAACGTCTATCTGCTAACTTCCCTCACTGCTCCCTTTATCTTTTCAATTCCTTCCCCATGTTCCTGTTTATTTTCCCCATTTCCTTGATTCCCTGCTGAACTAACACTTCAGCACAAGCTTCTTTTTTTTTTGAATACACATGCCTTTTGGGATGATCAAGCTGAGAAGAGACACAAACTCGGCCTCTGGGGTTATTTAAAGTCTGGCGGTACCAGGAGAAAGATGGAACTCCCTTTAAAGCGCGCATAGCTTACAGAAACCCGTGAGCCCACCTCCACACACTAAATTAACATGACTCAGAAGGAAAACATACGTATGTTGAATAAAATACGTCTATTTCTGAAAAAGCCTCTACACTGCTGAACCTTTATAGTGCTCGTTTGGAGACATTAAGCATAATGTGAAGAGGAAATGAGTCAGGCAGTTTATTAAAATGGGTCATAAATAAACCTAACCTGTTTTATGAAAGCCTGACAAAACATTACAAGCTTTCCTGCTGCAGCCTTTGGAGTCAACAAACCAAAAGGTAATATAGTGATGAAACATTTGAGCTTTCTACTTTTATGAACAACTCCTGCTCTCCCGAGGCTGCAGTGTTCTGTACTGCTGTCCAAGCGGGACCCACCCGGGCCCAAAGCCACATGACCTGCTGCCAAGTGCCGGAAAAGTCCAATAATGTTTGGAATTCCCTCATCCGCTACGCATGACTCCAATTACAGCCTCTAGGTCTGCAAGGAAAGTTTCTACTGATTGAAGCACCTTGGCACCGAAAAAAAAAAAAGAAAAGAGGGAGGAGGCCGAGGGGAGAGGTTGCGAAGGCATCGGGTGAGATATACGGGGACCAGGTATAAACATGCCCATGCACACACATGCATGCACACACACGATGTTTAGTTATGTTGATGTAATATTCAGTTCAGCACGGTTTGCAAATGCACGCACACAGAAGGGCAGAAAGGCAGTGTGTAACTGCGTGAAACCTGAGAGCACTGACCACTGCTGCGCCATCACTTTCCTGCAGAAAAGAACAGAGAAAAGTAAGAGAAAGGGAAAGGAAGGGAGGTCTCTGCCAAGTAACACATCCACGAGGCCCTGCAAATGGTCTGTGCTCAATTAGGCCCCATTCATACTATGGCGAAATAGCTCTGGGATGGAATACAAAAATATTTTGGCTCAGCCTTCACAGTCAACCTCAGTCCATTTTGATGGGTGTAAACATTCCTTTGCGTCAGCGTGGTATCTAACATCAACCATAATTTATTATTAATCAGCTATTGGCACAAAAAATACACAAAGGTAATCCTCTACACACATACACACACACACACACAGTGTGATAGGTGAGTCAGTGTTATGAGTAGACAGGGGCTACCCACAGTCTGCCTTTTTGTTTTTTTGACACTCCGCTGGGCGAAGCAGGGCAGTTCCCCTCTTCACACCATCATGTGAAATTAAAAAAAAAAAAGCCAAGTGCCTCTGATTATAATCAGCAAAAAGGCAAAGGGGAGGGAAGGAAAGGAAGGCAAGACTTGCTGGGGATAAAAAGCCACAATCGAGGAGAAGAATGCCGTCGGTTGGTGGCTCGGTCAGCATTAAAAATAGCTGCCAGAAACGCAGGGAGGCTGGAGGCTGGAGGGAGCTGGAGAGCGCGGAGTATGGGAAACCAGCGGGAGGAGGAAAGGGAAGAAGAGGTAGAAGACAGTGGTTTATTATATGAAACCATTCATCCCCTCATGCTCCTCCACTGTCCCCAGATGGCCAGTAGGCCCGTATGGCCACATGTGACTCCGTATAAAAGTAGCCAGCCTATGGAAACTCTAAGAATTCAATAAGCTCCAGAGGGAAACTTAAAGCTCTTGGGGCTGACTGCTGAGGTGTTAAACAATTGTGTTGTGTGTGCTCGGTCTAAGCATGCGATTATAGAAATACTTTTTTTTGAGTCTGAAAAATCCTTGCACGTACGTGCGCTTATATCTGTGTGTTTACAGTCATGGCATAAAAAAAAAAAGAAAGAGAGAGAGAGTAAGGGACTTGGCTATATAGCATGTGTGACAGCAGCAGGCTAGAATTAAACTGGCCTGTAATTAGAATCAGCCATTTGGAAACCTCTGTACCCGTGACTCATACATTCTGTCCAAACACTGCTGCACAGCCACCACCACCACCAACGATACTTCATTCAAGCCAGCACCCAGCTCCCATCCCACATGGTAGTTACAGATGGACACACAACCTGTAACTAGTCCGGGTGTCTGTCTGCTCACGTCATTCAAGCGCTGTCACGTTTCCACCTCTCGGATCAGCTGAGCTTCCTCCATCCCTTCCGCCCAAGCTGCTGTACCACCCTTTTTATTGCTGGAGGAACTTATTTTACCACCCAGTTTGGTATTCCTGTATTTCTTTATGACACAGCTGGGACCTTGAAAGGCTATAGTATGCTGAAAATGTTTAATTCATTGTCACAGCAGCAGACTTGAGCTGTGATTTTTCCCTTTGAAATTGCCTCACAGATAACATCGATGTAGTATCTTTAAAAGTTCAAGCTTGCCCACTACTTGCTTTGACAAAGTACTGGCGTCACACGTTACACAATAACGACATTTGATCAGGTTCGATCTGTCACTGAAATGCCATTATCCTGCAATACTTATGACCAGGTGATTGTTGTGCGTTGTGTCGCAATGAAAAGAAAGAAAGAAGGCAGAGGTAAAAGATCTGAACGGAACAGTAGCTGCAAAAACAGGTTTGTACATTTTTGCAGAGTGAGTTGTAGGTGAGCAAGCTTGCAAACGTAACCACAGCTCAAGAAATCGGTGACGATTATCTTTGCATCTTTGTTAATGGTGAAATTTGAGGAGGGCCAAAATGAGTGTGTTCTTCTTGTGGTCAGCTTAAAAGTAAAAAAATATCCACAATATGTCTTGTGCACAGTAAAGGTCAGGTTGTGCTAGAAAAGAACTACTTTGTACAGTGTGTTATCCGACCTCAATTCTGACCTCAATGTTGAACAGCCACATTCAAACGTAGGGTGAAATGCTGGCCTTGATACAAAGGCAGGGAGACATGATATTGTTTAAATTAGGGCACACATTTCAAGTCTCTCTTGAATTCATAGTGTTGCATTCAGTTGTACAATAAAAAAAGAAATAGTTTGGCAAAGAATGACAAAGGAAAACTTGAGGAGTTCAAAATCTGACCGCTTTTTCACCTCTGCACACTTAGCCAATCACAACATGACGTGGGTGTGAATGTCCGATTGTGGATTTCGAAGAGTTAGAGGAATCAGACGCCAGTGTGGAGGGAGTGGGTTTTCCCAAAGGCACACGAGCAAAACTACGTTTCAGTTTGATTTACACCAAACCTCTGTGTTAAGAAAAGTATGCTCACCATCCACTGCTTGTCTTAGCACCTGAAGTTTCCTCTGCCTCTCCTTTATCCTGTCATAGGCGCCGGTGATGCCTGAGCCTACTGACAGGTCTGAGTGGTGATGAGGCTTCCTGCTCTTCAGCCCACCAAAATCAGGATAGCGAGAATCCCTCTCCCTGGAAGCCCGCAAGGGCGATTTGCGCCTGCCTATAGAGTGGGTACTTATTGCACTGCTGCCCCTCCGTGCATCCTCCAAGGCCCCAAAACGAATAGCCTCTGGGTCAATGTAGGCTAAGTCCACAGAGGAAGCCCAGGTCTTTCTGGCCTGACTAATAGCCAGTTCCCCACTGTGGAAGGGTAAAGACCTCCGGTCTAGTTCCACGGGCCGGCCCTTTTGCTGAGGGTGAAGGGGATGGAGATAGGGGTAGGAGTGCTGGTGTGGGAGTGACGGGGCTCTGGGGTAGAGTTCTGTGGGGGATTCAGAGTTGTGGTGATAGTCAGATAGGGAATACTGTAGGGCTGCCCCCTCATCGCCCTTCAACAGATCCTGGATTGGAAGAGAGCCCATGGAGCGACTGAGGCCCCGGTTAAGAGACGTCTGCTCCTGAGTCCTGGCTCGGTAGCGTTCCAGAACCCTGGGGGCGGCACTCCTCCCTGAGGACAGGAGAGAACCAAAGTTTTATTAAGCTCACACCGCCAAAACTCTCAGAAGACAGAATAACACACTAAATCTTCATCGTTCCAGCAGGTATACACAAGAAAAATGATTGCATCTATTTTTTAATTTTATTTAACTATTTATCCTATTATAATACAGACAGTATGAGAGATGATCTCAAATACACATCATTCCCAGTAGATAAAATCATTATTAAGACTACGTTCGTTACATAAAGTTGTATCTATGATCAGAGGAGGACCTAAAGAGGGGCATACCCAAGTGCCTATCCAACCTACCATCCATTTCTAACAGCATCAGCATGACATGATACTAAACACAACACTGGCGACTTCCTTCTTATAGTCATAATTTTAATGTGGCCCCAACTGAATTTTCCAAGACTACTGGCTGGATTAGATGACATTTAATTAGAATAAGTAGCAGCTATAGGAGTTATACAGCCCCGCAGGTGGAAATTTAGCAGCCATTAATAGCAAATAAAAACAAATTAATTTGTAACAACAACAGTGCAGGGAAACGTTAATTAAGAAAAATGGCATGGTCGCTCTTGACCTTAAGGGCTAACAATGATTTCTGCAGATTCTGCTGATTGTGATTCGGTCGTGATATTTTCCCCCTCATTATTCAAAAAAACAAAGCAAAAAAACGGAGCATGCTGTGCTACAGCGACAAACAATTTCTGGCACAAGCGTCCAGCTCCATCTATCACGGTGTCTTAAAAGTGAGTAATAAACGTTGCTTTCTTTGACTGTCCATAAATTTCAAGTTGGACTTTCCAGACAAGCCGTATAAAAACACTACCAGAACAACAACAAGCAACAGAAGGCAAACGTGTATGAAAAGAGCAAAAACAAGAGGAGGAGACGCAGAAGTGAGAGAGCAGGGGGAGACGTTAAGTCCTGTAAAAAACGCTGCATGTGGTGGTTTAATCTACAAAGCATATGCTCGGTCTTAACAGGGAAACGCATCAAAGAAGGACAGGCTGTCTTCCAGGAACTCAGGGAGGCACACAAGGACTAGATTGAGCAAAAAATAAAAAAAATAAATATAAAAAAGATTTTACTCAACAGGATGTCTTTTATTTTCAAAGAAGTCAATTGTTGGCACAAGTTCAGTGAATACTATATACATAGTGTGTAGTGTAGCCATACTGACTGTAGCAGCGATACATAAAATCTCCAACATAAAAAAAAGAGACAATGACTGTGTTCCCCTTGCGGCAATTAGAACTTGGACCCGCTGGCATACAGAAGGGAGAGAACGGCTCCTTGAGAAGAAAGGCGCTTAAGAACTGAGTAATACTCTTTGCATGTACTTTCCCTAGGGCTGGCTGGTGCTCAACCAGGGAAACAAAGCAATGATACAAACAGCAGACAGGCAGCTTCACTGGTGACTCCGAAATATGCATCTGTAATCAATGCCATGCCGTGCTTACATAATCGGGACGGCGAAGCCATGTTTGTGCTCTGCCCTCCTTTCCATGGCCTGGAAAAATGCCGGATTCTCTCAGAAACCACTGGGAAGATTTGGTCATATTTTCCTGAATTAAATTCGATTCGAGGTTGCAGCGTGTTGTTCCTCATCTACGTTCGATTCCTCCCACAAACTCATGAACAGCCTGACAACCGGCGAAGGCCGCTACATCGAATTCTCTCGAAATAAAAGTAACATCAGTGTACATAACTTCCAAACAGTATATCCAAGTACACTCAGCCATAACCTCAGCTTATCATCAGAAAGTAAGAACAGATAATATATTCCTCGGCCTAAATTTAAGAACTGTTTTCATTATCATTATTATTATGTTAACTGAACCTACTAATCTTTGGTGATTTGTCCTGGGTACAAACTTTGTTTTGATGAAATTAAGAATACTCACATAACAAAAACATAGCGTTTCTAAAGAATAACAGAAACCAGACCCTTTATCATGAAGTGTTGGCAGCCAAGAAAAATGAATCACTGTGTAAATAAATAACATTATTTCTGCACCTCAGGAAAAGTTTCTTTGACAACACACCAAACAAATACAGCTCTAGCTGCTCTGTGTTTAATGTGTGTGTGTGTGTGTGTGTGTGTGGTGTGTGTGCGTGCAGCTCATCTTACCTGAAGGCAAACCTTTGCCCCTCAGCCTCTCCCGAATCTCTTTACTCCGCTCCGGAAGAGACTCTCTATCAGTCAGCAGACCGTCCAGCTGAGAAAAAAAAAAAATGGTGAGAGTGGAAGTAAAAGAGTGAAAGAAAAATAAAAGGGCAGGGAGTGGAACAATCAGGACAGAACACGGAGGGAGGAAAAAAAAAAGAGTCAGAGAGTCATTCCTTCTGAGACTCATTCATCCTGACATCATGTTCTGTCAGCATGAGCCTCATTATCTGTTGTATAATTCAACAAACTAACTGTGCTTTGACAGAGCAGATAATAATCCGCCGACAGAAATATAGACAAACAGACTTGTTGTATTTGACCTACATTAAAAATATAAAAAACAACAAAAAACTGCATACCTGGGAAAGGCTGCCCAGTACCAACCGGACCAGTTTCCTGATATAGGAGAAGGGAGGGTCACAACTGGAGTTTCTAATGTGCTTGCTGCAGATGTCCAGCACCGTGCGCAATGACATTCGACTCAATGTAACATCATCACACATGTTGAGAAGCAGGCTGTTTAGGTGTTCTCCCAACTTCATGGGCTGCGTAACAAAACAGAGCGCAGACAGTCAGCACACAAACAGCGACAAGAGCAGTGCGGCTAAGTTATAGTCATATCTCTAAATCTGATATCTGTGGACTTCCATTGTGTTCAAATAATGAGCGGAGCTAAGCCTTGCCAGCATGGCACAAATACATCACCTACTTTAAAGCGCCCGTCTGCCGCTTTTTTAGCTTGAAAGTGATGCTAAATACTTTGCTTTGTCCGAATCCAAAACAAAGGCATGGTGAAACTTTTTGAACAGTTTCTGCTATGAAACCGATTTTAATCAGAATCACCAAGATATGATCATATTTTTTAGTCCTCTAAATAACTTTCAGATTTCACTTGGTTTCACTTGTAGAGTGCAGTGAATAAATATGTGGAAATTCATGGATGTAATTACATTTTCTGTATTCTCTTCACTTTGATGCCCCATTTTAATATGTGAAAACAGCCATAGGCACAGAAATGGCACGGTGGGTGTAGGTTCATTAAGTGTCAGCCACTGCCAGTGTGTCCACTTGGACATGGATCAGAAATCACATGCTGTATTTGGCCCAATGTTTATTATGAACTTTGCAGCTACTAAAACGCCTCCTGCACAGATGAGGGAAAGGACGTGATGTGCGGATGGAGCCTTTCAGCGCAGTGAAACGGAAGTTCGAGTGATGGCGTCTTTAACTTGTGGGCCGTACTCAAAAATGTGAATGCAGATGGTGTTTTACACCTGGCTAGCTCTTTGGGAGACATGTTGCGAACACGGCCATCTACACAGAGTGTGTTGTGACTGAAAAACACATTCCTGAGCGCAACCTTTCTTATCCAGGTGAGATTATTCAGATACAGATCTTATTTTAAAATTCAGGTTCCTGTGAAAAACATAATGTGTGCTTTCACTGTGGTTATGACGCATGGTAGTTTACGGGCTGCAAATAGCATGACTGAAATGTTGATTTCTTTTAAATGAATAGTACCATCAAGTATTAAAAATATTATTCAAGTTAACCACGTTATTAACTGCCTCAGTGTGCTATATAAACAACTGATGTCATATGCATGAGCATCAATCTGTAAGACGGCAGAATCTTTAAGAATAATTTAATGCTGACGTGCTAGTATCGTGTTCCGTCGTGCTGAGCGTGATGTTTTCGGAAACATAAAGGAAAAAAGTTTACTAAAAATAATAAACAAATCTTAGTCAACAATACAAGCCTTTATTGTGTGTAAATATGATCCCATATTATAGCCCCTATCCATTTGGAAGGAAGTATCCTCTGTAATGATTTACCTGACTTTGGGGGATCTCATAGTCCGCTCCCCAGAACAGAGTCATCCCCAGAGAGTACATGTGCATCTGTGGAAAAAACAAAACAAAAACATAAACATCACTCAAGCTTCATAAGAGCCATTAAACTTCAGTCAATACAAGTACAATATTTAACAAAGAGCAAACAAGACAAGAGTAAGGCACTAGTGAGTACATAGAAATAGGAGGACTATAAAAGTTTCATTCAGATAAACTACTGGACTTTATTAAAACTATGTTGAACTGCTGTGAGTGAAAGAAACAGACAGACTAAAGCTCAATAAATGCTGGAGTGTAATAAAAGTTGAATTCATTCTTATTTGGAAAGGAAAAAGACAGGGGCTTTTAGCCTACATCCAAAAACCTTTTTCCATTTCCCTCTCCTTATTACTCTGCACTCATTGCTTGGGAGAGAAATCACTTCCCTTGAATGTTGGGCTTGGTAGAGGAAAGAATAATTCAGGGATTGCCAAAGAATGCAACATAGCCTTCAAGGTCTTTCAGGAACAGAGCTCGGGTACAAACACACTCACACTCTCAGATGATGTGGAAATTTAAAAGCCACCCATTAAAAGCAACAACGCCACCCCGAATGTTGAAAAAGTGAAAGGAAAATCGTGGCGCTTGCAGCTGACGTATATTTACCCACAGCCTCTGATAATGAGAGAAACAGATTCTATTTTCTACACTGAAATAACTCAGCTGGGGAGGCGGGGCTAGGGCTGGAAAACTGACTCAGCACAAAACCGTGTTGAGGTCTGTGGGGCCGTGCCAGAGACGGGAATCCAGTCATGCAAGATTTTAGCTCTTCTACCAGAGGGGCAGAGGCAAATAGGAGGCGTGGTTCTGTGCATATGTAAAAGAAGCCTTGCACTGCAGGAAATAATACAGTTGCTCACACTTCTGAACTGTGTGTTGCAACTGCACAACAGTCATTCATAGTTTCAGTTCGAGTTTTGTTGTGTTACTCAGGTGAGGATGGATTCTTATTAAAAATGTAATTACCCTGTTACATCCACCATTTGACATCATTCGAAACATAATGACTAAATTTATTGGCTGTAGCAATTAACCACTGGAACACAAAACTACATAACATATCAGTAGAGGATACCTGCCAGATACAACAAAAATAGTGACTCTTTATTCATCAAACTGCACTTTAACAAATCATTTGTCTCATCTTTAAAACTTTGTAGTGTTCAAAAATTCAAAGACAAGGCCAATGACTGATTTTTATAACCAGAATAAAACAAAGAGCAAGAGAAAGAAACAACAGCAGCCTCATGATAGGTTTTGTAGAGCGGGTTCCCACTTTGTTTGTATCTTGTGCACGCACGCTTGGGCACACACTCATGCCAGTGGTTTCACATTATGATAATGTGTGGTACGGCGCTGAGTTAGGAGGCAGCGCACCAGCAAAAAGTGCTGGTGCACGCTAGCAAACATGGATGTAAACAATGCAGCTTTTCAGATGAAAATGTTACCATTGGCTATGCAAAAGTTTTAGGAGCAAGGATTGCACTGAAGTGAGACAACCAAAAGTTGTGCTTGTTTAATGGAGAACTCCGCAGAGTACCTTTAAGGTACTCAATCGACAGTAGAAGACTGGTTAGACTGAACATCTCAGTCAAGATTTGAAATGAATGTGAACTTTAAATCAAATGTTATCACACCAGTGAAGCATTAGAAGACGTAGACTAAACAATCTTTGAGGTTCTGTAAAGGTTTATACCTTCTCTATATCAGAGACGGAAGTCAAGGAGGCCCCTTCGAGGACCTCTGGAGCTGTGAAGGCTCGTAAGTCCTGCTGGGTGACATACTCGTCTGTGAACGAGATGTTGCCAGAGGGCATGAGCAGGAGGGACCAGGGAGAGATGATGAAGCCCATGGCTGCAGGGTCTGGAGAGGGAAACAGACATTTTGATCATGATCAGGAACAAAAACAACACAATTTAAATACCCAGCCATTGTTTCACATGCACATACACAGTCACGTGAAGTACTGTGTTTTCATGCTTGATACTAGCATCAAATTTTATCTAAGCATTTACAGCCTGAATGCAGCAACTGTAGACATATCCAACCACAGTGGATGTTTCTCGCTAAGGCTTTGGCGTTTATGGAAACTCAAGATGATTGAAGTAAACAAAAACACATGTTGCTTTCTTAGCCTGCAAGAAAATAACTGTTGAGGCATAGAAGCAGAAAGGAATGGCTACACAGCGTAATTGTCTTTTCCTACAAAGCCACAGCCAGCGCTCTGGTCAGAGAACGTTTTAAAAATATACAAAGGAATGTTTGAGCAGCGCTGCAAAATTCTTTTCTTTGACGAATACTCTGAGAGGAGCAGAGAGGAACAGAGGAACTGGATTTGAGGTACCATATATCTGCTTTCAAAAGCTGGAATCTGCTAAGTAAATATAAGTTTCCTGTTTAAAACTCACGTGACCATTTGGAGATCTTACTCAAAAGTAGACTACGTTACTAGGTGTGTTCCACGGGAAACTTTTACTCTAGATAAGCTATAATAGACCTGAGCAGGAGTGCATGACCCATTGTGAGCAGAGGAGTTACTTGATAGAGCACAAATGAAATAAATCAACAGTTTCACTAAACTGCTGATAAGCAAAAACCATACCAGATGGAAACTGGCTGTTCAACCTAATAGAAACCCCAAATTTAAAAACATTGCTCGGGCATGCACCATTTCATTCTCTGCTCACTTCAAAAGGAGCGCACATTGTACAACTGTAACTTCTTAACCCTTGACGATGTAGTCTGTCGGTGTGATAAGCTGCCGTCCGAGCTAAAAGCAGGGAATCATTCTGAACTATTACACAAAGAGGCTGCCCTCTAAAAGTAGATGCTCACAAACTCTACAGTGTGAGATTCATTCAATCCCACGGCAACGTGCCGTTAGAGTGACAGGCTGGCAGATGTAGAGCAGTGGACGCCCTCAGAAGAGTACCCAAGACACGTAGAGAGACAGAAAACAGCACTCTCGATCCTGAATATTTTATAGACCAAACAATGAGGAGGGATTCCTCTAACAATCAGAGATATTCATACACTCCTTATTCAAACAAATCATTCTTATACAAACAGTAACTAACCGCTACTGTTTACACACAGGGGGGGAAAAGAAACTGTGCCTGTGGTTTTGTGTTTGACAACGTGAACCTATTCACAATAGCTGACAAGTGTCTGAAGGGCCATGTAAAAGATTACTAAATAAATTGTACACTGGCCGCATCCATACAATAGGAAACATCCTTCATTTTCACAGCACACTGGACAAGAAGAAACAAAATATATCTAAAGTATAAAAGTGTAAGTACAAAGATGCACTTTTCTGGTTTTTATGCTCTGGTTTTATACGCACACAGATTACAGTTGGCCAGGACATCTAACAAATTTAAGTTTAAACTGTTGCTGTCAGGGCAACAGAGTGAGCACATACCACTAGCCAAAAGCGCGTGGTAGATTTGCTTCACTCACCAGCCCGAAAAACCCAACTGTAATATATTGAGTGGACGGTAAAATCACAAGCCATTTGGCCAGTGGACAAGACATAAGTAAATTTTGCACTCTGGTTGCCGTTATTAATTCACTCCCGTGGTAAACATACTTCTTTACATAGCTCAGTGACTCCATAATAGCTGGTTCCAACATCTGCTCTTCAAATTTTAGCTTCACTCAGCAGTCTAAAACTGTACACACAAGAGGCCACAATTTACTCAATATAGCTACACAACTACACGCTGAAGGAAAAAGCAGGATGTGTTAACAATCACAATCACAGCATGATACCAAGCAGAGATTAAAATAAAATCATTTGAAGTATCCAGCCTTGCAACCTTGTTATGTTCAGAATTTTATCTCAGAGGCCTTGATGGCTAAAATACAAGTGGACAATCCCTATATTGCAAAAGTGACCTCAGCATAAAAAGACATTTCTTTTTAAAGGCCACACTGATGAGAGAGAATACCTAAAGCATGCCAGGATTGTCTGCAATGGAAACAGTCAGCAGGACTGGTTTCTGCAGAAATACACATGACCAAATCTTGGTTACTGCTTCATGGAAATTCACAGCCGGTGGTGAACGATTTAGATGACACAACTACGGCCAACATAAACAGGTGCCTTGGAGTTTCGTATGGGACGAGGCACCACCCAAACTTTTTAACAACTCAGCGGGCGCTGCAGTGCCTGCTGACTCACGTCCTGTCCAGTGTCTCCAGGGTAAAGCCTCCATTAGTCACCTAAGGTTTGCTTCAGATCGAAAAAGCACTGAATTTGTCAGCCTTATCTATCGGTTTCAAGGACAATCACAGACACCTACGGGCACACATGAGTCAGAGAAGTGACGAAAACATAAAGAAATAAACCGGCAGAGTCAACAGCTGTACTAATGACGCAGGAACAGCATGGCGCCTAAATGAGTGCACTAACTGAACGTTCTGATTTGAGTGTGACTAAATCTATAATTTAAAAAAGGTAAAAAAAATATTTGCCAGTATAAAAGCACTGATCTTGTCTATTTTGTTTTGAGTTGCTTCTTTAGATTTCTGCACTGATGTGATGGATTGAGCATTTCAGAGCGAGGAAGACAGTCAGCAATCCCATCATTTTGTCAACACAAAATGGAACCTGCAATTCATGGAAGATTTTCATTCATCCCCTTCATTTAACAAAAAAAAAAAAAACAGATTTAGAGAGTAGGCTGTACTAGAATAGGGTGGGAAGGACATGAGAAAGTATGCAAGACAAAGAAATGTGAACTGGTGGTGTGCATGTACAATTGCTTCTAGGAAACATCTTTTTGATGCTGAATTCCACATGTGCATACCTTTGTGAAAGAGTTCTTGGAGGCTCTCAGCGCTCTGGCTGAGCACTGCCCAGACCTCTTCCTCCTGGAGCGGACCTCCTCGAACCTCCAAGGCTTCTGCCAGAGACACATGCATCTTCCCCTGTGCAAGTTAAAAAAAAAAAAAAAAAAAAAGCACAGCTGATTTATACCAGAAAATGGAAATAAGCTTCAACCACAATTTGAAGAAAGGGGCACATCTTTATGACCTGTTACATGGTCTATGCTACTCAGAGCAATACACATCTATCTCTTCAATTTTACAACTGTGTCTGTAAAATAAGATGAGAATTATAATCCGAACACTAGTCTAATCCTTTAAGAATTCACATCGTACTTGCCCTTGGGCAAACTCCAACATCTTCTAAATGTAAGCCGCATTATCATTCTCTGCAATGGAGGAGGTAGCGCAAGCACATGATGTGCACATGCACACACACACACACAGAGCTCTCCTTGAGTTACATTCAACAAAGTCGCAGTTTATTACTTGGAGCCTCTACCAGCATCTGAGAGTTAAAATAACAGCTTCTAACTGAGGAAGACACTGATCTAAGAAAGCAAAAATACCTTTAAAAAAAAAAAAAAAAAAGCTGCTTCCTGCTCTACAAATAGGTAATAAAACACATTTCTGTTTCCTGATTACATGTCATAAAACTATAACAGGGACAATCCCAGGCTAAGGAGTTTGTTATCTTGTGGATGAGCAAATTCAGCTTTTAGTGTAGACTGTATAATATCACACAACAGCACATCTCCGGTGCCAACCGTGGATTTACACTGCACATATGTCACAACATGCTAGGCGTCGGGGAGAAATGTTAAATTCACTCAAGGAATATGAAGTCACAAAGATAAGGCATCTGTTTTGGTGTTCTTTCTCAGCTGTAAATGTCTACAAACTCAACGCGCAGTCCAAACTGAATGAGGATTTGCAGGCTTAAAATGCCATAAACCAGCTCAAAGTCAGCCGCGTGGGACCTTGAATGAGAGAAATGACACATGTTAAGTTAATCTCTCACTTATCACGGTTTTCTCTAAAGCTCTAGTGCTGCAGTGATAATGAGGTTTAATCCTCCTAACGCATACCATGACATGACATGATGCAAATGTGAGCAAAACAAGAAGCTCCTGTTTGGACAGGCTACTTCTAACTGAGCTGCAACTCAAGGCTCACACACACACACACACCAAAACTAGTGCATGATTCAAAGATTTTAAGTCACATACTGGTGGTGTGGAAAAAAACAGCTATAGTGTGCAATAAAGAACAATATTAGAACAATATTTGGATGTTATATTTCTAATTCTTATTTTTTTTCTCTATATTCTGGTATAGTTCCGGTGTGTGTGCAAGTGATGCAGTTTTTCTGTGCACAATAATGACATATACATAGCTGTAAAGAAAACCACAATAAAATTCTTCACATGCTCAAGTGCAAATATATGCAAATGTGCAGGGGAAAGGATCCAGAGGTCAATGTGCTGGACACAGCTGAAGCTATAGAGACACGTGTTGAAGTCAGACGTGGTGGTGTGACAGTGAGAGCAGAGCAGCCACGAGAGCGTCTGAACTGTATTACTTCCCTTGAGAACAAGATAAACATGAGAGACCTGTGTTCTCTGAAAAGGATAATTCCAGCAAAGACTGATTGTCCTTAGAGCTTGTATCGGAGCAATTTAAGGTCATCTGTCTGCTATAGTCTATAATCGGCATAAAGACAAAAAAGGTTTATCAAATTCACCTTTTGTGGTGGTTTCACTGCCAAGCCAAACTTGATTTTAGAGACAGACTTCTCTTCTTACTAAAGGATTATATTTGGTAATACTGCTGTATATAATGCTGAAAACCTACTGTTAGTTAAAGCCTCTACTGTTCTCCTGCCCAATGATCTAAATCTCAAATAATCAAAAATTTAAGTGCAGTTTTTCAGAAAAAATATGATACCAACAAACATTCATGGCAGAATATGACAAGAAACTTAAAAATGATATTCTTCCTCCATGGTTCCTTGACTGAAAACAAATCTATATTTTCAGTCTGATGTTTTGAACCCTTTCAGGCTATTTTTCATAGATTTCATAAATCTGAGTAAACTGACATTAAACACAGCACAGAGTATATTTAGACTTGCTGGGTCACAGCTTTTGCACTACATTTTATAAATCAAAAACACAAAAACAAAAAGATGCTGAAAACAGATGCAAACAGGAAATGAGGCAGAATGCCTAAGCAAGATCAACCAAACATCACTCATGTTCCGGGAGGTCTACCAAAGTACATGACAACACGTTTCATTATCATTTGTCTTCTACAGAACCACTGTCCTTCAAAAGCCTTAAGGCGATCTTTGAAAACATTTTTCTTAGTAAAGCCAAATCACAGCGTGTCAAACCTGCAGACATCATCATTGGCAGAGGCTAAGCTTGTGAGCAGCCACAAAAGAAATTAACATCCAACTTAATACAATAAAACATGTTGCTTAAAATATTGCAGTATGCTAACGGTGATGCACCTGTGGTTTGGACCGACACCTGCGGCCTCAGCTGACTTGGGCGTTCGATTCATTCTTTCTTATGTGCATATTTCACAGCTGACACCGGCAATAGTAACAGGTCGCTTTTCAGAACTGACAATGACAGTCATGTACCGATCACACGGGTGGGAGGAGGTGAGAAAGTCTGAGAGTAAAATGATCACTATTGTCTAGAAATGTATCTTTGTTAAATTATAAATCAGTGTGGACCAAAGTGGTGGATCACCTGAACATCATTTCTATGCCTAGAGACGTGTTGCTAGCCTGGCTAGAGAGTCTCAAACTCGACTCAACGTTTTAGAGAAGCAAAGCACCATGGGCTAAATTTTTATCTTATCACTTATCCATAAACTCTTACCACAAACTGGGTCAGCAGCCTCATCACTGGGCTTTATTTCTGAAAATAACACGTAAAACAACACTTTTTTTTTCTACGAATCCAAATTTGTCGAAGAGAGTTAATGAATAAGTATGTCACAGGCCTAAATGTTTATGCAGGAATGCAGGTTAACCATTCTAGTCAATGGGAGGCGTGAAGTCTGAGGCGAAGTGGGTTACTACCCATCTTGCTCATTACCCATGAGAATGGGGAGAGCGGGTGCTGTGAAGACTGATTGTTTTGCGGCCCTTGTTATTTCAACAGAGACCTACAGTGGAATGTTTTTTATCCGCACTGAAGCTGCTGCACAGGCCAGCTCCTCTCACACTGGACCATGTTCCTGCTCATTATTGAGGGGGGCTTAGGAGGCAGCGGCCCAAAACAGCGAGAGCAGACAGCCCTCACCATTTCAGCGCCTCATTCTCTTTTTTTTTCTTTTTCAAACAGTGGGGATGTTTGTTCCCAGGTATTCCCACACTATAGCTTGAAAGGAAAACCTAAACAAGGCTTAGTCTGCTGCTGCTGCTGCTGCTAAGTGTTTGAAAGTCTTGGCCACAGTCACAAGGATTTTAAAGAAAAATAATCCTGGAAACGTGATAGTGCTCTTTACTCTGCACTTAGCTGAAGCTTTTCCTTTCCTCCCACCTTCCTGTCAGTGAAACAGCTACAACCCATGAAATGGATTTGAAAACAATCCCTTGAAATAATGCACTTGAGCGGAGTAACCAAAAAGGTACAAATAATTCCAGCGGTGGTGCCGCTTTCCTTCAGCGCTCATCCCTCTGTATTTGCCAGGAACGAAAAGATCAGAAAAAAACGGCACATCCTCCTCCATCAAACTTCTCTTTCATCCTAAATCTTTTTGAAAATGGGAGCTGCTGCACTTTCAGAGAAATCACCCATTAAAAAAAACAGCAGATTCCACTTCTATTTCCAAAAGCATAGCCCGTAACACAAGATATGAGAAGGAATTTGTTAATATCCTCCAAACATCAGAACTGTGGTCTCAGCTGGCAAACACATTTGGAACAGAAGCCGGTGAGAAGAGGCACTCTGCGCCAACGTTGAGGTGAAAATCTTCCTGAAGTCATTCAGGCCAGGAAAATTCAACAACAAACTCTGAGTGAACCTCTATTCCCAGAATCATACAGTATTATGAAGACTGCAAGCACATGATTCAAATTCAAAACACGCACACACACGGTGTCTAGGAAAGCCTGGATCTGAATATCTTTTGAACTAACATGACTGATGATGTAAGGATCGATGTTTTCAAAAATGAATAGAGCAAACCAAAACCAGACTGTATGAAGACGTATATGTCAAAGAATATACAGAACTCTATCGAGTCTATTCTTCCTCACCGCAAAACTGTGACGTGGACAGAGAGATAGTGTGATGTCTTGCAAAAGTAGTAGCAGGAATGGATCAGGAGCAGTGACTCAACTAAATAAAAAAAAGGGAAAACCCGATGGTTGGTTTTCATTAATCATGACTCAGTCAATTAGCCGACACGCTTTCCCACATTATCATCTCGCAATGAGTTTAGCACAGGGTCTGCTGATGGACGCCGGCCATTACAGCACCGAGCCCGGTACCTTCCAGTCATGGAGTGGGTTTCTCTAAAACCAAATAAGCCACACTGGATGTTTTAGTTTTTTTCAACTCAGGCATGGTCAGGACCAGCCAGAAAAGACAGCCATGACTATTCCATGATTATCAGCCCAGCTCTGGACCGACGGCCCTCACTTCTCATTTTGGTCTCGACCTCATCCGCTCCATTTCTGTTAATCACAGGGTTTCTATGAGTACCGTGACATGCAGAGCATGGGTTTTGCAAAACCTCACATCAACCCCCCCCCCCCCTTCTTCTTCTTCTTCTTTCTTCCCAACACACACATAAACCCAACCCACTGACTATTTTCCTCCATTTTTTTTTTCCTAAGATGATGCTCGCACCATCTCCCATCATAACCACTTTATATGTGGGGGGGGGGGATCCTCCTCCTCCTCCTCCTCCACCTTCCTCTTTAGTCTTGAATGACATATTCAAAACCCTCATGACCTTTGACTCCGAGTTAACTTTACTACTTTTCTATGTTAATGAAGGGGGAGGGGGTACACACTGCCTTCTTACAACCCCCCCAATAAAACCTTCAGCCTGCACTGACAACAAAATACATTTCATGTAGTCTCACCCTGTTATTTCTTACAGCCGTGCCTCCTCCCTCCGAAACTTAAAACACAGTTACTGGTGTGGTTAAAGATGACAGTAGTGAGACTAATGTTGCGTTCATACAACATATAACGACACTTTTTGTCGAGACACAACAAATATCAACAAACGGACTGTTAGCTAGCTAACGGCCGTGTTTTGGTTTTTTTTGTTTTAGATGAAAGCATCCGCGTTTGGGCTTCGCCACAAGCTCCTCAGTTTCCCCGGGGACCGTAGCTGCCAACTAAGCTAAAAAAAAAAACGGAATAAAGTTTTTTGTTTTAAGCGTTAAAAAAATAAAACTCACCGGGAGAGAAGAGCTACACAATCACTCGAGGTGGGAAATGTTCGTACTCCTCGACGAGGCTAAGAGTGCGCACACAAGCGGGACCACAGGCCACCCCATCCACAAAGCAACATCTTGGATAGTAGTTGACTATGCGGCGAGGCAGGCAGGCAGGCAGGCAACAGGTTTAACTTTCCACAGCGCTTTAAAAAAAAAAAAAAAAAAAGAAAATCCACTATACTGCAGGTATTTCTTTCCAAGCCCAACCCCCCCCCCCTCCCAAAAAAAAAAAAGTAAACAAATATCTTCGGAAATCGCTCAGAAGTCGTGTTTGATGGCCACTTCACAGCATTGAGCTCCCTTCCAGTGAAGCCAAGTCACCATTACTGCCGAGGAGCGGAATAAAATAACCCCTCCTTTAGCCGAGCTAGCGTGGGCTCACTGGGAGTAACCAGACACCTTACTATGGCCGTCCATTGGCTCTCCGTGCTGGGGGACTGTCATTTAACCGTTTCTATAGCAACACACACAACTGGAAGTGAAATGTACAGTGAGCGTGGATCCTGGACGCAGGAGCAGGTTTGTTATACAGTTTTTCTTTTACAACGTTTGTGCAAGCAAAACACTCATTTATGTTGCTCATATGAAGTAAAATTGTAAAAAGAGTCCAAGAGGGAGCTGAGGTACAGATGTGGGTGTAAACTAGACCACATTTGATCCTCCTTGGTACTCTGAAGTTACTCACAAACTAGGCTCCACGCCTTTATGTCATTTGATCACAACTCATACTCAACTTTACGTACTCTCCTGAGTATGTCGAGCTGACGTTTTACAATAAAAATCAAGGTTAGCCTCATGTCAGTATTTCCCACGACATCAAAGTTGTTTGAGCGTCATCTAAGCAGTCAGGAAGCAATTCACTGCTGAGTACTTCCTTCCTATGGTGCACTTCAAAGCTGCCTCATTTATCCCCTTTCTTCTACCATCTAGTGGCTGTTAGTCCTCATTACATGCTGCCTTATATTAAATGGTGGCTGTTGTGAAAGGGTTATCTCTGCTTGGCTGTGCTTGTCATTGCTAAAAGGCAAGATTGTTATCAGCGACCATGGGCTGGAGAGATAAGACTGGATTACTTGATTAACACCCCTTCAGATGGAGACAGCTGATATTAATTTTCTTGAACATTTGCAAAGCACACAATGTCAGCCTCATATTATACACTGACTGTTGTTTGGTTCTGATATTACCTTTTGTTTACGTGTGTGTGTGTGTGCGTGTGCATGCTTTTGCATAAGCATACAGCATTCATGATGTAATGTTGTCATTTTTGGGTTATGTTTCTGAATGCAATCTAACTGCAACATCGTGTAACAATTGTACTAGCAGGCACCTGTTTAACATTATTTTTAGTGACTCAGCCCAAGAAGACACAACAGAACAGCTCACAAACACAGAGAACGCGTGGTACAATATTTGCAGATTGTGTCTGTGGTCATTTTCCCCCCTCAAATAATTAAATCATTTGGTATGTTCTCAAGAAGGATACCAAAAATACAAAGTGCTGGATTAATACTAAATAAATAAATAAATAATCAACATTATTTCCTCTTGATCAATTTGCCAATGCGGTTAAAGTTGGGGGCTGTACCAAAATATATGAGTTGAATGATTTTTGAGACTATACTGAAAAGAAAACAGAAAGTAATTAAAGAAATTACAACAACATGTCAATATGTCTAATTATCGCTCTAAATGAAATGTCAATTTTTAAGCTACACATATAATACCCCCCATTCTTACACGAAGTTACGTACATGAAGTTATTTAGTGCCCATTAGAAACCATATTTCACAGTAAATTGTACTTTGACAGGTACCTCACCTGACATTTTAAATAATAGACAAATGAGGCAATTGTGACTGTTAGCTTTGACTTTCATCTAATCACAAACCTTAATGTTTCATTGTGGTCTATGCTGTTACACAACCAGAAAATAGGACACTTTTAATCATAACACTGCAGCAATCTAATTGCTCAATTAGATTGTTACTTTATCACTAACAAGTGAAATCCTAACATGTTTTGGCTTGGATCAGTCACTTTTCTTTTTTTAACATCATCTGCTATTCATTAACCCCTGTTAAATAGTCTCAAAGTAATGAACCAAAACTCGTATGAGACATTTAGTTATCCTGTCTGACTAGAGACAGGAAATAGCTCCATAAATGGCTTCAAGCTAGACTTATTCGAGGTTGTGCAATGTAGATAATGATAGTGTGTGACTGGCACTTGACAGCACTTTTGGATAAAATATAGTGAGTGTTCTTGCTTCAGTAAAGATACTGGATCCACCTCCTCATTTCCAGGTCATGACATTTCCAGGGAAAGGAGAAGAAGATTAAGTTGAGTCACTGGATAGTCAAAGGAAACTTTTCCTTGGTATGTAAGCTGTCTTGATGTTCACCAGAATTTTTTCCCCCACTTCTAGCAAGCATAGAACTTGTTAGTGTCTGATAAACTGCTGCCAGAGTGATCTGTTAGTGCTTTGTCTACTTTTGGTGAAATCTAGGGACGCCAATAGACAAAAAGAAGTGTAGTAAAATAAGTACTGAAATATATGCATTTTATTTCTAGCAGTCTGAAAGAAGACATTATGGAAGAAAATTAGCCCAAATGAAAAATCTATGCATGTGCCTTTCACCCTAATCCCTATACATTACCTGAGGCCCCATCAGGAGACTGATAGGGTTAACAGGGTCTGGCTAAGTAATATCTCATAAAGAGTAACCAAGGGGTTTTGAATTTTGGATTTCTTCTGCCTTCTATTTCTGTCAGTACTGTCCTTAATACCTCCTCATCAGTGCTGGTCTGAGCCCCAAGGGCAATTTGCACTAAAGAGCGGCTATGTCAGTTCTGACAGGCTTGGAAATGTGGGGCACCTGGGAGATTGAAGGCATGTGGTTTGCTGACTTATGAGTTTAGCTTTTGGGTCCAGCTGGAGAGCATTAAAAACTTTCCTGGAGCTCCTTTTCACCCCCTCTGAAATTAGTTGGTCTATGCGAAAAAAAGAAAAAAAAAAGGCAATAAAGTGTCAGAGGCATCAGAAATAATGTACTTATGAGGAGGCTAATTTTTTATAGCTCTCAACATGTAAGTAACCAAGGTTTTGGTCTGGTTTGAGCGGGGGTTTGTGTTTTTTTCCATAGTGCACAGAAAGGGGATGACCCTGATGAAGGCCACAAGTTGAACTGTGTTGGCTTTTCTTAAACTCAAAGCATTCTTGAAGTTTTGACCTCTTCAGACAAAGGCTCTACTTTGTGCATCCAAATCAGTCTAACCTAATCGTATAAGTCGTTGTTCTGCACTTGACAAATCCTCCTACTGCGATGATTTTAAAAAATGTGCTATGTGAGCTGACTTCATTGGCTACTGTTTCCCCAGTTTTTCAAATGGCTGACCTCACTTGAGAGTGAGTCTAGAAATGGATTGAGCAGCCTTTGGCTCTGATTCACTGTGAGGTTGCCCTGTGTAGATGCTGACTGTTAACATTTATCAGCTCAGTCTGGGAGTGAGAGTTCTGTGGTTCTGGCAAAATGCAGTTGTGTTATACTACAAGAGATTGGCTCTTCAGCTCATTCACCCCATGAGTTGATAATTGCTCAGATGCTAGCTTGAGGAACATAGATCCTTGCTCTTAACCCCTATTGCACAGAGTGACAGGGCTCCTTTAACCTCCCAGATTTGTGTAGGTCTGAGAAACCCCCTAGCAGGAGGTCTTCTACTGTCTGATTACCTTTTCTGCTTAGTCAGGGGTTGTGTCTGGACAGATTTTATCCAGTCTGGGAGTACTTCACATCCCTAATAGCCTTGGGCTCCCAGGTTTTACCATAGCACACCATGTTAGGGATTTGTAGCTGTTAGAGGTGGTGAAAATACAGAGTGGATGGCATAACTAAAGGTGTATTAACCTCCACACTGTATTTTGTATTCAGTTCTTCATTTTATAACAGGACCATCAGCCCAAAGTGTTGGATTGCAGATGAATCATGGTCCAAATTTAACAACATTCTGAGGAGTCATATTTATCTCAGCTGGGTTTGGACACAAGTCTGTCAAAACTTTAGACTTTTCATGCATTACCCTCACCCTCGATGCGCTAGCATATACAGTATAACACACAGTCAACTAATGTTGGAAAACAAGTCATTTGAGCAGCACCAAGACTCAAACACACACTGTGACCGGAGGAGGAGAACTTAGTTTGAAATCCTCAGCAAACTCATTCAATTACCTCTCACTGCTGTAGAGGTCAACAGTGTTATAAATTTTAATCATCCCTTAATGAAACTGAGGTCAGGGCTTATCAAATTGACAGCAACCAGTCAACCTTAGAGCCTGACTTTAGAAAATTAGAATTCCACCTACTTTTAAAGCCTCTTCAGGATTTTTAATAAATGTATTAACAGTACTCATTCACGGATACTACCAATGCTGCCTGAAGTTTACCGCAGCAATAAATAATATGTTCATGTTACCAGTGTAGAGACCAAAACAAAGCTAAAAGAGAGTAAAGTATATTTAGTATATTCAGGAGGTTTCCCTTCTTCAAGTGGCCTAAAAGAAAAAAAAAAGAGAGATCACAGCTTTTAAAAATACTTTTCAAAATAATGGTTGCATGCTTACCAGCTTGTTGAGCTATACAGATGTGACTTGAGGCTTAAAGGGTCATTGACATGTGCGCACTGCTGTTAATCCAGACACATTTACGAATAGGATGAACGACGCCAAAGGGATTTAATTACCTATCCACTGAATATTGTGGACGCAAGTCAAAAACATGTATCGCTTTATTACTTTAAAAACAAATACAACAAAATAAGAAATTAAAGGTGCAGTGTTTTAGGATTTGCTGTCATCTAGTGGTGAGGCAGATTGGGCAGATTGTAACCAAATGAATACCACTGGCTTCAGCTTCCTGTGTGGGAGACTCTATGGTGACCATCAAACCAGAGAAAAAAAGCTCTCAAGAGACAGTGTTCGATTAATCTGTTTGTTCCACTATGCCAACATGGCAGACCCCATGGAAAAGTACCTGCTCCCTCTGTGGATACAAAAGGGGTATTTACAGGTGGTTATACACTAGAGTACATATACAAGTACATAGAGGTACAGATGCTTATGCAAATATATATGAAAATGTAATTTTAGTAGTTCTATGTTGTTGCATGTGTCGCTTATTTCTGTATGCTACTTGTTATTAAATGTTTGTTTGTTAGTTTTACACCACTGAATCCGCCGAAAAACAAGTGTGTATTTTTTTTTTTTCTTCTCAGCAAATGTTTTCTTCGACACTGTTGGCTGAAATGAGTTGAGAGCTCGGAGATGTGTGCTGCACAGTAACACAAACCTCACCAGTGGCTCTATATCCTCACATTGAGCCTCATGATCGCACTGGCGGGACGGTTTACAGGATGGGATCAGAGAGATGCTCCCACACGCCCCTCCCATCCGGAGAGACAGCCTCCATGTGATCTCTTCCTCTCTCTCTCTCTGTCTCTCTCTCTGCTCGGGCTTTGACGTCAGACGTGCTCCTGTTCGGTTGCTATGGCAACATATTTCCCTATACCCCCTCTTCCTCTTCCCTCCCTCTCTCTCTGCTCTGGTAGGTCCACGATGGTACAGCCAGCATCTTGCAGCACAATGGTTGCAAGGTGGTGAACTGGAGGGGGGGGAAGAGAGAGAGAGTGATTCAGCATCAGAAATCCTCGGTTCCGTCCACCTCTGCTTTTTTTTCCTTTCCTCATCGACTCTCTCTTTTTTTTTTTTTTTTTTAAAGGGGGGGTTCTTTTCAACCACCCTGCCCCCTCCAACACCAACACCACACCACCTTCGCCATCTTTATGAACGTTTAAATTTAAGCCTTCAGCCATGGTCACCGCAGTGTTTCCCGTCGGGATGTTTTGAAAAGGACTGTCACCGGACTGGGATCGTCATCAGCTGGCACGGAATGGTAAGGCCGGGTTAAGGGTTTGTGTTTAATGTGGATGCGATGCTCGTGGACTCCAGCTGCCTGGAGGGTGGAATGATGAATATTGATTGGAAGGGAAGGTTAATGAAGTCCACTCGCGGTGCCTCGGTGGGAGAGGGACAGAGACCAAAATAAATAAAAAAGAAATCAAACCCCATCTCGATACATTAAGCGCCGCGGATGTTGTTTTGTAACAACCATAGCATCACTGTGCGGGGATTGCATTATGGCGTTGACCTGACAAAATATTGTGCATCCACTCTCGTCTCCATCCATACAAACACCCCGCAATGGGCTGAAATATCACAGCTTAATCATTAGTTTGAGCCTCAGTACACACAGAGGATAACACCACATGAAAGGCTGCTATCACTTCTCTTTGTTATTTAATATTCTGACTATCAAATCTGTCTTATCTAATCATGTGTTTATTCCTGTCCACATATTGTGACTAATCTCGAATGAACACACTTGACTGTCGTGTGGCACGTAATGCATTTTTGATTAGAAGTAGCAGGAGTGGTGCAAATGGATGATGGGTGCTCTTCAAAACACAAGGCTTACACGGGCTACATACTGTATAGGCCTACATGCAGAGTTTGTCCATCCTCCCCCTCAGAAGTCAGCTGCGCACCTTGTGCATTATGCAGACCATCACTACTTCAGCAGGGATATGCGACCGGCCTCAGATCCATCAGAAGTGCTTGAAAAGCAGATAGCCCAGTGTTTTCAGGCTGATTTATAGGTAGTTTTTCTTTTTTCTCTTTGTGGTGTCTGTGGAGGTTTTTTCATTAACACCAAACTCCGAGCAGTCATAATGCAGAGGACATGGGATGTTGTTCACCTTAATGTCGGGCTACATTCTGTGCAGGACACATGGGATTTAAAGAGATGAAGCTAGAGGAAGGTAACTGATCTAAATCTGCTTTGTTTTGGGCATTCTTCTGCATGTGGCTTATTGGAAAGACACTTATTACGCAGATACACGTATATCACACTGAGCTTTCGGTAATTAGTGAACACAAACAAGTGGTCATTTAAAATTCACGCTCATTCACATACTTGTTTGGTGCACGCCCACCGTCATAGACTAATTGCCGGTGTTTTGCTGTTCAGGGGGAGTCGGTGAAGATTTAAAGGTGTCACAACGAAAACCCCACGCTGAAGACAGAAAAAGAGAGGTTTTTAGCGTTGTGACCTTGGGTGCTAAATTATTCATGATTAGGCTTCCATGCTTTGTGAAAGTGCTGCAGGGAACACGCTTAACAATTAAACAAAGCTTTTTATGGGTGTTTCTGCAGTGGCTGAAGTAGAGTGACAACTCTCTTTTAATAGATAAATAGGTTACTCCTCTTCCTCCTCCTCCTTCTTCTCACCATCAGCTTGTGGCAAATCACATGCACTGAATAGTTATTCTACATTCAACATTTCTGCTGAAATGCTAAACTAGCTTCAGTTCATAAAAACAAACTATTTTATCTGAGATAGTACACACTGCAGGTCTACGCCAAATGAGACTCGCTGATATTGATTTCTAGGTAGGCAGCTTGTTTATCCAATGGAAAATCGTCAATTGAAATAGCCAACAGCACACTAATGTTATCTTGCCGTAGATGATGCTTGCATTTTAATTCCACTTTGTTTTGCAGACTGGGGAGCATCGGTATACTAATCCTTTGTTATGTAATAAAATACGGGGATGTATTAAGATGAGTTAATGGTGGGATTGCAGACACAAATAATCAGTCACCCGGGGTAACTAACGATTCTTTTCATCATCAATTCATCTACAGTTCTGATCAATTATTTGTTTGGTCCAATGGTATGTCTTAGTTTCAGTTTGTTTTGTCCATCCAACAGTCCAAAACCTAAATATATTGATTTTACAATGATGGAAAAGCTGCAAATAATAATAAACAACAATTATTCCAGCTCGAAAAGGAGCCTAAAAATGAGAAAATTATGGGAATTAAATGTATTAAAGATGAATTAAAGTGAATTTATTAGCGAGAGTGAAGTGGACAAACACAACAGAAAGGAATGGTCTACAGGATTTGAATGAATTCTGGTATTGTAGCTCTACATTTAAACTTAGGAATTAGGGGAATCAGAGCAGTGTGGACTGTATAAGGCCAACAATGTTTTCAGAGTAGCATAAAAATAATCCAAAAAAAATAGTCAAATAATAAAATACCAGTCTAATTTAGCATAACTGGTATGAAGGTTGAGTTCAGGACTTTTTTCCAAAACAGTTCTTACTGAACATCAGTTACATAAATGTCCTCATCAGCCATTTGGCAGCCATTCTGCTGTGGTTCTCATGATTATATGGAAGGTCAAAGTCGTCATTAGAAGAGGATGGATTACTCAGAAACACTGGCATAGTCTATCATCACCCAATGACCCTGGCTGAGTATTGTTCCTGGCTGTGTATTAGTATGATTGTAATAATCCATCCCTCCGTGTGGTTAAATTCAACGGAGGATGATTAATTAATCAATAATTTGGTCATGAAGGAGGCTGTATAGGAGAAATAAATGTATGTGAGGAGGTTGGTTTGTGAAGGTGTCCTGCTAGTTTGCAATGTGCAATTAGACATGGACGAGACAAAAGGAATAATGTCATCTTAGGTTTGCATGAGCAGGAATGAGTTTCTAATGTTTTTTTTCCTGAGGTTTGGCCTGATGCTGTGCTTCTTAATGCTTTTATGATCATAACTGCTAACATAATTATTAATAGTTTTAATATATTGTCTGACCATATTCAGATCTGAGCTGAAATCTGTATGAAGGAAACTCTTTCACATGATGTTCAGTGATTTTATTTTATTCTATTTCTTTACCATATTTTTATAAATTAAATTCTTGCTGCATGAAAGTTTATTCCCCCAGGCTGCGGTATTGCTTGTCACTACAGACAAACAGAGAAATGTGCCTGCAGAGTGAGATGCACAGTTACATAATTGGATTTGATCTGACAAATATGCGGCTTTTATTTGCTTTTTGCAGATAGATGAGTGGAAGACTTTAAGCTGTGTTAGATTCAGTCCAAATCTCCACGTCACACATCAGAGAATTAAGAGTCACTAAGGGTCAGACATTGTAGAAACTCAAAGGCCATCAAAAGGATTGTAGAGGGGTCATTAATTCCAGACTAAAGACAACTGAATGTTTTATATAAACACATTTTCTCTGCTTAAAGATTAAAAACCGCTAAAGCTAAATGCAAGCAGACACGGAATAAATCCATAATCCTGTTTGTTTTTATGTACATATGAGTGATTTGGCCGTATGAAAAATGTTAAGACATCAAGCACAAGGTGTGGTACAAGCTTTTGAGAGAATAGGCATACTTTTGCAGCAGTGGTCTATTTTAGAAAGCGTTATGTACCGTAACCATGGCATCAGAATAGCTCTGTGATCATGTCACATGAAATATTTTTATCATCTTATGTGTTATAGATGAGTATTCAAGAGGCTGTTTTGCAGAAGGCACAGTGCTCCAGTCCTGTCCTCTTCCTCTGCTGAATTTGTTTCGGGTTCTGTAAGAAATGCTGTAAATCAGATGAACGTGCACCTGCCAAAGCTGTTACATGTTGCTACCATGCGGCTTATCAGAAAACTGCAGCGTAAGCAGTTATCCAGCTAACATGTCTGTTGTTTACTTAAAGTGAATCAAGGGATGCGAGTGAGACGACAGGCGAGAGCAGAGACGGAGAGGATAAGTGTGTTTCTGCTGTAAGGAAACAAATCAATAGATGTCAGCGAACATTCAGATTCTCACAGCCCGTGGATGAGCTCAGAGGAGTCAGTGCCGTCTTGTTTTCCTGGCTAGATCTGCAGTTTGAAGTGCTTCCCTTCCCCTCCCCTGAGCCCAAATGGAAGGCTGTACTGCGTTTGGCTAGGGCTGCACAGCAAAGGCAAGGCAAGGCTGCATACTGCAGGAGAGGCTGAGGCTGCTGAACCAAGCACTCACAATGGAGCTCTGAGGGAGGGGGAGGGGAAGACGGTTGCAGCGAGGCTGCTGGGAGCCTGGGAGCAGGAATGGTGGGAGCAAGGGAGGGACAAAAGAGAGGCAGGAAAGGGAGAGAACGCAGGCTCTTGTCAGCGTTGTGGGGATGGTGGCGGGGGGGCAATGAAGACGTAGATGTATATGGAGAACGTCGTGGTGCGCTTTCTGTGACATTCACAGGCTGAAAGAGTGAGAGTGACAGAGCGAAGGAGAGTGGCGAGAGAAGAGGAAGCAAAGATGGATACGACAGGAAACAATAACACTGGTGTGCGTGGACATATAGACAGGCACATTGTGTTTTATCAGTAGCCCTCTATAGTGCCATAGCAGTCAATCAACCTGTTTTAATGCCGATATATAAAACATCGTCTATAACTTGGTGGTTATAAGCACAACACTGACACGTCTTCCTGTATTCTCATGCGAGCCAGGCTGAGTCAGAAACAGCCTGTAAAGTGCGTACTGGAAACTGGAGTCTCATTATTCATCTCATTATTGTATAATAATTACATGTATATTTCAAACACTTGCTGCTGTAACCATGCGTCATTTATTATTAAGAGTAGGACAAGCTTTTTTTTTTTTGGTTGCAATGATGTTTCACTGCCGGTGTTTCAGTGAAATCCGTAACCAGTCAAGAGACATTTTCAGCACATACCGGCATGACACGTCCCCTGGCTGCACTTCTCCACCATTTAATGAAATGGACTCTTCATGACACACGGGATATATCTCATATTTTGTCCTTTAATAATAGGGTGTAGGTTTGTAACCTTACCACCAAGAAAAGCTCTAAATCAGACAAATAGTCAAGTCCATACACCTGCTGGGCCAAAGAAAGTCATATAGTGTAGTCGATTGTCATGTTTTTGCGTTTCTGCTGATCACACACGCAGAACCGCAACATTGTTGGCAAGCACACCTGGCATAGAAACATTTTATATGGCTGGTTTGCATTTTATTGTAGGGCGTGTTGCTTCCTAACTTCTTATCTCATCAGACAGAGGTGAGCTCTGTTCCATCAGCAACAAATATGATTTTACCGCAGACATTTTAATCATGCACAGAACTATCACAGGTGTAACTAATAACATTAAAGTTAGCTCCATTAGATGCGTCAGTGAGCCTTGATCATATATCGTATACCAGGTATCAGATTCCTGGTATTGTGCAACCTCACTCAGTGATATGTCTTACAGGAGCATTAAAATGAATGGAGCCATCTTTTATGCCATTAATTACACAGGCCTCTGTCTCTGGTACGCCTAAATTGAATCCAGCCACTATTAATGTTATTAGGTACATCTCTGTTCGATAAGTCAACATGTCCAATGTCTAAATACAAGCATGTTCTCGCCCGATGATTCTCTTTACCTTTTGGCCTCCTTGACAATGCCTCAGATACGAAGATGTAGGGATATTTCCTAACGGTGACATCCCTCACATGAACACATCGTGCAAAGAACTACAGGAGTGTTAGCAAACATATAGCTGCAATGGCACTGTCGCTGGTTTCTACTTGTAAATAAAATTGTATATTAACTCTAACATAATAATTCACTGTTTGTATCTCATTTCACTTGATAACCGCTACAAACACTGCACACACAACAAGTAGCCAACTCTGCACCTCCCTATAATTAACACATTTTTGTCTCTTTTAGGGACGGGCAGAGGAAATTTATTGCAAGACAGAAGGTCAACAGCATTTACCTCATAGAAGAGGTCTACATCTTCCTGAGCATGAATCAGACATGCATCTTAGTTCTATGTGTTCAGTTTTTCTTGTCATGAATCTGTAATAATCTTTGTGTTTTGTTTAGGCGCTACTGTGACTGTGCCTGTTTCCAGTCATACCCGATTTATGCAATTCCAACACTGTTTAGGGACCCCAGTATGCAGAAATATGTAAATACTGTAGGCGAAAATAACGCATTTCACTGCAACCCAGCTTTGGCTTGCAGTATCATGGGATTAGCATAAAATGAGTATGTCAGAGGAGACTCTACCCATAGCACCTATTTTAATTTAGCTATCTGAGGTGAGAAGTCAAGGGATCCATTTGAATCATCAATTTGATATGATTAGTAGATGCCATAGGTCTTCTAACTTCCACCATCTAGTTTAAACCGGTATCTTCTAGCTTTAAAACAGAGCCTGCTACAAATCTTCTGAAAGGCAGCACTTCGGCATTAGGGGAAGCTAATTTATCTGGCAGCATAAACTGCAAGACGGTTGGGAAACTAGTGCATCAAGTCATAACAGTTTAATTACATTTGATCACACGATCATCAATTTTTACTTTTATAGTAGTGGCTCTCAATCCTAGACCCTGCAGCCGTCCAACCAGACGCCCATGGCTGCCAGGTGTTAGCAATAAACTAGCAAGTAAAACAAAACAAAACAAAAAAAAAACCTAAAGTATCCTGCAGTTGATCATACCATGATTAGGAACTGATGCTGCTGCTGTACATCAGGACCCTGCCTCCCAAGTCTGCAGAGTAATCACTGGTTTGCCTGAGGCATTGTTGTGCCCACGAGGACGGATGTAACAGAATGCCTAGGATCCAAATACCAAGGACCAGCCACAACTGCAGAGCACACACACACACACACATGCACACACACTAGCACAATTCAGAATCAGCAAGGCCAGCACAGGAGATTAATGGTCTGCTGTATCAGTAATATGCATTAGCCCATTCAAGATAATTAAAACCTCCTCTCTGTCTTTTCTGTCTCTGTCTCTTCTGTCTTTTTCCTCCTTTCAGTCTTGAGATTTTCTTTCTTAACAGTTGTCTCATCAGTGTAACAGACCCGGCCTTTTGTAACTGTGCAATACATTTGTGTGTGTGTGTGTGTCTGAATGTGTTTCACAGAGACTATGGTGAGATTTTAGTCTGAAAATGAAATGTGAAATGTGAAAAGCTGAAATGTGTGTGTGCTTATCACGATTCTTCTCATCATTTCATGTATTTGTAAGACGACTATCAGCAGTTTGAGAAACATCATTAAGTGTGATACAGTATGCCCACGTGCCTCTTTAAACAAAATCAGTTTCACATTGCTGCTGTGTATTGTGTTAAATCAAGTGTATTGATCACCGATCTGATCACCAAATTAAATTATACATTACACCCAGATGTTCATACAGATACATGTTGCTCCTGCAACTGGCACCGTTGTTTGAATTTGTGATCACAGGCTGGTAGAAACTCAGACAAAAAACAGACATCAACGTCAATTCCAGAAGAAGGATATACCAGCAGCACTTACATCCTAGTGACTGTTACAAATTGTCACCTGTATACAGTCTATACTGCAAAGAGTCCAGTGCTCCTGCAGAGGTTGCTTTCTAAACTCTGATGCAACACTAAGCAACACTTATGAAGAAGCCCTAAGAGCAGTATGCAGGAGGGAAAACTTAAAAATCGCAGTTGATACCTGTATCTTCACCTCTCTCTTCGAATAGGGCTCAACGTCAAAACTTTTTGTGTACTGTACAACCAAGCTGTATCTGTGAAATCGGGTATCAAAAAAAGTATAGATGTAATTTGGCTAAAAAAAAAAAAGTATTGTTTTAGTATTGGATCCAACTGGACACTCTATTTGCACTGGGATGAAAAACAATACATAGCCGTATTTTTAATGCAGTTACCAAAGAAACAGAGCAGGAGCACTGGCAAGACCTGTGAAGTTAAGAAAGACCTTGAACTGCACCAACTGCAATTGCAGTATCATTTTGTTACAGCTTCCATTAATTGTAATTATATAATTAACTTAAAGTTGACCGCAGTCTTTGACAGTCTGTCACAGTCTTCGTGGCGGGACAAGGCTATGTGTACAGCTGATCATGTGGTCAAAGACATGACAAACCATGCTCATATCTCGTATATTTAAGTACTTTTTTTATACTGCCTATGCTTTTGTTAATTCATCCTCTGAATCACCTGGCATTGGTTTGCACTGATGGGACATTTTAAGGAATGGTGCTCAACGGAGTCTTGGCTGCTACCAGAGCCGCATTTCAACCATGACCACTATCAGCAGAATCTGGTCAGGGGGTTGAACAAACAGGTTCACAATCTGCTGTGTTTCACTCGCTGTCGGCTTCACAGAGGGAACAAATAGCTGAACAAATTTGATTTGGCATTTTCATCGCATCTTCATGATTAGCTGTTAGCCTGGTAATTACACAAATCAGCTTGCCTTTTGCATGACATGACAGTGAGCCACTTCCTAACTCATTATCATTAAGCTGGGTAGATGACATCGGCAAGGTAAATTGTTTATAGTTGTTATCCAGTTAAGATGCTGCGTAATTTTGTGGTCACATCACATCTGATGAATTTATCAGGTTTTCGTAAATATGAGAGACCCGGTCCACGTGAAATGAGAAAGGCATCATATGACAGGTTTTTTCTTTTCTTTTTATCAGTGTTTTTCTCTCTTTCTCACTAAAGAAATGTCTTTTTATCAGCATTATGCTATTATAAGAGTACAGCCAAGCAGTCTTCATCTTGGTGAAACCATATATTCACCATTTCTACATTAATTTTGTTGTTTCACAGATAAACAATCTGATTATATTTAAAAAAACAAACAAACAACACAATCTAACCCAGATATGTTTGTCCAGTGTTAGCCTATGAATGTAGCGCTAACAAGCAAACTACATACGTTCACACAAACAGCCTAATATAATCTCCGGAGATGTTCCAGGTTGTGTTTGAATTATTGCAGTGAAGTACTGCTGGACGACAAATATTTCGGCCACCTGAGAGGTTTAATATCTTATGCACACAGATGGCTAGAGATTATAGTGCCACAGATGTAGCTAGCTAGGTGCTGGGGTTTATTCAGTGTTGACCTGTCAGATTAATAGCAAATATTGTGTTGGTTCATGTGGTGGCAGTTATGTCAAACATACAACTGTGATGTGAAATTACTGCTGCGGTTTAAGGGATTGCAACAAAAATTGGATTTCATATGCTAACATAACCGCGCTCTTCCCTGTGCATTATTTCTCACTTTTTCATTTATTACGTCTTCTTCTCATTGTTTCATTCCACTCTTTGTCCCTCATACTCATTTCAGTTGGTGAATGATTATTCTGGTTCTTCCAGTATTACAGGTACAATGGTAAATTGGTCCATAAACGCTCCACATTTGCGGGCACACACTGCTATGACATATGGCTCAAACAAACGCAGCACACCCAGTGGTAAAAGTCAGACAGTAGGAATGTCAGCCATCACTTTGTACTGTGACAATGCATGGGTCTTGAGTAAAAGGTCAATCTAAATAGGCCAAACCGCAAAATCTCATACCTTTGTGTCCCACATCATCTTTTTTAATGCTGCCCTGCTCTGTTTCCACTTAGCAGAGACACTAAAGCTTTTTACTGTGACATTATTGGAGGACTGGTGAAGCTAAGTGATGTATGTGTTTCCAGTCCTAGATTTACCTCCCGAGATCAAATTACAATTCTAGATCTTGGGACATTTGTTGCAAAAATCCTTTTTTTTCTGTTAGTTTTACTGCCAACATTACCACCAAACATCAATTTATTCAGGAAGCATGATCATTAGCACACCGGGAGCTTCATTACCTGGAAAACCCTTGAAGCCAGAGTCATTGTGGGCGATAGCTGCAGCCTATCTAGCTTCGGTTTAATGTTGGAGCCACTATTGTTCCGCTCTTTCTTTCCTCTTTATTCCTCCCTTGTAATATTTTGGGCTGATCTGCCAAAAAAAAAAAAAAAAAACTCCAGAAAATATGCAAATGCACATTTTAAACCAAATAGACCCATTAGCTGCTGCTTCACAGTAAAAGCCTCCAAACTGTGCCAAAAAATGACTACACTACCTTTATGCAAATGCAATTCCTGATGGTACAAGCTCGTTGAAAGCTTGCTTTATGTAAGAAAGCAATATTAAATATAACCCTGTGAAAGTGCATGCATCTTCTTAGTGTCTAAATAAACACATAACTCATTGGTCCCCTGAAGGTTGAAGAGGTTAATAAGTTTAGTGTCAAAGTGATAAAATGTGAGGGTATGTAAGTGCATGGAAGTGGACGAATTGAGCTAACCAGCTGCTAGCGGTGGTTTCATTTTTAGACAGACATGAAATCAAGCTTCTTAAGTCTTGTGAATAAACTAAGACTGTTTCCCAAAATGTCAAACTAATACAATCAGGCCTTAAAAAAGTGTGTGAGGAGGAGAAATATTAGGCTGTAGCTTGCCGGGAAGTCATCAACAAACATATTGTCTTTCACGCCTGGATAGCATCAGCTATTCAGGTCATTTTTCATCCCAAGTCACACCGGCATCTTGGAACGCGAAGGCAGTGGTTATTGTAGCCGTGCTTTATTGTGAAGAATCGATGTATTGGTCAGTTCTTGTGTATAACGGAGTGGGTTGTTTTTCTCACCTATATTGAGAAAGATGAGGTGGAGTAAAGAGAGCACAGCAGTGAATTTTCCAGAAGAATTCAATCGCACACCAGCAGAGGTGTAAATACAAGAGTTTAAATGACTATTCCATCACATGTTGACAACTTCCTTTAAGAAATGATCATGATAAAAACTGCTCTGCATATTATGTGATACAAAATAAATCCTGTGCCATTATGTGTTCATCTAGATAGTAGAGTCGTACATGTTCTGACTTTGTTACGCATCACATATATCCGAGAAACTGTTACTGATGTCCACGGCCTCACTCGTCTCACGCTGGCGCTCCCCTGTTTGTGTCTTGCAGGTATTTATGAGCAGACATTTCTTATATAACTGCAGCCAACCAATCCTGGATGTGAAGATAGCCTTTTGTCAGGTGTGTGTTCCTTACAGGTAAAAAAGGTACAGTATTCATTCACTACCACTTCCCCTTCATTGTTCTATATGTTGTGGTGTTGTTGTGTGTCTGTGTGTAAAAAGAGAGAGAATTTCTTTAATTAAGGTGCTTTTATTAAGAGTTGATTAATAGGTAATAAGGGTAAGATGCTTGTTAAGATTAATATATGCTAATAAGACTATATCCATGTTAACAATGGCATCATAAACAACTTGTTAGAGTGTAACACTTTTTTTTAATGTAGATGCTTAAGAATGTTAATAAAGTTTCTTAACTTAACCTAGTGCAACATTTACTAAGCTGTGCATTTATTAATTTATAAATATATATATTTATTTTTTATCTATATGTTTTTTCATCTAAAGTGGGAACAATGTTTATTAAGCTTAATAAGTGATTATAAATGTCATACTTTAAGAATAAATGTGTTTATAATGCTTATTAACATGTCTTATAACATATATTAATATAAGCATCTCATAAGGTCCTTATTATCTATAAACATATTAATAGCACCTTAATATAAAGTGTTATTTAAATATAAAAGTAAAAAAGGAGCATAATAATGTTAGATTATTAATGCAAAATGGTTTCCACTGCTCCAGTGTAAATATCCTGCGGAAAAGACATTTTTTCAGGAGGTGAAGAGTTTCAAGCCTTGTGTTGATAATTCATTTCATGCAGAGCTAAAAATAGTTCAGATAGACCTGATTTTCCCATTAAGGTCAATGCCTCAAGTGTTTATCGGACACTGGCATCTGAAATTAAGACAAAACAGTGACGTGACTTCCGAGCTGAAGCTTTCTTACTTGTCTCCTCTTGAGTTGTAACAGTGTAAATGAAAAACTCCCGTGGAGATGAAATTTCATAAACTGTACAGTCTGTATGACAAGTGTGTGTGTGGATTGTTTGGCTCGTTGCGGGCTATTCCACAGCAGGTCAAATTATTAAGAGGCCTTGCATGGGATGCTTGCATTACACATGCATCTGTGGCTTGATCTTCAATAGCCACTATAGGTACCGCTGGCTGTACAGTAAAGGCTGCAGTCCAATGAATTGAAATAATTAGATCATCGGTTTGGATGACTTGCCAGCCATGTTGGATTTAAATGTAATACATCACATATATTAATTTCTCATGTCGTTTTGTGGCAAGTGTTTCAAACTTGTGCCCCTCAGTAATGAACAGCTTTGTCTGGTCTGCGAGCTGTGTTGTAATTACTCCTTATGTAATCAACGGATATTTTTGTTGTGGAACCATTTGTTTTCGACTGCTCCGCTCAAGTAGTTATAGCCTGATTATTATGTGCATGTTCATAAAAGAACAATGTCTTTAGTCTAGTAAATACAGTAATGACAATAGTGGCACTATTGTTATTACATTGCTATTACAGAGTTTATATTTTTTGCATGGAAATAGTGTTAAATCAGCTGTCCTGTATGTCCTGCCCTGTTTATGCTGCCTTCCCAGTTTTACCAGTTAACCCCTAACACACACTTTTTATATTCAGAAAAGTAAAGACTAAGATTACTAGATTTAATGCAAATACATAACTTGTGCAATATGAAATTCACTGTTATTTTGTGACCTGATGACCAGAATTTTTGTCACTTGGCAGGTAAGTAAACACACAAGTTGTATTCGTCATCACTAAAATCTTTTTTTTTTTTCTGGTGTGTTTGCTTCATGCAGGGTTTTGGAAAACAAGTGGATGTGTCATATATTGCCAAACATTACAACATGAGTAAAAGCAAAGTAGACAACCAGTTCTACAGTGTGGAAGTGGGAGACTCCACCTTCACAGTTTTAAAACGTTACCAGAATTTAAAGCCCATCGGCTCCGGCGCTCAGGGAATTGTCTGGTAAGCATTCAACAGTTGATTTCCTTTATGTCCTGCTTTACATCGTATCGTGCTATTTGATGTGTTTTTATGCAATATTTAATGTGAAATCAACTCATTTAGCTCTTAGTTGTTTTTCTAATTGTCCTGTAGTTTATTGTTATGGGGGATTATTAAGGGAGGAGAGGCTCTACTTATTGTTTTCACTGTTATGTGGCTGCAAAATGTCATTTTAGAAAACTGTATGACATTTCCCTGAATAATAATTGTGTAATTTGGCATTTGGAAAGTCAGGTTTTCACTTCCTCTGAAAACCATGATCTGTTTCCATTAGGCCGGACCAATCACAACATCTGACGGCACAGCATGCAGCCACGTGACTCATCTTTACAGAAATGTTGTGATGAAAGAGAATAGATTATCTAAATGCACTGAATTTCATTTTCAAGTATCATATCAAAGAAATATTAAAAGCAATATTTTTGTCATAGGCGTGGAGAATGTGGCCATTTGAGGTTCATATCCGCTCCAATGCTATCAGCTGATGACATGTCTGTTTAGAATATGGATGCGTGGACCATAAGGGCCTAACAGGATGGGCACTTAAGTGAATCCTTAATCCGGATTGCAGAGGGAGCTCATATTCATTATAATTCATCTCATGCCTGCCCTGTCAGAATGCAGTGGAACCACAGCCAGCGCTCCACTTAAAGGAATGCATCTTACAGTCTTTCTCAAACGACCAAACGACCAACTATAAGTTATATTTATGTTGATGCCATGTCACTGTGGTAATATACATGCCTCAGAGACTCTGCCTAGGATGACCCACGTTGATGAGTTTTAGTTTCTTATGTCGTGTTTGAAGAATCTCTGGCTCCCGATACTCTAAACCTCCTGCCCTTCACTTGCCCTCCTTCATTGTCCTTCCCTTTGCTTCCCATGCCCTTGGCCCTTCTCTCCTTCCGCTCCAAAACAATTTTGTGCATTTGCAAAGGAGCTTGGACAGGCTAATGCTGGGATTGTGCCCATTTGACGGATATTGTAGAGATGGATGGCAGGGAGACAGTGCAAATCTAATTTAACCTGCTCTGCTGTGTGCCGCTTTGCTCTGCCCACAGCTGTCATCTGGTGTCATACGGTGATGGTATTACCACAACCACACCACATTAAACCCCAAAGACTTGTGTAATGTCCTACTGATTATTGAGATCAAATGGAACACATTATGAAAATAGTCTCATTTAGATAACAAGTGTATCGACAATATTCCACAAGACACTGAAATGTGTATTTATGCTGGAAGAGTGATTTTGTCACATTGTGGTGATGAAATAATTGGAGTGACTTGCTTACCGTGCATAATTTACAGCCTAATTCCCAAATCGATGACATAATCACACAAATACTTGTCTGATTTTGCACAGACAGTTGAACAGAGTGCTGCAGGGGTGACGTATTTTTGTAGGGCAACCTGGAAGTTAGCATCACCCTGGTTTCTTTGACATAAAGACAAAAAATAAGCTGCATGGCAAACAAAAGTTTATGAAGCTTGCACGTTTTGTTCAGCAAAATAATCGGCACCACTTTATAAAGCTTAGATGCAATTGAAGGAAATAAAAAGCTAACGTAAGGCTACAAACGAACTACACCACAGTCACTTCAACACAGGTCTGATATTTACTGTCATGATGTTTAATGTCTTGTTATTCACAAGTGGGGTATTTAATTATGTATTTTATGTCGTGGAACAAAATGTGAAAATCTCTTGACCTTTCAAAAACCCACCAACTTTGAGAGGAGAGAATCGGAACTGCAAAAATGCCAATACATTTCCAGGTTTTAGGACTCATTCCAGCACTACTCATTTATAACATGCTCTCACAACAGCTGACTGAGGAAAATTCAAATTACATTACAGGCAGGGGGTAATCCAAAAGATTATCAACAGTGAATACAGAAGTATTCATTCTCCTTTTCTTATGCAATCAGGAGACCTTTGCCCCGGTAAAGCCTGGCAGCATAGTAATTGAAGGAAAACGTGTATCGCTGGTGCAGCTAAGACTCACTCTGCCAATCTTGTCGCCCACAAACATCCCAATCTGTTCACATCTCTGCCCTCTTGACTCGTGCACTCGGTCAGGATGAGCTTTCAGATGCATCTTAGGAGGGATGAAGGTTTTAAGTAGTTTAGCTGGCCATGACATCATCTTTCACTCAGCTAGAAAAGTGATGACAGGCTCAAATCCCTATTGGATCAATGCTTTTATGACGGCTCCACTGTTTCCATGGTCACACAGCATCCCTGGCCTGCAGTCTCCAGAGACATGACGAACCACAGTGTTTCCAGCCCAACCATCCACAAACCCACACACAGCATTGTCTAGATTAAGGTTGCAGTAAGGCTGCATAAAGATGCCTTGAAACTAAATTTGTAGCATCTTTTAGGGTGAATTTGTCATAAAAGGCAGTCTAAGATAAAGCTGAGAATGTGACATGTATGGCAGGTTTGTGTGTTTTTTTTTCTCATCTAGGTACTGCTTTTCATTGAAAGCAAACATAAATCTACACAAACAGCTTAAATCCCAACGGTTCTCAGGGGTTGGGATTGTGTTGAGCCAGCAAAGAACTCACTCTGCTGTAATGACCTCCAAAATGGGTTGAACCACTTTGTGGAAAAGGAAACCATCTATATTCTCCCCACTATTTCACTGCATTGGTTTAAAGTGGAATTATGCGAATAGTTTGACATTTAGGGGAATTTGCTTTCTTAGAGTCAGTAAGAGTTAGATGAAACAGTCAGTGCCCATTTCACGTCTGCACAGTAAATATGAGGCTACTGCTAGGAGCAGGTTAGCCTAGCTTAGCATAAAGCTTAACATAAAGACTTGATTGATACCATTCTCATGTGTGTACAATGAAACGAGTAGTCCGTTAAACTGTGTCAATGGTAGGCCTAGAAATAGTGCTCCACAAAACTCCCTGTAAGAACTGTTGTTTTAGCTTAGCTTAGCATTAGGACTTTTAAACAGGGTCAGAACAGTTAACCTGCTCCTATCCAAAGGGAAATATATCTGCCTACCAGCACCTCTACAGCTAGCTAATTAACTGTTAATCTGTATAGAAACCAGTGTAAAAATACATTGTTTTATAATAACAGTTATTGCTATTCCACTATCTGTAATCAGGAAGCTAGAGTTGTTACTATTGCTACTATTTTTTGGTCGGTCACAGTGACTTCCTGGTGTCTTGTGCTGCATCGTCAGCAGAATGAGAAGAACTGAACCCCCCTGCTCTCAGTTATTCATGCATTATTTCTAAGATCTGTTTTCTGTAGTTGTATCATTTAAATACCCTAAATTACCTATTTTGGGTGGGTGAATCCAGAAGTAAACAAGCTATTGGATTTGATTCAGACTGCCAGCAATATCTTTTCATTAATCTCAGCTAGAAAGCGAATAAGCATGTTTCCCAGAACGTCAGATTTTAATGTTTCCCCGAAGATCATAACCTCTTGAGTTTAAAACAAAGCCATCTGTCATCTGTTCCCATGAATCTTTGTTTGCTTGAAGATGTGAAAAACAGTAGGTTTCTGCGACTTTCAGGCTGCATTGTCACAATGTCATGCAGTCATACACAGAGTACTCAGCAATGAATACTAAATTATTCCACTGTTCTCCGTGTTTTGTTTTTTTCTTCTGCAGTGCGGGCTATGACGCTGTCCTGGACAGAAATGTAGCCATCAAGAAGCTGAGCAGACCCTTCCAGAACCAGACCCATGCCAAGAGGGCATACCGGGAGTTGGTGCTCATGAAATGTGTCAATCACAAAAATGTAAGTGACTCAGCTGAGGCGTAACAGAGGTAGGAAGGAAGAAGGAAAAAGTAGTTTTAGCCCAGTCACTGTCTAATTTTGGTTCTCGATAAATCCCTTCGCTACAAAACAGAGACGTGTGACTGCAATGTTGTGACCGTGCTAAATTCCCTGCCTCCAGAAATGTACGGAACTGGCAGGAGGATTCAGAGAGCACTTAAAGGCATGAATGTAATCTCCAGTGCACAGTTTGTTCTCTTTTCATCTTCTCCTTCTCAGCAGTGTCCTTCATCAGGGTCATTAACAAACTTGTCCCTGTCCCGTCCTGTAACTCAGATTGTCTGCCTATATTTACTTGCTATATGTTGATCCGCTCCATGCTCTTCTCTCTTTCAGATTATCAGTTTATTAAATGTCTTCACACCACAGAAATCATTAGAGGAATTCCAGGATGTGTGAGTATAGTAAACCCTTCCTCTGCATAATTACATTGCCACTAAAAAATATTAATTTAGCACATTTACAGGCAAAGAAAGACTAATTGTTTTAATTTAAGGGGACTGATGGTATTATACGATATGTGCTTATTACTCCTTTGTATATGTAAGAACACGGCAGCAGGAGTGTAGACAGTGAAAGTACTGTAGGTGTAATCTGAGGCTTCTGGATGTATCCTGTTCTCATGCTGAATGATGAATGAGTGTGTGTTTGTCTTTAGAGCAATCTCGTGAGAGTGTGTCTTTGTAGCACGCGCTCTGTTTTTGATTATTTCAGCAAACAGCTAATCAAATGTCAAATTACCAATGCTCATGAATCAATAAAACCTTTTCCTAGGTACCTAGTGATGGAGCTGATGGATGCCAACTTGTGCCAGGTGATTCAGATGGAGCTGGACCACGAGAGAATGTCCTACCTGCTCTACCAGATGCTGTGTGGCATCAAACATCTGCACTCAGCCGGCATTATTCACAGGGTAGGAAAGCAAGACATCACAATTTTCCTGTTTAAGTACTGAATGTGCTGCAGGTTGCGTTGTGTGTGGGGTTCTCTTTATATCAGGGTAGCACTCTACTGGAGCCAGTAGACTTGCCTTGACGTCACCTTGGTCTCCCATTTGGCAATCAGGAGCACCCAGGTGGCACAGAGAAAACACGGCACTGATAAGGGCTTAATCCGTGGTGCCTCCAACTGGCTTTTGCTGGCTGTCCCAGCCAACATAGTTGGCACTGAGTGAGAAGCCTGTGAGGGATCATGTCCTTTTCAATGCACCAGCAGATTTAACTGATCGGGCAGAGCAGCTACACAAAAAAACAGAATCTTGGAGATGTGGCATTTGTTATGTCTTCTTCGTAAAGATCCTCACTGGCTGTTTAATTGGAGAAGCTAGGCTAATTGTTTCCCCATGTTTCCAGTCTTTGTGCTAAGCTAAAGCTAACTATATAGTATTTATCAGACACATTTGAGAGTGTTATGGGTCTTCTCATCTAACTCTTGGCAAAGGAAATCAAATTAGCACATCCATTATGAGACTGTTCACTGAAACCCGTCAACAGAAAAGAAATGATGAATTTACACAGGCACTGATGTATTTTCTCATCTATCCAGGACCTCAAACCAAGCAATATAGTGGTGAAATCAGACTGCACCCTGAAGATCCTGGACTTTGGTCTGGCCAGGACTGCAGGCACCAGCTTCATGATGACTCCTTATGTGGTGACTAGATACTACAGAGCCCCGGAGGTTATCCTGGGGATGGGATACAAAGAGAATGGTGAGAGTTGATGATAACTGAGTGTGTTTCAGCCTGCATGGATCAAATTCTGACGCGTTTAAAGTTTTGCTCCCTTTATTATTGCATACATGCAATGTCATTTGAAACAGCTCAGCTTTTATAATGTGTCACTAAATGAGTTTATTGGACCTATTTCTTCACTCAGTACTTTTTCGTGGCGGCAGCGAGGAGGGGAAGTTAATACAGAGCTGGGGGCAAACATCTAGCTGTAGTTCAGGCTTTAAAACCTTTGAAGCAAATGCATTACAACTCATTTTAAGAAGTGAATTACATGAAAACAGCAGTATGTCTGCGCGAGCTGTATGTAATGTATTATTAAACCAGTGGGACCCGATGATTTAACCACAGGAGCTTCTGACTGCAGCAAAAGATGCAACTGTTTGTCTTTTGTTGTTTGGCATTAATGATCAGACTTCAGAGTGTTATCAGTGAAGAGTGAATTGAAATTTTGGAGGTATGAGTCACTGATTAAAAGCCCCCAGAACATCAGACGTGATTGAATGCCAGCTGAAGAGTTATGACTCATTAGCCATAGTCCTTTTCAATTTCCTGCAGCTAGTTAGTCCCTCTTTTCTGTTTTCCTGCTCTGCTTCTCCTCTCTCTCTATATTTCTATTTCATTGCACTTTATCTCTGTATAACATGCTCCCCCGCTACTTATTCCCCTCCTCACTGAATACCAGCTAGTTTCAAATCACCGTTCTTCTTCTCCTCCTCCTCCCTAGCACTAACATTTGCTTTCCTCTCTTTTCTTTTGCTCACCTCTGTGCTTGCAGTGGATATATGGTCGGTGGGGTGCATTATGGGAGAAATGGTGCGCCACAAAATCCTCTTCCCTGGGCGGGACTGTATCCTTGTTAAAACACAGTGAGGTTATCTGTTTGAACGTTTAGTATCTGCTGCACATAATACCATATTCACATGAGACGATCAATGCCGATTTCAAGTCTGTTTTCAGGTCTAGGAGCTAGTTAGCTTAGCTTAGCTTTGCTTAAAGACTTAATCAGTACCACTCTTGGGTACTGTAACTATGTAGCTACAAGTAGCAATCTGTTTGTAAAATCTGTTGTTGTATCCCCATGATTCCCTGATTATTCGTGATTAAATCTGTTTCAGACTTAAGATGGATTCAACAGCTTTTTCAAACATTTTTAAAGTGAGAGAAAGTCTTTGGAGAATGGTTTATTTCAAACAGTAATAACAACAACTTTCCTTTCACCTGATATTTTTTTTTAGTTACGTCATTCTACAAAGCTACATTTGAAGGTTACTCTTTGCCTGGCCTGCCTGATGTTCTCTGTACGTTACTGAGGTGAACTAAACCACACTCACACATGGCTGTCCGTATCAGTTCCAGCTGATCCTCTTTTAACACCTTTAATTTAACCTGCAATAACATTACAAGCACAGCATCATAAATTATCAAGTATGTTTGAATCTTTTTGCAGTCTCATATTTTGGCAAAAGGGAGTCTCTCTCGCTCTCTCTCTCTCTCTCTCCTCTCTCTCTCTCTCTCTCTCTCTCTCTCCCTCTCCTCTCTCTCTCTCTCCTCTCCATCTCTCCTCTCTCTCTCTCTCTCTCTCTCTCTCTCTCTCTCTCTCTCTAAATATTTAAAGTATGCATTTCTGGAGTGCTACCTGGTGTGTTTTACTGTGATAAGGCTGTAATTGCATCCCAAAGATGACTTCTCCCGTTAGGGTTGATTTGGATAAACAGTCCCGATGTTGAGTTTGTGCACATGTTTGCCATCTGAGGGTGCCCACACGTGTGAGTCAGACAGTTACTTAGCATTTGGTGAATAATAATGAATAATTAATGTACTCATTTTCAGCATCTGTTACTAGCAGCTTAGTTGTACTTACTTGGTAACATGTTTAAGGTTAAAGGTGTAGATGTCATGAGGCAGTAGCCATGATGGAGGTGATGTAAGGTAGAAATCATTTACATATGTTAAAGGATAAGTCTTGGGAACTCATGAAAATACAACAATGGACTGAGCTTGCTAACAAGTGCTATTGTCTCTGTAGCCAAAGCCATATAAAATAATTAAAACACATGAATTAGCACATTGCACTGGGTGATGCATCTCATCCTTCATTATGATCAACGTGGGTACTGTAGTTTATATTGAGTCGAACCCACATACACAGCACTGGTGCTGTAAATACTAGTTAACCAAATCCCCATCTGGAAATAAACTTCAACCACTGCACAGTCTACTCCTGTTTCAGTAACACTTGCTAAAATTTACAGTGCCCAGCTGCTTTTTAAGCACGTTTTTGAAGATTTATGGATGGACGAATGCAGTGTTGGTTTTGGTCTTTTCATCAGATGTGTTCACAGTAACAAAAATATAAAATATGGCCAAATATGGCTTTCAAACAATGTGTTTAGGGGCAGATAAGCATTGAGAAACACAAGCCCAGTGTGTTTGCAGGTGCTTGTGGCTAATGCTCTGGTCTGTACATCCCTGATCATGCAGTCCCTGAAAGATTAATGCTCTGGAGAACTAGAAAACCCCTGCAACGAGCTCTGCAATATCTCTCTCTTTCTGTCTCTGCTCTCACAACAAGCTGAAATTCTTATCATCTAACGCTTCAACCTCTTCTCACTGTAGATCAATGAGCTATAGTCACGCACACTTTTGTTAATCTTCTGCTTATAGATCAGCTCTGGAGCGGTACGCTGTTGTTGCTAATCTTCATTTACTTCATAGACTTTTCGACCTGAAGTATTGACCTGGCTGAAGCTATCTGCGCCTTCCTAAGTGTCTGTCAAATGTTGATATAGAAGGCTGCTAGCCTGTCTGCGCAGGTCACAGCACAGTGAGCCACAGGGTGACGTGGTGTTCGATGGCCGTTTAGTACAGCAGTGTGTTAAATAAGTGGTTATGGAGTGATGCAAACAGAGTTGAAGTTGTATTCTATTTGTGGCAGTAATATAGACTGTTCTAAGGAATGTGTCACACCTTGTCAGGCTATTTGTTATTAATAAGTGCCACGTCACAGTGAAACAGATGTTTGAGCATCTTCGCCTTGGGTAATGTGGCATATTCCTGAGTGGGGCGAGATATTTGGTCAAGGTTTAGTTACGATTAGGGTTTTTTTTTTTTTTTTTTTAGAAATCCACAAACTTTGATTGGTCAAATCTACACAAAACCTTTGCCAGCTGAAGTCCAAACACACACACCTTGCTAAAAGTCAAGTACTGGCCAGGTAAGAGATGTTGGTGTTCCCATAGGTGAGATTTGTCACTTCCTATTCTACCACAAAGCTATAAACACAAGTATGAGATTGATGCAATGTTCAGGTATTAGTTGCCTGATATTAATTTATCTTCAGTCTTTAATAAAGACGTTTGTAATTAACTTCTACATTCTAACATTAGCAAGATGTGGAAAATTACCTTAATACTTGATAACATTACACGATTAACTATTAAAGAATAGCTTAGGTGATTTAATGCACAGTAATGTCAATGAGGCCTGCCGTCATGTGTTGATTTCTATGTTTTGTATATAGAAGGGGGCAGCACAGTGGTTGCAATGGAAAACACTGTCGCCTCACAGCAAGAAGGTTCCTGGTTTGAATCCCCCAGTTAGATGGGGCCTTTCTGTGTGGACTTTGCATGTTCTCTCTGGGCACTCTGGCTTCCTCCCACAGTCCAAAACCATGCAGTGACTCTCTCCAGCCCCCAGAAACCCTGATAAGGATAAGCGATATGGAAAATGGATGGATGGATCATGGAAATCAAACTGTCAGTAACGGCACAAGAGAGCTTTAATGTAATGTAATGTTTTTTTTAAGGTAATTTAGCAAGTATTTCTTTCAAATGCTTACCTACTTTTCTGGAGCAGAGAAATGTGATGGTTAGAATAAATAGGAAAAAACAAACCCCGTCTAAGGGGACCGTAAAGGAAGTGACACGTCTCATGTATTGGGACCGCATACTCTCAGTGGCACATTTGGTGGGATAAATTTAAATGACTTCCCCCGAGTTCAAGATGACTCATCGAATAATTTTACCGGAAAAGAATAGGCAGGATTTTGACACATATTTAGCGCGAAATAAATGAACAACCAACACGGGGATTCAAGATTAGAACTGGGAAGATTTATTTATATGTACTTGTGTGATAGTGATTTCTGATAGTTGGTAATGGTAGTGTGTGTTTGTGCATGTGCCTATGTGTGTCTGTGTGGGACCGCAGTGGACATGTGGTCAGTCGGCTGCATCTTTGGAGAGGTGATAAGAGGGACAGTGCTGTTCCCTGGGACTGACCGTATCCTTCTGACCCCCCCCTCCGCCTCTCTCCCACACTATGTTTCACATGCAGAAACCCCGCAGCGTTTTCCTGAGAGCAGTTGCGTTCAGGTGCAGTGATACCCTGTTTCAAGACAACAATAGCATTTTGGCTCTGACACAGTGTAGAAAAACACCTCTAGCAGCGAATCCAACAACTTGCCAAAGAGCCATGGATAAGAACTTTAGTAGATGAAAAAAAAAAAGGCCTCACTGAGCACTGTGTGGATCATTGCCAGTGTGAAATGGAAACAAAAAGAAGGTGGAAGTGTGTGTGGCGTTTCCAGCAAGATGAAGTAATTGGGATCTCTGGCCGCCCTGGCAGCTGACTGCCTCAACTGGCATCCTCTGTGAGAACATGGAGGGAGGAGGGGGTATTTTGAAGTGCGTGGAGGGGTAAGAGAGGAAATATTTATCAGCAGCAGGGAGAGGAAACAATTTGACACGCTCCCCAAACATATTTGCACACACAACCACATGTACATGTCTCTTCTCAATTAAAATCTTGATATATTCTCGTCAGGTTGATCAGCCCTTTTATGACCCAATTCTAGCTTTTCACTGTAGGAAAGCTCAACATGGTGACAACAGTTGGTCTTTCATGTATTTTAAACAGATATTAAGGTACAATGTTAATGTGTCATAAGGAACAAGGGGTTACATAAGAACATAACTTTTTGGTGTCGCAGCAGGCAAAAAATAAAGATTCCCACAAAACTGTTTTTTTTAGAAATAGAAAGAAGAAAAGCTTAAATACAAAAAGATGTAATATTAATTATTATAATTTGTCAAATATAAACCGTTTTTTGTCAAAAAATGGCAGTTTTGAGGGGTGTAGATGTGTCTCAGCTGTTTGTGAAGCTGTTTGTCAAAAATACTTGGTGATTATACCTTGTAGCAGTACTCATGCTTAATAATAATGCATTTGTATTCTTGATTAAAACACTTCTTTATTTATTTTTCACATTACCATTATCATTAGTCTAACCCAGTTATGAGTACATCAAAAGATTATCACTTGTTATCTAAATACACTTAGCATATGTGTGGGAGTAGTACCTAAGCGGACACTGAGCCATACAGGATGCTGTTTGTTTCCCTTAATCCTTACCCACCGCACCAGACATCGACCAGTGGAACAAGGTGATCGAGCAGCTGGGCACGCCCTCTCCAGAGTTCATGAAGAAGCTTCAGCCCACCGTGAGGAACTATGTGGAGAACCGGCCAAAGTATGCAGGCCTCACCTTTCCTAAGCTCTTCCCCGACTGCCTTTTCCCTGCTGACTCTGAGCACAACAAGCTCAAAGGTGAGAACTTGAACTGTATGAATGAACTGTGTTTTTTTCATGTATGTAAAGGCATGAACAGCAGCCATTTTGACAGGAAATACTGGGGTGAACACAGGTGCTACCGATGATACCAATTAAAGTCCCGTTCCATTCAGGGTGCTGCTGTGCTGCATGCTGTCTGTTTCATGTCAAAATGGCTGCTGTGAATGCCCACTAGTGTCCACTGTATGTATCCTCCATTTTATCGATTGATCACTTACTTACTTACTAACCTTTGCACGTCTGCATTTATAGACACACGCATACTAATGTGTCTAACGTGTGACTTTTGGTGCCAGTTCTCATGTAGGACATCATAACATTTACACACAAGACAATTATGTGAGTTAAGCTATTTTCTAACAGCACAGCTGTTTTTTTTTTTTTTTTTACAACTTTTTTTTTTACAACCACCTGACTGCGTACCTGGGAAATGCTGCTAAAATTTTAATGCCGGCCACAAATCACAACAGAAATATGATGCCTGTCCATTAAATGTTTTAATACATTATATAGCCAGTCTTCTTCCTTTTAACTACCTCTGCTTCACTGCATTTCATTGTGACTCACAAAATGACTATAATGTATTTTCTGAACGCCTTTCTGTGAGCCTCAGTGAATTCAACCCATTCTTATGCGGAAGGTTAACCGAGCCACCATTCATTTCTGTCTGTCTCAGCTGAGAAGTGCACTAACTCTTCTCAGCGTTTTAAAAAATTCAAATAAAATAGATCAAAATATGTTGTTTTTTTCTGCTGCCCTACATCCGATACCAAAGCTCCTGTCTGGTAAAATACTCATGAATCACTTTTATATTCCGACTACTTCCTGCTGTGAGTGACAGCGTTAAAGGCAAAGCCCCCATGGAGAGATAGTAGGAAAGGTGTGAGACGGGGTTGAAGTGCCGCTGTTTTGTATGTTTTGTACTGTCAGAGGTAGGAACCGAGGCCGACATCCTTTGGGCTTTGGTATTTTTGCCGTGTAGGAGGAAGAGACAGACTGTAGGATGAAGTGAACAGAAGAAAGATGCATGAGGGATGAGGAAAGCGATAGAGGAGTCATTCTGCAGGTTTACCGGCCCTTTGTTATCGACGTGTCGATGCTGAAGCAATATGCAGACCGGCTCATCTGTCTTTCTCAGCTCATTGTCTTCAGTCCTTTGCTGCTGTTGAGTTATTTATAGAGGGGTCAGTACATGTAGGAGAAGGATGGTGTGTGGTTCAAGGGTTCTCCATTTCAGATCAGTCCAAGACAGCCGGAGGGTAGAGAGCCTGAGACTGAGATGATGCTGACAGCATTCCCGTATGTTGAGAAAGCACCTTATTTTCAAACTACATTTAGAAAGACACCTTTGGGAGTAAGTCATTTCTAAGATTTCATACATTATTTCAGATCAAGGTGAGTGAATTACAAAGATAATTCACAAGTGGCACCTGGATTCTGCATTAATCTGAGATGAACACTGGATATAAATATGGGACAAATTTTAAAAAAAGGAAGCGAGCTCAGGATGGTTGATGAAGTATTGCAGGATTATCTGTACTACATACAAATCATCAATTTTGCCCACATAACTCATGACAACAAATCCAGAGCTCTCGCTCCGTAAACACGGTCTGTTTATTTGCTAACCCACATTTTGATTGAGGCTTTGCGAGATTCTGGTTTCCTTTGACAAGCTGCTGTTGTTTATTATTGTCTTTAATCCCTGCCATTTCTCTCTATTTCTTCCTCCCTCTCTGCCTTATCGTGTTTCAATTTCCTCCTGGCATATTAGTGACATAGAAGAATATTTTTTTTTGCCTCATGATCTCAACCAGATGTTTGTCTTGTTTTTTTTTCTTTCCAAACCACAGCTAGCCAGGCCAGAGACCTGCTGTCTAAGATGCTGATCATCGATCCCGCTAAACGGATATCGGTGGACGAGGCCTTACAGCACCCCTACATCAATGTGTGGTATGATCCAGCTGAGGTGGAGGCGGTGAGTAGGCCTTTGGCAGAGCTGTATATTGATTATTATCCCGAGCTCAGTCCTCTCCTCCTGTCTTTGAATGGTCAGCACTGTTTACTTTGTATTTGCATTGGCGTACAGCAAATAATGACTCCTCTTATTTTATTATTATTTTGTATTATTTTATAATCAAAAGCAATCATAGTGATTAGAACACGTTTGTGCTGTATCGGTGGGCATCGGTACATTTATGATTGTGTTTGAAATTTTCGGTTCACATCTCATTTTCTCATTTTTTCTCTCACTTATGTTTTTTATACTTTAAATCTGAGTCTGGAGCTTTAATAGTTTTAGGTTTAGTTAAACAACCCCCCTTGATTTTTTGCTGCTACTTACAAACGAGTGACTTAGTGCATTGTTCTTTTTTTTTTTACTGTAAGAGTGGTGGTGTTTCTGGTTGATTTGGTGAAGTCTAATTTCTTCATCAGCGCCTCATTAGTATGAGGTGACAGTGAGATTGGGAAAAAGCCATCTGCAGCTCCATAAAGTTGGACAGATACCACTTCTGCTTGCAGCAATACACTAATGAGTGCATGACCAGTTGATGAGTTTCAGCATTATTGTTTACTCCGTGAAATAATATCCCACTGGTTAGTAGTAGCTTTTGTAGTAAGACGCCACATGACACACCTCCATTAGTAGTTATTAACCATTTTTAGAGGATTTCATGACTGTGCACTTGTCTAAGTTTTCTAGTTGCTGACGGTTTTGATGATGATGCTGTTGTTAGAGTTGATGTGGTATGTATGCTGTGGCTGTGAATGGCATTTCAACACATTCTCTGCTGTTTTCCCTTTCTCTAATGTCATCTCATGCTGATGAAGGCCAGAGATCTCATCCAAATATCCATGGTAAATAACAACCGCCCTACATCAAAGAAAAATAAATAAAATGTCTTAGGATATGGTTTGTACATGCATTAACATGTCATTTGTGTATAAGAGCTACAGGTATAAGAGGTGTAGCTAAGGCTGCATGTAAAGCATCTATAGGATGTCAAGAAGCTGACAAGTGACAACTCCTGTGCTCGAAAATGAATTTAATAAATATTAGTTTGGTCTTCTGCTGACCTGTAACTGTCCCTCCAATGTCTGATCAGAGAGGTTTATGGCCGGTCCCGTCAACCTGCAGTGATATTATGGAGTCAGAGTCTGGGGCAGGATCACTATGAATGAGTGATAAGGGGTTGACTGGGTGGCAGACAGCATATTTGTGTCCTGCTAGATGAAATGACAAGCCAAGGACATGGGAGGACACGCACCCAGCAGATTTATTCTTATGTCACTGTCTGTTGTCTTTCAAGGTCTGAAATATTTGAATGTAATGTGCGTGAGGACTGACAATGTATTCCAGTTCCGCAAAGCAGTCGCCATTTTATGTGATTAAGGATAAACACACGTTATTTTCCCTCATTGACATTGTTTATTTTCTTCATAACGCACACTTGCTACTACTTTGTACCACGGCATGTCTTTGTGTACACGCAGTACATCCTCAAGCGTCACACTACGTTAATAGCCGGAATGTGTTGCACATGTTACTGTATTTTTTTTCCATCGCCATATTATTATTTATCCGTCGACAGTTGCATATTGACAAATTTGATGCATTCATTACGTTCACTCGCAAATCTGCGTATCCAAGTTGTTTATTCCACCCGGAGACATGCAGTGATATCGGCCGTATAAATGTCATGTTAAGTGTGTCTTGTTGACCGGGCTGTTGAAGTAAAGCGTTCCTAAAATGGCTGTGCTCTCCCCCCCCCCCTTTAGCCTCCACCTCAGATCTATGACAAGCAGCTGGATGAAAGAGAACACTCCATTGATGAATGGAAAGGTGAGAATTACTGTATGTTAACAGGAGAGCACCAAAAGTGTGTGAGCTGGCAAAAGTTTTTTTTTTTTTTTCCCTTGTGTGTTATCATGCGGTGTTTTCACAAAAAAAGGACACATTGCTGTCTTCTTCTCCTCTTTTCGCCTCTCCTAACTTTCCTCCTCTGCAGAACTAATCTACAAAGAGGTGATGAACTTTGAGGAGAGAACGAAGAATGGCGTTGTGAAGGGACAGCCTTCACCTTCAGGTACTCTCAGTGCATAACCCTAATCGCTCTGTAAGTGAATTTACTATAACCTTACTGGAGTTACTTGTAAATAGATAAACCCATCGTGTTGTTGACCATGTGTCTCTTGTCTCTTGCATCTCCTGTTAAAGTTAAATGTTGTGTAGTGTTGTGACAAAGTGTAACTGAAGGACTGCTAATGAGTAAATGCTAAGATTGCCTCTAAGTGCACAATATTTAATAGCAGATGATGTGTGTGTGTGTGTATGTATATGTATAACATGTCATGACTTAAGATTTGGGTCCTTTGGGGTCCAACGCAGGAAATTTCAGTCCTCAGCTGCAGCTGACACTTTCACATTGTTCTGTTCTCTGCAAAGGACCAAAGCACATCAAGTGCTGTTCTCATAGTTTGCCACAGAGAGGCAGTATGGAGTCATGGTAGCAAACCATAAGAACTCCAGTGTGATAGAGAAAAATAGCTTATTGCTGGGATAAAACAACAGACGTTGTCATTGGAAAACAGAACAAATGCGCGTTTTGAAGATCAGAAAAGCAAACTGAAGCTAAATCCTGCAGAGACTGGAGCATCTGTTGATCAGGAGAGTTGCAGATGTGCATTCAAAATACAATGAAGTCTGGACGTTGTCCCTGACAACAACCTCCACATGAGCCTTCTGCTCAGCTGGGCCAAAAATAGCAAACATTAGTATCTCAGACAGCTTTTATTTGAAACACTTGTCTTTTCGCATCTCTTCAAGCTCAAATACTCAAAACGAGATGTCAGACATTTTAGTCTGCAAAGAGCTCACATAATGAATTTAACATGAATGGCAACAGCTGCTTCTTCTTCTTCATCACTCTGTGTCACACATTCATCACCTTTTTGCCACCCAGTAGTAATTAAGCAGATGGGCTGGCGTCGTCTTTAATGCTGAGTGTAGCAGACACGGTGCAGTGCAGGAGCTGCAGACAGCAGCGTTTTACCGCAGCAGGAAAACAGAAGAGCTGAGAGCAGTCACGGTGCCTGAGTCAGAACGAGGCACATCCTCGTGCTCTTTCTTAGGCTGCTACATACAGCATGTGTGTTGGAGATTTGAACAGCTTTCATGCAGCTGCTAAGGCCAGCACTACAGGATTTGTTTGTGCTACTTCCGCGCGCACACTTTCATATCTCTGGAAATATCAAAAGATGAAGCGGTTTGCCGTGCACAGGGGGCGGCCGCTTTACAAGATTAAGAAATGGTTTAGACTTCATTAACAGCGAGTTGAAATCCCACATCACAGCCAGAGTTTCCCGCAAGATGAATGAATTTATGATTTAAAAAGCTTAATTAATCTTCGTTTTGGTAAACTTTCTTAAAACTGCAAACTAGTGCGGATTATGCTCGAGTCATCTTTTAAGATTTAAATCACACTGCGTCCGCATGGTGACTTTTAGCAGATGTTTTCTGATGCAAGTAAACTTGCAAGTAAAGTGACCGCTGGATGTAGAGCCAGACATTCATCCCGCTTTGTTCTGTTTTATTTTGGGACAGCCAAAGTGGCCACCAGTCTCCATTACCACCCAGAGGGAACAGACACAATACATGTCCTCTGTAGATATTAGAGACTACTGTTCATATTAGTAATTTATATTCTCATCCTGTATCAAAGAGAGCAGAATCCGCTCACTGAGAATTTGATGGAAGTGCTGTCCAGACCCGGGGAGGCTGAACAGCGGGCTTCATCGGTGCCTTCTGTCTCTTCTTTTTGAAAATGGAGATAAACACCCTTGTCTGCCTGTTCATGGTTCGGCCCCGGATCCATGCAACATTAAAGGGTTGTGTGAACTGTCAAAACTCCATTAATACTCAAAACCTTACACCTTTGTGGGCAGATCACATCCAGGTCCTGAGTAAAAAAAGTCAGTTTAAGAAAAAAAAAGGTTGCTTCAGGTCTTTAATGGAGTGTTAATCTCGTTACTAATGGCAAAATAGAGACTGAGTGGACTGAATTAAGGGTTCTTTAATGAAATCTCAAAACGTTGAGTTGCGTCCACCTCTGACTTCAAAACACGATCAATATGAGAACATCAGATTATTAAAAAAAAAAGTTTGACAGGATAGTGTATCACTGATGGATGCTTTCCACATGGCCCAGCGGACCTCTTTCGGGATGAATAAATCATTAATGCTGTTATTAAATAACTTGACTTGTGTCATAAAATCCTAACATGGCCGGCTTTATGCTGAAATGGATCAAGCAGCTATTTGCAGGCATTTAAATCGTTATGAATCCACTCTAACAGATGAAACACTGCAGCCTCGGACGATCTTTCCTGTGAAATCCACTGGACCCAGACCTCACTTCCTCCTGTCTCACCATAGACGCACTGTGATTGTTTTGTCCCACAGGTGTTGTTGATGTTGTTGAACAAATTCAGCTATATTTGACACTTATCTGGTTGTATTTCTGCACCCGTCTTTGCCAGGACTCTTTTACGTTGTAACCCCCTGCTGCTGTTGATTCCCTTAGCACAGGTGCAGCCGTGAACAGCAGCGAGAGCCTCCCTCCCTCCTCCTCCATAAACGACATCTCCTCCATGTCCACCGACCAGACCCTGGCATCAGACACTGACAGCAGCCTGGAGACCTCTGCAGGACCCCTGGGGTGTTGCAGGTGACTAGCCGCCTGCCTGCGCAACCCCATGTTCTTCCGAAGGTGAAGAACCCAACCTGAAACCGTCCAACTGAAAACACACAAACACACACATAAAAAAAGAGTAAAGATCAAAATGAATATATCAAGAACAAAAACATGAGTTATGGAAACACAGAATCTGAAATGATGAAATCTAAAGCCTGTGCATTGTCATTCAAAAACAGCAGTGGTATTTAAACTGAAGTTAATGAGCTGAGATATATGTTAATGATCCTCTAGTTGCTTTGCTTATATTACCCCACATATCTTGTATATGGCATCCAAACAAAAATGACCAAATGCTTAGACTTGCATCTCCTGTAAAGTGCATATTGGCTGGCTGCTGGTCTCCCAAAGTCCTTACGAAAGCATTTGTGCTCCAATCATTGTGGCAAGGTGGGCTGCCATTTTGCTAATCACTGCTGTACAATACAGACTTCATTCTCCTTTCCCTCTTTAACCCTCATGTAACAACACTGCTGTATTTTATCCTCTAGGCTTTGGTCTTAGACGCCCCCCACCCCACCCAACACGATCCCCCGATGTAAGGTTGCCTGATTTGTGTGTTTTTATGTGGTTCTTCTGCAGGGATACGTAGTCGCTCTCAACGCAGAGCGGCGCTCCCTGCACTACTTGTAAATAATGTAATTCTGTACAGCTGAAGGGCACACAGAGTGGGACTGACGGCCAGTACACTGGGAGTTTTCTTTCTTTCTGACTAGCGCACCTTGCCACATCACTGCTTTCCACCTCAGTTGCCCCTTGCCTATCGCTGTAGTTCTGCATGATTAGATTTGAAACAATGCTAATCTCACTGTATGCTAAAATGAGTCTGTATAGGGACTTTTGTTTATATACGATGTAAACTAACTCCAGACATGGGGAGGGGGGCGGGGGGTCTGGTCACAGGATAGGACTGTTTGAATGTGTGTGTGTGTATACGCGTGTGTGTGTGTGTGTGCGCGTGCGTGTGTTAACCACAGGCAAGCCATTAAGACATTAGTAAATGTCAGGGCTGAGTTCGGGACTTAAAGGGTCAGTACACTCAGTAGAGTGAATTATTTTGATTGTGCTCAGACTTCTACCTTCACGGAGTTTCAAAAGTCTGATTTGTGTGTAATGTCCCTTTTATTTCTCCTGGCAGTGTATGATCGGTCATAGCCCTGCATGTCATTGAGTACCATTAATCCCTCATAGGCACAGGAGGTTGGTCTGTTTCACTGTGCTGTTACCACACAGAGACTATTCTTATTTATTTGACTGAAACATACAAGGCTTTTAGAAAGAGATGATACAGTCGGTAGTCTAAAGGCGGGCGACGAGTTTTAACCTCAGAGCAATGTATCATTTTGTTCTAAAGTAAACATTGTTTCACTACACAGCATCTCATGCCATATGAAGGATAACTGCATAGAGGCTCCCCAACCATTATGTTGACGACATTATTCCTGAGCTGGAAGATTTATTTATTGATTTATTTATTTTGATAGATGGAACCTGAATATGGCAAGTGCCTTTTGGAATGAAGCATTGCAAGTGCAGATATGATATTATTATTATTTTTTTGGTATTTTTTCCTCTGCTTCTTCTTTTTCTGCCTTAAAACTATCAGAACCCCCAAGCCACTAAATTTGGTGGGGAAAAAAAAAAAAAAGACAGATGCTGACCAGATGTTTGGCGCTTTAACTTTGGGTTTTAACCAGTGACGGTGAACTTTTGTGGCATGAAGTCAAATCACTCTCCTTAGATTGTATGACTTAATGCTTTTAACGCAACATGAAAGGTTTTCTGCCATTTTACGTCTTGATTTCATTTCATTTCCAGATTCTCTCAATCTGGGACACTAGCATACACACTTACATGCACTGTTTGCATTGAACTCGACAAAGGCGTGACAGCTGTAGCGCGTTCTTTCTCTCACTTACTCACACACTTTTAGATTTAAAAAATGAAGATGTACAGTACGTTTGGGAGACACGGTCCTTGCCTACATACAAACATCGCGCCGAGAACCTCAGCCATCTGACGTCCATCCCTTTCAAAGATTTGTAGCTGCAGTTGTGAATATGCGGTGGTTGATTGCAGTTTAGGTTTTACTACAGTTTACTTTTCAGGCAGTAGGCTTTCAAGTAGGTGATCTATTAGTTGTTTATCAGTTGTGTATAGTTAGTTAGTAATGAATGAAAAATGGAATTCACATAAATTTGGTTTCCACTGCCATCTTTCATGTTCTCATGCAGGTTTACGGACAAAAGAATCATTAACGAGCAAAGAAATCATCCCTTCCGTTGTAATAATTCTACTGTTGGTTGGAGAGACATTCTAGGTATTTCGAGCTGTGCGAACAAAACAAACTTTATGTATGCGTAATAGATTGGATTACCTGTCTCATGCTGTCATGACTGATGTAGAAAAATAAGGTCTCTAGACAAAGGATGCTTTCACTGTCCCCTTCATGAAACAAACGGGGACACCTGTGTTTGTTTTCGAGCACGTCAAAAAAAAAAAAAAACACCATTTACAACAATTTCTATGGATATCACCGTATTTCCGACTAATGGAAATTGCATGGCTCATACAGTGTGTTCAGTCCCAGTCACGACATTGTTAAAACATCGTTCAGGAGATGTAGTGACTGCACTGTTTACGTATCCGTTTCCTAACACGCCATTTAACATTTCTAACTGTATCTCTGCTACAGCGCAGTGGTTTACTTTTTGCATGGAGTCTACCTAAAACACCCTGCCGCTGTGCACACGTATCAAAACCCCTCCCGCAAAAATGATGTACGTCACTTCTAAAACACTCTTTCTGCCTCTTTCTGGCTCGTGTACAGTGAACCACACACAGACTTACAGTACCTTCACAGAGCTAAGAGGGTAACTGAGGGCGGCGTCTCCAGAATAAGCTACGGCTAGCTTAGCTTTCTGTTCAGGGTCTGGCCAGGGCAGTCCTTCAAAACAGGGTACAACTTTGAAAATCTTTGTGTTTTGAAAATGTTCAGATGAATTTCTCCCTAAAGGGGATCTCGTGTTTGGGTCAACCCCTACACCACGAATACTCACAGTACTGTTTGTGGATATTCTACAGGGCATTTTTAACCATCCCAACTACATTATTCTTTTCCTGTCCTTCCACGTTCTGGTCACTGAGTACAAATACTGAAAGATAATTTTTTTTTTCTGTCTCTGAATGTGAACTTTGGTTCCTTTTTTTTAATATAAGACATCCCTCCAGACAATTCTGTTGTAATAAAAAAAAGGTGCTTTTGGAAGTAGTAGAGATGAATCTAACACAGAAACAGCTGGGTTGTCAGCGCTGAATGTAGAAACGAATCGTTACACTCACGTCATGGCTGCTGCTTTGTCATCAGTGTGTGTGTGTGTGTGTGGGGGATTTCAAATGAACCAGCATTGAACACAAACTGTCTGTAAGGTCAAATTGGAAGATGTGATCTGGCATCTGGACAGATAATTTCACAGATAATTTCTTCAGATCATGACTTTTTGTTTTCAAAGAATGTTTGATGGCAAGTCGGTACAGTCATGTGTTTGGAGGTAGTTCATGTGTGTGTTCATGTTCTGTCACTTAAACCTTAGAATTAGAAATGTGTCCTAATTTCTGCCACGGGGGATTTCAAACAATCTCTTGTGGATCCAGGATTAGCCAAATTTATGTCTGACTATGTCTGACTCATTCAGCCATAAAATTATTGCCAATTTGAAATATGTGTCACAGGTTAGGATACATCTCGTACTCAGCTGTGCCAACATGAAATCTTTGGACTCAGTACTTGTGATCCCCGGTTATTGATTTTCACCTCTTTCTTTCAAGTCATATTGTAAATAACAACAATCCAACAATGCAATAAACACGTTATTGTACTCAGATAGGGAGGCAAGCTTACTACAAGGGTCAGGTGATGCTGAAATGTTTAGAGTCTTAAAGTGTGGACGGAAAATGTGGAACTACTACAATGATGAAACCCTGTATAGCTCATCTGAATCAGGTGATGTTGTTCTTCGATTCTTTTACGATTCCTTCTCTCTTGTTTCTTTTACTCCGTGCTGTTTTAATGAATCATTCTTTTGACATTGTCAGGTTGGAGAAAAAAAAGGAGAAAAAAAAAGAAGAAATTGTATCTGTTTCACGCTGATCTCAAAGCTTCAGGCTATAGCGTTTCAAATAAAGTTAAATGCAAAAGAAAAAGAAAAAAATTACTGAAAGCTGTTACTGTAAACACAACATTTTAAAGGAACTGTGTATGTAAAAATAGTATATGTATGTGATTGAAAATAAACAAAACCTTTGATCTTGGACTTGAGTGTACATTTTTCTTTTACCTGCAGTGATTTATAATTCAGTTTTTCTGTGCGCCTGTGGTGTAGTGTTTGTTTCCAGCCCTCGTCTCAATAAGAACCATCTGTTCAAATCTGTCACAGTGACGCTGAGTCCCACCTACACAGACTCACAATTTCAGGCTCTCTCAGTTCTGCTGGACACAAAAATCTACAGGCTGCCATCCATTTTCAAGTCCCCCGGCAGAATGAGCACAGAAATGTTGCCTGGTGGTGCAGGATGAAAGCAAGTGCGCTGCACAGTGTTATGCGCTTATTAGAGGTGGGAAATGTGACTGAATATATCGATTGACAGCAAAACATCATGCGTTTCTTTTTGTTTTGTTACTTTAATCATTTATTTAACTCAAAATAAACACTTAATCCTCAAGTTTATCAGACGGATTCAGATTTGATTTGAATACATGGTACTGACAAAGGCAGTGGGAGTAGAAAGAACAATATGTGTCTCTCAGATATTGCGGAGTAGTATAAAGTATAAAGTAGCGCAAAATTCAAATACTGAAACACAAGTACCTCAAATTTGTACCTGTACCTGCATGTACTTATTTGAATATATTAATGTCTAAATATAAAATTATGCATGATGTTGTGTTATTGTCAACACTGACTTTCTTCGAGTCAAAACAGATCATTTTTTGGTTAACTGATGATTTATTCAAAACTTTTAACATATTCAAAATTAAACTATTAATTCATTAATTGAAAAATAATCACATTAAAAATGGAATCAACCAGATTCTGTATCATCTTTAATGTTGTGACCTTTATATACTCCAAAAGTAGTAAAGTAAGTAAATGACAAAGGGAGACTGGCATGAAAATGCATTTTTATTCATATTAAGTCTTTTTTTTTTAAAGTTCTTTTGTGTATCAAGTATCATGTCATGAAAATATTCCACTATCCCAGTCCTCCTCTCCGTCCTGCCCTGTGTCCATAATCTGCTCTTTTGTGTGGAATTCACAGAACGAGGTGTCAGCTCGGCTTAAGCCTATTACTTCCCGGTGAAGGGTGCAAAATGAGAAGCGCGGGCTCCCCCTCTCTCCGTCAGTTATTCAGGCACTTTTTTTTTTTTCCATCCAACGTGCATGCCTCCATGTGCACATTCCAGATGTCCTGCATTGACCAGCAGCAGGTTTAAAATGGGACCTGGTCTTCAGGGGAAGAGTAGCCAGCAGCAGGCCTGTGCGCACTACTTTAGACAGAAGTCCAACTCAGGTCTGTGCACAGATGTGTCCTGTTTTGTACCCATTAGCAAATCCACATCGGGTGTAGACATTTGGTTTAAAGCTACATAAATACACTTCATCAATATGCAGTCACTTTACAGACATTCACTTATTGTACACCGGCCCTAATGGACTCATGCGCCATCATGCACACACCACTTGCTACTGAATCTAGCAACCAGGCTCTTAATGTCCTCAATGTTGACGCACATGATGCCGTAAATCCCATTTTTTTTTCACAGTTAGGAGCCACAAACACAACTCTGTCGGCACTTTGTTGCTGTAGCTTGTTATTCTGTGCTAGGTCAGGATGAAAATTAGACGTGTCGGGTGGAGAGATGGCGAGAAGGCGACGGGAGAGTATTTTTAAAATTGGCCTCTCATGCTCAGAGGCAGCCTGTAAACTGCTGCACATCTGTTGATGAGAGGAGTCGAATTTGTCGCCTGAAATTCGGAATTCATGACAGACGTTTTTACTTTAGCTGGGATTTTTACCAATGACCCATCGAGTCTTTAAATCAATTTTTACAAGCTACAAAACATTCTTCGATCAGAATCAACTTAACACGTGCCATATCCATCTGAATATGAGTCAAACCACAGTGCAGACTAACAAGTAGTGTCTACGATTATCTATAAAATATTTACAGTACAGGCTCTCTCTTTTTTTTTTTTGGTCATGGGGTAAATGAAACAGCACAGAAGCACAGGCACATATACAGTATATTGTCCAATTTAAATGGTACACACATCGACCGACAGAACATTCAGTACCACCTTGCAGAGACTAAAACAAACATGTAAGTGCAAGGAAAAGTCTTAATATAAAATATCACACATTGATAACTTTGCTTAAATATCAGATAAACATTTAAGTTTTAACTTTAATTTCTTTTTACATACATATGACACTTTTTTCTGCAGGTTTTCCCTCTATGTACATGAGCAGATACAGAATTACATGGAACAATAAGATGGTTTTGGTTAGATTTTAAAGGTGAATTAAGATAGGGAGGAGTTTTTTTGTTTGTTTTTTTTACATCTTTATATGTCAAAGGTTGGTATTATTTTAGTTTCTTTTACTGAATACAACCTTTTTATATCTTTCGCCTTCCTTCCTGTATGGCTCTAGGAGCTAACATAATATTATAATAGATTATGGTGTACTGTGCCTTTACTCCATTTCCCAGTCAGATCAGTGATTGCCACTGTGGTTTCTGAGTAGGTTGGAGAGTGTCTGAGCTGTTTAAATAATGCTGTATTTACAGATAATGTCAGTCTGGCATCACTCCAGGTGATGTCTTAATTTATACAGGCAGCTAGCATCAGCCCTACACCTTCTACTTCTTAAATTAAAACATGCCATTAACCTTTGCAATGTCACTTCCCAGCTTGCCCTCTACAACCAGCAGCCAAATCCTGTTTGGAGCCCTCATAATGTTCACATCATATAATAAACCCCTTCCAGTCTTCACTAGCATTTCAGCCCACGATCCCCGCCTTCCTTTTCACTGTATCCAGATTGGGTTGTTACGATCTGGTCGCCGGGGGTCCGTGGCCGAGGTGTTGCCAGTTGCAGTGAGGTCGCTAAACGTGGAGAAAAACTGTTCCATCTCTTTCTGCAGCATCTGATTTCGCCGCTCTGCGTCGTCCTTGGCGCGCTCGGCGTTGCGCAGTTTGATCTCCGCCATGGTGTACTTCTTCCTCTCCTGGTCCAGCTCTTCGTGGAGGCTCACCATTTCGGTCTCCAGCTCCAGGTTACGCTGCTCTAAGCTGCAATGGAGGTTAACGCAGGGTCAGGAGAGACAAGAAGGAAACAGCTTCAGGAATTACAAAGTGCAGGTTAAGTCATCATTTCTTAAAACGCATCCAATGCTGTTAAACTGTTTAGGAAGTCTGGAATATCTGTTTAACCTGTGCTTCATATGGGATGTTCTGTTTGAGGAAGTTCATCACACAGTGACGTGTGCCTGTGTAGTATTTAAAGATTAAAGTGCTAAAGATCCACATTTTCCTGAAATAGTTAAATGTTTATACACTTATTCCATTTTTAGCTGAGAGTTAGATGAGAAGATTGGTACCTTTTTCATGCCTGTATGGTAAATAAGAAGTTTGAGCCAGCAGCTAGTTAGCTTAGCATAAAGACTGGAAACAGGGGGAAACTGCTAGCTTGACTCTGCTCATAATTAAAAGAAATCTGCCCACCAGCACCTCTAAAGCTCACTAATTAAAATGTTGTCTAATTTATGTGATTTGTATTAGTTGTGTGCTGCCCTATTTTTTTTTTTATGTCACTGCAAACCACTCTATTTTACCTCTTTATCCTGGCCTCGTACTCGGTCTTCTGCTTGTGCATCTCCTGTTTAAGACTGGCCACTAAACTGTGCAGAGCACTGTGACTGCCGGGTCCATTACCGACAGTGAAACCATCACTATTATCACTACTGCTGGTGCCTCGACTGCTCCTCCCCGCTCCATCTCCACTTCCTTCTCTGTTGCTGTTTCTGCCCTCGCCCTCTCCTCCTCCTCCACCAGACTGTGGAGGCTCATTATCTTGCGTTGGTCCGTCCAGGTCTTCAAAGTGACCTCCGTAGAAGTCCTGTTCAGGGCAGGTGGTGGTGGAGGAACGACAGGAAGTGGAGTTGTCAGGAAGAGAGATTTCACAGGAGGAGGTGGACCAGGTGGCGCTGTCGACGCTCTGCTTGTCCTCACAGCTGCTGTTCAGACACGTGTTGGTGATCTGGTTCTGCTGCTGCAGGTTCTGATGGTTTAACTGGACATTGTCATATGTGGACAGGCGGTTCTGATTGGTTATTTGATCCCCATTCGAGCAGTCACGTGTTTTGCTGTTCTCGCGTAATGTGACGCAGCCATTCGGTACCCAAAGACCATTGCGGCTGTTCATACTCCCTGTGACCATATCAGTCCCGGCAATGCCCATGCGCACAACCCCGGTCCCGTTCCCTCCAGTGCTGCTTCCGCTCGTCACTCCACTGGTGCCCATTTTTGTACCGGAGCCTTTGAGTGTCCCACTGCGCCGCGCCGGTAAACTCCCACCTCCGGTCAAAGTCTGGCTCTTTTCCTGACTGGGGTCTGAAGAAGGTGAAGAGCTAAAGGAGCCGTTTGTAACGATCCCGCTGCCTTTACTGAAAGCCGGGTTCTTTTTAACAGTCAGTGGTGGGCTGCGGGTGATGTCAAAGCGTCCTATGATACCGTTACGGGGACTCGCTGATCGTGGAGAACCACTGTTGTCTACATGTTGGCGGTGAGAAGGAGAGTCAGGCGCTTCCCAAACACAATGCCGCACCACTTGCGTGTTGTTGTTCTCGGCATTCTGAGACACCGTGGTGATGCCGGAGGTAGTTGTGGTGGCTTGTCGTCGCTGTATTTCGATGTTGTTGTTGTTGACAAGCTCGAGGGCTGTAGGGCTGTCCTCATCCCGAGGGAATAGCACATCATGACGGCCAATCAAAACGGCCATGAGCTGCTGGACCAGAACAGTACCTGACAACATGAGAGCACATATCATTATCTTTTTCAAATTAATTTGAGCTCAATATGACATGTGACTAGCATGAATACTGACCTTCCATAATAGCTACTGGATCCTCAACCTTGGGCCTCAAGATATTTGGCCCAAAGACTGTGGCCAAGTTTTGGACGCTCATTTTATTTACTCCTGAATATGACTGGACTTCATCTAGAAATCTGGCAAACAGGAAAATTATAAATCTTTTGCAGTTCAACAATGGTCACAATTTAAAATATCACCCACGTTGACAATCAATAAATACCTGCAGATGTATTTGAGAAGGTTGTAGTTCACTGGAGGTAGACATTCAACAAGCCTTCTTAACTCCTTCAAACCCTGCAGAGGACGGGCAGGTTTTAGGTCGTGCGTTCACCAGTTCAATTCAATCATGGGCAATTTACAGCATATGAGATAATATTAGACAAATTAGATTCAATATAAAATGTACAAGCACGGACCAAATGGAGAACAAAACAAATCAGTGAAAAAGGGGACTTTGAGCGCAGCGTGGACCACAGAGGGAAGTCAGAAAACACATTTTTCTCAGCAAGGCTCATTAAAAGATTTTTATGAAAGCAGTGGAAGACAACATTTTTTGTGTGTGCGTGTGAATTCTGAACATCATCGTCTTTAGTTCAAAGTCATTGGATAAAATGTAGGGAACCGCCAATCTAGACTTGAAGTGTTCAAACATATTTCTGGATCCGTGCACATGCATACACACAAACCTGGGCACAAAACTGAAAGAAGGAAACTCAGACAGATTCATCCCCTGCTGTGATTCATGCCTTATGATGTGAGAGAAATCCTATTCAGATGGTAGAAGTCAAGACAGGCACAACACTGTGTGAGAAACAGCGAAGCAGAGCGCTGACGATCAGGCAGGAAGAGGCCACCTTTAATGCCACAGAGCAGGATGATTTATGTGAGAGCTTTTCGAGTGCTGCCTTCTGCTGATAAATATATATATAAATAAATAAGAGTGTGTGAAAGTCAATTTATTGGTGGTCAAGTACTTCTTTCTTACCATTTCGTCATCTTTGCCGAGAAGCTTGGCGCAGGCCAGGAACTCATCATACTTGTGGAAGGGGATGACCGGCTCGGGCAGCTCTCTGAGATACAGCTTCAGTAGAGAGGCTACTGTGTGCACATCTGTGTTACTGTGTGAGAGAGAAGAGACAGAGCGAGGCAGAAACGAGGGAGGGTTGAGGTTACAGGGTACATGGTATGGAGGCCAACACAAATCATCATGAATAGTCCTGCAGCAGGAGGACAGTTAGAGGGGAAAATAATGTAAATGCCATAAAAGTGAGAGAAAACAGAGCACTTACAGCTAATAGCCATTTAGCTTAGCTTAGCGCAGCTAGCTTAACTCTGTCTAATGCTATGAAACCCACCAGAACCTGCTGTATCGTCTCTTTTTGAAAAATAACTCCATACCAACAATTTACTACTTTACATGGGGTTATGTGGAGGACTTTTTCTTGCCAGGAAGTTAATTTCCTGCATTTGTGCTAAGCTAAGCTAACCAGGATGTGGCTGTAGTGTTCAATATTGTACAAACAGACTTGTGTGTGGTATTGATCTTCTCGTCTAACTCTCAGCCAGAAAGCAAAGACCAAACAAACATTTGCTTAAATGGCTAGTCAAACATCTAGTGTTTCGGAGGAGTTATTAGAGGTAGCGAAAGAAATTTTCGGAGGATCGGGCAACTGAAAGACATCCAGGTAACGACAAAAGCAACAGAGGGAACAACAACAACACCACGGCAGCTAAGATGATCTGCCAAAAGGCAAGAGGATTTCCACTGTAGGCTCCGAGACGCTAATGAGCCAACGAGGGGCAGCTGGTGAGGCAGGCGGGAAGTTACAAGGGCTAATGAGGGAATCAGCAGGGCGAGCGGTGGTTAGGAACAAAAAACAGACAAGGGTAGAGACACAGGAGGACGTAGTCGATGCCACAAGTTTTGTTAAAGCATAAGTAGGAGGGCAGAAATGAGTCACAGTGCAACTGACATAATGGTGCCACTTCTGAGGGTGATTTTTGTGTCCTGCGTATCTGGGAAGTGGTAAGGTGTTGATGTATAGCCCGGACCATGACAGGCTCATCCAAGTTTTATTTACGGTCATGAGAGTACATGGTGGGAGAAGAGGGAGGAAGAGGTGGTCTGTTCCATCACTCCTGCATTCTTCTGTCATCCTGAGTTATGGATAAAGGTTGTCACATTAAAAAACAGCTCTCAGTCTGTCAGTGCAGCCACCTACACGGCGCATAATATGAAGGCGGACTGGAAATGTAATTGCCAGCTGAGTTTTTCAAGACCGTGGGCAGTTTGTTCTGGTCTGTAGACATATATTATAACGGTGTGAGTTTAGGATTTGAATTTATTCACATTCACAGTTCTATCAAAACAATGTAGCTTGCTTTCTCCCACTTACATCTGGACAAATATTATTTTTTTGAGCCTGGACCACTCACACAGGCATTTTCACTTCTGGTTAGACCTCTGCTCAAGTTTTTCAGATCTTCTACTACTAAGAATGATAGGAGGTGGACCAGCAGAATGAAAGAGAAAGTGGCAAAGCTATCATGATTTACTGGTGTTCCCGGCTTTGCAGCACGTTAGCTCGCTAGCTGCAGTCGTTCGCCATTTTGCAAATCAAACATGATCTTCACACACTAATAGAGGACGACTGAAGCAAATGCAAACACCTGTTGGGGTGGATAAAATGTTTGTAGGGTCTTAAATTTGTAAGTAAGTTGGACTTTCTACAAAGACAAATGATCAATTAAGAAAAAGAAAGATTTAAGATTGTCTTTTCATGGTGATGACTAAAAAGACCTGATTTTTCTTCAGTAATTTAGTATAAAATCAGAAATGTCTACCACTACAGAAGCAGAGTTTTTTTCCCCAACAAACTGTATCGAGGCTGGAAAAGCACAGGTGGAGCTAATAACATTAACGACCGATCAATTTCATGCGTCTCGGTGAGTCAGCAAGCAACACAGCTAAAAGGAATGCGTTGGTTGTTAACCTGATTAATTACAACTCTCCTGCTATGACATATCAAAGTGTCTGCAGTGAAAAGACATTAGATCACCGCTCTGTACTGCTGTGTCTCATAGTTCTGCACTGCACTAAGGAAGTAACATTGGGATGAGAAGGAGCACCATTAAATGAGATTTTATTTCCTTTCCTTTCACAAAACATCATTCCAAATTAAAGGCAAAACATCCGTAGCTATCTGCCAGTGAACCACAGATAACGTGTTCAAAAGGAGAATAACAGCACAGAGGGTATCCAGCGTTGTTTTTCCATTCATTTGCACGGAGGTAGTACGTTTGTCCACCAAAAAAAATGCAGTGACTTGCAGAAGAGTTGAGCCGGATCCAACTTTTATAAAAACGCAGCCCGACAACACGTTGCAGCCGCCAGTCAGACAGTTCGATAGGTCAAACCTCCACAGACAGCCTGAAATGTCACTGAAACAGAAGCTATCCAGGTCGATTCGTGGACTATACTATGATACTCTAGCCAGTTGTGTTCTGGTTTTGTTTGTTTCATGGCCCCAGCTTCTAAATCTGTGTCTGGCTCGCAATTTATGCTGAAAAATAGTGACACGGAGAAGTTTTCATTTGGTTTGAGATACCCTAACGCAATGTCTTGATGATTCAAGTCTCTTTTTGTAAACTTCTTGGGACATTTGTTCCAGGCCGACGGGAGCACCCAAGTGGTTTCAGAGGTGCACAACTTGACCAGTCTGAACATATCACCTTCACATTAAAATGCACTGAGGAAATCTAAGCGGCCATACGCTCCTTACCAATCAAAAGAGGGTTTCTCTCCACAGTCGAAGGCATCCTGCAGCTCTTTGACCAGGTTGGCCTGTCCTGGTAGCCTGAACAGACCCTCCTCCCGAAGGCCCCACTGTCGAATGAAATCCACACACTGCTCTACCAGCATAGGGGCGAGCTTGTTCCCAAACCGGCGTTCATAGCGCACGGTTTCCTCCAACTTCTGACCGAAGATCCCTGAAACACAAAATGTTTAACGGTTTGAGATTGATAAATCGTCAAGAAATCTGCGCGGGGCGATTCTGTTTTCACCCCCTTTTTTTTTTTTTTTAACATTTATTTATAAACGGGTAAGTAAGTTTTTTAATCTCAAAGAAGATGAGAGAAATGTCTCCAGCATTTGCGGGTATGATATTTGGGGTTTGATTCTTAAATTAGTTTCTTTTGAAATATTAATCATGTTTAATATCCTGCACTATTTAACTCTCTCTCCCAAAGTGAAAGGAGGATTTTTCAAAGCATTAGAAAAAAAAAAAAAAACCTCTACCAGCCTTGCATCCACAGATTAAGGCACTTCAAAGGGTGCAGTTAAATCAAATGAAAAAAAAAATGTTTCTGATAAGGTCAGCCAGGCAGCCCGAGCTAAAAAAAATATGTACACCCACAAAGCCTTAGTCTGATGATCAAATCTCTAACTTCCTGCTGAGCACCTCTCGCCTTTTGTCTGAGGCAGTGGACGTAGAAAAAAAAAATAGAAAAAAATAAAAAAAATGAAACCGATTTCCATTTGCAGCCGTCTCATGTGGATGCAACACAAGAGGGGATTAAGGCAGCCTTCCTGAGAGATTTGGATCTGCATACTTTTCCGGTCTCCAGCTACAGACAGAGGCTACTCACACAAATGCACACACACACGTGGTACGACGAGGTACCGCACGGTGACTGAATTAGACTGAGCTTACCCGGGTCCTTGTGCTTTTTGACAACATTTGACACAGCAAGAAATCCAGCTTCAAAACAATGAGTGTTAATGTGACAACAAATTGTAGTTTAAATCGCTACACTGCGTTGAATTACCCAAAGTGGCTTTTGTACTAAACTTCAGGACAGTTTTCATTATTACGCGAGTGGATGCAATGACATAAAGTTGTGTTTTTAATAATATGGCAGCTCTTCATCATACTCACCCCTCTTGAAACTGATACAACTTGTAAGCTTCTGGAAGAAACGCCTGTTAATAAATTTGTGATAAGGTAACATACCAGAGGTGCAGAATTTGAAGTGTTTGCATTTTAGCATTTTCCAAAAACTAGCCTCAGAATTTGCAGTCATGACAAAAAAAAAGAGAAAAGATAGCAGACAGCGGGTCAGTCAAACTCTCTTCATTTGCATCTCTCAGAAAAATGTTTTCCAGCTTTCATTAAAAAAAAAAAAAAAAGAAAAACAAAAAAGCTGCTCAGAAGTTAAGCGTGGAGTCTCGTGTTGTTTTCTTTCTCCTTTGGCTGAATCGCTTTAGGGACTCTTCCACTTCTATCTTTACAGCAAGTAAAACAAAACAGTAAACAGATTCCTGAGAAATATTCAAAGCTGTGTATCCATTTTCAAAATCTTAGACAGATCAGAGGGAAAGATAGATAAGTGAAGCTCCCCCAGAGTAAAAAGTGATGAACATCCACATGTATCGAAAAAGAGCATCAGAGAACAAATGAAGAAAAAGGGGGACTGAAAACGAGGTCATCCCTCCAGACGTTCTGGTCATGAGTCTAGGAATGTTTTCCCGGGGTCACATGTAGCTGTGTGTGTGTGTGGACCGGCTTATGAAGAATGTGTGCATGTGCTCGTATGTTTGTTTGCTACTCCCACCAGACTGGGTTGTAAGACTTTGGCACACGAGGCCCGAACACACCTCCGCTCTGCGAGCACTCAGCAGGTTCCTTCAACACTGTCAGCTACATGCACACACACACACATATACATGGAGAGAGGTCCAGACACAACACAGACATGTTTTCTTTTCTTATCACCTCATTCTTGACCTTAATTCTTCTTCTGTAGTGTGGTTGATGAAAAAAAGTGATATTAATGCCTAAATACTAAATTTTAATCTTACATATTCATATACTGTAGCTATACTGTGCAACAAAACCTCAACTGTGTACAGACTATACAGTGAAACAAGCCAAACAAGTCTAATTCTATTGCTTATACATATCTTATATTACTATCTCATGTAAATCAATCGCCTCAATCAGGAGAATGAATGAATTAATATGGATATAAAGGAGGAAAAAATATATAATAAGTGACTATGATTAGTAAGCGGAAGCCCTTATGCAATGTTCAAACATTAGATGAAGCAAACTCAAACAGGCCTAAACACTCAAAGGCTCACAATAAACAATAATGAATATTTTATTTTGCATTGCGATGTTTGCATACATTGTAGTTTGTATTAGAATGATGATATAAAACCTGCAACACGTCATTAAGAATAACACAAATATGTCTAAATATTTCAAAAATAACTCATCTAATTATTTCAGCAACATGTTTCATTCATGTGAAGTCAAGGGTTACAGGATGTTACATACTTTTATCACAATGTTTCATCACGTCTGTATATGTCTGTATATGTCTAATTCTCTCAGGTAGTCTCTTATTAAATCTAATATCATTTTAAATGTTAAAAAGAAATTACTCAGTGGACTGTTCGCTATTTTTTTTTTAAATGCATGATACAGAAAGAAAACATCTGTGTTTCCATCCAAATGTATCGCAAATATCAACCAAATTTTGAGAAAATATGCAAAAGACAATGCAAATGAACACGCGCTGCCATACACTGTCATTATTAGGAGTTGTTGCATTGAGATAAACAGTAGGTGGTGCCGATTCTCCAGTCAGACCACTGCAGGAACGGAGGCCGATGCACGCTCACGTAATTAAAGTTGAACCTCAAACAGAGGAAAACGATGCGGAGAACATTACTGTTTGTTTCGTGTATTTCTGTGTGGAAGGTTACATCAGATCTGGGCAGTGCAATCACGGATGTATTATAGAGCCATGGGAGTAACGAGGAGACAAGTTAAATGTTCTCCATGCCAGAACTTATTTGGAAAAAAGTGTTTCTATCTCCAATGAAGCAAGTTAAAAAAAAAAAAAAAAAAAACTTTTTGCAACTTTGTTTTCATCAAACTTTTCTAATGTGATACCTCCAAATGTGCATCAAAATACGTAGATCTCAGAGGCATAATACAAATTGCAGATAATGATCTGATGTCAAATATCTCAACACAGCTCAACACTGAAAGACGAAAAGAACTTTCAGAAACCTTCAAGCTCTATCGGTTAAGTTTCAGTAGAGGCCATGTTTGGTGTGGAGAACTTGACTAGTAAGTATCTTTAACTGCGATGTTACACCAAAAAAAGGATTAAAGTTAGTTGTCAAAAGTTTTTGAGGTCAGACTGAAACGTGCGTTTAGTCCAAGCCAACAAAAAAAAAAAATGTGTCTCTGGTGGCTGAATTGACGTTATCGTGACCTCTATTATCACTGAATGTCACTGCTCTACAACCATGACACAAAAATGGATTAAATCAATGAAAACAGTCTCTAGTGCAGCATCAGTCGTTACAAACGTTCAAATTCAACTGCAAAGCCTTCACAAGTAAACATGTAATTACCATGGAGCAAATCTCCAAAGATCCAGATGGAGAGGCCGCAGCTGCACATGTCTCAAAGGTCTGACTTCAAACTCCCTCCTTGTCCAACTGTTTGTTCAAGTTGGCCAGTAATTAATTCGACATCATAGCAAGTGTTCAGCACAACATGACAGCAAACCCATCAGGGGCTCTGTGCTCTTCTGCGGGTCAAACACAGGGGCTTCGTTTTGAGAGCTCCCTCCCTGTCTGTCACTGTCTGGACAAGAATTTTTAATCACACTTCATGGGCACGGACCAGCCAATCAGGGCTCAGTTAGTGTCTGCTGTTACTGCAAAATGTGAAAGTGTGTGTGTGTGTGTGTGTGTGTGAGAGAGAGAGAGAGAGAGAGAGAGGGGGACAGGGAAATCCCGGCTCCGCTCCAACTTGGAGCCACCTTTCTTGTGGCATCTTTGACAAATGGCTCGTCCTTTTGAAGAGCAGTCAACTGCAATAGACATCAAACTCCCTGCACTGAAAACAGAGGGGCCAGCTCAGCCTCATCTATTCACTGTCACCGAGAGCTGCCTGAACTGCCCGTCCGGCTACAAACGCTGCGCCTGTGCCCCGTTCATGCACAATGTAGGACACTGTCTGCCAGTAAAGTCAATAACAAGCCATAGCGGCGCAGTAGGAGACTCAGTAATCAGCACACTGATCCCACCAAAGTCGGGGACAACTTCATGAGAGCATCATGTGCTTTGGCTGTGAATCACAGCGTATTCGATGATTACTACATCCTCATTTTTTTATTGGTTTATTTGTCTTGTGTTGATTTTTACATTCACTTCCTTTGTTCATTAGCATGAACAGGCTGCACAGGAAGAGGAAACAAGCACGCAGGATGATGACACAAATATGAAAGTTGAGATTCAAGCAGCACAAACGTGGTGCTGTTTTAGATTTCGCACCTTAAAGACAAAGAAAGTATTCCCATGACTTAAGCTATTTGCACATCATGTCAAGAAAAAGTACAGTCTAGACTTGCTCTATATGCAAGGTGTCATGATATAGCTTTATAAGTAAAATTGAATTGAAGTCCCGCATACTGCTTAGTCCCATCTATATCATGCACCCACAAATGGATTTTGGTTACACTATTATTATTGTGCACAAAGCAACTTTCAATGCTTAGTTAAACACAGTCTCGGCACATAAAGGAAGTATTTTGTCAGTGGGATCGGAGCACGCAGTCAGCAGTTTGGCGGGGTTGACCCTTGAGCAGAGAGGTGGCGAAATCAGCAGCTTGCTCACACACTGAATAAACACACGCACCCATCCTTCCAGCACCACGACTGGACACTTTAAAAGTCATCCAAATGAACGCTGAATCGGATCTCATTCACATCATCAAGTTAACGCTTTTTTTCACTAAATTCTTGCGTGTATACTGACCTCCACCAAAAGGAGCCCAGATGACCCTTCGGATCGTCTTCACCCAATCCTCCATGTCATTCTGGGTGCTGGCCATAAGGAGGTAGGTCTCATGGTTGGCTGTCATCCGCTCTTTGTCTCCCCCTGTTCAAATACACAGAGGAAACAAACAAATCATCAGCATTTCTGCTAAGCTGGTCGAGAATTTTGAATAGAAAAATATTCATTCATTTTAAGTGTATGCGTGCTGGAGGCTTCCCGTTCTTGGTTCTTGCGCAAGTTGTGTACTGGACTCTGACTAGTTTACAAACTAGTTCTGATGTCAGTAAAAGTCAGATTTAAAGTGAGACTTCCTTCCTAAAACATCCTTTTAGTATCAAACTCTGATATTATAATAAGATTTCAGACAATGTCTGACCTCCCAGTGACCAACACAGCACTGACTTTCTGTCCTTGAATGGCAACATAACATACTTGAAACTAACCACTAGGTGTCTCTAAAAATGGTAATTTTGGGCACACTTGCACACACGCTGCCCTTTTAACTGCCCCGCTGTAATAAATCAAAAGAAATGTTTATATCTCCATGTTCCATTAGAGACTCAACTCTCAAGTCTCAACTATCCCGATTCAACTTGTGGATAATGGCCACAAGCACTCTGCTGCCATGTGATACCGGACAGATCAGAGTGGAGCGCCTGGACCTGTATCACATGACGAATACGCTTGCAGCGATTGCTATGACAACAGAACAATTTGCACCGCTCTACCTCAGCTTTATGAAGATGAAACAAACAGGCAAACAAACCAGGACTCGTGGCATTTCACAGCGACGCACCTGCTCCATCACAGGAAGAGATGAGCTATTAAGAGACAAATGACGTGTCACACAGCGGTTGAATTATTCATGGCTTTGACCACCAGGGATCCTGCTCCATTGATTGCACCACAGGATGAGATCTGCGTGTTGCATACAAAAAATATTTATAGACTGCTGCTACAGCGCAACATGAAAGGCCAACGAGGGGAAAAGGTTTGCCACCGTGAAGTCCGTGAAGTTTTAATGAAGCAGAAATCGATACTTTTAAAAAACAAAATATAATACTAGGCACACATTTCTCATTGAATTCAACAACTTCCGGAAAAATACTACTACTATTGAGAATTAGAGACTCATTTAACAATGTAAATACTATGTAATTAAGGTGAATAGATCAATATTTTTGGTAAGAAGCATAGTTTACCATGTTGTCATCAGACTAAAATAATGTTTATTCGTGTCCAAATAGCTTGGTTCTTCGAAAGCAGATCAAAGATTATTTGTTAATTCTGGATTAAGTTAACCATTTAAAAACGATGTGCTCTTATTTTGAAAATATAGACAGAATAAGTAGAGATTAAAACACTGATCAGCATTCATATGACATTATACAGAAACTTGCACGCATGCACTTGCATTGGGCGTCATTTGTTGTTGTTTTCACTGGTTCTACGTGTTACAAGTGAATGTGGTCAGACTATAAGTGGCGTTGGTGCATGACTGGTGGTGGCTCCCAATGGAGACTTTTCAGTGGTAATCAGACACCTGCTATGAAGAAGAAACCTTTCCAAAAACCTGTAAAACCCACTTTAATGTCAGATTAAAATCCATCATGTTCTGCCTCCACTGGTATGTGAACAGTGTGAATATCTTAGTTGAGTTTATGTCTTTTTGCTCAGTATTTTAAATTAAACCTACAGTGTCAAACTTTTGTCTCCCCCTTCTGGCGGTGAGAATAAGTGCACAAACACCAGCCATGGATTCGGCTGTTGTCGCTGTAACCCACTGCGGTGCAAAGGTTGCTCCACCAATTCAACCACCAATCAATGCCTGCTTACGTAAAACATATCACTAACAGTAAGGTCACCAGATTTAAAAACTCTGGTAAAATACAGCCATATATTTATCTGGTGCAGCGTTGTGTCTGGGCTTGAATGTACAGTAAGAGACGCTCATTTATAAAGTCTCACACACCAGCAGTGCATTTACCTTTTTGTATATTTTAATTACAGATGCAGTAGGTATTGGTTACTCTTCATTATGAAAATAAATTGTGATAATTACGCCAACAGATCACTGTGATTTCTCAACAACCTGCATGCAACACTCGTTCATCATGGATCTAGAAGAGGGAGCCATTTGTTTATATACATTTCTTCATGTATGGTTTTGTTTGCACAGATCCTGTAGCACTGAAGATGCTTTTAGTTATCTGTTTAAATAGGGATAGGCTCCTAATTTTGGACGATGTCCAGCTCATGCTCCTAAGTGGCCACTACAAATATAAGCGTCTGCCAAGTGATTATAATGTAATGCAATGTAATGGCTTCACCCCAAAACCTTTTTGTTGTGATCCTGTCAATAAACCTGCACGTTTGCAAGTTTGGGTAAATTTGATCAATCTGAGTCCCTGGACAGCTGCTGTAAATTTGGAGCCAAACTTTGACAGTTGAATTGATGCTCCCTGTGAGACCTGATGAAATCTCATTAGCAGGGGAGCAGATGCCAGTGTTTGCCCTGTGTGGCATTCTACACGTTCACAGTGTTTATCCACTATAGGGTCCCTTCGCAAACGCCGGCAATGTAAACTCAAGTGACATTAATGAACCTGCAGTTAATGCAGCCAATACGTCTCTGAGAGTCAAAAGAGGTTTCAAGTTAGGAGTCACTGTAAGAGGTAGGTGAATATAGGTGTATGTTTACCTAAAAAAAAAAGAAAAGAAGAAGAAATCGCTGTGTTATTGTTACCTTTACTTACAAGTCTTTCACAAAATGCTCTTTTCAGTCTACTGAATCATTTCAGGTCATTTTTAAACACCCACTCCCTTTTTGGGAAATGTCTGCCGAAATGAAAACAAACAATATTTTTTTATTCTCAGACTCATGCAGTGAGGTGCAAACAAGGTTTTTCATGGATTTGTCACATTGCTGGACTGTTCTAAAGGCAATGCAATGCCATATTTTTTAAGGTTTCAGCTGTATATTTTGTTTCTACAGTAGCCCAGAACGGACAAACCAAACACAGACTCTAAATACTAGAGCCTTTTGGATTGTCCGCAAATACTGTGGCCACTAAAGGTTCTCGAAAGGAGAGGGTGAGGTGAGGGGTATCCAGTTAGTTGCTATCTGCAACTTCACCACTAGATGTCCTACACGCTTGTTCCTGTTAACAGAGCGCCTATGACATTCACAGTTCATATCACCATCAGGTTCAATATCATAAGTCACAGATAATAATAAAGCAGATTGATGTTGCTCATGTAGTTTTAAACATCACTGCAGCCAATATGAGCAGCAACAGTGAAGATGCATAAACAAAGCTCTCACAGACCATCCGTGAAGTTTTCCAGGAAACAAGCTCTTTCTTTTTAAAACAGCAGCCTTAGTGTCCCTCTGTTCCTGATCCAGTCATTAGTCATATTGATTTCCCCTTAGAGCTCTCATTCATTTCACTTCACATAGACGCGATTGAATTCACTTTGTCAATCACAGCCCCCGTCTTTAGACCCGAACACGCAAGGCAGCATTTATGACTGAGCTACGTCTGCATTCAAGGCGTCCACTAACATTTTAACGTTTGTCATTTGTCCATGCATGAGTAAAGCAAACAAAGAGGCATCCCCAGCCTTCAGCTCACCTCTTCTTCAAGCGCAGGATTCACACCCGCGATGTCATTTCTGTCCGCGACGCGCAACAGATTTCCAGTTTGTCAACAAACGATGAACTACCCGGTAAATGTGCAGCTCACCTTCATCCGCACCGAGTTTTTCCTTCAGGAGCGGAAAAAATATACACACTCGCTCACGTTTTGGAGTCCTCCGTGTGATAACGTGTTCACAGCGGCTGATAAAATAATGATTTAATTCAAAGAGAGGGAGGATATCGATGTGTTGGTGTGTCCGCTGTGAGAGGGAGACTGTGTGTGTGTGTGTGTGTATGTGTGTGAGAGACCGACAGGGCCGTGCCGAGGATTTTCAGGGGCTGAAGCAAACCAGCCTCCTGTTACTTACTGAGCATGGAAAACTCTTCACAACAATAAAAGACATGACATGACATTGCTTAAAAAGGTGGAATGATCTCAAAAACAGTTTTGCACTGTGTTTCATTTAGTGAATGTAACTCAAACAGGAGTAAATAGTTAATTTACTGTGGACTGTTTTCAGGTGTGGATTAACACTCTTCAAGCTCTGCCATGTGCTGAAAAAGACAAACCCATCTTTGTCGCGGCAGTCTATAATATTATTACATGTTTAATCAAACCCTAACCCTCAATTAAATATTGTTTATATGTTTTGCTAGTTTTGTTGGTTTGGCCATCAACAAGAAAATTAGTGAATATCACCACACTTATCCTTTAAGTTAGGTAACGTCTTTAAGGTTTTTCCATTTCCATTTTTTGTACATTTTAGAAAACTACTAATGCCATAAAATCATCAAAAGAAATAATGTAATAACTGTTTATTGCAGTTGCCGTGTTGTAGAAAGTGCACATCTGTATCAAAGTAATACAAATGCCACATTAAGAAGTTTTAGAGTATGACAATTATTGACAAAATTGCTAAAGGGATTTCTATATTATCCGTGACATTCACAACCCCCGTAGTTTCTCAAACACACTTAGAGGGGGGGTGAGGGGTATTCAGTTGGTCGCAATCTGAAACCGCTGAATCCTACACACAGTCTTCTATCTAATTGGCTACAAGTGACATCTCAAGTTACCACGTCGCAGCAGGTGCAGGGTGTTTTTGCAGCGTTAGGTTGGAAAATACATTTTTGCTGTCAAACAGGCACTTAGTAAAATGACCAGTGTTCTTCAAAACCTGTTCAGAAAATGTTGTAACGCAAATACAACCAAGTTGATGGTCATCATAGAAGCGTACAGAAATAAATCTACATTTCAGTCGGGTTTTGACGTAGTCTGAGGACAGAATCTACTGTCAATATCTCCTTGAAATGCTGGACCTGCCTTTTGTTTAGAACGCTAAATTATGTGCACTTTTATCAAAATGTCATATTAATCAACCCCATCAGTCTGATGCTCGTGTTTCGATCACTGAAGTGGATCTGTCAGATGGTTTCCTCACCCACACCAATTAGTTCCACTGACCAGTTTTCCACGCACACGTATCTCAGTCACAGGCATTTCCACCCGGACCGCATTGTCTGCATTGATTGTCATGCAAAGTAATTGTGTTTTTCTAGCGCCCCTGTGAGTGCTTTTGTCCATATTTGAAATCAATCAACCCTCAACACAGAGTCTGTGTTTCCACCACTTGAATGGAAAGCCAGCATTTCCTTTTGGAAACGACGTTTGTGAAGCTGTTAAACAAGCGTGCAACAGGATTATACAGCATACCATGGCTATTACAGCACACTCCTGTTCCTCCTGCCATTTCCTGTTGATGCTCAGCGTTGAGAGAGAGTGACCACTTTATAGAGTTTATAAAGACGGGCGATATGTCAAACTCACTTAGCACGTGGACAACTTTCAAGACAAAACTCAAAAGTCGTTCGCTAGCTATGAACCCATCTGAAGTATTAATCTTATGCAAATATAGTGCCAGAACACATTTGCTTTTCAAATCTAATGAAACCAGGAGGAACAGAAGGATAGACATCCATTTTCAGTCTGTTGACCCAACAAACACTCAATCAAGAGTTACTTTTGAGGATAGACTAATACTGTCTGTCTTAGCGTGGATATTCAGGCAGTTACTTTTGCTTTCTGGCAGAAATGTGTTAGTAAGCTTTCAGCCAAGTGCATTACATTTTGTTTGTGACACAGAGCAAAGGGGTTTCTATGAAAAACAGACTTACATCTAGCAGCTGCAATGATTGAGTCATGAGTTTGTGAATGACATAGGTGCTGTAAACTGCTCCAGGCATTAATGAATAGTGTTCCATTTGCATACTTGGCAAACATTGTTTGCTCTCAATGGGACCTCTTTTTTATAGCCAAATGCAATAATAATCTTTGAGCGCACAAGTGTTAATCGTTTGGAGACTCAATCACAAACACACGACATTCCCAGATAACTTAGCATTGTCTCCTGATCTCAGACAGGTCAATCAATGCTTCGAATCCAGGTTAAAACCACAAAGAGATAATCAGGGAAAACCTCATCACTGTGAAGAGCAAATATTAGCTTTTCAATGGCTGCTCTGCAACTTTCACAGCTTCAGATTTTAGCCAATTAAAAATTAACTGCGGAAAGATAAAACCAGCTGAGCCTCTGGGTAAATTCTCCACATCTGTCCTCTAAATAAAATGACCAGAGGCTCCCCTTTGACAGATTCTTTACCGGCTGTGGTTAAGCTGCCTGCAAGTATTATTCTCCACCACACAATTCTCAGACTGCGTGTAGTGTGACTGGCACTGCGTCTAAAGAAAACCTTCAATCATCGCCTCTTAAATGAGACCAATCCTAGCAGGAGTCCGCTGCCAGCGACAGTCGAAGCGCTTTACTTATAGCACGACTGTACCTGAAGAGACAACCGTGACAGCTGTCACAATTCCCCCAATTCACCACGCACCGGCGCACCGCGCTGAAGTTTCATGAGCTGCGCGGTGAGCAATCAGCTTTACAGAGATGTGCGAGCTGGTACCTCAGAGGACAGCTTTTAATAAAGAAGGCACACACAGAAAAAAAGTTTCCCTATTCACCTTAAGACTTCATGAAAAAGTTCAGGAAAAGCAACAGGGCCTTTCAGTTCTGAACAGTAATTCCATTTACAATATTCTCCATACAACATGACACACCTCTGAGTAACTGCTTATCCTCAAACAAAACGTATCACTTGCATCATATTAAATTATTATATCTCCAACTTTTCCATTATTTATAGTTTTCCCCTGTGTGTGTGTTAGTGTGTGTGTGTGTGTGTGTGTGTGTGTCATAACTACTATGAGAGTTGGGCTGAGTGCAAACAGCTAACAACTGTTCATTCCAGTTTTGACCACCGGCCTTAATGAGTGGCCAAACCCAGCTGCAGACCAGTCTTTAAGTAATGGCTCAAAACAGGTGGGAGACAACAAAGGATCCCACTGTGCTGTAATTGCTCACAAATACCTGGAGCCCTGATACACTTCACTCTGACCTGTACGTCTGTGAGTGGGTCCTGTAAAACAACACAACATGTAGAGCGTTGAACTGGGTGACGGCATAGATAATAGTTTAATTTTGTGAATAAATCTTTTAGTCACCACCACTCACTACTGTCACCAGTGGATGCTATGCTATGAAAAACAGAACATGACTCTGAATATGAACATATAAAGTGTATGTATTGATTAGACTAGATGGGAAATACGCATTCACTTTACTGCCAGGAGTCTGTAAAACATAAAACTACAACCAAGAGACGGTTAGCCTAGCTTAGCACAAAGAAATTGTCTGGCGCATAAACCCCTGCTGTTTACACCGAAAAATAATTGAACTTGGTACTCCAGATTTTTCACCTCTGGACAAAGCCAGGCTAACTGTTTCCCCCTGCCTTCATGCTATTATGCTAAGCTAACTGTCTCCTGAATGTAGCTTTATATCAAACAAACAGATATAAAACTGGCCTTGATCTCCTCATCTAAAGTAAAAAACAGTGATACAAAAAAAAAAGAAAGCATGGTTGTTAAAAGTATCTACGCACAATACAAAATATACAGCTGAAACCTTAAAAATATGGCGTTGCGCTCCTTTTAAAACAGTCCAACAATGTGACAACTCCATGAAAAACCTGCTTTCACCTCATTGCATGGGTCTGAGAATAAAAAATGGTAGGTTTGTTTTCATTTCGGCAGACATTACCCAAAAAGGGAGTGGGTGTTAAAGTGTTAAAAAATGACCTGAAATGATTCAGTAGACTGAAAAGTGGAGTGCGTTTTGTGGGAGACTTGTTGTGAAAATGTTAAGTTCTTCCAGACTTTGATTGTGTTGCTTGCCAAGTGGAGGAAGCAGCTGCTGCTGGCCCAGAAAACAATGCAGACACTGTAACTACCTTGTTTAGCTTTAAATGACAAAAATATGTGTCATAATTCTCCCAGTGTGTGAGTGTGTGTTTGTGTGTGTGTGTACGTGTACAGAGGGAGATTAAATGAATACATCAGTGTCTGTTCTCTCTTGTCTGCATGAGTCTTCTTGTTTGCATGCAAGCAGGGGCAAGTTGAGATTCAATATTGTGTCTAATGATAGTCTTCTCAGAAGTCCACACATCATAAATACCTCCAACAGAACAGGAAGTCACTCACCGAGCGACAAGCCAAACTACAATGCAAAATGTTCATTCATACGTAATGATGACGAGGATTTAAAGTGGAGACAAAATCTACCTCCCTTTTCATCTTTGGTTTAGAAATGACAGTGCCCTGATTCACAGAGTTTCATCCATGAGTAGTATCACCTCCTGATGATCTAATCCTTCTGCAAAGTGCAGCTGTTACAACAAAGAAGTCTGTAGTAAAGACGTCAGTGTATGTTTGAGAGAAATTCATCCATTGCCTTGCAGTAAAGAGACACAAGCAAGGCTATCAACAGGCTCGAAACAGTCAAATAATGCACTGTTACCTTGATGTGAGGACAGCAAATCTGATAATCCGTACTGTGGTAAACTGTAATTCGCCTGATGAACCATCTCCATGTCTCCTACACAGTCCAGAAAAGAAGAAGTTACAAAGTCCCGGCCGCCTGGGTTAACTTGAGGACGGGAGTTCCTGACTGGGGAGCTACTCTGCCAGTTTGTGGCCTGGCTCAGAATGAGTGAGTGAGCACAGCTGAGAGGGTGTGAAAGAGAAAGGGAAGGAGGGGAGGGAGGTGAGGTTTGAAGAGGGGGTTGGGGAGTACACACACACACACACACACGCACACATACTTCTCTTAAGCACTGTAATGGGAACAATAGGCAGATCTCTCTGAAGGCTTGGGTTTAAAAAGGCCATTGGTTTGACACAGGGCATGACCCCATGAGCAAACATGAGATGTCCCATTCACACTGCAGTGCTTTGTGAACATCTTCAACCTCAAACTATTCAGAGCATAATGATGTAATATTGACTTTTTGCACATGGGCTCAAATAAGCCTTAATATGAGTTATAGACAACATTAACAGTTTACATCACAACATTATTATCATTAATATTATTACCTGAATAGTATGTCAGATTATATTAAATCTTGGTATAGTATTATTCTGTTTTGTATCAACAAATCTGCAAATTCTGCACAAAACAGTTCATTCAATCATGTACAATACTGAATAAATAATCAAATAATCTGACTGACAAAAAATAAATACATATTTCATAAATTGGGCTATGCATATCAATATCATATTAATCATATTAAGCAATATTTCTGGCATTGAAAGGACTAAAGGATTACTTAATTACTTTAAAGATATAACCAATAATAATAATTGATGAATGAATGACTAATGAATAATAATTGGTAGTTGCAGCTCTACAATGACAATAAAGTTCCATCCTCTGTAAATTATAATGGTTGATAATTATATGAAAACATGAAATGAAAACATGAAATGAAAACATGAAATTAGGTAACTACATTCACCACCACTACTATAACCAGTATTTTTACTTTCTCCATTTTATGTAATCACAAATTGAATATTTTTGTTTTGGACTGTCGGTCAGACAAAAATAAAAAATCTGTGGATGTCACCTGTTTTTTTTAAATATTATATATAATGAAGGATTACTTGATCAGAACAATATTTGACAAATTAATTGAAAATGATGTCAGCTGCAATTGTAGATGACTATATACTCCTACCAGCTTTATGTCATGATGGTTGATAATGATATGAAAACCCTTTCATCTCCAAAACTGTCATTTTACAACTTTTACATTGTACATTTTGACATTTCTGCACAGACTCTGCGTGTATCTATAGGTGTCCGGTTCCACCTGACCCCCTGTAAGGTATCGATGGCTAATTCTCTTCCTGGTGTCACGGTGGTCCTTGTCTGTCAATCAACATAATCTGAAGGCAGACACCACAACATTAGCCTCTACCTGAGTCCCCAAAGACATTCTCTGGTGGAGAACACAGACTCCATAGAGTTGCTATGGCTATCGATTACAATCTGATGCTGAGTGAGTAACAGAGTGAATAGGAGTGGGGAGGTCAAAGGGGACAAGGGCTGTTTGGCTGTCCCTCTATAGGCGCCCATGGGGAAGAAGGTAATCATGGCACCAAAAAATGGAGAACAGTAAACATTTTTGGCACTGAAAGGCAAACCTGATGGCCTTTAGTACTTTGGTTCTGAAGCTCCAACATGATACAAATCTTTAAATCTCTTTCAAAAGAATCTCCTTAATAAAAACAAAATTATCCAGTCACTCCATGTTCTCAAACACAAGGGAGTGAACTGCGCTGGTCAAAGGCAGCTGTTGAGTATGAGCGAGATAATGAGTTGTCGTGAGGGCAGTCGTGGAAGCAATGGGTCAGTCCGTTCATGGAGGTCACAAGGCTGTCAAAAAGCCAAGTGTCTCTGTTCTGATTTCATGCCAACTAAATAAAGAGCTATGTCTGTGTGTCCTGCCAAGGCTGCTGTAAATATACCATTATGTAAGGGGAATCAATTTCAGCTTCAACTTGAAGGAAACACACTTCAGACTTGACTCAAAGTTCAGAACTTGTGTCGGAACATAAATTAATGTTATAAGACTTGAGAGACTAATACAGAGAATAGAGAGAAGTAAGTAGAAGTCAGTATCCTCTGGTGTACCTGCCTTTTTGTACACTTTAGTCATGTTGCCGTCTTCTTTTCCCAATGTAACTCTGACAAGAAAAGAATACAGCACATCGTGTTTACCATGATGGATTAAAGGCGGCGTTCATAGTTCATTGAAATGGAAACCAGTGGCAGCCTTTAGGGCAGGACATTTGAATCAAACACTCTAAAATAAATTTGTTTAAAGCCAAAACTGACAATTGTGAGTATAAATCACAAATGACATTTATGGAAGCTCTTAGCCATTGGCATGAAACCACAAGCATTTCGTTCCACCTATTTATTTCAGTGGCGACTCGCAGTATAACGTGAGATTAATTCTATACTAATTCCAAACATCTTTGAACTATGCATGACAACACTTTGAGGTTTGTTAAAATACCAAAATCCTTACGAGGGAGCCATTTAGACCACTGACAGCTTCAGCGACTACTGACTGGGGGGCGGATTAGTATGCCATTAAAATGTGAGGAGTGTTGAGTTTTGGTGAGGGCTGGCGGCTGTTGTCACTTGAACACTTGCACGCAATGCTGGAAGGCTGAAACATTACATCAGTGATACAGGCAGACTGATACTTCAGAGGAAGCTTCTGGAAAGGTGCAGTGCATTCAGATCCAAGAGTAAAACCTTGTGTGGCTCTGCAGGAGAGCTCTCTGAAGGCAACCCGACACCAGCTTTTAATGCACACGTCATCACCGTATTGTCAAAGAATTCATGATTCAGGTACAGCCAGACGCACTTAAAGTAAACAGTTATAGTCTCTGTTGGGCTGCAATGGGTTTGACAGAGTAAGTGCTCCTGTACTGTGTGTATGTGCCGTAACATGCATGTGAGGTTGTGTAAACATATCTCACCGTGACAGATCACCGATTCAACAAGTATATATCACGCACTCAAGAGCCGCGAGACTGTAAATCTGTTTACTGGGCACGCCAGGAATTCATACTCAGGCGTGCACTCTGCGACCCAAAATAAATGATCTCCCACAAGGTTTGAGCGATGCGTGAATTTGTTTCGATTTAGGTGCAGGATGTTGTCAGCGCTCATGCAGTACGTGCACGGACGCAGGTACGGCCGCGGCTCCATAAACCACGGCCGTGAAAAGGGAGGAGATTTTCTGCAGGGTAACGTGTCATTCACCTCAATCAGCGTCTTTGTTCACAAATGTTGTGCGATATCACAGCTTCCATCTTAATTGCTACGATAAAGAAAAGCCGAAACATTTAAACCAGTAACAATTACGTTGGAAGGAAAAGATGTCGACAAACATCCTGGCTTTCTCAGTGAAGAATGAAACAAGGAGTGGACTTCACAAAGTAGCTGTTGCTCCGCTCACTAATACCTTCTAATATCACCTTTCAGCGCTGATGAGGGCTTCAGGGCAGATGCACACCTGCACTCCCCACAGCCAAAATTGGCAGGTTGAGTCAGCCTGGCCTTTGAACTTTTCAGACAGGGTTATAGAAACCTGACTTCTGGTTTAGGGTGCAACTACTTTAGAGTAACTTACTTAATCTGTCTTTCCCCATGAGAACCAAAGAGAAGGGAGGAGGGGGTGCAAAGAGACGCAACAAAGATGTGGAGAAAAGAACAAAAAAAAGCTGACAGCTCCTCGAGAAAAAATGCTTCTCGTGGTTTTCATTCACATGAAGTAATTTCATTATAAAATGAATTCACTCTGGTTATGTGTCACCGAAGCATTAATCAGCGTTTTCATTTCCTAGATTGCTTCAGGAGACTGAAGGTGCTGCCAACATTATTGTGATAGAAAATAAAGATAAATCTGACATTCATCAATCATCACCCTGCATGAGCCTTTCCCATCACTTCATATCTACACTCCGTGACTGATGAGGTGGAACGCGGATGAATGACACCATTTTCAGTGCAAAAATAGTGAATGTGTTCCCTGAGCAGAAGCATCTGTGTAATAAACTCGGGCTTGTCTGTGCCAGTTATTCTTGGTGTGTGTTTCTACACACATATCTGCTTGATGGCCAAACCCAGAAGGCACGCACTATAAAACTTCCTGTTGACTCACTGCCCAATTATTTGGACGGCCAATGGACAGCACCCATCAGCTCCGGCAAGATAAGCGTGTTTTCATTTTGGCCATCGCAGCAATCCTGTCTACGTTGCCGCTCCACATCCTCGTTGTTTTCTCTGACAAAGCTGGCCAAAGCACTGCCGGTCTGGGAGGGCCGCAGTGCAGACGGAGTGCGGGGAAGCTGGGTCAAAGGAAAAGATTGGTGGTGATCTAAGTGGAGAGACAGAGAAATGCTGACGACGAGGCTGGCCCTTTGTGTGTGTGCGCGTGTGTGTGCGTTTGAGGGCGCATCGCTGAAGTTTTGCTGATGGTGTACGGTCAGTTCTCCTGGTTCAAACCTGTCCTATAAATAAAGCTTTCATTAACTACAGTTACAGAGTTAACGCACATCCATCACAGAATCACAGAATATAGTTCTGATGCCCTTAGCAAAAGTGAAATGGTCTTCAGCAGGGCTGCAACTATTTTGATTATTGATTGGTCTGCTGATTGTTTCCTCAGCTAATGAATCAATCATTTAGTCTCTAAATTGTCAGATAATACCAGTCTAACATTCTTCTACGTACTTTTGTTTTTAGTTAGTGCTACGAAGCTATATTGGCTAATATTGTTAGGTATGCCCACTTACTGTCACTTTATACTAGTTTTATTACTCGCTGCCGCCACAGGCAAGTAATGAGACGTGTTGAATTCAACCAGTAGATTCTGCAGTATGAGACGAACTGGCCTCCGAATCATTTGCTTTGCCAGACAATGGGTGGAGAGTTTCACAAACATCTCCCGTGAAACTCCAGAGACTAAGCTGCTGGATGTTTCACTCGTTCAATCATCACATAGACTGGTTATATGCAGGCCAATATTCAAATACAGCCAAGAATGATTCGTCTAGATGTTACAACTATGCGAGGCTTAGGAAATCATTGGACAGCATTCAGCACAATTGCTTAGCTTAACAATTTCAAACTAAACGTGAATCAGTTTGTTACACTTACCAACTGTTTTCAACGTTTCGCACACCTCTCGTCTGTCCTCTTTCTTGAAGTCTCATTCCTGCCTGAACGTTCGACATATACAGTGTTTCTTCTGTCCGATTTCTCTCCCATCTGTTGCTTCAAAGTTTCGCATGAGAGCAGCTTTAGATTTGCAGGCAGGGTAGGAGAATTCAGGAGAGTGTTCTGTTATCTGCCTCAAGCAGCCAAGCAAAGAAAGAAATCTGACCCAGCTTTTTCTTCTTTTTTTTTTTGCTAAGCATGATTTTTCTTCCTCTGGCAAGATTTTTTTTACATGGCTACATATCCAGTACAATACATGTGGGTGGCCTTTAAACTACAGGGAACTAAAAGCTTGTGTTATCATACGAGTTATTCAGAAGGCTCAGGTGGTTAAAACTTGTTCACACCATACCCTAAAGAAAAACTACAGTATTACTTAATATTTAGTTATTAGTGTATAGGAATTGCTAAACTTTGTATTTAGTTTTCCTAATCCCAATTATGTACTGCTGGAGACGCTCAACCCAGCAGGGTTAACAACATTTTGGGAACTCTGCTGATTTTACACATCTAAGTCTGTGAACAGGTCTTAGAGAGTGCTACTATATTTGGGAAAACAACTGTTATAAAGCCTTTTGTGTCTCCAGAGGGAGTTGCATGAAATCTAATAAATTACCTTGAGTGATACAAAACTGTAACTCGCTCCTTGTCTCTGCTTTTTTCAAACGGCTACATTCTCCGCTACTAGCATAACGCACCTCAGTCAGCGGTTGCAGGTGCCAGGTTTTGAGAGAGAATGTGTGGAATAAATAATATCTGCAGCACGATGTCTCTGTTTTCTAAATGTCCAATCTGTGCCGACATTGTTGCACTCTTAAGGTTCTGAACTTCTTGTTCCTTTTCCTAATGTTGCGTGCACGTTTCTGGTGGCCTAAGAACTCTCCTTAACAACAAACAGGAGAGCAGTGTGTAGAAAATGTAATGCACTGAAAATTAAAATAAAGACATGTTCATCATCGAGCTAAATCAAGATATTTAGCACAGAGCAAAGCTCCTCTCTCTCTCTCTCTATATATATAGATATAGATATATCTATATATATAAAGAAAATATTACTGTATATAAAATGAAACATACTGTTTCACTATTTGTAGATGTTGGCAGAGGAAGCTGCAGAGATGTCACCACGACTGTAGGAAAATCAGGAATGTGAGCATCATAAACTGCTCATCTGAAATCACAGCAGCAATAAACATAAGCTTATGAACTTGTAAAACACCCATCTGCTGACGATGACGAATGGACAGCACATGGAAAAGACACTTTCTCAATGAGAAGAGAAGAGAGCGTAATTTGCAACTCATCTGCAAATAGCTTTGTGTCTTAAGTTTAAGACAAGTAAAGCTGCCCGAGAAATCCTTCCACTCCTTCCGCCAGTCGGAACTGAAACTAAAGACAGTGCAAAGTCTAAGAATATCACTGCCATCGTAATCAAACGGTCCAAACCAGATGCAAACGTGTTAGTATTCATTACTGTTATGCAAAGAGACAAACCTGGGTTGGAGTTAAGATCCATGGGGTGCAGAGGAAGACGTGCTCCCTTCTCAGCTGGAGGTAGAGGGAGCAAAAGCCACGCTGTCGCTGCTGACCGCTGGCCCCCCAGTGCCACTTCTTCATCTGTTCTTGCTCTGTGCCACAGATAGATTTATCTCCTTCTGTTTTTGCTAAAACACACTCCACTGCTCTCTCTACTCTCCTTCCTACTCTCCCCCTCCTTCCTTCGCCTCTCGCTTTCCTCCACCTCATATAACTCTCTCGCCTAAAACTTCATTCTGTCAAGTCAAAGGCAGGTCAATGTGACACACCAATCAGTGGCACTTAGGCATGGTCAGGCTAAGGCTGGTCTGTCTGCCTCTCAGGAAGCGTCTTCCTCTACACACGCCTCTGACAAAGGAGCTGAAAGAGCAGAGGAAGCACGTCTCCGAGAAAGCACACAAAAGAAGTGTAGGAAGAGAGCGAGAGCGAATGAAACTGAGTGAGACAGCAAGCCGAAGGCAAGATGGTGTGTCCGCTTGTCTGCTGAAGGAAGTGAGAGGGGTGGGGTGGGAGCTGGTGGTGGAGGTGTAGGGTGTGTGTGTGTGTGGGGGGGGGTGCCTCGTAAATCAAGCTGCCCTCCCCAAAGAGGGGACCTGTAAATCTGGCGAACGAAGAGTGGGCACTCGGCCAAATGACTCATCCGCGGCGCTCTATAAATACAGCCGTGCGGGGTCGACAAGGCTGCTGCTACTGGTAGCCAAGAAGCCCTGAGACACCGGGGTTTCTCACTCTTGGAGGAAGGTCTTTAATAGCCTCCTTATCGTTTTTCAATCTCACCCAGACTTAAAGGAGAACCGCACATCATTGGCTTCTGTTAAATGGCAGAGCGCCCCTTTGAACCCGTGCTCGGAGGGTGGGCGATAAAATTTAAGGCCGACACTACCTGTTGGATTTAACTCGGAGGAGGGGAAAAAAAAGGGTAGTGAGGAGACATCTAAATATTTATGCAGACAGAAATCAGTTTACATACCACTGGTCTGAACGTTCAAGTCTAGAGTCCCCCATCAGACAAACATACTGTAGTAGTCAGCTCTCGCTGAGGCACGGCCAACCTGATACATGTAGGAGCAGAGGTTGTGGACGGGGGTGAGAGTGGGAGGCTGATGGAAGAGATTGCTATGTGACATGTCAAATACCAATCCCCTCAATAGGGCTGTTATGTAAGCATCTGAGCTTCCTGTCCTGTCCCCCTCTTTGGCCTGAGACTTGGCCTGTTTGCAGGCCTCAGTGCATTTCCTCCAGAGGATCTCACTGCCGCCGACTCGCACGTAGGGAAAGGAAGGAGAAGGCCTGGGATTCTCTTAACATAAATGAGAATGAGGCGGACATTTCAAACAACATCCACCACATACAGAAGGTATGCCGCTTATTGTTTGGATATGCTGAATTCCCGAACTCTTCTGCTTTTTGTCACGTACTTTTTCTGAATCAGCACTCCAAACATTTTGAAGCATACAACAGCTCATCGCACGGAAGACTGTGTCCGCTCGAGATACACGGGATCACATTACAAAGTTGTTGTTTTGTTGTCCTTCATACCTCAGAGACAAAACCATTTACCACCGCGAGCTGCTAGTTTATCATCTTTCAACGATATGACAGCTTTGTTTGGAGCCGGCGGAGGACGCATCATTAAGTGAAACACTTCTCCTGTACAATATAAAAAGTGTAGCAGGCAACATTGCATGTCCACTCATCCCACACGTTATCCTCTTGCGCTGTTACTGCAGCTGCCATTTCCCATTGAGTGGTTGATCAATCATGGCTTGATGAAAAATGGGCTTCATCATTCACTGTGCTTTTTGAGCCATTATGTTTGCTCCCACGGGCTTTGGTCCCGTCACTAAAATACACAAACTGCACTTTGTGTTATTACAGAGAAATATAAGAGGACTGTAACCACTTATCAGACTTCTGCTGAAGATACTGACCATCAGTCATATTTAATGTTTGTGTGCTTGTGCAGAGGTGAGGGGGAAATTCATAGGCTGGATCTTCTTTTAGAGATATATTTCAATATTTTGGGATATTATCTGGTTTCCTCAGTTCGATGGGAAGATCAATACCGCTCTGATACTTGTTTGCTACAGCCGCCAGCTGCTTAGCTTAGCATAGCACGAAGAAGAAGTGGGAATCAGCTAGCTCGGGTCTGTGCGAGGTAACAGGCTTACTATAGCTTGTCAGCTGTAATGACTTCCTCAGGTTTCCGCTGGTTGCCTGGCAACTTCTGTGATGACAAGACTCCAGGAAGTTGCTGAAATAGTCCAGCACATAAACTTCTTGTAAAACAACAACCTTATGGTAACCTGAGTTAACTGGCTGCAAGCTGCAGCTTTATATTTAACAGATAGTAGATATCTTCTCATATAACTCTTAAAAAATAAATAATTACTTCACCTTACTCATCACTGAACTGAACACTCTCCAGACCTCCTTCCATAATGAGCAATGTGTAAATCCCACACAGAAGGGAGGCCTCCTTGTCAAAGAGTCCGGTGCTTTCTTTAATAAAACTAATAATTATAAGTATATCTGAGTGCACAATTACTCAACAGCTGGCTGCTGAAGCCCTGAGAGTCCAGACTCCCACATCACCTCCTGCAAGATACCTCAGGATCCTTGGTCAGTGGCCTTTTCCTAATCGACAAAGCCACACATAGTTAGCAAACTTCAAACCTTTCAACAGACTGTGAAAGGGTAAAAAGTCGTTGCCTCTGCTTTGAAAACCAACAACAGTCTACGTTGTTACTTTTAAATCTATTTGACAGGCAGCCAGACTTTCCTTTCCAGCACCTTGTCACGGGCTTTCAGAGGAAGGGAGTTTGAGTTGTCAGCAATATGTCTGAGCACAAAATCACCAAAATGTTTTCCTTCCAACATCTGCTAATGGAGCAGCTCCTAAATTCTATGTGACACTGAAGAGTCCTTTCAATCACGGCACCTCAACCTTATCCAGACAGGCTGCATCCATGCCCACTGCCTTGACATTGATGAATTTCTATCTCAGCCACCACTGCCAAGGAAATATTCTCAGACTACAACATTTTCCTCCCTTTTCTCCTGAATAAAAGATGTGTCTACAGGGCTTTCTTTCTCAAACTGCTTCTTACACCTTCCAACTTATTTCTCCCGTCAATGTCAGCATTTCCATGCTTCTGCAAAGACACACTAAGCAACGTTCTGCCTCTGCCTTCTGGCACACCGAATAGTTTTCCAGAGCTCGATAAGGAATATGTAAAAATCATTCTCCTTTGCCTCTATTATCTGCTTCCAGCCCAAGCCTCTGTTTTAGCAACTTGGCTGAAGCAGCCTTGCCTATTTGCTAGCCTGCAAATAACTTTCAGAGTAAGGAGTACCAACTGGGGGACTCTTATTTTAGACTGGTACTGGTCTTCACTGGCATCAACCAGCAGTTTGACTTTGAGCTACCACCAGCAACTAGCTTTTGAGCGCAACTTCAATTTGCCTGACAGAGGTATTTGAACAGGAAGGATGGTGACAGACATTTTGGTTGGTCACCAGCTCTGTCTTTTGTTTAAATAATGCAGTTGAAGTGTGGATTTCTTTACAAGCTGTTGGCCTCTTGTGTTGCTTGCCATAATAAACACTGTTGTAAAGCTGCGTCAGGCGATCCAGGTCTTTGCAATGAACTCAAAGTTCGTATGATAAAGGCTGTGAACCAGACCTAAAGCCTTTAGCTAAGCTAGTGGCCAAGTGAGGCTGCACTGTAGGCATGGCAGTTAGCCTTGTTGATAGCATAATGTGATACATGTTGTAATTACCACACAAAATAAGGTAAAGCTGTGTGTAATGGGAATGTTTAGCACATATTTAGTCATAAACCAATGAACTGTGCAAACTCAATACTCTCCCATGCCCCAAAACTAAATCAAAACAAAACTGCTGCAAAAAAATCACATAAAAAGCAAAAAGCCATTTGTATATCAGTGTCTGCTCAAAATGGCGGTTCAACATGAAAGAGGACCTGCTCTTGCTGCAGATATAAATGACTCATTTTCTCTTCTTTCTTATTTTCAGGTGATTATACAGAAATGAAAACATGCCATTGAACATTTTGTTCAGTTCCTGCCAATAGATACTCCTAAATCTTACACACGGGACCTTTAAAGTTTGACCGGAAGATGGTGCTAGAGGAGAAGTTGAAAGAGCACCAAAGTCAACATAGATCATCCTGAAGGAAATATGTACCAAATGCCTTCACACCTGGTTATTCATATAAAATAATTTGTCTTATAAATGTCTCTATTTGAAAGAGAGACACAGTGTGTGTTTGTTGTAATGTCAACACATTGCGTTTAGCCTCCTGTTTCAAAAGGTCGCTCTCGCATTGGGAAATAAATGTTTCAAAATTTGTTCCACAGTGCTGCGCTCCAAATAAACTGTCACAATCTCAAACACAAACATCCTTCCCTGCGATCGCTCCCTGGGGAAAATCACACTAATGAAGCCAGTGGGTGGCTGTTTCCGACGCCGAATGTTGCATCAGAGGAGAAAACTCTTCACTTATTGGATTGTGGGTTTAGAATATTAAGGAACATAAAGCTGTCTGATATCATGAGATAATTCAAGATGAAAAACGTCTGTGATGCATCTAGGGAGGAAAGAAATAAAAGTCTCTAAGCATCAAGCAGACATGCATTTTGTTGACACGTTTTGGCGTGAAATGTTTGCATGGTACTGAAGCATTTCTGGATTTTCTTACTTCATGCTGTGCGTGTCTGTGAGATGGCCCTCTCCCGCTTTGTATTGCTGATTGCTTGGGGTCATAAATTCAGATATCAGGGGAACAGCAACGAGGGAAGTGAATCTCAGAAGCTCCATAGGAGAAATGTCAACAGCAGCAGATTGTCAGGCCACAACTCCTCCGGGGGGCCACATGCCGCTGTGTCACACACAGCGGGTTATTGACTTCATATGCACAGCGGGAAAACATGGATGCGCGTAAACATGTCGGCACACCCACACATATACAAACATACACCGAGGAAGAGAGGAAAGAGACGTTCAGCTTCTGACCTTTCTGGAAATGTCATATCACAAAGCAAAGTCTTGAGAGGGAAAGGACACTGACGTCCCACAAGCGCTGACCACACAGACACAGGCAACGCTCTTAGATGCAAAGCAGACTCTCGTGCCTCTCTGGGCTTCATCATTTTGCCACAGTGATATTCATAACATCAGTTTCACTGCTTTCCCTCTTAATGCATGCCTTCACTCTGTGGCACCTCTTGGATTTATGATGCATTAGACGCTGGGTGGGCGCTATACATCCAGCTGCTAATTAAATCAATATATCAAAAAAAAAATGCACAGAACAGAGAGCTGCGTGTTGGGTTCATTTGATCAAACTTGGGTGTGGATTAATATACGTCGTGGATATGACAGTGAAACGTGCGTAGGAGGTGGTGTTTGTGTATGTGTGTTGGGTAGAGAAGGCATTTTATTTCCTGGAGCTTTTTAATCTATTAAATCTGGGTGGTGCTCCTTGGATTTCAAGGTGTGCTATAATTAATATTCTCCTGTTTAATCCGTTTTCTTTTTTCAGTCTCGACTTAATTCATCCTCTCTCTCCTCTCAGGAGGCACAATATAAACCTCACCATACGTGTCTGAAAGACCATGGAGTGTGACATTTTGCTTCGCCTCCGTACGACAAAGAGTAAATGTTTGAAAACTCCTATTTTGTGTGAAGCTGCGAGCCTGTAGTGGCATTAAATAGTCCACGGTCTTCCAGACACTCAGTAATCGCTGTTATAATATGCATACAGTTAACAAGAGCTGATAGAAATGGATTATTCAGCCAACCCTCTTAAATAAACATGATTAAAGTATAGTTAAAGCAGCAGCAGTGGTTAATGAAACTCTGTTTATGCAAAAGGGGCATGCACGCACACACACACACGCACACACACACACAGCTAGTGCCAGCACCAGGAGTTATTCATAACTAATGTGACATGGGGGCTATTTGAAAACCACCTCCATACATCCTGACACCGAAATGTCATCACTACAGATTGATATGCTTCCTCAATTACTCTACTGGGGCTTCTTTAACCTTAAACACTGACGCCTAGGGAGTAATACTCTGAGCCTTCCATATTTATTACCATCCAAGAACAAATGGAATAATTGTTTGGTTTATTAAAACCCCCTCCTGCTTGCTTTAGCTTCTTTTTTTTAATTCATCCATCCATCCTTCATCATCATTTCAGCTGCTTACTCTACTCTACAGGCCGGTTTTCTAAGAATCCTCTGGCTTTGCCATGAAGAACAGTACAGTCGTCTGTGGTCTTATAATTACGCGTCTGTCTTCGCTCTCCAATAGCGATCATTCAGTCATTACTGTTTAATAAGAAGTGCAACAATTGAGATTTAGGTAAGATTATCATGTCGTCCTGATATAGCGCATTCCTAGACTGATCATATGATCACAGTTTGCGTTCAATTTTCTCGTTAGCCAGAATAATAACTATAAACAGGGGTCCACTGTCACTCTGCCTCGCCTGCCTACTCATATTTATAATGTGATTATCATAGCTCAACCACACGAGTCACATTGTGTAAATCAGACATGCACCTCGGTGACATATGACACTCATAAGTCATTGCAGAGGTCACAAAGAAGGCTACCTACGGCTACCCATCAGGCATGCACGTCAAACAAACGGTCGCGGGATCATCGTGAGCATTAATCACAGGTGCACTGAATCAAAAAAGGGAATAATAAAACTTTACACATGAATCTCACTCACTGAGGAGATTTGTGCTGATGGCAAAGCAGGAGTGAAACCAAGAACAGCAATAAACAAAAACGTATGAAGCTCTAATCCAGTGTTGTAGTACCCAAGATCGGCCGTGGTCTCAAGACCAGTTTTGAGACCACTTTCTGAATGGTCTCTTGGTCAGGCCAATACTGTCTGGTCTTAGTCTTGGTCAGGAGTCAGTTTTAACCCCTGAAAGTCTTGGTCTTGTCTCAGTCTTGATACAGTCTGGTCTTGGTCACGACTTGGTCTAGGCTCAGGTGGTCTTGACTATAACACTGCTTGCTTAAGGCAGCTCTCCTACAGTCATGACTGTATATGTACATTTATACGGACATTCATTAACTCTCAGCACTATTTTCCAACACTAGTTCAGTCGTGACAATATGTGAAAATGCAGGAAGGACTGATTTGAAATAGAAATGGATGTGAGGATTTTTCCAGAACTGTAATGACTTGTAACACCACATGAGGGCACTATCACCTTTGTTTAGACAGACGCTCCCTTTCGTTCACCGCATGCACTGCGTCATCTCACTCATGTGGAAATGTCTACACACTCCTTCAACTTATAGAATAAGCTGGAGCCAAACATAACCTTTGATAGTGGAGAGGAAACTCTTGTACTGATTCAAGTATTACAGACTCAGGCTTTGCTCTGTAAACAGCATTTAACCTTGAGGCGGTCCAACTGCTCATGGCAACACGATCCCAAGGCCCTCTCATGAATGAAGGGATGGTGGCCTCAGGGGATGAGCGGGGAAATATTCCCATAATAATGACTTGCTGTGGCCTGACCGGCTACTTTAACCAGGCTACCAAGAGAAAATTAAAAAAACAGATAAAGAGACAGAGAGAGAGAGCACAAGACTGAGCCCAGGGCAAAGAGAGAGAGAGATACTGACATACTGAACTCATGTTGGAGCCAAGGCCTTGTGTTTATTAGAGCTCGGGGATAGAGAAGCACACTGTTTCTCCATCAAATACGCAGCAGGGAGTGCTTCCTGTGTTGATTCTTGTTTTATAGGGGTGGGATGATTAATCACAGTTGGACCACGGGGAGTGACATTTAGCTACAGGTATTCATGCAACAGTGGCAGGTTCAGTAAAACGGAGAGTCTGTGCCATTTAGCCTGATATTATAATTGGCTAAACGCTCCGCTCGCTCACTGTGTTCAAGTCTCAAAACCCAGATCCCCAGCGCAAGCTGTGTTATACCATAGAGCTGTATTCAGATACCTGACATTCTTGGGGGGATTCAACAACATCAGATAAACTAAACACTAATCCTCGGCAGCAGGATGTTCTGATGTCTATTCCAGATATATGAAATGCTTCCTGTGTATTTTCTGATCATTTAGAAGTACCAGAATTTAGAATAGTTGGAGGCACATCCGAACATGGCTGGACAGAAAATGTCATCCTCAAGCGGAGTGTGAAAACGTCCTGCAGGTAATCCTCAAAATAAACCCCGAAAGATTTTGGCGCATGTGTTCGTGCATTTCTTGTTGTTATTCCTCCCACCTTTAGCTCAGCTCCATGTGTGCTCGCACATGTTGCAACACGTCAGTGTGAAGAAGACAACGTCACTGGTGCTCAAAGTCTCGGTCTGCGCAGGCAAAACAAAAGCCCCATTGTGTCTGTACCTGTGTGCCTCTGTCAGAGTTTATAATAAAGACATAACCATGATTCCAGTCTAAATACTGTTAGCCATGTGCTGAATCCGCTCCTTGAGCCCCTCTCCTTCTTCGTCAGTGACTCTTTCTGTGGGTTTAACACACATCATCCAGATGTGGGTGTGCACAGTGAGGGAGACAAAGGCAAGAGGTGGGTGAGAACATCGAGAGAGAGAAACCGAAAAGGCATCAGAGCGTGCAGGGAAAGTTGCAGGGATGTTTTTCAAGCTGTTTTGCACATTTTTCAAAGCACAGAGTAATGAAGTAAAACTTTCCAGAAAAGCTAAAAATACAGAGTTGTTAATCTGAGAGCAGGGTCTCCCCTCCCCGTATAGATGTCCCGATGATGCTATTCAAGCCCCTGGCAGTCGCCAGATAGCCAGCTTGTGTTCAGACCTCACCACCACCCTTAGAAGACAACGGACATCTCTGTACAACTCTGATTTCCACCCCCCCCCCCCCCACCACCTCCTCCTCATTACTTCCCGTCTGTCTGTCAGCCAAAGACTGTCCATGTGTTGTGTTCAAACTGCAGAGCCCCATTTAGACCAGTGGAATATATGTGTTGTGTTTTCCTTTCATTTTCTCTCTCTGCTTCTCTTAGACCTCTTTATTTGCTGCCTCATAACAAGCCATGTTCTTGTTTTCCATCAGTGTGAGGGAGTGGTGGATGCTCAGTGGTGGGATACTCGCTGAAACTCTCGTCAAGTCTGCCGTGATGTGTTTTAACAACCCACGAGATCCTTGTAGTGAGCATGCGGGTAGTCATGTTCTAATCCACGAGTTTTGGTCTGTGTGAGTAATTTTACAGTATCTGGGACAGCCATAACAAACACCGCCTTTGATAGTTTAAAGAATAAAGTTTACTACAGACACTGTGGTCAGTGGAGTGAGTGTGAGCCTACGGTATGTGTTTAAACCAGAGAAATCATGTGTGAATAAACACTCTGTACTGGAACTACACAGTGATACTATGAACAGTATTTTGAATAATTTGCTTTACTACAAAGAGTTAGATGAATCCCACTGAGATTACTGTATCTGATTATAAAAAGGCTGTGACATATGTAGCTGGTTATCCTAGCTTAGCATAAAAACTAGAAAGAGAAAGAGTTACGCAGGAATTAAAGCAAAACCTTTGTACAGATGAAATATTGAGTCATAATGTGTTAATTTGAGCTTTACAAGTGTTGGAGCCAGGCAGGCTTTTTAGCCTTTATGCTAAGCTAACCAGCTGCTGGTCTCGATTGAGTTTTCCAAAATGTCAAATTATGGGTTTTTTTGGTTGGTCAGCCTTATGTGGCTAAATATTGCTGTAAAACTGTATTAATGACTCCCCTCTACTTGCTGCTATATGCACTTTGGGGCATACCATGCCAACGGCTTTCCACCTCTAACATCTAAATCCTGTTTTATAAGAGCTTTTTATTAAAACAGTAAAGTTAAACAACACATAGATGAGGACAAAACGATGAAAATGTTACATATATAATAAAGAAGGCCTCATCAGTCAATGGTAACCTTGGTTTCAAAAAACAGAGATCTAAAGGTGAAGTCATTAATTATTTTGGGCTTCCTACTGGTAACCGCCCCTGAATTTTGAACTTGAACACTGCGCAAACATTTCAGGAAACTAGCTAGTAAAATAACATTTGTCCTTATTTATTTCTTAATTCTAACTAATATACTACCATACCTTTCATATTCCTCATCTATTAGGGACAAAATGAGGAAAACTCTCTTTTTTAAACTATAACTGTGTTAGCACTTCCCTCAAAGTGTTATGACTTTTTTCAATAATTTGAACTTCAATCAATTCTCTGCATTCGATTTCAAACATTGCACTTGAAAACTGAAAATGCATCATATGATGCTATATCAATACATCAACATTTGATTTACTCTGTCTTTATTGAATAGTAGCATACCTGTGAACCAAAGATAGGTCGAGGCTGCTTCCTGACAGATATCTAGCCACATTCACCATCGCTAAGTGCCACCTTTAAGGTGACTCTATTGGAATACAGCAGCTGTGAACAGCACCCTGTAAATTGTGGAAATCATGTTATGACCTCTATTGCAGGTAGAGAAAATTGAGTCACTTGATTTTTTTTTTTTTTTTTGCACTAGGGGGGAAATAGATGACAACTGTTTGCAGTGATAAAGGCTGGAAAACACAAACACTAAGCTTTATGAGCAAAGAGAAAAGGAAAATCTGTCAATGCACCACAGACTAACCACACACCAGACTGTACGACTGTATGCTGCAAAACATCTTTACAGTCATTCATTTATTTCAAAGAGCATGTGCTGAAACACCTGGGAAGGGGGAACTGAAAACATGGGGGCACAATGAGTCAGTGAGGCATGTGATTTTTAAGTGCTGCGTACTACAAAATGTAAATGACATGATAAATAGACAATGGAAATATAAAAAATGATCAAAGATCACATTCAGCAGTGGCTCCGGCAACTGGAACTATTTCGACGTCTTCATTTTTCCAGATAAAAGTTGTCTAAAATGTATCTCAACACTGACTGTCTGAGATGTCACCAAATCCTCTGCGACTTTAAACCGTTTGTTGTGCATTTTTGTTGGAAGCATGTCGGTCAAGTTTTGTTGGATGTGGGACCTCAGTTCTGTGTCCGGTCAACGGCATAAAAATACCTTTTCTAAAAACAGACAACTCATTTATTTGTATTGTGGGTATTTTTCAGCTGAAGTGCGGAAATAAAAAAGAAAAGAGAAGCATAAAAAAAAAAAGGTTTGTTTTTGAAACTTCCCTTTTTCTTCCTTCTGCTAGACAGACAAATTAGCTTTTTGGTGCTTTATCATAGCCAAGCGGGGACAGAATGGACACTTTCTTGGTCCATATGATTGTAATCAGTCATATTATGGTGTTAGAGCAGTAATCCCATGAATGATATGTTGGAGATTTGAAAACTCACAGCAGCTAATCTGTGAATTATCATCTACATCTGTCTGTCAAAATGTCTCAACCAATATTGCAACGTAAGATGATGAAAAAGCATTAAAATTCTTCATATCTAATTATTTTAGACACCAAATGCTGCCTTATATTGAGAAAACGTGTGCTGACACATCAAAATTTACCGTACCATATGGAAAAATAGTGCTCTATTGTTCCTCCTATAACACAGCCACTTCCAACTATGAGAACAATTAATCACAGCTTGACAAGTTGACTTTGTCTCACTTCAATGTAAAATGATATGGCTGCGACTGAAAGTCCCTGAAACGATCTGTGCAGGGAACTGTTAAGCCTCATCTAATGTGGAAACTGATGAACAACAAGGTCATTAGCATCCGAAAACAGCGTAAAGCGTCTTTCACGTGAACCTGTGACACACCTGGACTTTTCATCTGTCAGCTTCTGGCCAACTGCCCAAATTACTTCTTTAATTTTGGCTCGGTCTGGGCAGCCTTTAATCGACCTTTCGCTGACAAATGTTGGGACAAGGTTGCCCCATTATCTGCTGGGTCACATTGTTTGGTGCGGGAGCCACAAACCATGTGAGAAAAACTTTTTTGATCTCCTCTGAGGAGAAACTGTGGTGGATACACACCAGGGAGAAGATAAGGATAAATAAAATGCAAGAAGCCGCTGCACACATCCTGTGTTTTCTACAGGGTTTTGCTTGAATATGGATCAACTGTTTCTGTTGATGCACTCTGCTACTGTGTCTTTTACCAGCTGTCTCTATTTCCCCAGTGTGCATGTGTGTTTTAAATATCTATTCCATAGACTCACATTCCTGGCATTGCTCTGCCTGGGAAAATACCCCACTATTCCTTTGTGTTGTATTCCACCGTGTTTCCATACAGTCCTGTGGCGTCTGTGCATGTGTTCGTCTTTGAGTTACATGTGGGAGTACAGCATGTGTGTGTGTGTGGTCGGTGGTCACAGTCAGCTTCTGAGTCAAGCTTCTGAAATCTGAATTAAAGGACCAGTTCAACATATTTTTTTTTTTTTTGCTTTCTTGCAGAGGGTAAGATGAGGAGATCAATACCACTCTAATAATATCTGTCCATTAAATATAAGGCTGAAGCCAGTGGCTAATTAGCTTAGCTTGACATAAACAGTGGCTATTTTTCTGTAAAACGTGGGCGCCTTTGCACAGAGCCAGGCTAGCTACCCCCCCCCCTGCTTCCAGTCTTTATGCTAAGCTAAGCTAACCACCCGCTGGCTAAAGCTTCATATTTAGTGTAAATCTGAGAGCACATCCAACTCTTGGCAAGAAAACAAACAAAACTTTTTCTCTTTGAGAAAAATTTAACATTTCTGCTTCCGTCAGTGCCGCATTGAGCAACAGGGCTCGCAATCAGAAAGAAAAGTTTCATTTTAGTGGAATAAAAACAAAGTGACAGCGCTGGAGGAGAAGAGAATGTTGTAAAATTACGACAAGCACAATTTCACAACATGACTTCCCTCTTTACTCTCTTTCCAGTGACATTTCACTGTGACATTTCACTCTCAGTGTGTTTTGTAGGGCCTCCTGGGCAAGTGTATCGACAGCCTAATACATAATCCATTTTGTTTAATGGTGTGCTTTCAAACGGTTCTACAACCCCCGTATTTCATCTCTCTCATACAGTTTTAAAAATTTATTATCTGTTGAACTACATCTTTTGGGATCATCTATTAAACATTTAAACCCATTGTCAAATCCTATGTGCTCATAAAGCATATATATATAATAAAGTCAGTAATACAATCCCAGCAAAGTGCAGGCAGAAGGGTTAACAGAGAAATCAGTGAGTATACAATCAGGAAATCAGGATGATTTACTGCAGACAAGATGTGATCAAAACCTAATGTTTTTGTTCCTGCAAGCCCTCCAGTCAACATTGCAGTCACTGTGTTGTACTCAGCAAATATAAAAAGTGATGAAATTGATTTTATCTTTTCCTACCTGGAATGACCTCGAAAAGGAATTTCCCCCCATCATCGCCACTGGTTGGATGCTCTGTAACTTTGTTTCCGGGTAGGAAAATGGTTCCCTGTGAGGAATAAAGAACAGACTGATCAGAAGTAATATCCCAGACAGTATTTTGATTTGAAAACATTTGTGACTACATGTTAGTTTTGTTGCTAAAGTAAGGAATATTTATTCTGAATAGATCAAAATGCTTGGTTTCCTCTGTGTGTATAGTTTCAATTTCTATGTAGTGTTGCTTTAAGGCCACACATTTTTTTTTAACCTGTAACCTTTGCCTTTTGATTTTACAGTTCACTTCATACGACGACCTCTCCTACGCTTCTCTTGCAACAGCAGCACTCCTGAGCTCAGCAGCATGAAAAAGTACTGACATGTTTGTCAAAGGAGTTTGCGTTGTCATGTGCGTCAGCATCTCTGCCGCCTGAGAAGGTGGCGTATAGGACCCCAGGGACGGGTCTGAATGATGGAGCTGAGCTGTTATAAAATGTGGCAAAGTGGCAGCATTATAGAGGATCACCGTCTCACTGGCTCAACTCTGTCCATAATGATACATCATCTGTGTGACACCAAAGGCCAGAGATACTCTGCTTTAAATAGCAGGAGCATCAGCATCAGCTTTTTCCACAGTCGGCCACTCAACAAGCAGTCTGTCGAGACGCACAGTACTGTCTGTTAGAAAGGCTGTGGGGCAGATTTTTGGGTCTTCACAGTGCATCCCGAGAGACAAACACGCTCAGGAACTAAACCAGTGATACTATTACCAGTGATGACGCAGGTTTTATTCACCTCCAATGTTGCTGGACTTGGAACGGTCCTTATGGGTCATATTCTTGTCACAAGGGACATTCAGCTGTACATTTGCATCTCGAAGTGTAGTTGCTGATTTCAACACCCCTCGTCTCTCCTCTCCTTTCTAGTCTAAAGGAGAAACTGGTGGCCACAAAAACATGCGCTGTCTGCAACCCGTGTGTAGTTTGGCTATTCTGGTCTACATGGCAGCTCAGCATGGCAGACTTGATAGAAGAAGACCTGTTGGTGTCTGTAGATATAAAAAGTTTATTCTAGTGCAAGTCAAAGTCTCTGCAACCTTTAATACATTTATTTTTAGCAAATGCCAAAACACACACTGATTTCAATTGCTCCAATTTGAATATTTGGTTACAAACTGAATAGTTTTGGATTTTGGACACTTGGTTGGACAAAACAAGCAATCTGAAAAGGCTGAAGTGGACGTCAGGAAACTGTAAAAATTGTCATTTTACAGGCGAAACAATAAACTGAATCATTCGAAAAAACAACAGCAAGTTGGTAACGTGACCAAACGCTTGCATGTGGCAATCCTATGAAAATTACAAATTAGCTAACTACTCTTTACTTAGTTTTCTCCTACTTAGCTTGGCTATAAAAAAGGATCACAACACGGCCATCTGCAGGGTGATCCCTCATGCACTCAAACAGTGCCTTTTCACTTGATTTACAACTTGGACATCAGCTCCACAGCGCGGCATCTGAGAGTCATTAGAGTGCGCTCTATCTGAGTTAACGTTAATGCAGACAAGATGTGCAGCGGTGACAGTATCAGTATTATTAACCCACACACATTAAGAGGATCTGAGGAGAGTCAGTTTCCTTCCTGCTGACAGAGAGAGAGCTCTTTAATGAGCCATAACTGTGACAACCAGGAAGGGGAAACTCTACCTGAGGCCCCAGATGAAGTGTTTTAAAGGGGGTTATAAAGATGGGACCGACATGCTCCCAAGTGGAGGAATGAGGGAGAGAAAGAGCTTGTTTGATGTGACTGTCAGCATGAGAATCTGCACAGTATCACGGGATTGAAAAGCTTCTTTGGGAACTTTTCTTTTGGTGAACACAGATCTATTTGTCATGCACGTTGCACTGATTCCAGGGAAACAGGAGATGACTTAAATGAATGGTGTGTGGGTGAGGTAGACTTCATAAATCTGTGATGTTTGAACTGGGTATATTAAAAAAAAAAAGAATAAAAGGACCTGTGTAGTCCCTCCATACTGTAAAACCACAACACCACTGATATTTCTCTCCTCCGTTTCTACGCCACGGCCACACTTTCCGTACTGACATCCTCCTCTGGTGGGCTGTTGTTTGCTCCAGACAAACCCTACCCACAGACACAGAGATATTTACCCAGCAACGAGTACGGTAGCCGGGCCCAACCCGACGGGGGCAAAAAACCCGACCCATTTTGGGGCGTTTTCGCCGTTTTTATATCATCGTTAACTAGAATGAGGTCATTTTTTGGATGCGTGTAATGACATAAGCCCAATTATCTTTTGTTCTCAACCAAAAAGCTACACACACACACACACACACACGCACGGGACAGAAAAGTCTCAGATAAATCTTTTTGAGAAAAGCGACAGCAGGAGGCTCAGGCTTGTAAGCAGCAGCCCAGCCTGTCAGGGGGCTGCTTTTGAGGCAGTGTCCAACAGTATGCTCCAAAATGAAATCAAACTTTGTGTGTTTTCTCAGACTGCAAGCAAATACCAGAATACTGACTGTGACTCCAGCTCTGTTCATTTAATGACATCTACATCTAGTTGGACCAGCCTGCACTCACTGCAGCAATTAAATCCATATGTGATGTTCCTTTTGGGCATGAAACATTTTGCCTCTGTGAACATTCAGGTTTGTTTTGAGCATATTGACAGTTGCGGGATGCTTCGTTTGTCGCCCCCTTAGGTCATATAAGCTTTTTAAAATGATAAAATGATGACACTGTGGGACCAGCTTGCACACCATGGCTTATGGTAGGCTATCCAGTGTTATCATTTAATAAGATGGTGACCATTAAAAGTGTGTCCTCTATGATAAAGAACATGGAGAATCTATCCAACCTTTATTTGGAGAGGGTCAGAAGGTGTCTGCTGCTTAAACAACTCCCACCACTCATACAACAAATCCCGCAATGCAATGCAATGGGAAGAAACATATAGTTATTTCAATGCAGAATAAACTATATCGATACTAACAATATGGTCTTGTGCTATATTGCCATTGAAATTATTATCGATATTGATTAAAGTATCGATATATTGCGATCGATATACTCTTCGGCATGCTAATGTTTATGTTAATGTTGCGACCCCTTTGCTAGTAACATCATCCATTGATAACACAAAAAATATTGATTATAGCCATTTAAGAATAAAAATGGCTACACCATTAGAGACCATTAGTGTCCCTGGCATGAGCAAAATGTGTTCAGGGCAAGTAGAACATCATTTAAGTGTGAAGTTTAAGTTACGTAGTTTGTTAAATAATGACCTGGTTTGATGACTGACTGTAGAAGACAGAACATTTGGCAGCATCATAAAATATGGGGCAATATATTATGTTGTAGAAATTGATTTCAGATTGCAAAGAGCAGATAAATGCTCACAGTGACGTCAATTAACTGGAAATTATCGGTGTAACAGGTCATTTAAGTGCTCATTAAACTATGGCTGGTTGATCGGTGCTCCTTTTATCCAATAATTACTGCTCTCCAGCTTCAGTGACCTCTCAGATGCAGGAAGTGACACTCAGTGGGAGACCTGGAGAGGCTACGTATGCTTTTTTTTCCCCCCACGTGGACTATCGCAAGCCTGTCTGCGTCTCTATTTTAGCCTGTCTGTCTGCTGCCTATGACCTGCCTATTCAAGTGGCAAAGTGTTACCAACAGTTTCTCCTCGTCTTATCGCTCCACTGAGTCCATCACTGCAATAAACGTCATCATTATTTCATCCTCATAACAGGTAGTTCTGGTCTTTAACTCTGACTGGCTGAGCCTCCTTCGAAAGCCACTATAAAACGCACAGTAAATCCACAGCTGCGACTACATAACATTTACTAAAATATTAATATGCCAGTCAAATGTAATGGGGTGGAAAAAAATAGAGGCCTTCTCCATTAATCTTTATTTACCCGGGGGATTAACTGTGGGAGAATGATGTGAGAAGTTATCCATAATAAAACAGGAGACGATGATACGGGGAAGAGAGGGGAATTAAAAAGTTGGGGAAATGGAAAAAAACAAGGCTGCGACCATTAAACACAGTATGTGCGCTGTTTGCTAAAAACAGCGAATTGCAGACAGACATGATTTTAAAACCAGGCACGAAATACAAACACAACACTCGACCTTCTAGAAAATAAATGTGCAATGTGCAACAATATCTGGGACGGAGAGCCGTAGAAGAAGACAACAAGGACAAGGATGGTCTAAAGCATGCTTCTTTGTCACCCACACACATAAGAAATCCATCTAAAATTGCAAGATCCCTGAGACAAAAAAAAAAGAAGAAAGCCCCCCCCCCAGTGATTTATGTGCAAGCAGCTGGAAAACGCGCAGTGTCCTGTCACTTTCTTGCAGGAATACCTGTCACTGCTGCTGTTGCTGTTGCTGCCTGCCAAGAACCTTTTGTATTCATCCAAGAACTCCCATATATAAAGTTTCATAAAATATCCTCTGCCGAAACTGAGACTGCTTTTTGAAACCAGAAATGAGAGAGAGAATATGAGAAGATGAAGCCAAAGCAATTACTGTGAAATCATCTAAAAATAAAAGGACAGAGATCGGAAGCTACAAAGTTTTCTGCAATGTGATGATTTTTGACCTCGTGACCGGATTGCATGACATGCATGTTAGTATAGTAGTAGTAAAGTATCTCTAAATGTACACTCTAATTATCTCACTAATCAAGGTTTGTCCTCTGCCGTGCAGTCTTTATTTAACCTTACTGAAGTCAGCATGTTCCTTTGACTTTGCGTGCGTTTATCTTTAAGCGTTGTGCCATTAAGGGCACACACTATCACACTGTCTCTGATTGGTCTGATGTTGTCCTTACAAATTTTAAGTTGCGGTATAATCCGTGACCAACATAATAAGAGGTTTCTATTAAAAAATACGATTATAGATGTGGATGCATGCATGAATATATTATGGGCATACCGTCTGTATATGAGTAAGAGTTTCACCTATTTCCTGTGAATTTTGTTTATAGCTTATTCAGCTGAACTCACAGCTCCGGTATATCTACACCTTTAAAACTGGAGCACAGCTGCAGGAGGCATCACTACTTTGGCTCGCAAAGTATACAAATAACCAACCACAGGACAGGCAGGAGGCATATTCCTGCTCATCAACTACTTTCCAGTGAAATTAGTTTCGCTGCTAGTTCAGCTGGACGCTCTGTTACAGCATAGTCCCACCTTCAAATCTAGAGCACAGCTGCACCAACCACAGAACAGAGACAGAGAGAGAGAGAAACCATATCCCTGTTTATATTTAACTATTCTTGCACTGTAGTGGGTGTCCTATGCAGCCCTATACTGAATGTACTTTCAGTAATACACAACAACAACACTTTAGCTGCAGCACAGTCCACAAATTAAACTTGACTATCGCAGCTTTATTTTATTAAGCAACAGAGAGAGAGAGAGGGGGAGGACGGAGTAAAGTGAGACATCTAAAAAGCAGACTGCTTGGAGTCTTAGATGATAAACATCCTTGTCACTTGAAGACAACAGGCTACCAAAGGGGGGGGAAGTATCTTAGAATTAAGCCATTCGATACAGCATATATTCAGAAGGTATAATAGGATGACATTTAGTCTGGTTATACCAAAAGAAATGAATGACACAGACTGAAACAAGGTTGGTAGGTTTTAGGAATGCTTTGTAACTCTTTATATTATTCCCATCAGCACATGCAGGTGATGTTTCAAGAAAAAAAAATACAGTACATTCATTAAAAACATAAACAATAAATGTTTATACCGCTATCGTGGTCATGGGGATACAAGTTTGACAGAAATACAGGTGAGTATGTGAATACACGAGCATGAACATGCTCAAAAAATTTTCCGTCAGTCTGCCAACAACAGTATGAGATATTTCTTCCTGTGGAGGGCATGAATACCCACGAGGAATTTAATCTGACCATTAATTTCTGAGATACCTTGTTGTGGTCCAAAGTCAGGGTCAAGATGAATATCGATGTTCATTTTTTTATGACTCCATTTGCAAAGCAGTGAGATTTATAGTTTTAATAAGAGTTTGTTTTTCACATTGCGACTTTCTAAGACGCCAGACCTTATAAATAAAACATGGAAACAACAAAATCATAGAAAGATGATGCATTAATTTGTACAGTGCTTCATATCAGTAGATGTCCTACAGTGTATGCCATACGAATATCTATAGAGTTTATCCACCAAATGTGGTCAGTCGTTTACAGAGCACAACAACAGAGATGTCAGACAACATGTGACAAAAATAAAAGCTTTATGACTCAGAGTTTTTTGCTAAAAGCAATAAAGATTTTTTGAGTCAAGTTTTTAAAAATCCATTACATTTGAGTATTGTGTCTGCGTCTGTGTGCATATAGTGTACATTGATATGTCCCTCTGCACATGTGCTCTACTCTGATACCCACAGTGGTAATTTAAACTCTTTCCTTCCTGCCGTTGAGGTCTCTCTGAAGCTGATGATGTGGAGTACCTTACTGAGACATTCTATACTATAATACCAAACCTCAAGCATGACTTTGATTTATTGGTCCCCTTACATCACCACACACCACACACATACAAACAGAAATGAATAATGAAATAAATGTATGGACTCCCGATGTTTAGATGAGATATCAAGATAAAAATTTGGCGAAGAGGGCATGCTACTGCCGTAACCAGAAATGTATCAAATGAGAATCTTAGGTTGCATGTATTTTTACAACAACATAGACAAACAGATCGTTGCAGCTATTGCATCATCTCTAACTTCAAACCAAACAGACATAGAATCTTATTTTTAGATAGACAAGATATACTGTCAAATCTTAAATACAATACATTTTTTAAACAATATGGCAGTGGTTATTTCATTAGTGGAGTTTGGAGTGGAGTATTTATCAGTAGTGATGTTGATGCTTAGCTGGGGCTAAGGGGCTCCCAGCAGTCCACAATGAATATTACCAGTCAAGACTGAGTGAACAGAAATATACTAAGCCACAAGGCAGCATGAAAACATATTTCAACAGACATCTTTTGTGTATTTCTGATATCCAATTCATGCTCTCAGACCTCCCATCAGGGCGTCTTAGAGGACACCGTGGAGTGGATTATGTGCCATGAACTGATACTGATGATTCACATTTTTGTCTGACAGGTCACCTCTGAGCAGTGACCCACAACACAAAATAAGAAGCACCTAGTTTGCATGTAGTGTATTAAAATGTATCTGTTAGCTTGTTCTCATTTGCAACTCTAATAAGACTAGGAAAGTAACTTGTAAGACTTTATGCAATAATATATCATTACCTTAAAGTTTATATGGTGACCAGAGAGACTTAGCATTCATGTAGAACTGTGTTTTATTATATTTGATTTATGTTTTGGTCTCCAACAACTCCTGGGGAAATATCAGGCTCTTTAGCTGCTACATGTGTGTGCTGAGCTGATAGCAGGTACAGTGTGTTTTTAGATCTGAACAAAAATGTTGCTGAAAGACACCAAAACGCTGTAAAAAACGGGGGGAACTGGAACTGGGTCCCATTTCACCATACATGTGACTGTTGTGTGATCCAGGCATTAACCAAGACCTGTAAGTCTACTACGTGGGACATTACACAGGCTAGTACATGAAGCCATGGAAAAGTTCAGTATTTTAAGATAGACAAGGTCTTTTGTACCGGGGATACCAACTTAAATCCTGTTGTTGTGTACGAGGAATTTTGATGTGATTCAGCTCCTGCACCAGCTGCATACTCAGGAAATGTGCTCCCCCATTTGTACAACTACCACTACACCTGCACATACCTAAAATAATGAACATAGCAGTACCTTGTTACCACCTGATGTACTGGAGAGAGAGAAGGTGCCTGAAAAACACAACTTGCAGGAACTTGTTGCAAGTCCAGCGAGAGTTCATTGACTTTTCCATCCATCAATACAGAGCTCATTAGACATGCAGTCACCATAGAGGAGTCAGAGGCTATAGTCTCTGTATTTAGAGCCTATGAGGAATACTGACAGCCAGAACTGTCTCCCATTAATCATTCCTTGTTATTGTCATTGTTGTCCCTGCTGGAGAAATAATGTCAGAAATAAAAGAAGATGCAGTAATTGTCTTCTAGTCATGCACCCCACCATGTCCACACAAAGCCTGTGTGTGGATCTGTAATCAGAAGATGATGTCAGACATGCATTCAATGACGTACACAAGAGGGTGTTTGGGTAACGTCCAAATTATTGTCCTCATTCCTCTGACATTCAAATACAATGCGAGTCAGATCACGTCTGAATGGGATGTGGCTCTCTGGATTCTTCACACTTCACGAGGATATAAGCGTACGTTCTGCTACAAACGGGTGGCATTGTAGAGATCAGAAGCGCATGCATTGTCTTTGTTTGTGCAGAGTTACTGTAGCAGTGAAGGTCAGACAAATGGTACAGTGTTAATGTTTCATCAAACCAACAGTAAGACGACACAGTCCTGCAGTATGAATAATTACAGAGCTGCAGTGGCATTTTATTTGCTCCTGTTAAATGCCAAGGTCAAACAGTTTTCCAGCTCGAGCTGGGAAAACAAAGAATTTTCAGGGCATTATTGCACTGTTGCATTATTGATTCAATGCGATTTCTCATTAAAACCAACTACTTTCTTCAGATCATTTTGTCTGAGTTCGGACACGGCCCCCTCGTGGTATGAATATTAATAAACTAACTTGTAAGACTTGAAGGGACCAGAATCATAACATCATAATTAAATCTTTTCCTTTTCTTAAGACATTATAATAAAATCAAATTGGCTCAATGTATTCATTTGCAATTCTTTCATTCATTCATAATGCTACCTCACTTACTTCACTTGAATACAGATGCAATGCTAAGTGGTTTAAATTACAATAATCATACTATTTCACCCACTGAATGAATACCGCCTTTGTTTACGACTCAGCCAGATGAAATCTGAGTGTGTGTGTGTGTGTGTGTGTGAGAGAGAGAGAATGTGAGAGAGTACATGCATGCTTGTGCGTGCCTACATCTCCATGGACGAGTCAGGGCAGGCAGATGGCATGTTGATGCTAAGCCCACACGTGCCGTACCCTATGCGTGCGTTTCGGTGACCCTTCACCTCCATCTGACTCCCATTCCTCAGATTCCACACGTTGCTCAGAGAGGTTTGGCCCTACTGTATAGGACACAGCATGGTCCCCTGTACTGACAATAATAATAACACACTCTTTCTAATAAAGTTGTCTACAAACAGAATTCGTCTGAGCAGCTTGATTCTGTAAAACCTTTATTTTCTTAGGACTGCACGTACAAACACGTACAACCAGTCCTGTAACAAATAATATCAATTGGTTCAACAGAATAGTTAATTATTACTTAACTTCCCACTGTAACCAGTATTGTGTTCTTTGAGTGTTCGCTGATCTAGCGCCCCACTTCATCACTTGACAAACCCAGAGAGTTACCATCTGGCTCCTAGTCAACAATCCTGTCTAGGTCCTCATCAATACTTGGATCTACCCACCAGTCAGAACTGAAGAAGCCTCTTATGAGTTCAAACTTCTCAAAGAGCTACAATCAAGTCCAGTTGCCCCAGATTTAAGAAAAAAAGAAGAAAGATGCCTTGGATGACTGAGAATCTTTCCAAACTTTGATCAACTAGCTAGTGAACATAGAGCATTCGGCATCTACAGAAGCAGATACTTCCCTAAGGAGTAGGTGGAGACCAAAAAGCAGACCAAAATGGAGATTGACCTTACATTCTAGTGGCGAAAAATACAACTTTTAAATAAAATGCCGTCTCTATATTTAATGGATGGATGGGTGGATGGTAGTTAAAACAATGTTGAGTGTTGGCAGAAAATTAAAAGGGAATGGTGGCCTTAGTATCAACTTTGGACACATTGCATGCCAACCTCTCCACCGCAGCCTCCTCTATGCGATGACTTTTGAAAGGGTTTTTTTGGAGCTACAACAATACCACACTTTTTTTGCCTTTGCTTCTCCGAGACAATAGTAATTATTTGCATGATGACAAGAGGGAGCTTATCAGGAAAATGTAAAAAGGAGGTCAGTGACCTATTTTTCTTTTTCAGTATGTGATAGACATTCATTGTTACTTGAAAGTGAGCAATATGAGTATTTTGCCATCAGTTGTATAACTGTCATTTACACATGGACGAAAGGTGAAGCATTGCAGTGTGGAGTTTAAGAAAAGTAATGGGAATGCATTGGACATTTCAGTCTGATGCAGGCTTTGTGTTTAAATATGTGACTGTTCCTGTCCAGGCTATGTTAGCGTCTGCGTTTCCATAGGCAACAGAGAGGGGCAGATGTTTCTGCTCCCACGGAGGAGGTAGCAATTAGGCAAATGTGACAGGTAACAAATGGAGACTTCACAGCGCGTCAGAGAATTAATTAATCGCTGATCTAAATTTGGTTTCACACCTCTGCGTTTTGTGGTTCACAGCTCAGGACGGGGAGATTTAACTCCACTGCACGTTAAGAGACATCTTGGTGTGTTAGTGTGCTTGTGTGTGTCTTGATCTTGAACATCAGCGTCTGACGCTAGGAAGAACTTTCCCTCTCTCCTCTTTGCCCTACTTGTGTTCTTTCTTTTGGGACGTTCTCTACACTAGTTATCTTGTATTCTGTTGGGTACTGTGTCATGTTTGGGTGTTGTTTTTGTGCTATTCCATGCTGCTCTGCTTTGGAGGTCATGGAGATTTAAGGACTTTGAATGCACTGCTCTGTGCCTGACCTAGTTTTATTGAAATTTCCCATTCTGTGCAAAAAGTAGCAGTTTTAGAAGCAGGAAAGAATAGCTCGCTGAAGTTGTAGGGACATTAATGAACAACATTTCTGGGTGGATATATATATAGATGGCAAGAGTATTTTAGTGGGAGACAAATAGTTTCTTGTCATTTTCTATAAATGATTATGAAAAACTTCTCCACAGAATTTGCATCATTCCCTCAGGGTATTCACAGCACCAAGAACTAAAGCAAAACTGTTGCTGCTCCTGATATAAGACCACACTAATGCTACAGAACCAGAGCTACCCAGAAATAGCAGTGAAGAATACCTCCTCTCCGTCTGTCTGGCCAGCGGCCCACCTTCAGGTCTGGAGCTTTAACCTTCAGAGACTGCTGCTGATGTGGCTTGGGTTTGGCTGAGCTGAACTTGGCTGGGAAATCAGCCAGATAAACGAGTGTGGGTAGATGAGTAGAATGAGGATTTCAATTGTGCTCAAGTGTTCAAGTTTCCTCTGGAAAAAGAGGATATTGTTTGGGTGGAATGGATATTAGGAACAGTTGTAGTTCTTTGTGTATTTTATTTTATTTTATTTTATTTCATCCAGACAAAGAACAGAGGTTCTGGTGTGAAACATCAGGCTGCAAGAAACGCAAAATGCTAAAACTCCATAATACATAACTGAGTAGTTACTGATGAATGAGTGTGTAAGTGAACTGATAATTAACTGAATTACTTTAAATAACTCAGTCAGAATCAGTGATTATACTATATACATGCTTGTGAACAGACTCCTAGATACATTGTTAATGAACTACCTATTGATCTGACATCTGTGAATCTACATAATGAGTCATAATCACATCTCAGATCTGAGCTTAACATTAACGTTATGTAACTTTTCGCAAAATGAAGTTTTTAAAATAATTTCAATGCTACACTGACTTGTCTTGCACTGCATGATTACCTGAGTGAAGTGTGTAATACTTTAAGTCACACCACCAACTATTTCAGTAATTGGATCATATTTTATGGAGAAAATCCTTTCTGTATTTAACTCTGATCTGCATCTACTCTCTGTGTTTTACAGAGTTTCCTCATGGACAGTGAAGTAAATAGCTACAAACTATAGCTGCTGTCTGCTAACATTGGCTCAGTTTGTTAGCTGTGCTGCCCGAACTGTGAGCTCAGAGCACCGGGGGAGTGTTAGTGTTTGTACCACAGCCATTTTGGACCACCAGAAAGAGGAGGTTTTCAGAGCAGGGCAGAGGTAAAGAGGATGTTGACTGAGGGAACTAAAAAGAGAAAAAAAGATTGACTAAGCAAAAGTAAATCTGGGACTGACTTTGAGTTGTTGGCAAAAACGTTGTGGAATAAAAGGCTGAAAGACAGACAATGAGCTGGGCTTCTTGCTGTTGGACTAGTAATATTAGCTGGCTGCACATGCTCGACGTTCAGCTGTTAGCAAAGTTGCTGACTTGCTAATTTTGGATCACAAGTAATAAAACATAACAAATACACATGTACAACTGTCCGTAAGTGGTGGTGGTTTTGCGCTCTGAAACTGGGAGTGCTATGTACCAAATCTTGCGTGTGTTTCAAAAAACATTAGAAACAGAGCTAGTCTTTGTGGCTCAGTTTGAAGTTCAAAAACACACACCAGAACATTTAAAGCTCACTAATTAACATGTTATATTAAATGTTAGAAGCTCTGGTAGGTTTTTTTAAAAAGGCTGTTTCCCCTCAGTTCAAATCTTTATAGTAACATAAGGTAGTAATTGTCTCCTGGCTAAAGTTTCATATTTAACAGACTGACTGGATACCTTTTTCATATCTGACTAATATGAAAGTGAATAAGCATATTTCCCAAGACGTCAAACTACTGTTTTAATATCACTTGTAATCTGTATTCAGTTGTTCCTGGCTCTCTCACAATCAATCGCAAAAACAAACTGATCCCTGAGCAGCTCTAAAACAGAAGTAAATCAATGACAACAGATTTTAATTTCTCTCCCCGCTGTCAGTTCAACTTCATCCGCAGTGCCTTTTCCGAAATAACCTGCTGGAATGAATAATTTATCCCTTCTCTTCCACATTTCCATGCCTGATTTTTCTCCGTAATGAGAATCAAACGTCTGCTGCTGCTGCTGCTGCTTTGTTCACATGCTCAGTGAGAGAGGCTGCCTGGTTACAGTAACGTTAGAGACGGCCTTATAGTCTGCATCACTCATTGTCTCCTCGTCTTTCAGAGCAGCTCTCTGTGTTGGCTTCACTGTCGTTTTTACTCACAACAGTTTGCTTTGTCAAACAGTCAAAACGGCCTGACTCATTTGAATTAGAGTCGAATCTTGTCATCTCATTCGGCTTTAAGATCCGTCTGTGGTGTAGGCCCCAGGTGTCCATTGTTTCAGAGACATTTGTTTTTTGATTTACTTTGTGTGCCGGGCCAAACACGTGAACAAACCTTCTCACATTTGCTGTGTGTGTATTTTTAAAAGCAGTAGCAACTATTAAAAGAAATGCCCAAAACATAATTACAGGAACTGAAGCTTTCGATAGAGACAGATGTTCCTTATGTACTGTACAGCAGAGTAATTTCACATTCACATATGTCAGGAAAGTAGGACATTAGCCTACCGCTCCATGATTAACCACTATGCCTTCATGCATTCAGGGCTTTGGCAAGCGATTTGAATAAGACATGTAAAACCTTCAAGCTTTGTAAATAAACATGTCCCATCCCATTTCCTTCATTCCAGTTTTACGTTAGTTCGAAACTTAAAGGTCAGTGTAGAAATTATACACATAAAACACAGATATTTAATAGCGTTTTAACCATGTTTGTCTTATGGCAACCATACTTATTTTTAGTGTGTTATTTTTGGTGTGTTAAATTCAGGTTAGAGAGAATGTGTATGTATATGTAGGAGAGGCTGACCATGGCTGGCGACAAAGAGGATTATAATACTTCAAAAGGTTTATTATTATATATTATTATTATATTTAAAGTTTATTTCTGCCGTGAAGTGTCAAGCGGCTGTTGAAGGAACTGCAGTCTTGACACTTCCACGTGGGCTTCACTTCACAGCCACAGAGGTTGCCACGTGGGCTCCAAGTCAATTAACCTGACTGAACGGGTACAGCAGCTGGTACGGTGCATATGGACCGAATATTTCCACTGAAATTAATCTGCCAGTTTGACCAGCTCAGAAGGGATTACACTGATTTGTTGACTTAGCTGACAACGGTAGACAGTTGTATAGTAGCTCGCAAAAAAACAGTGTTTTGTGTCCTTTTGCTTATGTTTTGTATTTAACAACGCACAACATATTGATATGAATATTCACCATATTCATACATGCTCCATTATGCAATTTCAGGTATTGTTAAGGACTTGGCCTTTGATAATTCTTGTCACCAAGTGTCAGTCTATAATATCTGGTGTGTGTTATGCCATCATGTTATGTGCTGTTGAGCAGTCTGCCGGTGTGTTTGCACCCTTACCAGGGCTTTGGTCTCCTCTTCATCTTTGTAATAGTACAGCTGGTCCCCTCGCAGAACGAACCAGCGACTGTGCCAGGTCTTGACAAAACCTCCTTGCTTCCTGAGCCACCCGCACCTGATGACACTCGGCCGTCCCTGCCTCTGGATCTCTGTGCTGCGCTGGGGACTGCTGTGGGACACACACTGGTCGTCCATTACAGCAACTCTAATCTGCAAAACAGTTTTAATCTGTTTAGATTCACAGACGTTGCACGTTCCAAGTAGGCAAATAGGTTATGGTAAACAGTAAACACATTACAAACAGATGATGCAGAATCCATAAATGCTCTCCTTTCAAACTCACTGTAGGTTTTTAGACTGGAAGCTATAAAGAAGTCCACTGACTCCAAACTTAACTTCCCATTCTGCTGCATTTTTACCAATAGAGCAATGTACAATGTACTAATGTATGGAGAGTGTAATAATTGTAGTCTCAGCACAAATGTGGCCTGTGTTCTTTTAAACTATTCACTCCAGTCCATTTAATGGAAAACCTTTTCTTCCAGTAACAGTCTGTGGATTGTTCCGAGTTAAGTTTTTCCAAATTTCAGTTCTAACAAAATGCATCACCTGTCTTTCTCAAAACCTCAGCAAATAGCACCTAAACTGCAGTATCTGTGCAGCCATGTGCTACTTTTATGTGATTTGGAGTCGAATCATGGAACATTGTGGAATTTGAGGCAGAGCTGAGAGTTGCAAAGAGACAGAGGCATAGGGGAAAACGTGGGAGGAAGAACTCATACACCAGATAATAAGACCAAACCTCTAATCTCTTTTAACTAGTGTTGTGTCACCCACCTACATTTTGTCTCTCCGTCTCTTTGAACTCTCAACCTTTTAACTGTTTTGAAGCCGTAATATGACAAAACTCTTGTTATGCAAATAGATGACCTAAAATGTCCACGTGCGTCAACACATACGCATACATGCAGTCGCAAACAAAATATATGCAATAAATCACTCTGTGCATATTGTTTCCACGAGTATCATAGATTATTCAGACCTCTGCATCATTTAGTGACATATGCTACTACTTGAAGACTGCTGCTGTTAGCTTTAAGCATTGCCATGTTATCAGTGGCTCTGGTTAAGCTTGCCTTGGTGAAAGGCCAAACAGCCCACAGGTCCAGATGAGGACCAGATGCAGTCCAACACTTTTCCATGCAAGCAGGGGAGCAAGTGCAGCAGGGGTGTTGAGCCCAAGAACGTGCGTCCTGTGCAAGCACAGACTCGCTCGCTTCTCGACAACCCTCTGACAAAATAAAAGTTTTGTGGTGGCCATAACTTACTTATTATCTATCGTATCTCTCCTCCATCTTGGCTCTACTTTCATGCTGTATTCATGTTTGAGAAAAGTGGGCAGTGCTCATATTTCAACAGCGGTGAAAGCTATGATCTGAACTAAGTTCATTCAAGAGTAAATCCTTCATTGTGTGAGATCATTTAACACTAATTTTGAAGGGAATAACCTCATTACTGCCTCCTACACACTTGATTCTCTCAGCACACACACACAGCATAAATCACAGCCTAGCGTGGGTACGCCCATCTGTTGACAGAGTCACCTGCTGCGTTGCCAGTCTGGTGCCACAGCCCCTTCACAATTTCATGCCTCCTGCACAGGGCCTAGTTAACAGCACTGCTGGGACCGGCTTGTACCCCTCCGAATTGAAATGGTAAATAACACCAGGGGTTTCTTAATGTGAGCGACTCGCTGCTGGCTGAGAGAGCAGGAACACTATTTAAAATTAACATTACACTGTGGTCTAGTCCAGAGGTAATAAATCGCCATACGGGGATAAAAAGAATAATCATGACTAAATCTATAAATTAGCAGACAAATGGAGTGAGATTAGTGGAAAAGTTCTCAAGCCTGTGCAGGAAAAGCATGATGAATTGTGACCTTTAGAAGGTTACTCATTTTAATATTTATGTTCCTGCTCAAGGCCAGTTTGTGGGTTGTGACATATCTAACAGAATCATGGAGGAATTAAAGATTCATATAATCTGTGCACAGTACGAAAGATGAAACATGGTGGAATAAGCAATGGCTTTCAAGCTGGACATTAGACAATGATATACAGGAGAAGACTACTGTACATTACATTTTTAATGTTAATTTAAATACTACTGTTTTCATGATATACTAATGCCTTTAGTGATCTCGTAACTTTTCGCTGTAGTGCTGCCATGAAGTTAACATTTATGGTCATAAGTGAAATGTCTATCTAACAGCTATTGGATGGCAATGGATGTCTGTGTTGCTAGATAGCAGTTACAACAATCTGACCCTGAATCTGCTGAAGAAACAGCCTGAAACACAATATCATCTCTTTTTGCATTGTCATGCTTTAAAAATGAGCAACCTCATGCTCATTTTTATTTTGGAATCATCCTTTCTCCTTGTGTTATGTGTTACTGTACCTACTGCTTTTGTGTTCCAGCTTTCTAAGTTTCATAGTGTTCCTTCCCCAGTCCTTGTGCAGTCTTGCAGTCATGTTTCTCCCCATATTCCCACTAGTCTTACTCAATGGTGAACTCTCAGCCACCTTCCTTCAGTCATTAAAGTCACCTTTTTGTTTACCTTGACAACCAATAGCATACACATCCCAATTCTAGACTGCACAAAGGCATTTTATTTTTTCTAAATTTACATGACAAAATTCTTAAAATATTCTCAAATACTAAATTTGCACATATGGATTCTTAGTTGCTGTGGTTTGAAAAGCTGATGACTCAGGAAAGGTTTGCTGTATCTGAGAGGGAACTGGTTACTTTCTCACTGACTCACTCCCTTTTTGCCTACTTTAGACTGTTTGGTAGGAAGCACAACTCACTCGAACAAAAGCTAGCACATGTGCTTGTAAAATGAATAAATAATGTGCCTTACCAGGCCAATGATTTTCCATTTGTTGCGGTTAATATACCAGATTTCTGTAAAGCAACAACCCAACATGGGTTAAAGGCAAGGTGATCTATTTTTAAAACCTAAATCTGCTCATATGTAGCCATTCTTTTTGAATACCAATGAACTCCCTGATGGTGCCACGTGTGGTTGTAAGCACATTTATGAAATGCAGTGCCTCTGCAAGAACACATTACTACCTCACTGTTTTGTCCATTCAGCACATTGAAAACAGCCTCCCAGAGGTGTGTTCAACGTCCTTGTAAAACACCTGTGTTTGCAGGTGCATGTGTCTATTCTGTATCTTTGTGTGTGGCAGCAGTATGTCTGTTGTTTGGGCCTCAGTTTCCAAAATAAGCAGTGGAACCAGATATGCAATATTGATCGTGACAAAATGCAATAATACTGAGGTTGGAAAAACGAATAAATCAAAAAGGAGAACGCATTTTGGGATGAAACTTTGTACATATTAGACAGAAAGTGTAAACAGCGATTGACATGAAGCCCTGTAAGTTTGGTGATGACACCAAGTCCGATCTCTAGAATAATGGACATGACAGTTTGATGGAGGATTTACTTTCCAAAGCGGCAATTAAAGCTCTACATTACCATCTGCTCCTGTCTTGTAACATTTCCTTCTGTCTACGCTGTCGAGTAACATCCAAGACATCTTGAGCTGAAGAATGTTCTCACAGTGTGTCTGAGATCTTTGACCAGCCAGTGGGAAGAGACACCCTGACCTTCACTCTAAACAACAACAGCTCAGTATGCAGCACAGATAGCCACACACACTGTACACTTAAAAGAACAACACAAGATAGCCATAGATCAGCCCCTTAAGATTTACTGGCATGTGCTATAATTTCTTAGCGGGCTGCAACATATCTTGAGGGCTCTGTGGCACTCGAATAAAAAAATGAATACATTCAGACTCCACATGTATAAAGAGAAAAGATGGGACGGACTGACTTTTCTACGAGGGGTGCAAATCTTTCGAACCATCCATTAGTGTTTGTCACCATTAAGGGCACTGAGGTATTAGCATTCTCTGTCTGTATCTATCAGTAAAATGGATACTGAGCCAGCCTAACTCAGGATCATGGTCGCTTTGTTGTTGGTTTCAAAATGTCCATCTGTTAGTGAAATCATAAAACACAGCTACTGGATGCAGCTTTAGTGATCAGAGTAGCCAAGAACAAGAACTGAATTGCTCCATGAATCATTTACAATTGCTGCGTGGGACAAAATCATTTGATGTAAATGGATACTTATGATGATGAACCTATGCATGATAAAAAGGGGTTCTGTGTTTTGTCGAGCGCTATGGAATGATAATTCAGCATGCATGAAGGCTTAGATATACTGACAGCAACCTTTACACATCTGTGAAATACTTTCTTCCTGTGTAAATGAAGCAGAAGCACCATATGAATAACATGAATAGCATTATACCCCTACACAGAGGAAATAAGGATTCTCTAAACAAGAAAGGAAGTTTGATGAGAATGTGACATCCCTGAAATGTGATTGTAGACCTTCGTGTTCATACAAGACACCTTTCACAGCATCGGGAGGTAGCTATAGTTTTCAGTGCTTACACAGGTTTTGTTCCCCATATGGGAAAATACTGAAGCTAACAACACATAGAAAGGCCGAAGTGGCGTTTGACACATCTTTGTTTGAACTGAACTGGTTTGGAGGAAAGAGAAATGAGGCCTCTCTACACAGTCTGGCTCATCCTTTGGGAAATTAAAGCTGTGTTTGGGAAGACTTTTTGGGGGTAACCTAAAGTAACCTAAATCATATAGGTTACAAAAAGAAGAGTATTCAGTTCTCCTAATTGAGACTTTACAGGCTGTTGCTCAAATGCCAAAAATGCTGGTGTCGGGAAGGGACAGTGGCAGGAAATCTTCTGTGACCACAGGAAGTGACTGGTCACTCGGCAAGGGAGTACTCTGTCGAGAGAAAATTGGACTCAACAAACTTAGATCTACTGCCTTTCCCATCCTGTGGTTGCTATAAAGCAACGCAGGCCAAAATTGATGCACCAATAGTGTACCGAGTGCATTTTACAGACATCTTATGGCATACTTTGCTAAGCTTTGTTTTGCACTGTTGATACGTGTTGTGAAGCTGTCTGTTTCCACACAGCATACAGTTTACAGGGATGATAACCTATTTAACATAACCTAAAATGCCACAAACTAGGGTAGTTAATAATGTGCTCTTGGAAGGAATGTTTTGTGGCAACTGGAGCTAGTTAGCTAGTTAGCTGGGCATCCTAACAAGCATCTTGGAGCTTCTTTTAGAGTGGATAAACACAGTTTCATCCACTTGTTATATTTTTGCTTTTTACTAATTGATTTTGGTAGAGCTAGAGAAAAAAAGAACATGCACGTCACTTCAATATGCCACGACTTATGCTGGCTAAACAGTTCAGCTGAAACCTTTTAAGAGAGTGGTGATGTGTTGTTGGTGAAAACTCATAGTAGCATGCATTTTGTGCTCATACTGGTCAGCAATGATGGCAGTGATGCAAATAATCTCGAAGCCGTAATGATTCACTTTTGAATAGAAAACATGAATCTTTATTTGTGTCCTTTAACATGTGGCCCACTGCGCTATTACCATCTGTCTCTGTTCAGTCCTCAGTTTTGCATTTTCAGCAGCTGCTGTACACCACATTGGCCTCGGTGCTTGCCAATAAAGCCTGTGCCAACTTTCCTTGGATGATGCTAAGGTCAATGATGCGTTAAACAGATAAGTCACTATGGTAGGGTCAAAACAGTGCTGCCATTTAATCTTATCTTATCTTATCTAATCTCTTGATGGCTGGTGTTCTATCTATCCTGTATAAAAATCAACTTTATCATATGGTTACTCTCTTCTCCAATGCACCGCCACAAAACCAGTAAGCTGCAGGATGTGAAAACCCCATTGTGTCTGCGAGTCAGCATGTTTGACAGCTGATTCAATCCACCTGTGACACAAACTCGGTAACTGCCAACTGGGCCTGTCTGTGTTTCATTAGCAACCATCTCTCCAAGACAAACTCAGATAAAAGCATTTGATACATTATCGGAACCCCGAAACAACCTTTGCACCCCGGCTAATAGCAAAACACCATAAAACCTGCAAAAGAGGAAACATGAACTTCACATTGCCAGTCAATGCTGTCGACCCTTTAAATATCCCTAAGCAACCTTCCCCCTTAAAGTCTGCACAGTAGGGCCTCCATGACCCACATGTGTTAAAGACAAATATAACCCTTCGCTACCAAAGCTGCTACCTCGAGAGTGTTTCTGTTCAACTCCTGCTGAAAAGTCACGGAGGTGAAAGGAGGGCATGCTTCTCGCTGTGCTAATCGTTGGAGAGGATGTGAAAGAGGAAGGTCGCAGATGGAAATATTCACACCCCGACTCCATCCAGCTGCACGCGCACAAGTCAAGTCTGTCATGATTTAACGCTGAAGGGAAGCTATCCTTCATTACACCTACACAATCCTCCATGAGTCACGGAGAGATAGGTGTATACGCAGATGGGAGCAGGAAGAGAAGGAGAGAGGTGAAGGAGGGGTGTTAATGTATCACGATTTATCCTTGGAGATAAATTTTCGTTTTGATCCTGCTGCTGAAATGCCAGACTTAACTCCCTGACTTTCTCGTATGATTCAGTGTGATGAGTCGGTGTCTATTTTGTCTGCGCACCAATTTTAGAGTACCATATGTGACCCCCTTCATAGTCTACAATGCAAAGCTTTTGGTATGATACACTCATAACCCACTCACTAGCCTTGCCGCCCCTCCCTCTCAGTTTTCCCCTGTGCCATGTGTCACATTATGTCTGGGAACTTGAACGGCAGCCTTGCGGAGAAACAAGGGTGAAGACTTCAAACTGACCGCTGACTCATTCCGCATGTTTGACACAGCGTCGTAACTGAATGAATGATACTGTTGATGTGGCTATCGTTTTGTAATGCATGTGGACGCAAGGAAATATCTTCCAGATAACACAAGATGCAATGGTCACATTCACAAGTGAGAGGGCCGAACTGAAAATCACACCTGGTGATCGTTTCCCCCACCAGAGATGTTGTTTGCTCTGGTAGTTTGCGGAAAGCTGAGTCTGCATTTCAGCCTTCATAAATGTCACCTTACTATAGATGATTTGGGTGAACTAGCCTGTGTCAAGTTAATTTAACAGATGTTGAAGGAGTATTTTGACATTTTAATGCTTTATTAAAATGGATTGTTACCACTTTATCAACGCAATGCACCTCTACCAACACCTCTAAAGCTCAGCAATATCCTGTTTGTTTAATTCATAAAAAAGACAGAGTGTAAAAACAACAAATCATCATCTAATCCTCATGTAATTGGAGAAATGGTCGATTGTTGTTTTTTATGTTTCAGTTTTTGTACAGATTAATCAAATGAGATAAAACACGTTCATAAGTGAGCTTCAGAAGTCCTGGTAGGCAGATTTTGTTACCCTCTGACAGAGGCAGGCTAGCTGTTTCCCCTCGTTTCCAGTTATTGTGCTAAGCTAAGCTAACCAGCCTTATATTTAACGGGCAGAAATTAGCGTGGCATCAATATCATCTGTCTGCCAGAAAGCAATTAAGAGTATTTCCCAACTCAACCCTTGCTTTTACCTATAGGAATTTTCCATTTTGATCACAATCCCAGTTTTCCTGCAGTTCCAGTCTTCCTCATCTCCATCCCTCCCTGACTCACAATAAAGAGATATCACAGAGTTAGACCTGGGAACAGTCGGGTGCGGCAGCTGACACAGGGAACCTGATCCCTAGGTTTTCCAGCAGCACAGCTTGTGCACTGCAGACATTCCTGGCACCCGGGGGTCATCATATCTTCACCCCCCTCTTCTACCTCAGCTCGTGCCCTGTTTGCTTTCACATCTTCCTTTTTCCATCAAGGCACCCGGTGGGTGAAACAAGTTGTCAGAGATGCATTTTTTGTCCTCCCTGCCATTTTTAAAAAAAATCAACATTCACCCTCCTTATCATTTTTCCCCTCAAGCTTTCATTCACATTATTTGAAATCTGTTCTAATTTCGAATTTTTCCATTGTTAGCATGTAGTCAAAAACATAACAGCAACAGACCGCACACATGTACCACATTAATCCAGACATGATTTAGTTTTCAATTTGGCCAGCCAACAGCCAGGCAGGGGGTCAGGGTTTTGGATGGCATATGCAACGGTCTCGCCATCTGCATGTCCCGCACCAGAATTAGCAAGACCTCGCAAAATGCTGTTCCAGCGACAGAGATAGTACAGTAAAAAAAAAAAAAAAAAGTACAGCGCTGTATTTTAATGACATGACTAAAACCTACCTGAGAAGTACAGAAAATTGATGTTCTCCAGCTGTCCAAAAATCATTGCTAGTTACAGTGAGTCAGTATTTCAGTTATGCTGTGTAGGCTAACATAGAAATATGCTTTAGGTAAATTGTAGCTCTTAGTCATTTTTGCAATATTCTTCACATATTCCTTGCAGGCACACCCAGGTATGACACATCTATATATAACTTATGTGCACTTATTTCCACACATGCGTTTCCGTGCCAGTCTCACTATGATGGTTAGAGCTGGATGAGTTGTGTCACTAGTAACACAACACTATACCCCATTAATGAACAATTAACTTAAACCGAGGTTTGTTTGAAAAATGTATTCCAAGAGTCAAAAGCGTATCATTGTTCAGGAAATTGAAGCCGCTCGCTCACCTCCTCTGCTTGTGGGCTGAAACCATATGAATTGCGAGTAAAAGAAACACATGTAAAATGTTAAGCACATCCAGGAACCCCAGAAACCACCAAATGTCACAGCTACTTCCACATCCCTCTGTGCTGGAAAATGTGGTGTTACCACTGCAATCTTATATAAACGTTCGGCTTCAGGGATACCTGCCTAAAATACAAATTACATAACTAAAAGTGTCACTCAACAGATTCAGACCATTTGCCTACAGCGTCTTCGCATTCCCCTTGCCAAAGTGTGCAGAAAATGTGTGAACATGGCTCAAGAACAATGGGGGCATTGCCACAAAATCACCAACATGTAACAACACTGTACAAAAACATGCTAGAAAGCTGTACAACCTCATATAGGGAGACTCACCTTTCAGACACACAGCCTTGTTCAATCCCTCAGCTCTGACGTGTGGTGATGCACAACTATTGTATCCAATCCAGTGACAGGTAATCAGTCACATCAACAGAAACCCTGAGCTCAGACCAGTTGAAGTTGTAGTCCAGCTCAGCTGCTGTTTCCCTCCAGAACGAGCTCAGTGTGTGCAGAGTGCACTGAGTTAGCTGAGGCTCGGGCGAGCTTGTTATAAACTTTTCCCCTGACTGCTCACACCGTCTGCATGCTGAGAAAGTCTCCGCTGTGGACAGGATGGCTGTCGCGGTCAGCACAGTCACACATGGGGCACCATTACAGCGGGAGTCCGCCCAAAACACATGCACTGCCACATGCACTCACACACAAACACACACACACACACACTCTCTCTCTCTCTCTCTCTCTCTCTCTCTCTCTCTCCCAGCACTGCAGCCTATGCAGTCCTAACTCCTCCAGTCATCCTTTCTGGTGAGACGCTCACACTCTGTCTGAGAAGACCGTGTGTGTATGTTGGTTACAGAGAGGAGGGGAGGAGGGAGGGCAGAGGGAGGGGGGAGTGTGTTTGTGTGTGTGTGTGTGTGTGAGAGAGAGAGAGCATGTTTTAGGAAGTCTCAAGATGGGAGCTCCGACTGAGCAGTGCCCCAGCAGAGAAACTGACTTTTTCTTCTGTTTCAGAATCTGTGCTTTTAAACTCAACTTTTTTAAAGGTTCATAAAGTGGAATGTAAATCCCTGAATTTCCCACATACCATGTGTGAGCAATGCAGCACACAAACACAGAAAGCCGCCTCAGTTTTAAGGTGTCTTCAAGATGACATATACAGATGACTGCGTGCATGCAGCTCGACAAACATTTATTCAGTGGCACTATCCTCACTTTGGTGCAAGCCCAGCTGTATACACACCAGTGAAAAGTGCATCTTGTTTACTGTGGGAGTGGAAAATGTAATCCACAGGCACAGTTGGGTCTTTCTGAAGAACTTGTCTGTCTGAGTAAAGAAGAGCATTTTTCTTATTTGTGAAATGCGTATAATAATAAATGGGGATCACGGGGAAAGCCGTAGCTATAGATGTGAGGCGGTTTCAGTGAATTACTGTGTCTGCTAGGCTTTTACAAACTGAAGATGTTTGACATGTACGACACATTCCTGAGCTCAATCATGCTGTCGCTGATCTTCTTGCGCTCAGCTTCATCTTCTGACATGGACTACTGATTTATGACAAGAGAACAGGCACAATGAAGTGAAAAGATGGTGCAAACCCTAAACGCGAAAATGAAGTGATTATATGCAATTATACACAAAAAAGTATACTAGAAAACAGTTTCCAAAGAACTGTATACAAAATGTGAGGATGAAGATGGAGGATTATTTTTTATGCTGTTTTATATAAAGTCAAAAACCATGACCATCATGCATGCTGCAAATTACGTTATCACCACAAGACGGATACAGAACCTTCCAGTCTTAATCTATCTCTGGCACGTGGCAGACACATCACCTCATTAGTGACGAGGGAGGGAAATTCCGACCTATGTGGGAGTTGGCTGATGTGTCAGCAATAATTACTTCCTCCAAAATCAAATAACCGGGATGAAAATGTGTTTATTTACAATGCAGCATACGTGAATGGGGGCAAATCTGACAGGCGTGGTGTGCTCATTGTAGAAGGGCTGGTGGGGTGAGGTGAAGTGTTCGAGGGTGAAGTGTAGGGTCAGGCTGAACACATTGCTTATTGATCTGTTTGAAGTATAGCATACTTTAAGCAGCGGGGCTGGAGTGAGGTCAGTGTCACATTTGGAGCTTCTATTAGCATCTGTCAAATGATTGATCAAAGAGGCAACGGCAGCAGCAGCACATGAATCTGCCCAAAGCTTCACTGCCACTATTCCAAGTGCACAGGCCATGATCAGATTTTCTATATTTAACTGGTTCACCAGTACAGGACTACGTGATCTGGGGTATTACAGGACACACTGATGATGGCATATTAGTAGTGCAAGGATCAAGTGTGTGACTTTTCTGTTACAGCACAATCTTTCCAGCCACCTATATCTATATCAACCTTTCTGGCTTCTGATTCCTCAGAAAACACACTTTACTTGTAACATCTCTTCACAATGGATGGTAATATGTGCTTAGATGTGAGCATATCAGCAATTATGTTACATCTAAACTTCTACACTACTACAGGCCTGCAGTATTCAGCATATTCATAAGAAAGAAAGCACAAATTAGCAAAACAAAATAATGTTATGTCATATTTTTCATCCAACCCTGAGGTTGGAAGCCAAATCTAGACACTCCTGACGCTAACTCTTTGTGTATTCTGTAGCAGCTAATATGCTCCTGTATTAAATGTAACTTATAAGAACTGGTTTCCAGTGTGCTACAGTACTATGGCACAGCCAAATAATAAATAATAACAATAAAAACAACAACTTTAAAGTTTTTGCTCCAGGGTCCAGAGTTTTTTCTTTGCCTCATTACATTAAACAAAGATTAAATGAAATGTTGAGGCGAAAAAACAGTAGGCTCTGAGCCATCTGTCCTCAGCCATCCTTCAGCATGCTTTATTATATTTGCAGGACATGGAATGCTGAACATGAAACACTGCGACCTTGTGACGTAACAAGTGGCCATCTGTAAACAAACTGGAGCTGCCTCTACTCCCATGACACACTCTGGGGAGGCTTATCTGATAGGAGATAACTCATAAGATCAGAATGGATGGATCCTCACAGAGAAAGCTTCTGGGAATTAAACCGTCCTCGACGGGTTTCTGCTGTTCTCATGGCCCTGCAGTCAAAGGTTTCGGACAGTTGGTGACTTCTGGAAAGATAATGAAAATCTTTGGAGGCCTGCAGCAGAAAGACAATAAGCCTTTTCCAGTGGACTGAGATGACACTGGAACTTATTTACTTTGATATGATTTTAGGTCTTTTAATATTGCTGTACTTATATGTGATACCCACTTTTGTCCCCTGCTGCTCTGTACTCAAGGGTCTAGGCAAATATATTGCCCAGATCTACTGCTCTAGCATATGTTGTTGTCGTCGTCGTCTTCTTCCGCTTTATCCAAGCGCGGGTCGCGGGGGCAGCAGCTTCAGCAGGGAGGCAGACTTCCCTCTCCCCGGCCACTTTGTCCAGCTCTTCCAGGGGAACCCCAAGGCGTTCCCAGGCCAGCCGAGAGACATAGTCCCTCCAGCGTGTTCTGGGTCTTTCCCGGGACAGCCTCCCGGAGGGACGTGCCCGGAGCACCTCACCAGGGAGGCGTCCAGGAGGCATCCTCACTAGATGCCCCTCAGCTGGCTCCTCTCGATGCAGAGGAGTAGCGGTTCTACTCCGAGCTCCCCCCGAGCTTCTCACCCTTCCATCTCTAAGGGAGAGCCCAGCGACTCCGCGAAGGAAACTCATTTCGGCCGCTTGTATTCGTGATAGCATATGTTGTATTAGTATAAATAGTTATAAAGTCAATTAAAGCAGGAGTTAATAAAGTCATATTCCACATCTATTAACCAGTGTCACAGCAGTGGGTCATGCATGACCTCTGAGGATCTAGTCATGGCCGCAGTTCCTTTTTGTATCATGACACAAATTGACTTGGTTTCCATTGTCCATTTCTGTTTGAAATGTCAACAAAAAGGAAAGGGGAAAGGGTTGTGTGTTGCCGTTGTGTGTAAGATGTATGGAGCTCTAATTATGTAGTCAGAAATTAAATATAGTGTTATAGCTATGTTTTCATTAGTATTTAATCACCTGAAAGTAGGAATAATTGTGTTTTTGTTACCTTATAATGAGCCGTTTTTATCTACTGGTCCTGTAGAGTCCTCTTCTGCAGATACCACCATGTGAACTATCATGTCTCTACAGAAGTCCAGAATGGACAAACTATAAACAACAGCTAACCTTAAATCCTCCACACTGGTTCCACGATATGTCAATGTGGCGGTCACACTTTGTTTCTGATGTCCCCAAGTGGTCATAATCTGTCATTGCAGATTTAATATCCCAAAAGCGGTGTTTTTAGTTTGTCGTCACCAGTACAACTCAAAGTATTTCATAATTGCCTGAACCTGGAGGCTCCCTGCTGGGCTGGTTTGAGGCTGGGTGGAAACGTTTGTCACCCCATCTCTCTCTTCCATAATTTCCTGTGAGCTCTCTACTGTCGACAGTCTCATCTCTATAAGCATAAAGTGCAAAAAAGAGATTTTAAGATTTTAAAGATTTTAACAAGCATCTAGACACCATCTAAAAGGTTTAAGGTTATGAGGTCACCATCCATGCGTAAGATTGCTAATTATAATTACTATAGTCTGTGTGAGCAACTACACTATTGTTGTTTGTCAAAGTCAAGGTCACAAACACCAGGCAAAGACACACTACTGAAGCTCAGCTACTGTATGTCCTGGGGAGCATTTCCTTTGTCCTGAGGGCATTCAACTGAAAAACCTTTGAAACATCTCTTCACCTGTCTATATGGCAATACAACACAACATGGATTATATAGCTAACATCTTATTATTGGCTTGGTAATCATTCTTGATACTGAGTCCTCAGTTCTTCTCCTTTACTCTTTTTGATTGTCTGTTCGTTATTCCTTTTCTATCAGATTTGAAGAAGCTGATCTTTTCTGGAGAGCCGGTAGTGTAAGACCTTTTTCCTGATGCGATGTTGCACTCTGGTGGTGACTTCTAAAACCTCTGCATCCGGAACTCAGACCAGCCTGTTTATTTATCTTTATCTTTAAAGTTCTGCGGCACACATATTACTACTCCACCTTTAATACTAAATTTAAAGAAAATATTTAGATTTCGATAAAATGGCACTATGGGAGTACCCTAATAATTAACACAGAGCCAGTGTTGTAAAAGTCTACATATTTACATATTTACATTAATTAAACAATCAAATCAAAATGCTGCATATTGCAGTATTTGTCAGAGCTTCAAGACAAACTAAATTTCAAATAAATGCAAAATTTCTGCATCATACAATACCATCAAGAAGCCACCAGAGGTCCATGTGCCACAGCAAAAGAGCTAAGAGAGCTAAGAGATATTTTCATTACAGCTGATTTACTGACCTTCATGTCTTAAAGTAATGATGAACTGTGGTTTCTAATCACTTAGTTGAGTGGTTTATGTCAACAACACAACTGATGGTCCGAATCACGTTAAGAAGGGCAGAAATTCCACTAATTAACTTCAGACGAGGGACGCCTGTTATTTGAAAACCATCCCAGATGACAACCTCATGAACTGAGAGAACGCAGTGTGAGGGTGCAAAGCTGTCATCCAAGCAACATGAGTTTGAAAGTCGAAAATATAAAACAGCTTTTGTTTTTTTGTTGTTGACCACATAACATTTCACAGGTTTGATGTCCTCAGAGTTCATCTGCGACATAGAAAAAAAAAATGAAATGAGAAGAAAAAATCAGAAGGCGTGTCCAAATTTACTGTTGATATTATCCGTTTATACATTTAAATCTGCTTTTAAACAGTCACTTCACCTCATGAGTTATTGACTACACTACACTGAGGTAATGCGATGTGATGAGTTTATTGTCTCCTTGCATTGTGAAGTCCCATTTTTGTCATGCCTGAATCTGGTCTGAATTTAACAACTTGTGAGGCATACAATATACCCCAAATCGATTTTTACTGCAAATAATAATGCACTTCACTTTTGAAGCAAATCTCAAAGTGCTACAATACACATAATGTAATTCAAGCAGACAAAGCAACAAATACTGTATATCACAACAAAAGAATGATGATGTTAAAGAGGATATGTTTTGGAAAAAAGGAAAGTTTTAAGTCAAATTATTTTTTTATATTAATATTGCATACACTATATCTAGATATACAGAATTTTATTATTAAACTATAATTAACTGCTGCAGCTGATCCCGGCTGACATTGTGTGAGAGGCGGCTCTGGACAGGTTTATCACAGGGCTATAATTAACCATTATGACACCTGTTTCCAAATGACACTTTAATGACAACAGATTTGATCTCAGTAGAGTCAAGAATCACACCGTATTTTGCCTCACGTGGATGTGATCACATGACATGATATTGCACCCTCTCGTCTCAAACAGATTGGTACTGGCTCATTATTTCTGCATTTTTCAAATAGCAGGATGTGGTGGCAGAAAGAAGTATTCCTGCTATTTCTGACGTAGAGAGAGAAGCAGGCAGACGGACAAAGTCACAAAGGGGACTTTTTTTTTTTTTTGGCCAAACATAGTGATCTGACTGAACATGACCAATATGTAACTACAACAACCACACCTATAGAAGTACAATTACATTATTATTTTTTGATTGGCTACTAATTATGCGTTGTGAGTGACAAGAAACCGGTTGGGAAATGTACCTCCTCGCTTCACATTGACAAGAAAAAGCCCCTCCAGAGGTCAGAAATCTGTGAGCTCACCGAGGTCAAGGCTTCAGGCGATTGTTTTGCCAGTTTACAACATGATCTTTCTGAGAACTCTAAAAAACAAACAAAGAAAACAGGAGGGGGTAACACTGGATTAAGGCAGCCACATAATGAATTAATCAGACTGACACGACAGCCTGCGAGTTAAAGTGGTTCTTGTTACTTTTAATACGTCTTAGTTTAGATGTCTGCTATCGGTTTAATCAATCTCATCACTTAATTTCCTTGTTCACCATGTTTATGTATTGTCTCCAATAAGGCTTGTCATTCTACAGCTACAATAAACAACCTGTTGAGACAGGGCCAAACTGTAAATACCAGAACATCTATTTGCAGTAAATCAGTGTTATTTACTACTCCGTTCACGCACCTTTGTTTCTGTGGAGGCGGCAGTGACGTGCTCGGGGAGTCAGATAAAGGGTATTTCTCACCAACTCTTTCCTGTTATTTTCCAGGGTCCTTTGTTTGGTTGCGAGGCCTCGGCCTGTCGGTTCTCAGGGGAATGAGAGGAACATTAGAGTCCAGGCGCTCATGAACGCTTCTGTCCTCATACACAGACTGCTCCCATACCTGTCTGTATCACTGTGTATGTGTGTGTGTATGTGTGTGTGTGTCACCTTGTCCTTGGACTGAGGAGCTACATCCCTGCAGTGAATTTGTGGCTCAACTTCTTAATTTTGGTTATGTGATCATACAAAACTGCAAAGACCCAGAAACATATTTCACTATACATTAATATAGACTGATACTCAGGATTTTTGCAATTTAATGAGAGAATGAGTCTAAGAAAAATGACCAACATTAATTCCTCCTACATTAAAGTTTGAGACTGCAGCTGCAAGGCAGAGATCCGTAGATTTAAAGCAAAAAATGTGTTGTCTTGTGGCATTTTTTATTTTTAAATTCTTCAATTTCCACTTATTGCAAAAGAAAAGACTTAAATGTATAAGATAGATATCATAATTATCAAAAAACATTTGCAAATCATATTTATCTGAATTATAAATTTATTGAAATTGATCCTACTTCAACATTTGTCTCGGGAACAGCTTGTTTGTTGATGGGTTTTGAGCTTTGATTTAAATAATCATTAAATAAAGCGGATAGGAAGTGTCCTCTTCTAACTCCCGACAACTGAAGTTGTGTGTCACTTATAAATTCCAAGCTTTTCGAGTATCCTTGCTTTTGAATTCCTGTCCTGGGCAGACACAACAACAACAGGAAGAAGGACCATTTTCACAGGTGTCAGGAAGCACAGGAAATAAACAAGCTGAATACTGGAAAACATTTTTTGTACCAGTAAGAGTCAGAGGTGAGGCTAATAAGAGATATTTTTAGCTGGGACGGGATTATTTTGCAGTTTTTCGGCCAAAATGTTTGATATGTTTTTGATCTCCGTCAGATGTTTTGCACTTTAATGCCAAGCGATGACGTATTAAGAGAGGACTTACAGGATCTTCCTGTAATCAAGGGTGACTTATCATGTTTGATTATGAATGACCTGAGGTTTCATTCTGAAAAAAACCCAAAGCTTATTTTCACAGAATTAATCACAGAAAATGTATTATAAAAAGATGTATGCTGATCACAACTTATTGCCACATGCATCTGTGATTAGCATATTTATTGCAATAGAATATTATTTGCTAGTTAACACATTTATGTTCCAAAGAAATATACTTGTTCTGTATTTCAAAGATAGCTTGTGGCAAATAATCAAAGGATTTCAGACTTAAAGAGAGATATAGACAAACATTTTAGGAAGACTTCATTCTTTATGAAGACATCGATACTTCTTATTCTTTCTTTTGGGAATGCAGCACCAGATGCCACTGACTTAGAATGTGAACATTTTTAGACCACTCGCTCAGGAAATGATTAATTTTAGTTCTACTGTATACGATAAAATTCTAAGAACTGAGAAAAGAAGTTGAAAGACTAATGAATGTTTTCCTCCAGGAAGGAAATGTTATTATATGCATCTCTCATGAAAGCCCCCTTGCAATTTCTCAGAGTTTAAATAATTTCTATTTATGACTTCATTTCCATTGTGACTAATCTAAGTCCTGTCTGGAATATCTGTATTTCCAAAGTTTATAAGCAAAGTTAAGCTGGGGAACCTTCTTCGTGTAGCTGCAGAGAAACTCTCCCGTCAGTGACAATGTCTTTGCTCTTCATTTCTTCTCATGCTATAAGTGGTAAAAGTATTTTTTCCACGACTGAAAAATGTTTTCTGCATGGGAACAAAGAATATTTTCCCATTTGTGGAAGTTATGAAAGTAGGGCGTTCCACAACTTAAGAGTCAAGGGTGCCTGAAAAATTCTCAGCACTTGCTGCTCCTGAGTTTGGATGTATCATATTTTATCATCATGGGAAACAAGAATTCCTTCTATTCAAAAGACATACTTTTCTCCAGACTTCTTAGCATCCTAGCATTTCTTAGCATAAATAAATACCATTAATGTCATCCCGAGAATATCAATGTCTGCTCCTCCTTTTCTCACAGAACTTCTATTCAGAATTTAATTTCCCTCAGGTCCACCCAATTTTTCAAAGGAAGAAGCTGTCAAATTTTTCTATAAATACTGCATTGAGGTCATTGGTACTCCTTCTCAAAGTCAGCCAACTTTTGACTTGATCACAAACACACACAAAACCCAATGATGTTTAAATGAAATGCTCCAGACTGTTTTGACTAACTCTCTCTATATTGATTCACTTTTCCAGTACTGATAATGGAATATTGTGAATTATACCATGTTGCATGCTACTGATTTAAAGTCCCTCTGTAAAGATAGAATCTACCTAATGGACAGCAATTATTGCAGCATTCATGCAACTAAGTGTCTGTGGTGACGGGGCTATAGAGCAGAGCGTGTCTTAAAAACACTCAGGGGATTGGGAAAAAGATGAAAAACGATTCTCAGTTCAAAATCACCTCAGTAAGGATTCAAAGAGAAAAGACAAAGAGATAAAATCCTGGAGCTATTCAACAAGGACGTGGCCTCATTAATGTAAAATCTCACAAAACAGGCTAAAACAACGCTGGAGTACCTTTACAACAAGACTCGAACTGGTTTGGACTTTTTTTTTAGTCTTCTATACCGATAAAAAATCAACAATTGATTTTATTTTTGCTGGTCATCTGATCAATATTTACTTAATTTTCCTTTTCCCCTTTTCGTGATGTTTATGTTTGTTAGTACTTACAACATAATCAAGTGAATTACATGCATGGATATTGTCATCTGTATTCCACTTATTTAACTTCCATCATGTTTTGGATGCAGCTGCCGTGTTTCTAACTAGTGATTACTGCATGATGGAACCACTCGACAGCTTTCTGTTCACGTTTTAGCAATTACTGCACCAAATGATGCATCGCTACTGAACTTAATAAATAGATTACACAATGGAAATCAAATGACAACGGTCAGTGATAACTTTGGTTTAATTGTAAGAGCATTCTTTACATTGGCTGGTGTCACATACATGATATGTCCCGTGTCCACTTTTTATCTACGTAATACAAATAAAAGATCATTATGAAAAACGTTGGTGATCTACAATGAATCGATAAAAACCTTTGCTGTATCCAGTTTGAAAACAAAAGCAAAGATCATTTCTTGTGACATTAACTCTCATTTTCTCAACAATAATGTATGAAGGCACACTAAATGAGAGAATCAGGTCTACACTGAAGCTAATGGGAACAGAATCATATTTATTTATTCACTTAGATAAAACAGATAAAGAGCGATCGAGAATTTGAATGGAATAATACATATTTCATTAGAAAAGATGATGGTGACAAACAAGGATCAAATCAAACTTCCAAATGCTGTAAAAAAGTTTTTCATCCTTTAACATAATAAAATATATCTTTCAGTTCATTTATAAGTTAATGCTACATTTGTACTGAATAGATTCAGCCTTGTCAGCACTTGTCAGCGAGGGTTGAGCCGCTTCGGAGCCGGGGATCTGTCTGTGTGCTGATCTGTGCTCTGGGCAGTGCTGACCTCTCCTGAGCCCACCTCTCCGCCTGAAAATACAAGGGAAAGATACATTATTCTGCTCATGACTGATTATTGAATTATTGAATTCACACAAAAGTGACATTGTATTTCCAGAACAGGTCTCACTGTAAGGACGCCTCACTGTGTTTTACCTGCTTGTGGCTCAGTCTTGAGCTTGCTGGCAATTTTAGCAAAGAATGTGAGGGTGAGACAAGCCCCTGTCTCCAAATCACAGATGCCACCTTTGCAGTTGCATGTCTTGCGGCACTCCACCCCATAGGTCCCATACAGGCAGTCTGTGAAGAAAGAAAACATTTTCTCACAGAACAAGCAGGAGGAAAGATTAGGTATCGAACTGGACCTAATGTGGGCCATAGGCGCACACAAAAAGTGATTGTTATAGAAGCATTTGTATGTGTCCAATCCTCCAATGGGCTGATCATTAACTTAAATCATATGCGAAGCAGTGATGCACAGGTCTGCACATGTACCTCTATGACAACTGCATATATGGCCAAGATGCAATCTATTATGATAATTCAATAAACAGAGCCTAAAAGACTGTAATAACATGATGGGATTTGGTGCAGCAGGGCATCACACAACCAAAAATGCAGCACACAGGCAGAAATAGCACACTATGGTCACATTAAAACGTACATACCTTTGCAGATCCCATATTCGTCTCCATAATCGTCTTCATCCTTGTAGAACTCGCAGAATAATCCCGGTCCACACTTTACACCGTGCATCCCAGACACTGTGCGGTAACAGTGCTCCCCTCTGCCGGCTGCACAGACCTGGCAACAACCGCAGTCGTCCAGGACCGTCCGTGTGCACCGCTGAGTCCCACCGCAGCGCTCCGCGTTGCATCTGTCGGGGCAGTTCACCGCGTACTTGACATTGGCGCCCCACGCCTCTGCATCTTGCACTAGAAGTGAAGACAACACTGTGATGAGGAGAAAAGACATCACTGGATGCGGTCGGAGAGCTTGTGTCAGCCTTTTTTTTCTTTGGGTGAGCCGTCTCGGGGAGAGACAGAAGCGGACCACCTCTGGGAGACTTGAGTGGAGTGACCTATGGTTCATCAGGTTGTATGGTTATCAGCATTGAACAACTTTGTTTTGCACATGACTTGCCCTCGTCAATTTCCTCATTCCGGTGTTGTCGTCCTTTTTTTTTTTTTTTTGTCAGTCAGTCCCCTTTTTAGAGATCCGGCTTGGAAGTGGGATTTACTCTGGACCGCCATCCAGGAATTGAAATTCGTGTGACCTGATGTCATAAGTTATGTTTGGTTTGTTTTTGTGTTAGTCAGTGACGGAACCACTAAACCTCCGATTGCATTAGGTTTGTCGTGACTGGCTCAGCTTTGAAAGATTACATTTTATTATAGCCTGTTTTTAGTCCCACGACTGGAAATCTTGTAGGTCTAGGCTCACAAAGAATGAGGTCATTGTCTTTAGTGCAAATGAAATTAATAGCCTCTGGTGTCAAAAGAATCAAATGGAAGAAAAGAAAAAGCAATTAATGTATTAAATAGGCTGACACTTGAAGGTTATTTTGAAATTGCCTGTTTTATGACAGCTTACTAAGTTGTTAACTAGCCTTTCATCATATTATTTAAACTTTTCCCACAATATAGTATTGTAATCATTGTCATTTGTTATTGTAAGTTAGCATCACAGCAGTGTACTATGTTTAGAGCTATATTCTTTTACTGCTCAATCCTAACCAGAGTAATTACTTGTAATTTACCATTTTTATTGTATTATTGCTGCAGCTCTAACTAACCAGTAAATTCCTGCATCCTTTACAGGATGTGCAGTACATTAAAGTAATTTCAAACGAAACTGTTTTTTCACATTCTTATTTGCCACCGCTTCAGAAATTCACAACATCTACTGTGTCTGTAATATTCCAAATAATTACCCATCATGCATTTCAAAGTTGTTATTACAATGGTTTATTGTGATAGTGTAAGCCAAATAAAACACAAGTTGGCAGACCTCATTACCTCATTGGCAAGACAGTACAGACGCTGGTTTAATAATAGCCACTTACTTGGTTTGTGTTTATTTGCTTTATTTGTTGCTGGCTGTTTTAAGAAAATGCTTCATCTTCGTATCTGCTGATATTTGACTGAGTGTTTTGTTGTTTCTGTAACCCAAAGTCTTTCATTGAGCCCATGAGAAAAGCCTGTCTTGTATTTACGTTGATTTTGTTTGCCATTCTTTTACTATTATTTTCTTAATTCTAAGAATCTCAAAATGAATAAATGTGATTTGGTTTATTTTTCTTTTCTATAACAAAAAAGAGAAAAACAAACACAATTACAATATGAGGTGGTTTAAAAGGGCACTAACTATTTTATAGCAATACCATAAAGTTAGGGGACTCAAAAGATTAAAAATAAGCATATTATGGGTCATGATCAACCACCACTGGAGCCTTCATTTCCCACTATGCACCATAATTAAGCTCTCTCTCTGTCTCTCTCTCTCTCTGTCTCTCTCTCTGTCTCTCTCTCTCTCTCTCTCTCTGTCTCTCTCTCTCTCTCTCTCTCTCTCTCTCTCTCTCTCTCTCTCTATATATATATATATATATATATATATATATATATATATATATGTACACCAATATAAATTACTTTATATTGGTGTACATTACTTTATATTGGTGTACAATGAAAAACAGATATTGAATAACAGAAAAATAAGATATGATTAAAAATGTGACGATGGCAGTCTCCACTCCTAGACACAAGATGGCGGCACTGGTTGCTCTCAGTGACGAGCACTAAAGCAGGCGAACAAGAAGAGGACCGAGGAGAAGGTTGATATGATATTCACGTCCAAGGGAGACCTCACTGGGACGGGACAGGTAACGCAAACCATTTATCGGCGGGGGTTTACAGTCAAGGTAACTTGTCTGCGGTGTATTTTATTTGATCAATACATAGCTTAACATGTCGATACGATGATAACGAGCCACGGGAGTGTTTAGCTGAGAGCTGTCAGTCGACAAGCGGAGGGGCTTGGTCGGTTTTGACAGCCATGGACCAGACTAGCAACTGCACTGCAGCCAGCGTTAGCTCAGCTGTCACCGCAGATGCAGAATAATGTTACCGGTGTTTGTGAATGACACGGCGGAGAATGCGCTTTAAATCCACTTATTTGTCTGTTTGTGTCTCTGTAAGATGTAGCAATTAGCAAACTATCATCAGGGGTGATGAACACATAACGTTAATGCTGCAAAAGGCTGTGAGTAAAGTAAGAAGCCAGATAGCAAGGCTGGATAACGTCGTTAATTGCAGCTAAATTAATTACATTATCCCGTCGGCTAACGTCTTTAGCATGGATGCCCAACTGACAACGTGACATTGTAAACGGACTAACGTATAACGGTTATTTTAGCTCCTTGTCCATCAGCATCTTAAGATAATTAATTTACTGTCAGACACTGCGTAGCTCACATTATGATGAATACATAACCTTCAGTATCAACCAACCAACGCTGACATTAGCAGTTTTATTTTCTATTAACAGTCATACATGCAGCCATTGTCTAACTGCTTATTGTGGTCAGGGTTGTCCTGGCAACAACAAAGCAGCCAAAGCGTCGTTTGGCACGGCAACGTCCCACCAACTAGCTTATTCTGGATGACTTTCAAGGGAAATGTAGTTTTAGGGGGTCTTCCCCTATCAAGACTCAGAGAGTCTCCCAAAGGAGGTGACCAAGGTACATCCAGGTACAACCACCTTGACTGGCTTCAGTTACGGTGAAGCACGATGGTAGAGGTCCTCACTGTCTTGTAGACTGCAGCCAGCTAGCCTGCAGGCAAAAAAGTAACCTGACCACATATATTATTATTATTATTATTATTATTATTATTATTATTATTATTATTATTGCATTAACCAGTCTAAAACTCACGATTAGAGTTTGATGGGTTTGGACTGTTGACAGGAAAGTAATTTGGCAACATAAAATTGGGCTCTCACGAGATTAAAATTAATGAAACTATTAATGAAATGACTTATTTTTTGTATGCGTTGATACACATTGACATAGCTTTCACCCAGTTTGACAGTTGCACTTCCCTAATGTCGTTGACATTTACTTTCCTCTAAACATACATGGTACATGGTGTGATTAATTGCATCTCGGTCTGCATGTAAGCCCACCCATTAACTTTTTTTATTTCTTTAATTTTATTTGTGTGGCTAACTGGCAGGTCGCAGGTATATTTGGTTATGAGGAACTAATTGTGTGTCTAGATTAACATTTGTGACAGCTCTTTAGTATGGCTCTCTCTTTTTCTGCTCCATATTTTTTTTTTTTTTTTTTGCCCTGCGAGTTTAGACAGTTTGCATTCAGTGATGGTTGCAACATTGCTGGCGGTTGCCTGACTGAAGACCCTATTACTATATCAATGCTTGCTGTTATTTTTGGCCAGAGTGGAAACCATATAGCCCCTCAGGCAAGGCAACAGAGATGACTGTGGACTACCTTTAAAGTGGCATGCTCGCATGTTTAGCAGCTTGTAACCTACTGGGATTCTATCACTGGTGCTGGTTCACAGTTTTTGTACTTTTAATCATAGAAGGTGTCTCCGCCATGACAAAACACTTTGGATATTTCTATCCTACACTTCAGCAGCTGATTTCACCAGTGAGTTTACTGTCAACCTGGTGTGTTGCTTGACAGAAATGAAAACTAATTTAACTTGGGCCTGAAATTGTAAACAATAATTATTTCTATCTGTAGCCTGGTCGTTCAGATTTGGTAGGGTGGATGTGCTTTCACTAACACCATGGGAATGTCATGGAGCTGATATTCCCATGAAGGCACTCACTGTGCTGACGTCCTTATTGTAACTGTCATGAGGACTGTCACGTTTTACAGCCATTATGGATTACACGGTTTTCAAAGGGTTGATACTAGTTAAGAAACTCTCATGTGATTAACTAAAATGCAAGTGTATGTCATTGTCTTGTGAATATATGTATAGATTTTTTCCACATAGCAGCAGCAGCAACAACAGACTTGCTCTTTATTTGTTTGGAAAGCAGACATAAAATGCAGACAGACAGGCAGACTGAGGGTTAGGTGGAGCCCCAGTGGTCTTTGCATGGGATTGTATTTCAGAGTGTCAGGTGACCAACTTGGAGACGTTGACTATGACAACTGCATTTTGACTCAGACAGAATATGAATGACCTGGCACGGGGATATGATTATTATTACTTGTGTGCCTAATCTCTCAAAGCAGATTTCAGTCTTTGACCGGACGAATTATGAAACTAAGATTTTCAAATGATAATAAACCAAATGTCTCCCTTTTTATATTGTGTCATATAACAGCCTGTGAGACAAATGTACCCTCATTAATGTGGGCGTGTTGATTATCTGTTACAGTATCATAGGGTGAGCTGACCTATTTCAGTGATACCCACTGGGCCTATGCTACTAGCCTGGATATACTGTATAATGGAAAAGTGCCAACACTAAGGAGAAATCTGACACCTGTACTGAATTTACTTGGCAGGAAAATGCATTAGAAGATTTGCTTTCAGCAGCAATTGTTGCCCGTAAATTGATGACAGAAATTAAAAAAAATAAGAATCATATATTCATATCCATCATTAGTTGATCAAGTGTAAGGGAATGATACGTGTGAATATATAAATCTGCTAAAATCAGGCCTTCGTAACTCTTTTAATCATATTTCCCTCTCTGTTTTTCAGGTGTACATCAGAGTACAGATAATGCTCAGACATGGTGCCTTGTCAGACCCATGTGTTGCTGAAGTGGCAGGAGCACTTCAATAGCTCCTGGGCAGCAGAAGACAGTGTACAGACAGCCAGGAGGCATGGAGCTGCTCTGCTCTACAATAGGCTCCTCCACAATAAGGAAGTAGTGACTCTGGCTCAGCCCGTTCAAGAACTCGTCGGCCCACGCCTGCCAGACTTCGAGTGCGAATCCAGTGCCTCGGCAGAGAAGGAAGAGTACCTGTCATCCCTGCTTCACAGCCAGCGATGGCTGGCTCACCGCACACTGACGCAAACCTCCTACACCTTGGGTCTCCACCACAGGCTGGTTGTTCTCCAGAGGATCTACTATGCACTTCACAGCAAATACCATGACAAGTTTCGCGTGCATCTGCCCTCCCAGTCCACAGACAGTGGCACTGAATGTGGGCAACTTGAGCTGGCCTCAGAGCCCTGCCTGCCAGGTGGAACATCCAAAGTCAAGTCGGGTACAGATGTGCTCATAGAAATGGGCGTGAGGACAGGTTTGAGTCTGCTCTTCTCGTTACTGCAGCAGAACTGGAGATACGCGGCCTCTGTGCATCCGGAGTCGGTCCTTTGTAATGACGTGCTTGCCACGGCGTCTTCTGTGCTGGCTTCTCTGCCACCACTCTCTCTGGCCAATGAAAATAAGATCCCATCAGTCGGGCTGGACTGCCTGGCACAGGTGGCTGACTTCCTGAAGAAGACGTCAGTGAGCAGTGGGACTGGTGGGGCAGACCCGACTGGTCGGAGGCTAGCGCTGGAGCTGCTGCTTGGCCTGGCCATGCAGAGGGGCTCTCTAAAGTTTCTGCTGGAGTGGGTGGAGGTAGCCTTGGCTGCTTCCATGACCTCATCCACCTCTGCACTGTCTTCCTCCTCTTCGCTAAGCTCCCAGCAGTCAGCTGGTGTGGGCTTTGACGTGATCCATCAAACACTTCTCCAAATGAGGCAATATTCGGTATGTTCTTCAAATTTAATTTTTTTTTGGGGGGGGGGGGGTCAGTTCTAGGGTACTCTGATGTGTGGTATTTTAGCTTCCTTTGTTCTGACACCACATGATAATTGGATTTATTTGTTTTTCCGAAGTGGGAATGAGGTGGGATCACCTGGACTTCCCAGTTCTGAGTGCACAGGGAACCTTTCACAGAGCTTGTTCTCTTATACGTGTGCATTATATGAAGGCAAACAGGAGCATGTAGGCTCAGTGGCTGTTCTATTCCCACTGAAAATGGTCTATGTGGAAGAAGACATCCTGCTTTAATGTATTTGCATTGGCAGTGGTGGTTAGTTCTTAAACGTTATGAGGTATCTTGCATAAACATCTATGAACATGTTCATAAATTAGGCCCATCATCTGCAAAGCAGGAAAATGGCTCTTCACTGCCACATCCATCCCTGCTGTTGGCTTTCTTTTTTACTCATCTGAAGCTTGGAATGATGCATTAGCGTGCAGATAAGGATTAAGATTGAGTCAGTCTCCCTGTCCTCTTCAGATATGCGCGTTGAATCATCCTTCAGCAGCCTAATCAGCTTTCCTGTATTTGTGGACGACAACCAGGGCTGCGCATTGCCAACAACCTTATGATTGATTCTCCCTGTTAACCACATCCTGCATATGAATCAGATCACACAACGTTAAACACATTTAAGATCTACATCTTAAGACTAGGATCTAAAATGTTTCTTTCTATTTGTCTTTCTTGACTTTCTGCCTGATCGTGTCCCTGCGGCTTCTCTTGTTATGATATTTACTGCTGATTTGGAGATAATGTGTGCATAAAAACTGCAAGCTATTGGAAATATGTTGAAGGTTAAACATAAATCCTTTTTTCCAGGGTTTCCGTGGGGACTCTGTCAATACTCAGGTGCTGAAGAAGGATGCAGATGGACTCTGTCGACTCTCCCAGGCAGCACTCTGCCTGTTCGAGGAGGTAGCAAAGAATTTAGTCACATACTGTAGCACTGTTTTAAAAACTGCTATACTTACCAGTAACTGACTTTATATACCTCACCCTCCTCCATCTTTTGACAGATTTGTAACCTAGCATCGTACTGCCTGTGCTCCTGCAGCACTGATGCAGCTGCTCCTGGTACAGATAGCGATACAGTTATGGTGTATGTATGGGGCAGCAACAGCAGCCACCAGCTGGCAGAGGGAACTCTGGAGAAAATCCTGCTGCCAAAGCTGACTCAGGGCTTCAGTGATGCCCAAATGGTATGGCTACCCATGAGGACACGACTAACATTTTTCCATTTTACAGGTTTAGAACATTCAGTATGTTTAAAAAAAACTATGCATTAATAGAATTGTCTGTTTTGTCCTTTGAGCAAAACATACATAATACAATTTCCTGCTTGTGTCACATCTCTTATGCTAGGATTAGATAGGCATAGTAATTTTATAATCAGAAATATTGTGCTTGTTATCACATGCTTCAGTCCTGAGGTTGGTTACAGTTGTGTGTGTACAGTGTAAAATTGTTCAAAAAGAATTTCCAGAAATTATTATGAGGCATCCAATCTTGGAATTATAAACAATACCTTCACACAAAGAAGAACACACACCCATACACAATCACAGCAGTCTGTTGTATTGACTTCTGTACACATTTGTGGGTGGGAAAAATCGAAAGCCTGCCAGCAACTTTTGCCTATTTTTCCAATACGTTTTTAGAATAATATTATACTGCATTCTTTATGCTCTTACATTTTTTATTCACTGTTCTTCGTTTAGATTGAGGCAGGACAGTACTGTACCTTCTCAGTATCTGCAGATGGTTCAGTGAAAGCATGCGGAAAAGGCAGCTATGGCCGTCTGGGCCTTGGGGACTCCAACAACCAGTCCATGCCCAAGAAACTTGTCCTGGAGCCACACAGAAACATGAAGAAGGTGTCCTCCTCCAAAGGCTCTGACGGTCACACTTTGGCCATCACTGTAGAGGGAGAGGTAAGAAGTTAAACTAAATACTCAACTGTGTTGTGTGTTTTTCCAATAGATTCTCAATAAACCCTTGATAGTGACAGTGATAGTGCACTGTAAAATCAGTCAAACTATCAAAAACAAAATGAAATGTATGATTTCTATTGCTGCTTTTTCCACTTACTTCCACTCCTTTGCTTTCTCTATCATGAATTATAAAATTATGAAAATATTCCCTTCAGGTATTCAGTTGGGGTGATGGAGAATATGGAAAACTGGGTCATGGAAACAGTGCTACTCAGAAATACCCTAAGATCATACAAGGACCGCTGTATGGCAAAGTATGCTGCAGATTCATGGGAAATTTAACATTCATACGTATTTCTTGAAAGCCATATGATTTCACATATTTTTTCATTTATTCTTGTTTTTCTGCCAGGTCATTGTTTGTGTGTCTGCTGGCTACAGACACAGTGCTGCTGTGACTAATGATGGAGAGCTTTATACGTGGGGAGAAGGCGACTTTGGCAGACTTGGTACACACTTTATTTCTCACGTTTCTTGTGCTTATCTGTCTCAGCAATTTCAGTATCCCAAATCCCTCTTCTGGTGTTTTAGCAACAACCTCCCGTGTTTTTCTCCTGAACAGGTCACAGTGACAGTCAGAGTCGGAACGTGCCCACACTGGTGAAGGACATCAGTAGTGTAGGGCAGGTGGCCTGTGGCAGCTCCCACACCATTGCTGTGGCGCAGGATGGACGCACTGTTTGGTCCTTCGGAGGAGGAGACAATGGTATGTGGCAGCTGACCTACAGCTTAATTTAAGTCCATTAAGCAATGTCTGTGAACGGCTCAAAAAGATATTTGCTTGAGCAGAAAATGTGATGGTTTTCATGAAAATAATACACATATGTTTTCAAGGACAGTGTCATGATACTAGTATCAATTGTGGTCTATCATAGCAAAAATCTTGTGCTTGTGTGAACTAATGCTAGTGCTTGGACGTGACTCACCTTTGCAGGTAAACTTGGTCATGGAGACACCAATCGTGTGTATCGCCCCAAGGTCATAGAGGCCCTGCACGGATTCATCATCAGGAAAGTGTGTGCTGGCAGCCAGTCATCACTGGCCCTTACCTCTGCAGGACAGGTGAGTCTCACATTCATTTACAGTGTCAGATTTGGTCTGGGCCAAATGACAGCTTTTTGTGGATCAGTTTCAGACCAAAGTTTGCACTGAGATACATTAAGGACAAGATTTTGTCAATAATGAAAACATTTGTGTTTCTTCGTCTTTGTTTAGGTGTTTGCATGGGGCTGTGGCTCGTGTTTAGGCTGTGGCTCCTCTGAAACCACCTCTCTGAGACCCAGGTTCATAGAAGACCTGAGTATCACCAAGATCATTGATATCTCATGTGGAGACAGCCACTGTTTGGCTCTGTCCCATGGTAAGACACCTTCAGCATTTAACAGTCAAGTATTCCGATAATTAGGATAGAGACAAACTCAGTAACCTTGTTTTCAGATTTATTTTTACAAAATGGTGAACCTATGTTCTTCTACCTTCATCAGAGAATGAAGTGTATGCTTGGGGAAACAACACCATGGGCCAGTGTGGGCAAGGCCACACCTCAACACCAATTACCAAACCCAAAAAAGTGCTTGGTCTAGAGGGGGTGTCGATCCAGCAAATCACTGCTGGCACTTCTCACAGCCTGGCTTGGACTGCAGTTCCAACCGACAGGTAAAGCCTCATCCTGTCTGAAACAAGTTTAAATGTTTATTGTCGGACTCAGTCCTTTACTCTGTGCTCTCAAACTGTAAACATAGTGTATATGAGTGGCATCTCTGTGTTTATAAAATTTCAGTGTTCAGCATTTTATATTGCTGAACTGTACTTTTCTCATCCCCTGTCAGATCTGTCATTTTACCCTGTTGTTATACCCTGTTCTGACACTCTTGTGCTGGCTCAGCTCTTTTAATAAGTGACTTGGTCTTTTTCCAGACAACTGGTGGCATGGCACAGGCCTTTTTGTGTCGACTTGGAAGAGAGTACATTCACCTACCTACGGAACTTTCTAGAAAGTTACTGTGATGGCATCGGGAATGATACACCCCCTGCACCGTTCTTATCTAAAAGGTATGAAATTAAATTAGATCATATAATCTGTCACAGAAGATTGTATTATTATTTCTGAAACTTTGTTCACTGACACTCCTAATGTTTTTTGCATGTGTCTGCAGGGACCACCATCAGTTTCTTTTGCTGTGCATGAAGCTGTTGTCCATCCACTTGTCCTTGGCCCATGCTGGGGGCACTGGTGCCATGGTTTTGGGAGCTCAGGGCAGGCCCCTCAGAAACCTGCTCTTCAGGCTCATAGATACCAACATGCCAGACTCCATACAACAGGTAAATTAACAATCCATCCCTTAATAATAGAATATTTTCATAATATTCTTATCCTGACATATGAGAGGAGAAATTCTTAGTGTCGGCTGCTCTAAGAACAAAGATAATAAGTACTGTTTTGTCGCTAAATTAAAGTGTAAATTGGGTTGTTCGAGCCAGTATGTGCAAATTTTATTTTCTTTATTGCTTGCACTAAGTGCTAACCCTTGTTATGTTGTGTTGACACCTCAGGCAGTTCTGAACACGCTGTCCATTGGTGCATCCCTGCTGCTGCCTCCACTGAGGGAAAGAACAGAACTGCTTCTGTCTCTCCTTCCTCAGGGCCCTCAGAGCTTGAATGTCCTCTCCAAAGGACAGGTATTTAGAGCTCTTTTGTGCCAAAAATTGCCTATGTAAGACACGTTTAGTCATGATAAGATAACTAGTAGTGCTTGTTACGATGACCAAATGTCGTTTTGGTACATTTGTGTCTAAATACATTAGCAATTAGGAATGTGTTTTTTATGAAACATCTTGGTGTAAGCAAAGGACACCCTTAAATGATTATCTTTAAACTACCATAAAAAGGACATGTATTCTGCCTTGGTTGCTTGACTTTTCCTCATTTAAACTATGACTCGAATCCTGATAGTTGGCTAGAAAATGAATAAATAGATGAATAGAATAGATGAAGCTTACGCCAACTTGGAGTGTTGCTAGGCAATATGTGTTGAAGACTGCTTGAATGTGAAAATTTGTTGTTGTGAAAAATATTCCTTTCTCTACACGAATATTTTTGGCAACTTGACATCTGAGTGATCAAACACTAGACAATTCTCTCCTCTTTTGTCCTCTGTGTCGTTGAAAGCGTCTGCAGTTAGACATGGTCCTAAGTAGCCTTCAGGATCAGAGCCATGTAGCTTCACTACTAGGTTACAGCAATTTTGGGGAAGTGACAGCCCTGGGACCCCCTCTGACACCCGCCATGTCTGCCCGGCCGCCCTCTTCATCCAGCTCTGTTGAGGCCTATGACCCTCTGCACTTGGCAGAGGTGCTGCTCAGAACCCTGCTCCTCAGCATTGGCTTTTACACGGTATGGAAAAGTGGGCTGTTGGCTTGAATTTTCATCATATTAAGCTCGTAGGTTTCCTGCAGTTCAGTCTTTTTGGCTGTTTTCCCAAATGTTTGGATATTTTGGTGCACATTGAAACGGAGCGATGCCTTCTGTGTTTGTGTGTGTTCATACAGGAGCGGGCATTTGGGGAGCTGGAGAAAAACAGTGACAAGCAGCTATCAAGTGATAGCCAGGGACAGACTGATCCTCCCTCTCACTTCCACCAGCTACTATCTGGTCTTCACAAACACCTGCTCGCACATTGCTACATCCATTCCGGCCCCGAGGTACACTGCAGAATCATTTTTCCCAGAGCTCTATTGGTCATGAAGTTGTGTTTGTGTTCACACTGATTCTGCTGTCTTTTAGGATGACAGCAGTGTAATGCTGCTTCGAGAACATCTTTACCTGCTGCTTCCGTGTGCTGCTGAGACACTCAGGAGATCCACCAAACTGTTGAAGGAGAGTTCCCTGGATAAACAAATAATCAAGAAGCTGCACAGTAAGAATAGCGGCAAAACAAAGAGGGTCTCCCTACGTACTCAACTATCCACATATTTTTTTTGTTGTTGTGTGATTTGTTTTATTCACTAAATATAAGTAAAATCACTTCCCAGACAATGTTTTTTTTTTTATTATTTAATGAAGACATAGATACAGGAAATATCTATACTGTATTCTGGGTTCTGTATACTAAAGACAACTTATTATTTATAATTTTCCAGTCAGGTCCACGTGTAAAGTTGGGTCAGCCAGTACTGAGGTGTCAGTTGGTCACTTGATGACAAGCACATATAAAATCCGTATTTAACCTTATACTTTGCTTCTATTTGTGTTGTTTATCTGTATTGCTCGGCTATTTTTATCAGTCACTCATCATTCCCCCTCTCTCGTCTCAACCCTTGTCCCAGTGGTGTTGTACAACTCTGTAGCTGGCAGCCTGATGTGCCAGGTAATGTACTCCTTACTGCTGCTACCCCTGGGCACGGTCCAACCTCTCCTGAGCCATTTGCTGGCCTTGTTGGAGCACCTCAATGATTTCAACAGGTTGCTGCCAGAGACCGGCCTTTTGGAGGAACAAGAACTAGGGATGGAGGCTCAGAAAACCTGTTTAGGTAAAACGAGTTTTGGTCAACTGGCTTGACGCATAGACTTATCCTCAATTACTGTTCTTAGTGGATACATCAGTGTCATAGTTAAATAGCGTTAGATAGAGTATTGATATTGACTGGTCTCACAATGAAAAGGGATCTTCCTTACAGATAAAAGTGAAGAAAACACATGCCTTGGACAGCAGCAACAGGAGGAGGAGTGCACGTGGGTTTGGCTGCTGGATCTGGAACGTTCCGTAGCGTTGGCAGTCGGCCGTTGCCTCGGTGGTATGCTGCAAGGCCCGCCGCCCTCACTTCAGGAGAAAACGTCAGAGTTCTGGCTATCAAATGTCCTCCTCAGAAACGGGCTTGAGATGGACTTTGAACAGCTGGGTAGGGATGAATACTGCTCGATCTGCATGCTTTCATATTTTTGCTAACTTTTTGGCAAACAGATTGCAACTGAATGCAACGTTCATTCCCAGTTTAATGTGGCCACGTTCTGTTTAGAACCACTAATAATAAAACCATATTGTTGGCAACATTACAGTACATGAAAGTTTGCCAGATAATGAGCAAAGAGGACTTTACAGAGACTTCTAATAAGTAAAGAGGAATGTTTTTTATTTTTATTTTATTAGGTTAGAGAAAGAGTGAGAGACAAAAAAAAGTTACCTTATTTTACCTGGTATTCATCTTAGACCACAGAGATAGCCTGGTGAGCATCTTTAGATAGAAGAAGGAGATATCATTTTATCATAAAAATTAAGGAAATAACTGTTTATTGTTTACTTTTCGTGTGTTCACGTGTCCCATGTCCCGTGTGATGCTTTTGTCCGTAGACTCTAGTATGGTATGGCTGACCGAGGTGGTACTGCTGGGCAGTAGTGATGCCAGGCTGTCAGAGCTCACTCTGAATGAGGAAACCAGGACTTTGCTGGAGCTGGCACTGGGAACTTCCACAGGACCTGCAAGTGGCCTATGGCGGAAAATGGAGGAGTATGCTCACAGCAAAGGTACTTTTAACTTGCATCTTGTTGCTTTGTGTGTATAAGTGCAAACCTCTGTTTGAAGGTATATAATCCAGGTGATAATAATTTGTTAAGAGAAATTATGATATTATGCAGCTGTATGTGTATATGTTGCTGTGATAATTGGAGCACATCATGGATGCATTCTTGAAATTCTGGTTGTGTGTTTTTCTTTGTTGTAATTGAGCTGTGTTGTTTTGCTGTGAGAGCAGAATGGGAGAGCGGAGGCTCTTCAGGCGACTGTTTGCTGCAGACTGTCTGTCGCTGCAGTCTGGCTGCTCTTCTGAAACACACTGGACTGCAGAACGAGGCCTGTTTGCAGGATAGGTCAGTAACATAAGTCTAATATTTACTGAAATGCCTGCACATTTTATAGTGAAACCCTGAAATGGCTACTTTTAGCAGTCACTTTTTTAAACAATTATGCAAGCAAATCATTATTGTGTAAGCTAAATACTAAAACTCCAGATCGCTGCTAATCGTCTGCTCTCCTTTGACACAGATATGAGCCATGCGAGATGCTGTTAGATGTCTATGAAACGGTTTATAAAATAAGAAGCACTCTATTGGCTCATAAAAACACTCCGAGGACGTCACAGGTGCAGACTGCTGCCAAACAGGTACTAATACTAAAATGACTCATGTTGAAATCAGATGAAATCAGACAGTGCAGCTTATTGTACTCCAGCATTCATACATTCTGTTCAAAGTGCCATATTCTTTCAGTCAATATTGTATTGAACATTTTTTTTTAAAATTGCAGACCGTTCAATCCCCCCAAAGTCCTGATGCAGACAGGCAAGAGCCGAGCACCTCGGTGGAGCAGGTGGGAAAGGATCATGAGCAGCAGCCAAGAGGTCAGTGTAGCCGGGAGGTGCAGGTGCCCCCAACCCCCACAGCAAACCACAATCAGGAAGAGGTTGCAGAGGAGGACCCATTTGGCAATAGCCGTATGTACCTGTCAGGTTAGGAATGTGCATCTGTATTTCTGCCCATCCTTTAGCAACATAAAAAAAAAAAAAGTTAATTAATAGGCAGACAGAAATACACAATACACACACATACACAAGTGCTCTACTCCTCAAGTGTCTTTCCTGTCTCTTTCAGAAGTCCTAGAATCATTCATGGCCACCCGCGAGGCCATGCAAGTACAGCAGAACGTGACAGTGTATGAATCCTTCGGCACTTCCACCCTCCCCAGCAGCATGGAGAGCCCAGTCAGCCCAGAGAGGGAGCTGGATCCCAAGCAGCAGTGGGACAAGCAGAGGGATTCTGAAGAAAGCGTGTCTTTTCCTGCTGCCTGCCATCTGGTGGTGTCCCGTTGTCTCTTCCTCCTGCTGGGGGTCAGGCCCGCTTGGGTGGAACCTAGCGAAAGGGAGACTAGCCAAGCTATGAACAACGGAGCAAGGTTTGTGTTTGGCAGCGTTTGCTTGTTTGGTTTATTTTTAGTGCAGTTGTGCTTTCTGTGAGCGCTTTCTGCGCTAACTGTAACTGCATCATATCCATTTTAGGAAATCAACAACAGAATTCTTCATGGCGTCTGTTGATTCTCGAAAACAGGTAAGTCTTGTATCGTACCAAAACGTGGCCCCACGCCTCTTTTTTTCAGCGCTAATGTAGTCTTTGCTGTCTTTGTCTTATTTAGTCTGACCAATCCAAAAACTCCTCGGGACATTCCAAGAATAAAATGGGTGAGTGGAATGCATTTACTCTTAAGTATGTGTGCAATTAATGAATTTCTTAAGATAAGTCATACCCTACAGCTCTGTGTGAAAGTAGTAGTTTGATTAGACGATCAATACCACTCCATGTCCGTCAGCTAAATGTAAGCCTTCAGCCAGCAGTCTCTTAGTGTAGCTTAGCATAAAGACTGGAAAGAAGGAGAAACAGCTATAGCCTGGCTGTGGCAACAACACAACTAAACCTACAGCATTTTCAGTTATTACTTTAATACTGTTTCATCCTAATCCTAAACAGTTTTAAATGAGTGTCCTATTGGGAATTTCTTACCTTCTGTTAGTGAGAAAAATCACACCAAGTGTTTTTTTTTTCCCATACAGCAGTTAACACAGAATAATTAACACTGTAAGAGGTGTTGAGAAATAATATCGGAAAAAAACAATAACGGCCTCAATTCTTCTGGTCTGTCTGTTCCAGGTTTGCCTCTGTGTTCTCTGGGCATCATGAAAGATGCTTGGGATCGCCTGCGGCAGTGTATCAGCCCAACCACCTCCCTGTCCCACTCTGGCAACAACACGTTGCCTATTCTTAACCAAGTGTTCCACTTTGTCTGTGGAAGCATGATCCACTTGCCATCCTCCTCACCGACGCTGCCGGGCGGACAGACTTGTAATCAGGCAGATCCGAAGGCTATTACTTTTGCTATACTGCAGCAGCAACAGAGGGCTGAGGTAACAAGGTTTTTCTTATTTTGCATGAGCAAACTGTTCATTATGACTGCTGAGGAATTAGAACTGCAGCTATTTGTTTAGTTATTGGTCTAAGTGCAGGTGGAAATGATTGAAATCCTGCCATGAAATGTGTTAAAATGGAGTGCTGTAATTTATTTGTGATGTTCCATACTAGCTAGCTAACTAATTAACTGTTCCTTTTGTTATGATCAGTTGCGTCTGGAGGCCTTGTGTCAGATGTCGTCCTTCCTGTCTAAGATGGAGGAGAAGAGCAGCGGGTTCACCGTCTCTCCTGAGTTTCCTGCATTGTTGCAGTCCGTGCAGCTTCAGTTCCTCTCTGGATGCTTTGCTCTGGGAACACAAATCATTGGCTCCCACTCTGGAGCTAATTATGAGATGCAGCATTACATGGTACATCTAGTAATCATGCTATCACAACATTTGTGCAGATGTTTATGATCAGCAAAGACGGAAAGAAAGGATGAATGAATATTTAATTCAAGCCAGATGGAGGGAGGAGAAACATTGATGTTTTTCTTCTGCGTTTACACGTTGAATAAGTTGCTCTCCAATGTCTCTTATCTCAATTCAGTCTGGTACGCATTCAGCTTCTCTGGATACACAAAGAGAGCTACAGTCTGCAGCTCACACCTTCTACCAGCAGGTGGTGTGTGTCCTCAAACAGAGGGCCATGTTGGAAAGAGAACATCCAGGTGCGCTTCTTGTTGCCCGCCTCGATGATTATTTTTAGCATCAGTTTTACTTAAGTGTGCATAAAGTTGATGTGTTGTGTTTTTCCCTTACCCAGGCTCCTGCCAGCATCTTCTCCTAGCCACGATGTTTGCACTGAACTTCTGCTACCAACCCGTGGACCTGGTGTTAGTCATCAAATGCGGCATCCTGGAAATCCTTTCCATGCTGACCAACAACAGCTGTGCACTGATGAACCAAGGCTGGTTTGCAGCTTCTACATCTGGATCCATGTTGCTAAGTGGAGCAGTTAAACTAGCCTGTGCTCGTCTGCTTCAGATTTTGACTGTGGCTGCAAGGTGCGAATGAAGATACTTTAAACTGCTGCATTACAGAGTGCTTTGTTTCTTCTACTACTTGACTAATTAAAAAAAAAAAACCCTGTGCTCTCAGCTCCTGTGAGGATTTGCTGCCCATGGATATATCCCAGGCTCTAATGGAAGTGATGTGTGAGCAGCTCCAAAATATCCTGTACACTTTCCACCAGCAGCAGACTGCAGAGAGAGGAACAGCTGAGAGAACAGATCTGGACTCCAACAGCAAAAGCAGAAATCTAACTGGTGCAAATTAAACTTCACTGAATACATTTTACATTTTACAATACTTTTTTTTTGTGTTTTTGTTTATAAGTATAGTTTCTTTCTGTGTTTGTCTTTTAGGAGTGGAAAGCAGCAAAGTGGTTGAATCTCAACTTGCAGATTTCTTGGTCTTTCTGAGACGTGTTCTGTCATTAAGAGTGATGAAAAGACTTTCTACTTTTGTCAAATGGATTGATCCACTCATGGCCATTATTTCACACAAGTGCTCTTCAGGTAAGGCAGTTTAAAAATAATTGAAAACTGTATTGATATTGTTTATGATGCATAACATAACAATTTACTTGTTACTCTACTCTCCTCTTTTCAGGATCTCCATGCTTCCAGAACCTTCGCACTAAGCTTTTGGCCTTCCATGTTTTAGAAAGACTTTTACCTGCGTGTTCTGAGCCCGTTCAAATACAACAGGTATGATGCTTAAGCAGACATGGATGCATTCACCATAAAATTTTACAGGCTGACAGAAGTGTTTGGTGAATTTCATGATGAAATGTTGCTTCTTTCTTCTCTCCATTTTCTCGTAGATTGTTAAACAACTCTTTCAGCTCTTGTCTGTTTATATGTGGAAGGAACCACTAGCTGAGAGAAACCACGAAGAGACACCTGAAAAACAAAAGAAGGTAATACAGCAGTGTTACTGTAAAGTACTATAACTGCATACTTTAAAGGCTTATTAACTTGTTACTACACTATATTGCTCTATTAGCAGCCTAATGAAGAACTAAATTTGACCAGTCACCTAGTGTTTACGATTAATAGGCCAGACAGTCTCCTTTTTTACCCAGCATCGGATTCACAGACTGTTTTTAGGTAACATTTTATAGGTTTGAGCTCTTCTGTAGCCTGCCGCCTGTCAGAGTAAAGGTTGTACAAAATCTTTCTGCAAACTCTTCAGCTTAAGGTTTGAGTTCCGTTTCACCGTGTTCACCCTGTTTTCTTTCACTTTCACAAATTAGTATTATCATCAGCTGCTTGTTGCTTAACAATTGAAAATGGTAAATGTATGCAGTACGCTGTGTTCAGGAAGAAGTGAAACTCCTGGCAGTAATGAAATTGAAAACAGCAGGGGTTCCCAATGGAACAGATGGGCCTGTTCACCGTGGTGGAAGGGAGGGGGGTGAGGGGGGCAGGACAGAAAAATAACAACAATTTTAATTAGCCTGAGATTACAAAGGGCAAGAATATAAGGTGTGATTTGCTAATTACTGATCATTTTGTACAGTGGAATGCTGCCAGACAGTTAATTAATTCAAATTGTTTTCAGACATCTGTAGCACTTTCATGTAATTTTGCGGTTTTCAGGCCTTTCACATGTTAGTGGCATTCGTAATTTTAATCAATAATGTGTCTGATTAGCACTTTATGTTGACTGTATTGTGTAACGACGTTTCATGTGTATATTTATTCAGTTCTATTGTTTATTTATTCAGTTGATGTATATATGTGTATATAATGTGTGTATGCATCATATAGATGTTTTTTTTGTTTCTTTTTATCTCATGTTTTGCAGAATCCTGGCAGCTATGATGAATGTATTCCTATTGGAGATTTTTCCTTTGACCCACACAAGATAATCTGCTGTTCCCTGGAGAGTGGGAACATCCTCTCCCATGGCACAGGAGGTAAAGGTTACGGTCTGGCAACCACCGCTATCACGTCCGGCTGCTTTATTTGGAAGGTAAAGACTGGTGTCTACATAAAGACACTCACACAGAGTTTAATGCTGACACGTGCTGACGGAACATGTTTAATAACCTGATGAACGTCAAACGTTTCTCCTCAGTTTTACATCACCAAAGAGAACAGAGGCAACGAGGGCACGTGTATTGGTGTTTCACGCTGGCCGGTCAGAGATCACAACCACCACACCACCACCGACATGTGGCTGTATCGTGCCTATAGTGGCAACCTCTACCATGGAGGGGAACTGGTCCGCACACTTCCTTCCTTCACTCAGGGCGACACCATCACCTGCATCCTGGACATGGAGGCTCACACCATATCATTTGCAAAGAATGACAAGGTCTGGCCAAATATTCACAATCAGTGTCCCGAGGGGTTTTACTCTTAGTGACTGATGTGTTGATGTGCAGTCTTTGTGTTTTGTTTTTTGTTTTTTTTGCTAGGAGCCAAAGTTGGCATTTGAAAGTGTGGTGGCCTCTGAACTGTACCCCTGTGTGTTGTTCTACAGCAGTAATCCTGGAGAGAAGGTATTTGATATACTGTTAATTAAATGTTTTTGAAATGAATGATTTTCGGAAATTTCACACGTTTTATTTCAGTTTTGCAGCACAACAAAATTGCGCCTCTGTGCTGTATTTCTCACAGGTGGCACTGCGTGACCTCCAGATGCGAGGCATGCCCAGTAATCTACTTCCTGGGGAGCCTCTCTGCAGCCCTCGGACCACGGTGCTCCTGGAGTCAACAGTGCAGCTCCTCCGCAGGCTCCATCAGTGCGACCAGTGGGCCTCGCACATCAACCAGTACATCCATTCTCACCTGGAGCTTATTGGTCCCCTGCTGAAAGAGGATGACTGTTCAGGTCAGACGTTCAGGCAGCTTTGACAGTGGTCACTCATTGACACGTTCAGCCTGCCCTCTTGTAAATACACCTTTTAACTTTGATAGCACAGAAAAACTACATCTACAAATCTACAAAAATACATTTATTTTCAAAATCACATATACTTTTCTGAATGTTTTTGAAGCCAGAAGATCGTGCTTGCTCTTGCTGGCAGGTCTGCATTGCATAACCAACAATATTTTACACACAACTGTCTTCTTAAATGTGCACTACAAATATCTATTTTATTATATTATTATTTTTTGGATGGGATTTATTGCCTTTTATTAGAGAGTGTTAATGCCGAGGTGACACGCGTGAGAGAGAAAGAGAGAAAGGTCCCTCGGCCAGATTTGGACCGAGGAGGCTGCGGCTCACGTTCTGCGGCTCACGTTCTGCATCTTAACACCTAAGCCATGGGGGCACTCCAGTATTAAAAAAGCTTTGCTCTCAATTTACACCTTGATGTGCAGACTTTACTTGTCTGAGAAGAGAGCAGATACTTGATCTGAGACTGGTGCACATATATATTCTGAGACTGCTAAAGCTAAGTTGAGTCGCACTGGCAGTTTTGCACTTACTGTCTCTAAATATCTGATGGTACAGTACATGATGAAATGTATCAACCTATCACATTTATGCACAAATGTATTAATAGTAATTTCAGTATTCCAAAATCCTCACACGAAGTTGCCTTCGCAAGGAAACTATAAGGCAAGTATAACCTCATGAATCTGATCCTAGTCAGTCAGATTTGTGGGACAGGCCCTCTCTGTCATAGTTGGTATGTATTCATCTTTTTTTTTCCACCAGCATCTCCGTCACAATAGATATAGTACCCTCCATGGTGTACGCTGTTAAATTTTTTCTTTGACCAAATTAGGTTTCACGTTATAACAATTCCCTGTCAATCACAGTCCAGCTGCAACTATGGAAAAGACATGAACAGCTGATCTAAAGAACAAATAGATAAGACTGTGTTGGATTTAGTATATATATTGAAAGCAGCGGATGAGGTTCATGAAATGCATTATCCTTATAAAGGATACATTCTTCACGGCTATTTCTCATTACTCTTTGCTCACTATGAACTGCCCTACATTCTCCTGTAGGCCTCAGTCCCACGCACTTTGAGAAGGAAGAGAATGAAAAAGGCGGTGACGACACAGGGGAACTGTTGGCACATCGTCGATCTCTGTCGGAGGCCAAGCTGACTGCTCTTTGCACTGAAGTGTGGCCAGTATTAGCCCTGATTGGAGGGGTGGACAATGGTCTCCGGGCTGGAGGTCTGTGCCTGCACAAGTCCAGCGGGCGTAGGGCCATTCTGCTGGGAGTCCTGAAAGAAGGAAGCTCCCTGGCCAAGCTGCAGTGGGAGGAGGCAGACCTCTCCGTCAGGTATTACAAATATACATATATTTACATGCTCACTTATTTATTACAGAATGTCTTTGCATCTTTTTCTGAAATGATGATTCTCATTAACTTCCATTAAACAATTCTTATATTTTTCTTGTCTTGGTCCTTTCAGCATGTTTATTACACTGTAAAATTATTTTCTGTTAGTGTTTCTTTTTCCTCCTCTGTAGTTTGTCTAACATTTTACTTTATTTTCATCATTTACCCACCTGATCTTACTTTCTTCTTGCTTCTTCCTCTTCATTCTTAAATCCATTAATCGCTGTTGAATCCGTCCCGGTGTCACTCCATGCTGTATCTGTGGGTTCTTCCCATCCATCGCAATAACTAAGCTCCATGAATTCTTGGTCACCCAGCGACACGCCGATCATCTCATTGGAGCCCTGTGACATATCCTGCTGCGATGTCACCCCACTTGGAGGCCTCAAGCCGACGGTGTTGTTAGATCTGATTTATTTGATGGGGCTGCTGGAAGAGCAGGGGTGGCTGGGGGTTCATCCCGCCCCCAAAAGGAAATACTCAGAGGAGAACACGAAAGAGAGTGAGATGCAGTGTCAGGATGAAGACATGTCAGCTGACATCAGGTGGCTGACCGAAGATGTGGGGAAGAAGTTTAAGGATCAGAAGGTGGAAACAGACCTCTTCCCACAGTCCTCAACTAAAGATGCCACAAAGATAGACCATCATCAGGAGTTGACCCCTACCCAAACAACCCAAACGTCCAAAGTCGATGCTTTTGCCCTTGAACTGAGGGCAGTTAAAGTGTCATACCTTCTCATTGGAGCCCTGAAATCCCTCACTGTCATTTTTAGTTGTGAGAAACTCTCCGATTTGCTCCTAGTGCCTAAACATGACCCTTCCAACTCCTCAATGACTCCCCTGTCCAGCCCAAACCCCGACCAGCCCAAGGCCAGCAGCAAACAATGGGATGAGAGTGCTGAGCTGAGATCAGTGCTGCAGTATGTGGTGCAGAGCATGGTGAAGTGGGCAGTCAGGCCCTGTCCCATCAAACAGAGCGTGTCTCTTGCTGACCTGGAAAGGGCTCAAGTCATGATCTACAAAGGAGCCATTAGCAGACTGCAGGAGGACAAAGAACACAAAGGTATGAAGATGTATGGAAGTTATTTTAGTTAAATTATTTATTGCAGACTTACTGTCCTGTTAACAATTTAGTTGTCAAACAGCTAATTGTTTCAATTAGTTGCCAGTTTGCTTATGTAGACTTGTAACCTGACTCAGACTTGTCCTCAAGGACTTGGGAGTTAAAACTGCTTTTTTTTTTTTTTGTGGCATTCGTTGTCGAAATAAAATCTAGAATATAATTATTCATACTGGGTGTGATTTAACCGTCTGCTTTCCCTTGTCCTTGCAGAATCTGGCCACCACTCGTCTCAGCCCATTTCCAAGTCCTCCAGCTCTGTCTCCTTGTACAGCGCAGGTTCAGATGGCACTGCCATCTTTGGCCAATCAAACCGAGCCTCCGCCTCATCCTCTAACACTGACTTGGCATCTTCCCTGCCAACAAACCTGCAGGCAGATGGCCTGGATAATTTCAACCCTTTCTTTCCCATCAGCCTCCTCCAGTGAGTATAAACAGGGGTTAATTGCAAATGGTTTGGTTTAACCATTCGTTGAGTAGAATCATGTTGAACGGGCACAAACACAATAATTAGAGCTTGTTGTTACTTATTACTACAGACCTGTATCTCTTGGCAGCAGCAGCTTTTCTGAAGTCCAGGGAATGGGTGAGTTAGGATGTATATGAAAGAAGAGCGTGAAGATTCTGCCTGCACCGTCTTTAACCTAAGCTGCAGCTCTGCCTGCTTGTTCTTCTCCTAACCCAGCCAGCTGATAGCGTCAGTGTTATTCCTGCTTTCAAGAGGCAAAGCAAACAAACGGCTTCAGTGCAGAATATAAAATTCGAGCCCTTCAGGGAGGAGAGTTTTGACAGGAATAGTACCAAGCCTTTTTGCCAAAGACTCTCTCACAGTACCAAGCACATTTTGTACCATCTACAAATACCTGGCTTGAACACTGAGATTCAAATATCTGACATATGGGGATACATGCTTGGTTATTATGGTTTTTACTGTAAAATCGGGTTAAATAAAGCTCACCGTATTCCTTCATATTCTTTATTATATTATAATACATATTATATAATATATTTAAGATGTTTGGTCAAAATTGAAAACTGGCAGTGTAGCACCACTTGCACTGTGTTATCATTACTGTATATACTGTATCTTCACTCCCTTTAGGCACATGGTGTTAACTCGGTTCCCTACGCTTACCGGCCTGGTTAGCACTGCCCCCATGCTGCACCCTTGCTTCAGCGTGGCCAGCTCTGCTTCTTGTGATGCCTTCACAGAGCAGCAGACTAGCTTCATGGAACCAGGTCCCTGCAGCACACAGGCCAGAAGCAGCCTGGGTAAGAACAAGTGCAGAGACGTTAATAGGGGAAAAGCTGTTTGATATCAGCCCAAAGGAAAGAAAAGAAAAATGATCGAATTAAAATGTCTCTGTGCGATACACAACTTGTTTTGTTAAAGAGAATACAGTTGCTAATCGTTGCAGTCTTTCAGGTCAGTTTTTAACTTTTTCCCCATGCTGGCTTCATATTCCAACGTGTTACTAATGTCATTTGAAAATTAAGTAAAAAGAGTAAAGCAGATTTCTAACTATTCGGTGGGAACTGTGTGTCTCTTGCATGGTCTTCTATGTTCAGCTATTTGTCACCACTGATCTGCTGCTCAAAACAGCATGTGTTTTGCACTGACAAATATGATATCTTAACTATCAAACGCATGCATGACATAATTTGTGCACTCACATGCTTGAATGGCACCATTTTTCCATCATCAGTTATGTTGGTGTTATTTTCGAAGAGGTCTGGGAAGTGCATTAAACTCAAGGTCATTGCTCTGACTTTCACATCTTAGGACACATTTGGATTAACAGAGAAGTTAAAGGTTTAATCATTCATTGTGAATGTAAAAGCTAAATTGAAGAGTTTTACAGGGTCTGCTCACCAATAAAGCTAAACTAGGAGAAAGAAATAAACGGGACTGTGAAAATATTTGATTTAATTTGACAAATCTTACTACACACATGAAAATTTCAAAATGGAGCTGTGGGCTTGTTTTTGTTTTCTGTTTTTTGTGTACTTTTCCTTTTCTCCTCAACCACCAGAACGGACACAAATGTTTGTCACCAGTCGGTTGCTAGAAATGGGATTCTCTATGAGACATATCTACTGGGCCATGGAGGCAGCAGGTACTGCTTTGTGGATTGTGTCGCTCATTTGTTTTTCCTTCATGTGCTTTCTATTTGAAACATTTGTCCTTCACCGTGTGCTGCAGCCTTTTTGTAGTATTTGGTATACAGAGGAATCTAGTTTCTGAATGGGGGGGGGGAATTCATCATCTTCCTTAGATAGAAGAATCTAAAAATATTAGTTTTGGGATTACTGTAACACTGTTACTTACTGTATGGTGGAGTTCTAGCCTCTAAAAAGCTTTGGCTAAAGTTCCTACATCATGTTGAATTTCAAATCCAAATCCAATTTTCACTATAAAATGTAGGACATAGAATATACCGGCTCCCAAGACTTCATCGTGTGGCAAAAGTGAACGAATTCTGATTCTTTACTCATGTATGACACAGATCATATATGTGCTACAGGCAAGTGAACAAGAGAAGATATATGGATACACATTTATGCATTGCACCACTTGTAATCACATAAACCTCCACAAAGGCCTTCCCTCACTTACGATTTCACACACTTTCACAGAGCAGATGTGCCAGCATGACCTCAGGCAGCTCACAGAAGTGTGATCATCAGGAGATGATGTCCGACATGAATTAGCAATGCAGCACTCCAATATCCATCTTTTCTTTTTGAACTCTGACAGTTCAACTTCCCTGTGGTCCCTCCCAGATGTAGCAGGTGACCTGGACTCTCAAACCATTGAGGTGTTGGCCAGCTGGATGCTAGAGCACCCCTTGACTGAGGAGCAGCAGGCAGCTGAGTCATCTAGACCAGAGGGTGCGCCTGACACCCCGTCACCAGATGGGCCAGAGACGGTACAGTGTCCTGAGCGTCCCACCAGCCAACCAACTGAAAGGTCAGGGATTTGAGGGAAATGCTAACATTTGTCAGCTGTTACCGGCAGTATGGTATTATCACAGCGATAAACAGAACCAGAAGAATGACGGACTGTTTGTTCTTTTGTTTATAGTCTGTTGCCAGGGCTCGACTGGATAGAGAGGGAGAACTTCTTGGATGTCCACCTCACTAGGAACAGACCTCCTCCAGCACGCCGGCGACGCTCAGGCCCGAGTCAGAGGACTTCCTTCCGCAGGGCAGGTCAGAGTCACAGGATTGAACCAGAAATAAAAGGTGTACATCGAAGCTGTTAGATGGTGTGTTAGTTGAAAAGCAGACACATGCAGGTTTCAAACTTCCGTTATCTGACCCAAATATTAAACTGTGTTGTGACTCACAATGAAAGCCTTCAATAAATTTGATTTCTTTTTGCTGATTTAAAATTCACACATGTACTGTACTCTTCACTGTGCATCTTTCATTTGAAGCAAACATCCTCTTTTTAGACTTGCCGTCGCCCAACCCCCTCCCGCAGCTGTACCAACAACACACATCGGTGGGCGATTGGCCAGAGCAGGTGGAGTTTCATCCCTACTCCGCTGAAGAGGAGTCAGAGTTAGGCTACATGGATGACCCATACCATGAGGAGACTTACGAGGACCTGCTCACCCCTTCGTTCTTCAGCTTGGAGAGAGAGACCCTCCAGATAGTGGAGGTGAAACACAAAACATAATGATAATGTAAGCCTGTCCTCTCATAGACCCTCTTACTCGAAATATGATCCCTCTTATTATCCTCGTTTTAGGCCGGAGAAGAACACAGTCAGATGGTTAAGTGTGAGCTGTGCAACACTCTTACCCTGCAATTTAACAATCACATAAAGCGGCGCCACCCAGGTTGCGGTCAGAGTGCTGCCCGTAAGGGTTACGACAGCACTGGGGCCTACGTGGATGTCTGGTTCAAAGGGGAGTGTGGCTCCAACTTTCCCTTTTACCTCCTCTGCAGTTCCTGCAGGGAAAAATATCTGGCTGCAAACTTGAATGACCCAGGTTCTAAATATGAGAGGTATGGTACTGTGGATAATACAGGAAATGATAGATGCATGCATCACACCACACATAGCAACCAATATTAGTGCCTCTAGATTGCCCTGTCAGATACCTGTCTAAAACCTCCTTTTGCTTCAGGATTAAAGGTCTGACATCTGATTTGATTGGCCACCTGGACAGCACTTCTGATGGTAGGGAAAGTCAGTTCATGTGAGAATCGATCTTAAAAATGATTTCACAATAAGTTTAAATATGAACGGTGCTTTTGTTTGCTCAGACGATTGGGAAATGAGCCACCAAGATGAGTGTGACACAGACAAGCTGACAGGACTGGAGGACTTTGGGCTTTTGCTGAGACCCCTGGGGCTGACTGAAAAGAAGCTGGTGCCAGACCCCATCGTCTTCACTGAGCCAGATCCCCTCGGAGCCCTGGTTTACAGCTCAGCTGACCCTACGAGAGCAGTGGCTCCCAAAGGTATTATGGGCTTTTGTAAGCTAATTTGTAGTAAGAAATATAAGGATTTGTAAGGATTAGAATGAATGGCAACATAAACTTCTTAATGTGAACAAAATACAGACTTAGGCACGAGTCCAAATTGTCCTAGCATGCTATCCTTTAAGTCTTTTAGGCTTTAAAAAAAGATGCATAAATGCGATTTTCCACCAGTCACCTGTTTTGCAGATCTACCTGACAGCGTAACACCAAAACCAACAATTGGTTCCACAATTAAAATTCTGTTATCTGGACACCTCTAAATATTAAATATACATACAGGGCATTAGGTTGCAATCACTCGCTAGCTCACTTTCCTCTTGTTCATGTTGCAATGAATGCTTCTGTAACTTCATCTCTGATGAAAGATTTAGCCCACTTGTTGTAACACACACCCACATTCCCTCTGTGCCTGTTGGCAGCAGCAAGGTCCAACCACGGCCAAACCTACTGCAGCAAAATGACTCATCACTCATTTTTCATTGCTGGGCATCCGGAACGCACACACAGTACTCCCAGTTGTCCCACAGGATTCCAGCATTTTGACTTTTTTGAACGCTCACATCAGATGGATAAGCATGGCACGCTTTAAAAATGTGAGCAAGCTGTAATAGAATATATAAAAGCGTAAGAGATGACTTTTGATACTTGTTTTTCCTCACTAGGGAATGCCCTTGTTGAGCAGAAGCCCTCCCTGAGCCTCGGACAGCAGGCAGTATCACTGAGGGACTCTCATGATAGACTCAAAGCTTTAAGAAGAGTCACCTCCACGGCCCAGATCCTGCTAGCTTACAGCATGGTGATGAGAGCACTGGCTCAGACTGCCTCCAGGTACATTTGTCCACAATACAGCCTAGTTGTCTTTTTTGCTTCACTGATTCATCGTGTTTTTAAGAGTCTTCTTTTACATTCCTCTCCAGTGCATCAGTGTGCAGCCAGTCTAACGGACTGGAGTCCTTGGGTCTGGCAGATATCCGTATCCTGGTTCGTTTAATGACTCTATCAGCCGGGGGCAGGGCTCACACCTGTGTGGACAGACAGCCAGGTGTGAAGGGCGTGGCGACAGAGCGCAACAACTCCACCTGCCTCAGCTTCCTTTCCTCAGCCATCGGCAGTGTGGTGTCGCACAGCCCTGCAGCTTACAGACAGCTGGTGGAGATATGCACGCAGGTGAGGTTTGAGATAATCTCAAATCTATACCACACGAACTATATCGCTCTGTCAGACCTGCACAATCACGCATCACCAATGTAACTGCTAGAAACTGGATGAAAAGTCTAAAAACTGAATATTTGTAATATTACTGCCTGTAGGACCTGATGGCAGCAGCTACAGGGGTTAACATTGGGGCCATCAGTGACCCACAGCAGAGAGGATGTCTGAACTCCAGTCTGACAGCCCAGGCAGCCCAGCAGCAGAAGGACTACAATGAGCAGACACCGCCTACATTTCTGGTCACACAAAGTCTGGTGTCCCTGCTCACTGAAAAGGGTGTTCACTGTTACAGCCCGGACAGAGCAGAACATGAAGCTAATGGTGAGAGAACGTAGTCAATTAAGTAGTTGTGCTGTTACGTATAATCATTTGTTACAGCGTTTGAAATCTTGTGAGTTTATTATTCACAGTAGTGGTGCTCTGCATGTACGTCTGTTGGATCCAGATGCAGGAAGCCAAGGGGTGTCTTCTTCGTCCTTGCCTCCTTCCCCTTTGCCCCATCTGGGTGCCAGAGTGGGACCCCTGGAGCTGGCTAATGCGTTGGCAGCATGTGTCCTGTCTGCCAGGCTGACGAGTAAACACCGCCAGTGGGCAGCACAGCAGCTGGTGCAGGCCCTGGCTGCCACGGGAAGGGACACTCCTAATCGGCCCCAAACATACAGTGACCTGGCTGGTGACTTGCGCAAATGTCCTCTCAAGAGGCTGGAGGGACATTACAACAAGGTGAGGGACTCGCAATGTAATCTGCAACGGCCATTTTGTTAACGTTATGCCCCTAAAACAGTCCTGCAAGACAGTTTCAGTGGCACTCTTTGGAAAACATTCTCTGAGCATGAAGGTTTCGAGTCACTGGCACATTTCCGCAATAATTTGGTGAGTTATTTCAGAACATATCATGAGGGGTGAAATGTAAACGCTTTTCCGTTATTTCTGCTCTGTCCAGGTGACCAGCTGTTCCTGGAACAGTGACCAGAGTTTGCTGGCTACATGCTCTCAGGACAAGGTGGTGCAATTATGGAGCATCAGCCAGGGCACTGTGGAGCTACAGACCACCTTCTCCTGCATTACCAGGTTTTTTCTGCTTGTTTCTCCATTGGCTAGTCGATGTAAGGCAAGATTAGCCTAGTTTTAGCATTTATTACTACATATTTTGAAAAGTTGGCATGAACATGAACACACCTTGACATTTCTATGCTATGCAAGATTACACATGCAGTAGTTCTAAGCTTCTCATTCCTCTGACTCTCTTTCCAGTAAGACGGACAGGTCAAGCAGTGAGAGGGCCGGTAGATGTCATCACATGTCTCCTGTATACTGGAGCACAGGGGGAAACTTTCTGGCTGCCCCAGAGAACAAACACATCAACATCATGAACATTAAAGGTAAGTCTGGCTTTATGTCTGGCATATCTCTAATTTCATACCTACCATGAAAAAATGCTCCAGTTGATCCATTGTCTTGTCACAGCTGTCAGTGTAATAAACTCTTAGCAGTGTAACAAAACAAAATGTTGTAGATAAATTTGATGTGTGATAGATGTTACTTCCTGTTAATGCCAAAGTGCTTCAGTGATGTAACCAATGTAATCTTGGAGTTTGAAGTCTTAGGAAGTTACTTAAAGATCTTCTCTAGCGTGTTCGAAAAATGCAAGTTATGCAAGTGATGTACCATGAAGTAAAGCACAGTTTTGTGTTGAGGGGGACTTAAGAGAGCGCTTAATATTTTTCTGTAACTTTACAGGATCTCACTGCCACGTGGAGGCTCAGATGTCCCGGGTCACAGCCCTCTGCTGGGCTCAGGCCTTCAGCTTGTGGGTTCTTGACCAGCCGTCAGCCTGTAAAAACAGACCTGCTGAGAGCCTGCTGGTGGGACGGCTGGATGGCTCCCTCTGCTGGCTGCAGGTCACAATGCAGGAGATCGACCTGCATGTGAAGAGCACCGAGCTCACCCATTGCCACCGGAAAGAGTGTGAGGAGATGAAATATTTTTCACGAAACATACTGCCAGTTATAACTGCTGAAGTGACACACGAGGATTTAATCAAGTATGTTTTTCAAAATGTCTGAACTGTTGGTTTAAGAGAACGATCTTATCCTCTGATCTCTCCTAGCTCCCCAGTGTGTTGCCTGGCACAGTGAGGACAAGCCTTTTGCAGTGGGGTATCCCAATGGAAAGATACTTTTGGCCACAACTGAGACGTATGAGAACGAGCAGCCTGTAGCTCTGTCTGTCTTCCAGGTTTGTTTACACAATCTACGCTCACTTTAATTGCAGTGTGCTGAAGAGCTCAACAAAAAAGACACTCTTGTATCTGCTTCACACCCAAGTCAGTCTAGAGAAGCGATTTTCTTTTCACATAGAATAAGGTCCTACTCTTTTATTGATCACTCTCGCCCTCTTCACTCTACAGGATAGTGTGACCTCTCTGAAATGGGACCCCACAGGACACTTGCTTCTGTGTTTGGGGAGGTCAGAGGTAGTGAAGATACTGGGACGCTCCGGGGGCACGTGGGTGACCTTCCACTCGCTCATTCACCCCAGCACTGTTAACGTCGCTGAATGGTGCCCACTCGCTGGCAGAGCGCCCGATCCCAGACTCATGATGGCTGCGTGAGTTGACATAACTATTTCTTCTCTAAGTCTATTACTTGCCAGTATCCTTTACTTAAAAATAAGACTTTTAACTGTGCTACAGTACAAAGAAAGAGAAGTACAGCTGCACCAACAATAATTTCAAGTTACTTTAATGATTTGTGTGTTGTAGATTCTCTTTTAATTTCCTCCTCTCTTTCTATAGAGGCTGTCAGAATGGCTCTGTGCATGTCTGGACACTGCCACAGGGGGGTACTGTTGTTTCATTGCCAAACAAATTGAACGTCCCTCTGAGCCAGGATAAAAGCACTAATGTGAAGGTCAGTTCGGATCTACTGCTGGAGTTTGTGCATTCCTGATTGTGCTAGAATCTTGACATTTTGGTATAGTAGCATCTCACAGGATTTTCTGTGCCAGTTGTAAGTATTCATCCAGTTTCTCTTTCTTTTTACAGCAGGAGAGTGCAAAGTGTGTGTTTGTACTTCATGGCCACATCACAGCAGTGAAGACCCTTTCATTTTGCTCCAGTGGACTGGCTCTGGTCTCTGGAGGGATTGGGGGGCTGCTCAACATCTGGTCCTTACAGGTCAGCAAACAACATTCTCAGCTGCTGCCATTTCTTGACCTGACGTCAACAGTACCAGAGAATTAAGCTAGTATTGTGTGTTAATTAATATGAATCTGCCAGGAGTCTCATTTCATTCTCATCTTTCAGGATGCTTCAGTCTCACAGACTGTTACAGGTTTGGGTTCAGTCGTCAATACTACCTGGATACCAAACTTGGGTGTAGCCGCCTGCTTTGGGAGGTCGAAGGTAATTTGCTTCACTCATAACTACGTTTAACAAGAAAACACATCAGCATACTTCCCAAGATGTTGATTTTTTTAGGGTAGTCAGAACATCACAGTTTTTTCTTCATACCTCTCATAATGTTTACAATACTAGGTTCAGTTCAACAGCTGATGTAACCTGTGTCATTTCACATTTATGTTCTGTCATTGTTCCCTTGCCAGGATGTTTTGTTGATCTGCTGCACCCCTGACTGGATCAGTCAAAATCACGTGCTAGCTTCCTGTCGTATGGTCCTCAGAAGCCAGAACATCCTGGGTCTAAATCGGGCACCTTGTTTGGCCGTCTTCCTGGAGAGGCTGCCCTTGCTGTTGCAGGAGCAGTACAACTATGAGCGGGTCATTACTGAAACTATTTTCTGAAGTCATTTTTGTGTCGCTTTGCGAGCCAGCTTCAGCTGACTTTGAATTTCTTGTGTCAACGCAGAGCCACGTGGCAGCCGGTGACCAGCTAGTCCACAGTGCCTTCCTGCAGAGCCTGGCCTCCTTGACTGTTGGTCTGTCCCTAGAGAAACACCTGTGCCGTTACCCACGTCCCCCACACCACACCAGTCCTGATGCCCACTCCTGCCCATCAGAGTGGAGCTGGCTCGCCACTTACGCCACTACTGTCCGCAGTGCCGAGGCTATTGCCAGCGGTACTGCCTTCCCAGAATCCTTCATTGTTTCAGAGTTTCAGGAGGTGGATGATGCTGAAATCACCAAGGCACTGGTGAGTAGTGACAATCCTCTTTGTGCCATTGTTTGTTTCTCCATTGTATGCATCTACTGAGAATATGAGTCTTCTGATTGTAGGACAACAGTAAGTGGAGCTTCAGGATGGATGAGCAGCTGATGTCATGGGCCACCACCAGGCCAGAGGTAACAGCTTAGCCATCTAGATAGAGTACACTATACACATGTTTTAACAAATGCTAAGCAAAATGGAGATGAATTCTCTTTAAATGTACCTTCTGCATAATTAGATAAGCACATCCTTTCGCTGGATTGTGTCACTTTAACTTTTATTTGCTGTGTTTTTCAGGACTGGCAACAAGGGGGGAAGAGTGAGGTGTACTTGTGGGGAAACGGACGTTACGGGCAGTTGGCAGGAATGGGAACCAACCTCATGATGCCCACTCTTGCACCCTCTCTGTTACAAACACAACAGGTAGTGACTTTAACACTTGGGACAAAGACTTTGCCCTTTGACTGTGACTGCTTTCTAATTTTTCTTTGCCTTTGTCTGTGCTTTCATTGTCATTCAGGTTGTGTGTGGGCAGAACTGTTCCTTCCTGGTTCAGTCCAATGGGACGGTACTGGCAGTAGGAGAAGGACAATATGGCAGACTTGGCCAGGGGAATTCGGATGATCTCTACGTCCCCACTATTATCTCTGCTTTTCAAGGTACAATATTCCTAAATTGTGAATTGCCTAAAACATGTTCTTATGGCATGTTCTTATCCACAATAGATGGTTGCAGTTTAATGTGGTAGCTGTGTTACTTTTATAAACTTGAGCTTCACTGACTCTTTGATCTGTGGTTAGGGTATGTGGTGACTCAGCTGGTGACATCCTGTGGATCCGATGGACACTCCATGGCCCTGACTGAGACCGGGGAGGTGTTCAGCTGGGGAGACGGAGATTTCGGAAAGCTGGGCCACGGCAACAGTGAAAGGCAGAGAAGACCCAAACAGCTAGAGGCCCTACAAGGAGAAGACATTGTTCAGGTAGAGATAAACCAGCCTCAAGATCTCACCGATGTCATTGTGGGTTTTTTTGCTGTATTTTTTGAAGGAAAGTTGCATGAACCAGCCACTGTTGCCAAACAAACTAAATCTGAAGTTGAAGAGAAATCAATTTAACCTTTTTTAAAAAAAAAAAACATTTATGACTTTTCTTTCTCTTCCCAGCTCGCTTGTGGTTTTCGGCACTCAGCCGTGGTGACAGCAGACGGGAAACTGTTCACCTTTGGCAGTGGTGAATCTGGTCGTCTGGGTCAAAGGTCAACATCCAACAAGATGCTGCCTGAGAGGGTGGCAGCGCTAGAGGGATATCATGTGGGACAGGTAAGAAAGACACTGTTTGTTTTCAGTCTTACACTTGCGTGGCGATACCGTCTCCACAGTGAAATCAGATAATTGATTAAAATATAAGTAAACAAAGCTAACTGTGTTATCTCTCTCAGGTGTCGTGTGGCCTCAACCACACACTAGTGCTGTCACTTGATGGCATGGTTGTGTGGGCATTTGGAGACGGAGATTATGGCAAGCTGGGCACAGGTTCCTCTACAGCAAAATACTATCCTCAGGTAAGTTTACAAAGGCTTCAATGTAGGAATCCTCAAAATATAAAAAAAACACACCATTTTGTTGTATTTATTAAGCTATTTTAATTTTAACTGAGTGCTTTTGTAGAATATTGATGAAATATTATTTTTGGCTGTTCCAATTTGCAGAAAGTGGAGCAACTTTGTAACAAGGGAATTAAGAAGGTCTGCTGTGGAACTCAGTTCTCGGTTGTGTTGGCCTGTGATGGACATGTTTACACTTTTGGACAAGGTACATTTTATTGTGAAAATGTCTGAACTACCACATTTTCAACCATTTGAAAATGTGGTTGTTGTACTCCTTTTTCCTTTTTTAAACACTAAAACACAAATTCATGAATAATGAACCTAGTTTGTGCATTTGTGTATACATATTGTAATCAGTATTAAGTGGTGCCTTAATGGTGTATTATTTTTGATCATCTGAATTTAAATAAGTGGATATTTAAATAGTTTAAAACAAATTGGTTTTCGGGTCACAGCATGCAGCATTTCTGAAAAAATCAACAGTGTTGATACTCAATTCAATTTATTTGGCACAGTTTGAAAGCTGATTGCTGAAATAAAATTTACAATATTATTGTCTTATTTTTCTTTCACACTCATATATGTAAACGTGTTACTTTGCTTCCTTGTGTTCATCCTTCAGAGCGTCTGATCGGCCTGCCGGACTCCATGCTGAAGAATAAATCCAACCCCCAGGTGGTGCCGTCTCTGGAGGGCCTGTTCATAGAAGACATTGCTGTGGGTTGCGAACATGTCCTCGCTCTGTCTTCCACTGGAGACGTCTACGCCTGGGGCTGCAACAGCGAGGGACAGGTAATCAGATACATCCTCTGTTACAAAGTGATACATTTTAACAATCTGAAGTCTGCTTTCAGTGCAGATCAGAGGCACTCTAAATCCTGTGTTGTTGTGTTTTATGTTTGTGTTCCAGCTTGGCCTTGGACACACCAACCCAGTGAAGGAGCCTACACTCATTTCAGCTCTAAAGGGGAAAAACATCAGACAGATTTCCGCTGGCCGCTGCCATAGTGCTGCGTGGACCACCCCTTCTACCTCGATGAAAAACTCAGGTAACACACACACAGTCCTACAGATGCTCGCAGCTGTGATCCATGAACAAATGCACTCACATATGTTGCCCTCATCTCCAGGTGGCCCTGGAAATTTCCAGCTCGGCCTTCCCCAGTCAGTCCCTCCCCAGTACAACACTCTGAAAGACTGCAACCCTGATGTCCTCAGCATGCGCCTCAGGGTACTCTACAACTTTTCTGATCTCATGTACAAGTCCTGGAGGCTCCTCAACCTTGACACCAAGAATCCGGTAATCTCTGATCCCGTCTTCTGCCATTTTCAATATATCAAAATAGAAAACAAATTCCTGCTAATAATCATGTAGCTGCTGCTTGATAGTCTTCTCTCTCCCATACTGTCATTTTTTCATTGCGATGTCTCATTTACTTCCCCCTATTTTATTCCCTGTCCATCCCTCTAACCAGGTGTCCACCTCACGATATAGTTCAGGGACGACCGCCATCATCCGCGGTGAGCTGAGGGGCCTGCTATCACCCAAGGTCAACACTCTGCCTCTAGTGCGCTCTATTGGCAGAACCATGACCCAGGGCAAAACATATGGGCCACAGATCACAGTGAAAAGGATTTCCACAAGGTAAAGATGGCCGTGATATTCAGTCCATGATAAACATTCTCTGTGTCCTCAACAGGCAGCTGGTGGAAAAAACTGAAGATGTTTTGGTTGCGTTTTTTTCTATCTACTGTCTTTTGAAAGCAATTTTCAGTTTATATTTGCTTTACATATGTCTTCATCAATTTTTACACTCGCACAGAGGGCGTTCGAGCAAGCCCATCTTTGTGCAAATAGCGAAGCAAGTAGTGAGCCTGAATCCTCTGGAGCTGCGGCTTCCATCACGAGCCTGGAAGGTCAAGCTTGTCGGCGAAGGAGCTGACGATGCCGGAGGAGTGTTTGATGACACCATCACTGAGATGTGCCAGGTAGGATGGAGACTATACAGAGAAGGTCTAAGAGCAACAGAGATAATAATGGAGTCAGGAATGTTCTCTAACGTGCTGCCTGTTTTCGCCAGGAGTTACAGTCTGGTGTGGTGGATCTTCTGATTCATACCCCCAACAGCTTTGCAGATGTGGGCAGTAACACTGACAGGTGCACATTTTTGCCATCTTTTGATAGTCTCCAACCAAAATTGTGCCATTGAAGTATAACATCAAACTTTCTAAAAGCAATCTTCACCTCTGACATTGCCTGCCCACCCTTACAGGTTCCTGCTGAACCCAGCGGCGTTCTCGGAGGATCACATGGTCCAGTTTCGCTTCTTGGGAATCCTCATGGCAGTGGCTATCCGCACCAAGAAACCTCTGGACTTACATCTGGCTCCGTGGGTATGGAAACAGCTCTGCTCGATGCCTTTGGGAGGGCCAGACCTGGAGGAGGTCGACCTGCTCACCTACCGCACCCTTCAAGGCATCCTTCACCTGGAAAACAGCGGAATCACAGAGGATAACTTCCACGTGGTGAGATGATGCGCAAATTGTCTTTTTACGGAGTGCAGTAATGACAGTAGATCCTCAACTCTCTAAGCTGAAAGATTCTTTAACTATTGTGTCTTCCTTCGTTTCCCAACCCCTGCCATATCCTTCTGAAGATGATCCCACTGGATTCGTTCATGGCCCACAGTGCAGATGGGAGGCTGGTACCTGTGGTTCCAGGAGGTCAAAACATCTCACTGACCTTTGCCAACAGGACTGAATATGTGGAGAGAGCTCTGGACTACAGGCTGCATGAAATGGATTCACAGGTTTGCAGGGTTGAAGTGTTAGAGAGTGATGAGGTGTATTCAGCAGACCTGTTCAGCTGTAACCTTGTAACCTGTAAACATGCAAACTGCTACACATTTCAACTTCAGGGAATACTGATTTGCACTGGATACACCAAAGTAATAAGTCTATTTCACAGGTCATTAACTCTCCCATGGCCCCCATTGTGCAGTCTTTAGTAGCTCATACTGCCTATCATTACACAAGCTGTGTCCTGAGTCTGGAGGAAAGAACATTATCCCTATCAGCAAACTGAGCCCGGTCAGAAAGTCATTTCCAAACTGAAACTTTTTCTGCTATGAAGCTACAGTATGCTAAATGATGCTTCTGCAGTGAAGGTCAAAAACAGCAGTCATAAAAGCTGACTGACAACAAACCTACTTGATGTTCAATGACGCTTATTATATCAGAAAAACACATTCAATCAAATGAGGTGCTTAAAAAAATTCAAAATACAACTAAAGGAAAGATTTGCTAAATATTTGAGCAGTTTTCACTGTAAAAAAAAATAATGTAATTAATTATTCAGATTTTCTTTAAGCACCAAAACCAAAATCCCTTCATTTTATATCCGTGTGGAGGAAGAAATCTTATATCAGTATCCAAAATATATCACAAATATCCTAACCCTTTAGGGTAAACTGTCACTTTAAGGCATTAGGATTGCATGCTTTAAAGAATAAACTTAAAACTATGTTTACCGAATAGACCTGGCCCACTTGGGAGAGGATTTATCTCTACTGTATCTGAAACTCTGCATCCATATTAAACACCCAGTCTGCCCACAAGTTTCCATTAGTGCTCACTAGACAGCCTGTTTGTTGTACTGTTGTTGTTGTTCCCTTTATCTCGTCCTCAGAAGTATCAAAGCTGACGTTGTTCTGTTGCGTCCAGGTGGCAGCAGTCAGAGAGGGCATGTCCACCATCATCCCCGTGCCCCTCCTCTCTTTGCTGACAGCACAGCAGCTGGAGCAGCTGGTCTGTGGCCTGCCAGAGGTCTCCGTTGAGATGCTGAAGAAGCTGGTGCGTTACCGTGACATCACAGAGAGCCACCAGCTCATTGGCTGGTTTTGGCAGAGCCTGGAGGAGTTCACCAATGAGGAGAGAGTGCTTTTCCTGCGTTTTGTCTCTGGCCGGTCCAGGTTGCCTTCCAACCCAGCTGATATTACGCAAAAGTTCCAAATCATCAAGGTTGATCGGGTGAGAACATCGCTAACAAAGTAACAAGCGTGTTCGCGACATCAAACTCCATAATAATAGCACAAAGAATAAACTATATTTTCTCTTCCTTCAGCCCGTGAACGGCCTCCCTACCGCTCAGACCTGCTTTTTCCTGTTCCGCCTGCCGCCGTACACGAGCCAGGCCATCCTCGCCGAGCGTCTGCGTTACTCCATCCACAACTGCCCCTCCATCGACATGGACAACTACATGCTGACCCACAACACCGACCCAGCAGACAGCTCCGACACAGAGGACTGAAGCAGCCAACTGTGTCCAACAGGGTGATGAATGTATCTTCTCCCATGCCATGCACATTATGCACTGAACACAGATTTTTATTCGCCAAACCTGTATGGTAGTGTACTGTTTATATGTTGGTTGATTTAAAGATATGTGTAGTTTTGGTTTTTCCGACTGTGCAAGGTGTTGTAATTATTGCAGTGCTTACTCTGAATCAAAACTACAGGGATACAGAATAAGATTTTTAAAAATATAGGTGAATAAGCCACTATAAAAGAGTTAATGTGCCTGTTTATTTGAGAATATGTAATAATTTAATGACCTGTCCCACCCAGACAGTATTATTGTAAAATAAAGAGTGTTTAAATAAGGACTTTGGTGTACTGAGACGTTCATTTTATACTTTAAGATTATAAGATTAAAAGTTATACCATTCCATTCAAAAATGAGCTGAAGCACAGTCGTTATCGGCTTCCGCAGGGAACCATGAATGTTGGTACACGACTGGCTTACAGTACAATCCATGAAGTGAATACTCAGGAGGGTTCAGTAGTTTGCTTAAAGACACCAGAAAAGTCTGAACCAAAAGCTGCCAAACATTGCCACCCCTGGAGCCAAAATTTCCTGCACTTCCCAAACAAAAGAAAAGGTTTAATGCTGCTGAAAACTAGAGGTTGTTTTTCTATAACATGTAGTTAGGACTAAAAACATCCATCCATTTTCTGTAACCGCTTATCCTCGCTAGGGTCACGGGGGGACCTGTCACTATCCCAGCTGGCATTGGGAAAGAGGCGGGGATAAGCAGGGCACATAAGATGACAAACAACCATTCACATTCACACCTACGGCCGATTTAGAGCCACCAATTAGCCCATTAAGTGCATGTCTTTGGACTGTGGGGGGAAGCCATAGTATGACAACAACAATTAAAGTAAAAACAAATGAAAACCTCTATCAGTATTATATATTTTAGTTTGTCAGTCAAAAACTGGACTGTGCGTGCGTTAATTCATCGGATTGCTATCCCCTGATTGGTGCATGGAAGTATGTGACCTGAAGTTTTTCCAGTGGAGCCCAACTTACCTCAAACCACTGAAAACAGCAAAGACGGGGTGCCCTGGTACAAAGTGCTCTTGTCACAGTGAACTTGATTCTGACCCACCGACCCTTGCTACATGTCACCCCCCCTCTCTCTTTCTTCCCACCTTCTTGTTACTCTTCAGCTGCTACTATCAGATAAATAAATAAAGCCCACCCCCCCCCCCCCAAAAAAGAGAAACAAACAGGAATCTCTTAGTTTGGCAGAATATTTATGTAGATAACCAGTATTGATAATAAAGAAGCTGAACGAGCAAATAAGGTTTTCAGGACATTTATTCCATTTCCATTTACCACATTAAGGCAAGTAACACACAAAGCGACAACTTCTCTTATACAAAAAGAGATGTTAATTCAATTCCCCTGAGTCTAATGTTGTCCTGAGTCAGCACAGCTGGTGTGTCTGCAATTTGTCTGTGCTAGTGAGAGGTACGTCTGCTGTGACCTTATTACCCATCTGTTTCCCTGTGTGCAGTGTGGCCAGTAAGGCAGAATTCAACCTGCAGTCAGCAGCTCTGCAGCTGAGAGAGGGAGGCTTTTTCATGAGAGCCCTCGCCAGGTATAAATATAACATCCATCTATCAAGCTAACAAGTACACAAATTTGGAAAGGCCAAGAAAGGAAAAGGGGAATTTGCTTTCAGGTATTAGGTACAGCTGAATCACAAGCTGCCTGGAGTCTACCGGTGCTTTCTTCTGGAAGGCAGCTGTGGATTCTGTTATATTATACTAAGCCCTGCATGCAGATACAGAGGTCATTCAGGGAGAGGACATTACCCCACGCTAGGCTGTAATGTATATCCACCCACATAAATACAAAATCAACTTTTTGAACTCTGCAAAAAGGAGCCATAACTTTACTTTAGCAGTCGGTGTGTTAATTCTACACAGGCACACAAACAGCATCTGAATTTGCCTGCTCTGCTTTTACAGAACTTGCTGCAAAACTCTTATGAATGCAATAGCGCCCAATTAATCATAAGCCAAGGTCCGAAAAAATTCATATTTTATGAAGACATATAATATAATAATATTCCTGCAACTGTAAACCTTTGCTGTATAGTAATCAGTAGTGGCAGATCAATTCTGCTGCCATACTCTGAGCTTTTCATTAGAAGTGTGAACAGACCTGGTTATGAATATGTAATACTGCGTATTCCCACAGGAGGGCAGTCTGGCTGTTGTACTTAGCTGTACACACACAAAGCAACTTCAAGAGAGCTTTGAGAATCATCAGCGCGCGCACCCCCCACCACCACCACCACCACACACACACACACACACACACTGCTCCTGTATAGCTGATGATGCATATCACTGTCAGCTCATCTCTGTCACCCTGTTTCTCCCAATCAGCTAATTTGATCTGTACAAATTGATGACAGCATACTGGATGACAAACAGTATGCGGTCAAATTACTCCAATAAAACACCTTTTAAAAGCTGAGTAACATCTGTGCAGGCGTCTCTGTGGATTGAGACGCTCTAGTTATAATCAAATAGTGCAGCTGGCTTTAGTTCGTATCATAAAAATTTTTTTTTTTTTTTAAAACCCAAAAAAAACAAAACAAGATCTGCTCACGTGTTGCCACTCTAACTAGGCCACCTTGGTTTGTTTCAACCCAGGTGCAATTCACAAAAAAAGGCCTTTCAAAGAGGCACATGGGTATCTCCTAATTTGTCCAACTTTTTTTCATCCATTACAAATCACAGGAAGCTGGCTTTGTGAAGCCAAGACTGCAGGATTTTTTCTTTGATCCATGACCTGCATCATGGGGAGCAATCCTTTACGGTGGCATGTTATAAAGTGGGCTACATGAATTAAGGCAGGGGGGGGGGTTGACATAATAATTTAGTGCACTGCACGGAAGCAATTCAGCACAAGTACTGTGGTAGCAGTGCAGCACGCATCCAGTTCAAATGAGTACGAGCACTGCCCTTCGTTACGCTAGCGTATGTTAAAATGAATTTTAATTAATGTTCATGCAATTCATGAGTCTCCCTTCATCTGATATGCAGATATCACATTCCTACGCTCACATCCTGTAATTCTACTCTGCAGCTAAGCACAATGTCATCAGTAGGTGGACGACACCAGGGTGTTATCGTGTTTTAAGGGATTAGCTTGACGTTTTTAGGAAAGACACATATTCGCTTTCATGCCAAAAAATCAGACGAGAAGATTGATTCCGCTTTTATGTTTGTCCGTAAAATATGAAACCTCAGCCAAGGCTATGGTTAGCCTAGCTTAGCAAAAACACAGGAGGAAACAGCTGTATCTGTCCAAAGATAAAATCTCTGTACCAGCATAGCTAGCGGTCACTAATTAATACAACAATTAGTCAGTTAGTGTGCGAATCACTGAATTGTAAGAAACGAAAAGTTGTGTTTTTTTCATGGTGCCTTAGTTTCTTACACGGACCCATACTTGGCAGGTGATTGGATGAACCATCTCACTACCACCATCTATCACGGGCAGACTTCAACCAATCAGATAAATGAACCATATGACCAAATGTGTCTCTTTCTGTCACGGTTTTGAATTCTCTGATTCTTGTGCCTGCCTTTGTTGTGTTTTCCCGCCAGTTTTGATTCTGGTCCACCGTGTCCCTCGTTAGTTTAGTCTTTAGTCTTAAGTTGTCCTGTCTTGTGTATGTAGTTCCTGTGTTCCTTTGTGTCATACTGTGGCTCTTTACCAGTCCTTTGTTGTCGTATGTTGTCCGTATGTTCTGAGCTGTTTTTCATATTGGTCCTTGGATCCTGTTTTTTGGACTTCTTTTGGTTTTATGGACTCGGAATGTTTTTGCCTGGACTCACCGGCTGCTTTTGTTTTCTTTAAGTCATTAAAGTTGCTTTTGTTCACTTCACCTCAGTCGGCATTTGGGACCTCTGTTTTTAATTCAGACACAGTGTGGCAATGGCAGCATTGTGCTGTGAAACCCAGGATTTTCAATCGCTTGTGCCCGTGCCCCAATGATTTTTTTTTTTTTTTGCTGTGCTTAGCCATGGAGTGTGCCGAAACCCAGCTACGAGTGCACTGCAAATCTCATTGTGTCTGAAGCGGCCAAAAAAGTTCTGATGTCCGACAGCCCCGTGCTAACCTCTTTAGCAGCGGCCATTGTTGTTTTCAAGCAGTCACTTCTCTCACACGTCATCACACAACCAACCAAGTCTATAGCTCATGCCATTGCTGCCAGTAGTTCCTCAAAGGATGCCGAATAAACAACAGTGGTTGGTAGACTGGCAAGGTAGATTCTCTTAATCTTTCATGATTTTATGATCTTTCGAGTCTAGCTGCTTTCCTGCAATCTCTGAGCCAAAAAAATAGTCCAGCACATAACTTTCACCCTCCCGAAGTTGAAATATTCCTTTGAATGGCACCAACAAGGGCCCTGCTAGAAATTCTAGTGTTCCCGATTTGAGCTCACTCATGGTCCCTGTCTAGCAGAATAATGTTCACAGAGCTTCTTCAATACATCTAACTCTGGTTCAAGTGTGTAAAAATGTCTCACACCGCTTCTACAAGAAATACAAGTGGAAGAAATGCTGCCAATCCAGCCTGCAAGTAATTTATTACTTTAAATGTAACTGTACTATGATGAAATACTTACATATTTCATCATTAACATAATGTTTTATGGTCTTTCTGCATCCCACTGTTGGTAAGAGGTGCAATAATAATGCTTTGTACTTAATAGCTTCCCCCTCTTTAATCATATTATGAGCAGATCCACGCAGTAACACAGTAAAATGTCACCATGTTGGCAGTCATCGTCTTTTATTTCATAAACGCTGAAAATCTGCAACTGTTTGCCATGAAAAATATCCCCAGGCATGGAAGAAAAGAAAAATAGAGTGGAGCTTGCTTCACTGAGCTTGCCATTATCTTTTAGATGTCAAAATAAAATTACAATATCAACAGGGAAAGTGCTAAGTCATCTGTCTTGTCCCCCCCCCCCCCCCCCCCCCCCCCCAAACTCTGTTGTTCCTCGGCTCTCACTAAGGAAGATTATGAAGAGAGATGCAGGTAAAAGGGGAATTTCTTTGCATTCTTCTATAGACTACATTGTCGTCACGACAATGACAAAAAGCAGAATTGCTTTTATGTCGTAATTTTAAACTTGAAGGTTATGAAGTGGAATAATGTGGAAACTAGCATGGAATACAAATAGAAAATGATGCGTGCTTGTACTTTAACAGAATTAAAGGAAAACAACACCAAAATGGCATTTTGTTCAGGAGAGGTTTAACAGTGATTTTGTGAACCTGAGCTCTGCAGTTTGACACATTCGATCACCTGTGTTTAGTGTCGACTGTGGAAAGATCAGGACTGAACAAAAAGGTCTAGTTTCAGTGTCCTTTTGGCTACGTTTCGAGAGAGAGAGAGAGAAAAAAAAACACTTGCAATTGTATTTCTTATTTATGGTGAAATATTTTTTCATGCCTCTGGAGAACGAAGCAGGTCTCTCCATCCTGAATTTTTAATTAGTCAAAGGAGGGTGTGACCTACATAGTCTCACTGAGGCAACACAGGAATGACTGGTCACCTGATCCCCCACCCCCTACCTCATTATCCTCCTCCTCCTCCATCTCTCTCCCCCTCCGAAATCAGAGGAGCTCATTTTATCTACACGGTGAATGGATGAGGGGTGCTGTGAAAACAAGGGCACTTGGGCATGGGTCAGTGAATTGCTGAGGTAACGCGTTGATGTGATGTGTGTCCTGGCTAATAAGGACTCGTTTGAGTATCCGGCTGGCACCTTCTCATCTCTTATTACAGGACAGGACAGGCAAGTGTGTGACCCATGTACCTCGGAGACACTTAAGACTCTGGTACTGTTTCAGCTGGTGATGTGATATGGACGTGCTTGCTTGCCTGCCAACTGACATTCAGGCTGTTGTGATATGTGCCAGATAGACGACAGACAGGAAGAGGTTGAAGACACGGTGAAAGGGTTTTGGTTTGATTTAACATTCGCTACATGGGAAGTCCTCAAAGTACCAGAATTTAAAGCAGGGGTTCCCAAAGTTTTTCAGACCCAGTTGGAGTCTCCTCAGGACCCCTAAAATACATCATGATTGGCTGAAGCAGCTATAATTATAATCTGGTACTTAAGAACACAACAAACCATGAATAAATACCACAAATAGCCTAAAATCTCTGCTAGTAGGACTGAGTCGCTGTTGCTGTCATGATAGCAACCTCTTAGCAACTCTGTCTTTAGTTGTAGTATCCCTCGAACGCCCTGTGGAGTTAAAGGTGATGTGTGTCATGGGACTTAAAGAGGATTTAAGTGGCACAAGGTGGGAACCTGGTGAGACTGTTCTGATTAATAATGCAGCAGTGTCTGAAGGGGCAACACAATCTCCTCATACTACCAGACCTTTCTGGAATGAATCAAAAGAGGACTTGAAAAGTCTTTCTTTCGGGTGCAACTGTTCTTTCAAATCTAATATGTTAATGGTTTGTATGTTTTGTATTGCTGCCATGAAGTTTTGAGCATTTGAGGTCACAAATATGAGTACAAATATGTATGACTATGGTCATTAAAGCAGATCCAAGTTCACTCGTTCAGTAAAATATCTCAACACCAACTCCATAGCAGGAAATAGTTGGCCTATAATAACAACAACCATGATGGTATTTAGCCACCTTACCTGCATGGCTCAGTCCACGACTGAAATATCTCAGCATGTACAATAGATCACCATGAAATTTTATAAAGGTATTCATGGTTTCCAGATGATGTATCCCAATGACATTGGTCATTCCCTGACTTTTCCCAGAGCGCCAGAAGCAGGTTTACACTTTTTCACATTTTACTGAAATATCCCAACAACTGCTGGATGGATTGCTGTGAAATTTGGTACTTAAACACTTTGTTTCCCACATTAGGAAAACGTTGGTGATCCTCTGACTTTTCATCTAATGGCACTATGCATCCATCCATCCATTTCCTTCTTCTTATTCAGGGTCGGGTTCCAGCTCCTCTTGAGGGATCCTGAGGCGTTCCCAGGCCAGATGGGTGATATAGTCCTTTCAGCAGGTCCTGGCTCTGCCAGAGGGTCCGGTACTTCATCCACAATACTACCAACACCACACTAATCCACTGGTCCATCTCTCAAATTCATCTCCATTTTCCTACAACTCAACCCCTTCACTTGGGGCAGCAACTTGCTTCCAGCTCTGAGGAAGCATTTCACTGTTTTCCAGCAGCAGAGATCCAGACTTGGAGGTGTTGATCCCAGCTGCTTCACACCCTGCTAAAGGCACTATAAGGTCAAAATTGTAATACTAATGACACTTCCACAGCCTCAGTTGTATTTGTGTTTGGTGCTAATTAGCAAATGTTAGCATGCACTTACAGTAAGATCATGAACCTGGAGAACATTGTCTCTGCTGAGCATTTTATCAGTGACGTTGTGGGCGTGCGGATGTTAGCATTTAGCTCAAAGCACTGCTGTAAAAACAGTCTCACGGAGGCACTAGGGTACCTGTAGAGTCTTCGTCTTGTTACTTAAGTTGTTGCAATATTTACCAACGGGCCACAGCTGACTATAGCAACAAGTCTGAGAAACATTCAGTTCACCTGATCGTGTATATGTATACTTCTGCTGTCAGTGAAACATCAGACGGAAGGCTACTGTAAGCGCTTAACAGGCAGCGATTGTCAGATCTTTGTCATGAATAGTTAATTAAAGCAGTCCTCTGGGTGGTAGACGGTGTCTCCGCACTTCAGGGATCCACGTGTGTAACACATGGGTCAGCACACTCAGTCAAAACTCATGTAGAGTGACTCATAACAGCTCACTGCTTTCCTTACTACTGCTGAAATCTGATTTCTCCATGTGGGTCATCGGACCAATGTCAAATGTGACGTTCCTCTGCCTCACCACTTCGTCTAATTCAGTACTTTAAGGAACAAAGTAACTATATTTGAAAAGTAATTTTATTCAGAGGACCAGGAAACGAGACATTGTGGATGCAGCACTGGAGGGAGAAGGACACTAAGGACAGATTAGGCGTGAATATGAGCATGAATGGGTGTTTGTTTGTCCCTTTGTGTCAGGGACTGATGACTCGTCCACAGTGCACCCTCCGCCCATCACCCAACATCAGTTGCGACCTGATAAGGATAAGCGGCTATGGGGAATGGATGGATGGATTACAAGCTACTCATCCACCCAGTCGTGGTGGCATCCTCAAAAAACCCAACCTGTTCCCCTCACTGTGACTGAGCAATAATGTAAAATATACTACTGTCACAAAAGTGACGCCAGCCAAACTGCGTCAGAGTCCTGTGCACCATTTTCAAATAAACGTCAATTTCAAAACGTCAACTGACACAAAATTTCCACTGAAGCTCGGCTAATCTTTTTTAATTCTCCTCTAATTAATTTAATTTGTCGTCGCTGTTCAATGTGCACGGAGCTGGAGCTGTCTAATATCTCTTGGCTTACAAACATGTCCATGCAATCTTTGGTTCACATGACAGTTCATTATCGATGTCCGGGGCTTTGCCTCCTGCAGCTGGCAACGCCCGTCAGCTCAGCTTCATGCACCAAAGCTGGCTGGCTGCTCCGAGAGGTTGGAAGCCAATCCAAAACAACAGCGCTTTCATTTTCAATGACCTATTATGCAACAACATCTGGGCAAGAGACCTTGCAAGACCAGCCCATGGTTGTTATAAAGCAGTGGTGATTACAGCGACACCAGCTTTGCCCATCCCTCTTCCCCCCTCTGCGGGATCAAAACACGAAGCACATTCCTATTTGTTTTGTTGATTCAGGGCCAGGAACAGGAATTTCTCTCACCCACCTCCCCCCCTCTCCTCTTTTTTTTTTTTTTTATTTGCTAATGATGTTGAAATCGGGAATCATTTTGTATTCTCAGTAATCATGAACATCTGGTGTACACCATCTGGCCGTGTTGTTGTTTGATGGGCTTGACCATGATTATAAGTTTAAAAAAAAAGAGAGAGAGCAGAGATATATAAATGTACAAACTGAACAGAGCTGAGCTATTTTTGCAAGATTGGTGATGTACAAATATTTCCAAGCACAGGAAGTGTGCGCGTTATGTGAATCAACGCGTTAAGCTTTGTTTGGCAGTGGAAATAAATAAGGCAGGGCTTTGATATCTTCTTGAATATTATCTGGTGTTGGCTTCAAGACCCTCAGAGATATATTTTCTGGGACAACACAAGCCCATATATCTCCACCGTACTTGCTTACAAATACAACCCTATATTCATATACCGTAGGGTTGGGACAGAGAGATGATGACACAGGAGAACGGGAAGGGCGAGATGTTGGTGAGGGACCTAGTTAAGTTCTCTGTGTGCTTAAAATACCAAACAAAGTAGGGCTGTATCATACAGTATGAACCCGACACCTGGGATAATGCACGTAGAGCACAGACCCACAAACATATGCTGCGTGCTAACATGCATGTATTCACATGCGTGCTTAAACACTCGGCTGTCAAGCAGCATAAACCAACTGCCAAGCTTTGTCCGCACCTTTCTTATCATTTATATTCCCTTACAGTCGACACCATTCATTTCTCCCTCAGGTGCATTACCTCAAAGACACCGTCCCCCTTCTGTCTCTGCGGACACGCTACATGATCAATGGTTGTGTCATGCTGGGACTCCGGAGCACAAACGTAAATGAGCAGAAGTCACTCTGTCATGTGTGCAGAGCCCTTCCAAGATGAAAGCAAAACTGAAAAAAAAATGATGAGAAAGCGACAATTAAAAAAAAAAAAAAAGTCTAAAGAAAACTGAAAATAACGTTAAAAAAAAAAATCACAGCAATGAAGCTCTTGCATGAAATGAATATCAAAGACTCCGACTGGGAGGAGGCTGTAGACTACTGCAATGCAGTCCGTGCATGGGCAACCGTACTGTATGTGACAGAGGGCATACAGTACACTGCACGAAAACATGCCTCACTGTGGGTGAACCTTGGGAGGACCTTCAGTACGTGCATGCAGCGGAAAAGTGAAGCACCTCTGAGAGGGAAATTTAATCTAACCAGAATTTACTTTGATGTTGGTAGCGATATTTAAATATTCTTATTACTCGCTCAGTCTTTGAGGAATCTGCTGGCCTAAATATGCATTGTTTGTAAAATATATTTTGGCGAATAATTTATTGAAAAGCTGAAAAATCTGGAGAAATCTTTGGCTCGCGCACAAAGAGCCATCTCAGCCAGATGCATGAGTAGAACGTACAAGTGGCCGCTGCATTGGGGCATTAGCCTTAAGAGCAGGAAAGAGCAGTAATGGTCAAGAGGGCTTGAGATGGGTTGCATTTTCACTTGAGTGTGCTGTTAATAAAATACCGCCACTACTGTATGCGCGTTTTATGCTGTAGAGCGGGCATGTGCTTGAAAACATGAATGAGAATGGGGGTGGAGCGAGGTACTGTACTGTACAACAAATGCGATGGCAGCTCAGCGTCTGTACTTAAGTCTTTTGTACTTAAGACATTTCTCCACCTTCCAAACGCTGCACCAGTGTTTACTCTGGTTTTGGAGAAGGCAGATTAAATGGAGACTGAACTGTAGGTAATTCACGGGCCTGAAATATATCAGAGGTACAAATCTCAACTGATACATTGGATTACAGTAGGTTATTTTGTGAGAACAGTCAGGCAAATAATCCTGCGTTTAATCTTATAGCCTATACTGTATATTAGATATCCATGAAAATACAATTTATTAACCTGACCTACATAAAAGTCCTTGTATACAGTTGTGCTGACATCAAAGCCTTGAAGATTATATTTTAAGCAGGGCCTGTGATTTATCTTCAGCTTCTTGGTTAACTGCAATATTAATCATGCAGCCAACTGTGCCTCATGTGTTATCTAAAACCTGCAAAAGCAACCAATTCTCTCCACGCCTCTGACATTCTTGTTTATGTTCAGAGAGAATACAGTGAACAATTCTCACATGGCTATCTCATTTGCATTTACAGTGTATGTTAAAGGTGCAGTTTTTATGCATTTGATTGTATGAAGCAGCAGTTTTATACCGCACAGATCACTTCTGGGGCCTATAGATAACCAGATTAGCGTTAATGTAAATGCTAAAAATACAACATGCATAAAATATGTTTGTTAAGGACAATAATCCCAGAGATTTAGTCTCAGCTCAGATGGACTGTCCTTTCTTTGCACTTGAGGTGTTTGTGATCAAATCTTATCCTGCAGTGCCGGTGTTAGTGTTGTGGGTACTGTTCTAGTGTTACACACAAAGTGTCAGGTGCCCTGGTTGCACTTGTAAACACATCCCAGCTCGCAGACAGAGAGAACTGGCACTGTGAAACCCGAGAGCTTCTGCCCACCTTTCCAAAAGAACCTTGTACAATTCGAGAGAGAAGCCAGAATTAAAACACCAGCTCGTTATGTAAACGTGTAGTCTTATATTTGAATGAATGGATACGCTGCATGCATGGGAGATAATAAGAGCAGATACTGCGCACATTCACACAGAGGTCCAGCAGTGTCTGTGGGGACAGGATATGCTAACTAGGAAACACTTGTGCCTACTGGCAACAGCAAAGTCTCCCTCGTTCATCATTAAAAAGTGGATTTACGGTGCTGTATCTATCATGTCTGGGTAATAAAGTTCATTATAGCAGTATTAATTAAAATGGAAAAATGGTCAGCATGTGCACACATGAAACACATCTCCCCAATTATATGGAAATTCAAAATGGTCTGTCGTACTATAGTTTAGATATTGTAGTTTATATTTGTGCCTAATCGCTGAAACATCTTTATCCTGCCAACTGTATAATCTCAGATTTTATGATCACTCATCATGGGTTAATGCAGGTACCTTAAAGTGGCTAAAATCCATTTTTTTTAATAATACTGTAATAGAATAAAACGATGTGACGGTGAAAAAGGGGTCAAACTTATGGAAAATGATCACCTGAATCAGCAGCAGTCCTCGGCTTTATGGACCTGTATAGTGAGCTTCAGTTTGTTGTTTTGGCACTGTTTTGGTCACCACTCTCAAAGCGTTATACACTACCTGCTCATCACCAAACTGACATAGTAAGGAACCAGCTGGGGAGCATAGTGGAGCAACTAAAAAACACACATTTCCTGGGAATTGGTGGAGTCCAAAGAGCCAAAAAGAGAAGGACTCAAGTGGTAACCTTCATGGCTAACGAAGCTAATGTGGACATAACAAAACCTGCAGTAACAGCAGAGCAACAGAGTCACCATTTTTATTGACACTGAGTGTTCAAAATCTGCATGAATTATTATGTTATTAAGTGACAGCAGGTAAAAATAAAATAAAATAAAAAGAAGAAGTTGCACCTCTCGGAAAAACCCGAAGCCACCGTGAAGCGTATTTATAGCTAAACATGTACAAGCAAAAGGCAAATTGCATAATGAGATGAAACAAGGGGAATGGTACACAGCTGACCTCGCTGCATGCTGGCAGAGAGACAGGGGGGGAGTTGGAACTGGCCACATTTGGACTGGTAGCTGTACCAGCTGTTCACCACGTGTTGCACTGACTGTTATTAGCGTGATAATGAAGTCAGATAATACATCGACACAGGTTTTTATTTATTTTGGTTGCATAAGAGATTTTGGTTATCCACAAAAGTAGGGAAGGATTTATAGCTGACAGGCAAAAAGAAAGGCAGAGAGCAAGTGTAACAGCAGCGGAATGGATGAGTGTGTTTGTGAGAAAAGTGCGTTTGCGTATGCCGTTTATTCGTGCATAAAGTATGTACGAATGCGTGCATGCGAGCATGTTCGGTTCAAGCTGATATGCCTGGCTGGCACGCTGTCTTCAATTAAAGCGATGTTTGGGCTTATCAATCATGATATAGCTCGTTCCCCGTGTGGCGGGCGCTCAGTCACATGTCTCAGACAGCTGCTGTTTGCTTTTGCTGCTGCTCAGCAGAACATTACGCTGGGTTTATGGCAAGTTTTCATCATCGCTTTTGGAACGTAGCATTTTGTCTTGTGACGCAAACGTCGCGGGCGTAAATCCGTGGGGCTCAGGCTCAGACACGTGCCACTTATGTATTAGTGAGACTGCAGGCTGACCTTTTATCGAGCCATCTTGTGCTTTGAGTAACAGAGATGGGCCTCTTGCCCTCATGTCCATAAAGGTTGAAAGTTGAGAACCATCCATCAGCGGCTGTATGTTCTGGCTCTGAAACCTCATTTTCTTGAAAGCCTTCTCATGGTTATAACATCAGTCAGCAGCTGGACGCCGCCAAGCATCCCGCCACCGCAGACTCTGAAATACAGCGACAGTTTGAATCCCCTCAGCTGGAGCCTTTCTGTATCACTTGATAGTTTTTGGTCTGTGGGGTTACAGCTGCAGAGCCAAAGGTTTTTTCACGTGTGATGTATGACTGTGTGATGCAAGTAGGTGGACTGACTGTGAGTCATCCACAGTCTGTCCCAGCAGAGCAGATTTATTGCAAGCTTGGAAGAGAGAGAGACAGAGAGAGAGAGAGAGAGAGAGAGAGAGAGAGAGAGAGAGAGAGAGAGAGCAATGGATGATAAAAAAGGAACACCCACTATCCTTCACAAACTGATCTATTGTGATCTTGATATGATGCTGGCTCAACAACAATATGCTATGCTAAAGCAAAATTGCAGGGACTTTTTCGTTTTTTATTATAATAATTAATAAAGTCTCCCCCTAACAGGCCAAAAATGGCAGGCAGATTAATTATCAAAATGGCAATTGCTTTCCTCTAGTGAAAAGATTAGAGCAATGTCTATAGCCAATCAAATATAAACACCGAATGACAGCTTTGTTGCCATGCCAGATAAACGTTTGCAGGCACTTTCAGAGAGACAATTTATGAGGCCCATGTTTTTAAGTGATATAAGGAGATTATCTGGTGTCAGACAAGTTTAAAAAAATCTGGCTTCTGAATTAAATTACAGTGGTCAAACAGACACCTGGCTGGATTTCTTAAAATAATTTATTCTGTTTTATTACTTCCAGGAACTCCTTAACTTAATAACTTAATACGAGCATGATTGAAGAGGTCTCACACAAAGTTGGAGAAGTATTTATGATGTTAAGACCGGGGCCAGTAGTTCCTAATATGTCTTCATGTTTAAATTACATAATAACCAGAGAAGAGGCCGAACACTGAATCACTGAGAAGGTTCACAGATTTCAATGTCATACTGAGCAGAGTGATTACAGGAGATAATTGAAAGCATGATATATTTTCTGCACACAAACAATAAAGAGCCGAAGGAGGTTAAAGCATTAGTACTGTAAGAGAAGAATTAAGGCGCTCAGTTCTCTTGGAAACAATTTCACTTTTTTTCTTTCTCTTTCTCGCTACGAATTTTACAAATGGAAATGAGATATTTACTGGCAATTTAGCTCCTTTGTGTGCCAGCTCCTGAGAAAAATAATAAGTCTTTTGCCTTTGCTTCTACTATCTTCACCAGCCACTTGTTTACTTTGGCTCTGCGCCGTTTCGTGTCCGCCAGGTAGTGTATAATCAGCTTGTATGAGCTTGAGGGCTGAGAGTTACTGCCCACAGTTTTATGAACAATGTTTTGGTGGGAACCAATATTGATCCTGCGACCTCCCGGTTAGGGGATGGCAACAACATCTCTTGAAGCGGCTGGGATGGGTATTTTTCAGAGTGCTGCATTAATTATATCTCAACACAGTTAATTTGGATTCTTTGCGGTCAGATACATTCGCTGCTCGCTGCAGTGATGAATCCCTCACATTATGTGGAGATGAGAGCGGTATTATTCACCAACACAAGAGGAGATAATTACCAACAATATAGTCACATATGATGCCAGATCACTGCAGTAGAATAGAATAATGAGTTATTGCTGATTATACACTGTTATGGGCGGTACGGCGTGTTGTCTGTGCGGGTCCTCTAAAATCAGTGTGAATGTGAGCATGAATGGTTGTTTGTCTCTACAGTATGTGCCAAGCCTGTGATGAACTGGCTACTTGTCCAGGCTGCATCTCGCCTCTCGTCCAATGTCAGCTAGGATTGGCTCCAGCCTACCTCACAGTTCTGATAAGGATAAGCAGTCATGGAAAACTGATGGATGGATTCCATGTTTAAACAGACTAAAGTATTTTCCCTCTTTAAAGAGGTTATTGTTGTTTCCAGAAGGAATCCGATATCATACACTTTTATTTTTTGGTGGTTATTACTGGATTTCTGTAACAATTTGTAAGTCGATATCGTGAAATACAGAGTTTACAACTGAGAGCCAAAATTAAGATTGATTCATTGAAAGTAAGAGCAGTAGCAAAAAGAGACGACAAAAAAAGATACAAAAGAATAAAGACCACAAAAGCAATAAAGACACGAATAATAACACAAAATATATAAAGAATAAAAATATATAAATTATTTCTCAAAAAGACGACACTACATATAATCTATAAAAGAGAGTCTGAAGAAGTGATTTTAAAACAAGTCACTGTATGAGCCCTATCTTTTCAGGCAGGTTGCTCTAAAAAGCAAAAAGCATGGTCACCTTTAGATTTAGAACAACCACCTGAGGATCTAAGACTGTGGACTGGCTCAGACTGTAAGGGATCAACAGCTTTGCTATGCAGTTTTGAGCCAGACATGCTTTAATCAGTAAAATCTTATAATCAAGTCAGAGAGCCAGTGGAGTGAAGACGGTACTGTGGTCTGTTAAAACCAGTGAGAGCCTGATCCGCTGCATTCTGAACGAGTTGGACACATACTTTCTGAACTGAATTGATGTTTCATCCATTTGTGGGATTCCATCGAAAGTTTGAATTAGTTATACTTGTGAAAATGGGGCAGATTATTTTTCACCTACATGTGGCTGTACACTCAATAATCTCAATGTATGGGTGATGGTTAAAACACAAAATAGCAAATAATATGAATGGACATTTACTGTGAAAGGCTTAGGCATAAAGTTGCTTCATTTTGCCATAAAACAACGACAATTTCAAGAAGTAGTTTCTCTGCGCTTAATATTTGATGCTAGGCTATACATGCTATATCCTGACTCAGATCTATCAGCTCATCATATCCTACTTCTCCAGCTCCGGCTCATTTGTTGATTACAGGTAATCTACTTATATAACTAGATAAAGATATTAATAGCTATTAGCGTGTCGACAGTTACTGTCTTAGCAGTGACAACATTCTCATGTGGTTGAAGCAGCTGATTAGACATGCTGGCCGCATAGCTCTGGTCCAGACTGAAATACCTCAACATTTACTGGATGTATTACTATGAATTTTGGTGCAGACATTCATGTCCCCTTGAAATGAAATATTGTTGATCCCTTGACTTCACTTTTTATTCAGCATGTTGATATTTGAAAATTCAGTTTGAAGTCAGTGTTTCTTACATGTGATAGAAGTTCTGTGGAGTGTGTTGATAATGCAGGGGCATTTTTACTCGACACTTGACATAAATTTAAAATAATTGTGTGAGAGAGGAACTTAAATTTTTTACACGACTGATTTTCTAATAAAAATGTGTCTCCTTCGACTGCGACTTTTTTGGAGTCCCAATAGTTGATGTATTGGGTGGAAGGTAAAGACATTGTCCAGATGTAAAGAAGTGGTTAGAAAAACGGTCACTCTGGTGCACAACATTACAGACCGACTGAGAAACAAATAAAAACCAGGACAGCATCATGGTCCAGCAAATCACACCCAACTAATAATGAGACATGTAACAGACGGGATAAATCCACCCAAAGAGAAGTGGGATTAAAATGCGGTAAAACAAGATTAGTTCAGTAAATCTAACTTCCAGACTCAATATTTTAGAATAATAAGACAGCGAGGATCATAAAAGCAACTGCCCTTCCTCTGACACATCCTCCTCTTGGGAAATTAGAGTTGCTGGAAATGAGACAGAAGAGGAGCTTTGACACCTTGAGATAACACCTCAAGCTAACAGAGTCATGCTGAAGTGTTGTTGGTTAAATGTTGGGTCTACTGATGTCAAGACCAATGAGCTAAGTGAGTCATTAGTGATTGATTCATTAGCTTGGAATCGAACTCGGGCACCTTGCCATTGTGGACTTCTTAATTATTCATAAGGATGAACTCAAAGGACTTAAACCTGGATTTAAAGCTTTGGCTTGGGCCTCTGTTAACTCTAATGAATGTTGGAAAGATAGAGAGGCAATGTTAATCACAGTTACTACATGCCACTACAGAACAATACGTATTCCATATACTAGCTGGTAAATTTTCTCGACATTGAGACAACCAGTTTAGTTTTAGTTACTGGTCCAGTGGATGAAAACTGCTGAAAAATCTGCTGGGTCATATTAGAGCGCAGATTCTTCTTATCATCACAGCCAAGTTATTAACAAAGCCAATAAATCATCTAAAAAGAAATGACATGTTTAATTGGGGCAACTGTTTCAAATACCGCAAACTTGATTCCCAATGGTCAATTAAACATTAAGGGATACTGAGAGTATGGCTGTGACCGAGAGGTTCTTATATCACTTTCTGATATGCACAGACAGAGAACTCAATAAATATTGCATTGGTTTAGACTGCTGGCAATCTAAACCAATGCAATGCGTCAGTAACAGATTATGTATCATGATAAAAAAGCAAAAAAAAAAAACCCAACATTTTTTAAGCCTCTTCTTGGTACATTTTTAAGGAAAGGAATGAAACAAATGTAGCTGAATTATTGTTTCAATATAGCAGCAGCACATGTGCAAAGTATAACTTTTTTTTCTATTAATGCAGTTCATCATAAATACAAGACATTTTTGCCACATGCATGTTGGTGATTCAGTTTCTGTAGTCAGTTGCTGAAATTACAAATTGCATGTATATTTTTGCATATTTAATTTATCCACTCATTTTCTATAACTGCTTCACCTCAGGATTCATCAGGACCACAAGGGGCTGGAGGCAAACCCAGCTGACATTGGGCGAGAGAAACTGGATCATATTATATGGAGAAAACGTTTGCTAGTTAGTCCCTCTGATGCGCTCCTGCTTCTCTGCCTTAACTCTCTGTGATTTACTGCTGTGAAACTCTCCAATCAATAGCAACTTCATAATTATCTGCAACTTTTTTCTGCACTCAGGACTTGGAAATACATTCATTTTGACAGGTCATAGCAGAAAAAGCACAGGTATAACTGACAACCGTAATGATCGATTGAATGGCCCCTCAGGCTCTGCCAATCAAGGCAGCAGGCTCCAGTTCTGCCTGTATCACACCTGTGTATAGAATTACCTTGATGGGTACAATGTTGTTACAGATTGGAACCATGGCTAAAAAGCTGTGAATGTAATCTGTTAATTATACAACATGAAATCGTGTATTATGCTAAAGGATGAGTCTGATATCTTTTGTTATCATTGCAAAGAAACCTCACCTTCATCGTGGACCTTCTTGAGACAACACTTGACTGCCTACTTACAAATCCTGGCTTCTTCATGAGGATTTCCAGATCCTAAACATAATCGTTTGACTGGTGGAGCTTGTTGAGGGGCAGCTTGGGATTAAATACTACCAGAAGGGCTGAATTCAAGGCAAGAAACATCAGAGATTAAGAGACTCTGTCACTGTGAAATGACCTTGACTCCTCCTTGACCACCTCTGAGCTGGAAACCTTTAGCTTTAACACTCTTATCTGCATTTAACTAACTATTTAACTCCTGACACATCTTTTGCTTTAATCTAAACAAAGGTATGCTACCGAGGTTGTATATTGAGGACATTTACCACAGTGCATGTGGTATGTATAATCAAGCTCATCACTCTGCCAAGGTTAGGGCTCCGTATGTGGTTATGGGTAGAGCTACAGGGAACCTCTTTCTTTTGGGAGATTTAACCTTGTTGTGCTGCTGAGGTAGCAGAGCAAATCACCAGGAAGCCTCACCGCCCTGACAGAACAGGGAAGATACAGCGAGCTGAGTGAAGGCTTGGGGTTTAGGGAGGACAGATGAGGAGGTAAGAGGTAACAGGAGGATAAAAAAAGGGGGGGCTGGGAAGAGACTAAAAATAGAGAGAAAGCATCGACAGGGAGGCTCAGTGTTTGGACAGGAAAAAGGAGGATAAAGCAGAGGGTGGATGAACGAAGACGTGACGTCACGGGTTGCGTATGTGAGTTTAGTAGTACCCTTTGGTTCATTTCCCCCCAGCCTTGGACCAGCAGTACATCGTATCCTCTTACCCTAAAACGTTCCGAATTCATCTAAAGTAATTCCCTCCTCTCGTTCCCTGCCCCAAATGCAGACAGGCGCACACATACAAGCATGCGCACACACACTCACACATGCACACTTGTCTGTCTGCAACTGGCTGTTGTCTGCACTGTCTGGGAGATTACTATGGGATTTTCCCAAAATCTCTGGCTTTCAACGTTTAGGCGATTTGACTTTTTGGAGCCATAATTAACATTTAGATTCCTCTCATACTCAGCCAACCACGACATAGTCATTGTTTTACTTGCTCAAAGCATGGCAGACATGCATTTGGAACATTACAGACATGATAAGGTTTGAACGCTGAACCGCACAATGGTCCACCAGTTATCTTAAGAGACAAGAATCAGCTGTGTAGACATGGCAAACATACATTTTTTTTTAAAAATCATAACTGACACAATAAATTGAATGAGAAACATAATGACATAGAAAGTTGGTGTTTGTCCAGCTCAGTGTCCACAGAATTAGGGAGAGCAGCCACATCCACTGTGAGGTGAAATCATTGGCACGACAGGTGCCTCAGAGAGAAAAGACAGACAGCCAAACACAGAAGATATTGAATGTAATAATGCACACAGACAGAAGGACAGTGCTAAAACATGAGGCTTCCCAGAAGCTAGTGCTTATATTAATATTGTTTCAGGTACCGCACAGAGCTAGGTTTTAGTCATACACTATTGAGAACAGAAAAGCTTTTTCTTTTCTTCAGTAATTGCTAGACTCAATGTTTCCAAAGATTCAGAGAGGTGAAAAACACACTTACATTTCATCTTGATTCCTTGACAGAAACACAAAAGTGTAATGGTACAGCAAGAGCCTGAGCAATTACTGATGCATTAGCGGGAGCACTTTGAACACAGATCTGTCCTGAAATAGGTATGTGGGTCAGTGTAGGCAATGTTTTGGAATATTATAAACGTTGGACGTTGCTCTTGTAATTTCTGTAAGTACAAATAGTCAGTTTAGGGTCTCTGCCTTTTTAAAATGATGATTTCCTCAACATCTCTTATTTTAGTTCAGTAGTTACAGAGCATTAATGCAGCGACTCAGAGACCCTGTTCTAAAAGTTTCCTGTCTTGTAATGATCGTGTAATGATGGCGGGCAACACAGAAGGCGCAGTTCAACATACCAAACATTTCTGGGCACACGGAGGAATAACCTATGGTCACAGTGAGGAGACCTTCATCAGAGCTTTTAATTTGATGAGTTACAAATAAGTCAGCATACATTACAAAAATATTACAGCTTTCAAGAAAGACTGGAAAAAAAAAAAACTGTAACTGCTTGTCCTCAAAACCTGATTCCATTACTCAATTATATAGCATTAGACCTTCCATGTAGAAGCCTACACAGACCCACACGTGCAAACTGATAAACACTTGCTCAGCAAGGCTGGGGCGGCCTACCTCTCCATGACTGCTCTGAAAGACCTCACCCATCAAGGGATCAACGGACGCCAGTAAATCCATTACTAAAAATACTTGCCAATCCTTTGGGATTACTACGTGTAGCAAGTGGACACTGTGTATCCCACAAATCTGGAATTAGGCAGTGAAAGGCTGTCAATGGTGCATCAACACCTGATCCACTGTCTAGGCATGTATGTTCTCAGGGCAAAGGTGACCGGGCTGACCTGTGCCATATGTTACACTGAACTCTTTTTAAAAGTGTTAAAAGTAAAAGAGCAGCAATGCCACGTTTTATATTTTTTTGGAGAAATTTGCTTAAAGGCATTACCCAATCTGTGACGCTATACTAAAAATGTTATGTTGTTATATTAGAAACGAACAGCATAGGCATGCATTAACAGTAAAATCTATTCTAAAAGTAACCGCATACACTCTTAAAGTCAAAAGGCTATCATCGGTTGCGGTGTTTGTTATCAGGGCTCAGACACAGACAAGAGGAGAGACTTTATGATGCTGTGTACAAGCTGAGCTTATGGACCTTTAAAATGACATGACTTGCAATAACCAACAAATATTTGTCCTGCAAGCTAATCAGGATCAGGTGTTGGTTCAGTCAGTTGTTTGGAAAGGCTGGGTTGCATCCAGGTTAGGCAGGCAGCCCAATATGGTGCTGGGAACTAACTTTTGCTCAGTCATAGACAGTATTGTTGAGACCTAGACATTTTGATATTTGACATTTTTAATAAGTAAGATGCCAGTGAGCTAGAGAACTTAGTAAGAAGTAAACAGTCGTTATTTAAACTGTATTTTTTATTTCGCTTTTATTTTTTTTTTTGTTTTTTTGGACTGAGGTCAGAGTTGACATGTGACGTCACCGGCCAGCGCCGAGGGGGATGTTTTTTTGTGTGTGTGTTTGTGGTACATGTGCGCCGCGACGGCCGTGAGTCTGTGCACGTCTGCTGTAAAAAACGCCCGTAGAACCGGGACAAATAAAGTTGCCAAACTGTGAGACGGAGTCATGTCTGCTTGAGAGTGCAACAGTATTAAACATGGACATAATATCCATGAAGTTACCCAGAGGTTTCTGAAGCCTGTTTTGCTCATGAACCAAGCTTCATTAGACCAAAACTGCTGTTACCAGGATGTGCACATTTATTTCTGCCGTGAAGTTGGACATTTTAACATGGGGATATATGGAGACTGACTGAACTGAACAGAACTGCAGTTTCTGGCCCTTCTGTGTTGGCTTCATTCACAGTCATGTTTATGTGTTTATGGACAAGAAACCAGTGTGGAAAAACAGGAAGTGTTGCTGTACAAGACACTGTAAGTAAAAGTTTATTAATCATAACACTAATTAAATGTAATGAATCCATTTATTGTCCTTCCCGGAGCTGTTTCTTTAACATTAACAAATCATTTTAATTTTTTGCAGTTATGAGTAGCTTTTCCATTGCCTTCATGCATTGCCACTGTGGGACAATAGTTCCCAGATTCATAATGACTTTTTCAGTATAATTAATCTCGTAAATACACTGCACACTCCAAACCTGCTTAGAATCTGGATGTAATGTGGAAATGTAGTACATGCTTATGTAGATATATAACCAACATCTGCCATTAATCCATGACAGCCAATGTGCGGAAAGTCACCAATGATCCAGCTGCATTCAGTCATATCAGAGTCACTTCCGGCTACCAGTTTCTGACTCATGTCAATATCAAAGTCAAAATTTTGGCTGGGAAACCTTTTCTGAAAGCAGCCAGATGTCCAACTTAGAGCTTGATAATGTTTAATAAACACACGTCTGTCATTTAAGGCAATCAACCCCCGATTTAAAGCTGCTAGAGTATGTTTAACCTTCAGATGAGCAGCTCTGAAGAGTCCAAGACAACAGAGTTTAATTTCATGTCGGAAACTGTGGAATAGTGGACAGCTTTATGTGTGGGTCAGGCAGCGGTCGTCCTTTATCAGTTTCCTGAAATGTGTAACTTCAGCCGCTGACAGAACTGACAGGCTACTCACCAACCCTCATTAGCTTTGAGACCCACAAAATCTCTTTCTTATGTAATGTTGATAAGCAGTAGATGACCATTAATTCATGGATAAGTGCAGCTGTAGCCTTATGGCTGCATAATCTTTAGAGGTTGAACAAGAGCTCAGCTTCGTGGAACTAATTATGATATGGTGATGGCAACTGTCACATTAACCATGCTGACATGTCATGTTGCAAATTACATCCAGGTAAAGACAAGGGATGTTCTAGAAATGTTTGATTCTAACTTTCATGTTTTATTGTTGTGGGAAACGGATTCTTGTAGACGAGTTCATAGAAGAGTGAAATTGCTCACCGGCAAGGAAAAACAATTTGACAGTGTTTTTTGTACTTTCCATTCATTTTTAATCTTGGAGTTTACAAACCTATACTCCAACATTTTATCACAGTCATCTTCTTGACTGAGTTTCATAATGCTCTCATTTGTTTATAGCAGTCACTTTGCTGATTGAGTGAACCTTGGTCTCATCTGGTCCCAGTCCAGTGCCATGGCCTCATCCCTGAGGTCCATGATACCCTGATAGTCTCAGCTGGAGACAGACCAAAGCTTGCAATCCTATTACAACACGACCATCTTCCCAGCCCCAATCATGGTTTAATTAAAGTAGTCAGTCATGGGACAAGAGTCCAAGTGAATTAGTAGTCATGTCTGGCCCAGGAGGTGGAAGATTTGTATTTTTAATTTGTGTCAGTTATTGAGCTTGGTCTCTCAGATGTTTTAGTGACACTCAAGGTGATTTACCCTGCGATGGATATGGTAAGACAGCTAAAACAGTGCTGCAGATGATTTATTCCTGTAAATTCACAAAAGGCTCCCCCCTTCTAATTTATTGTCAGTGTTGCTCCAAATATTGGCTGAAAACGAGCAGACACATCACCGCCCTGAAGGATAAACTGGCTATACATTGAATGACTTGCAGAAAATGAAAAGGGGCCGAGGGGGGCAATGTAACACAATGCTGCCATCCTGTAGCTGGCTGATGCTATTTGTGGCATAAACAATGGCTGGCAGTCGGGGGGGTATGTAATGCTTCATGTCCAGATGAGGTATTGACTGTAAGCAGAGATGACTGGATGTAATCTTAGAGACACAATGCAATTTCAGCCGGGCCAATGAAACCGTCATAAGAATCAGGAACACATTTTACCGTGCAGAAAGCAGGATATTTAGTATGCCATTTTCAGGATATTCTGTATTATGTTATATATTATACTGTCATTTTATTGTTAAAGGTTAGAAATCTCAGTGTGGATATCTCAATACATTTCTGCTATTTATTTTAATTTATTTGTATACATTTGATGATGAAATGTAAGAGCATCCATCTCATTTCTGACATTTTTACCTGGAGCATTACAGGCCGCACTCACTCCTGTAGATTCAGTGATGAGATTAAACCGAAATGAAGGTTTACCCTACACAAATCCATCTCTTTCTTCAGTGACGCACGTTCTCCACCTGGCAAATTTATTCTTGTTGTATTTATTCTCTGACACATGAATGGGCCATCTGGGATTTGCACTTTGTTCAATATCAGTATGACTTTAAGCCATAAATCTTATGCAACATTTTCCCCCCCCTCCCTGTGTCAGTAACCCTCCCTGCGCCCTTTAAGTAACAGAAGTTACACAAGCGTTGTGTAGGGAAAACAGTTGGCATGCCAACTAATCCAACCCAACACAAAAACCAGCTGAGAGAGAAAACATCAAAAATCAAGGGATGTCTGTTTCAATTACAATAACATTTGGCTCATTACATAATAATCCACTACCAAATAGGAACAAATATCTTAGCTAATGTCCTCTCTAGTCATGTACACAGCCGGCCATGAAAAGACCAAGCGCGTGGGTTCAGTGTGGGTTTGTAATACCACGTTGTGGAGAGAGTCTTACTGAGCGGTGTTCAAGAATGTTAATGAACTCACAATAAAATATATACAGCTAAAAGTATAAAAAGGTCTGAAACACAGTAGCGACAGTGGTGGAGGAAGTATTCAGATTGTTTACTAAAAGTAACAATACTTTGATGGACAAATACTCCATTCCAAGAAAAGTAACTAAAGCTGATGAATAAATGTAGTGGAGCAAAAAGGATTTCCTCACTTCCAAATGAAGTGGAGCAGCACTTAGTTAATGGATGGACTGACCCACGGAAAGATATTAATATATTTCAAGTAAAACAGTACAATAGGCCTATTTATACAGTGTGTCATCCTATAAATGTGTGTTTTTATACAGTATATCAGGAGATACCACAGTATCTACCTAAATATAGGCTTTTACAAATACTGATGACATGAGTCGTTTAATTCAGTGAACTGAGCGTTGTACTTTCAATTGTTTGAAAAAAAATGAGGATGCTGAGTGACACTATTATAGAACAGAAAGGTCTGGAGTAGGTCAGGGTGGATGAGTGGATCAACAAAACTCAAACTTTAACACAGGGGGTGCTGTTGATTTACCATTTCATACTCACAGTCAACATCATTTGGTTGGCCATTCACTAACCATAACCAAGTGTTTTGGTTGTAACTAATAAGAAGTTCAGTCAAGACAGATGCATTTGAAATGGAGACTTAAAGAATAATCAAGTCAATTTAATTGTGCTCATATTGACACAAAATCAAGAACGTGAGGAGTCTTTGACGTTTGGACCCTCATCATGAACTTAATGTGGTTGTGATGCCATTGGTTGTACAGAATAACACCCTGATGGAGTCTAGACACTGGCAGTGGTGGACGAGTGAAGAGTAATGCTGGAGAACTGGACGGATGTGATGTGGAGCAGGACCTCTGATGAGCACAGTGGGAGGATGCTGAATGTGATGAGGACTGGAGGTAAATGGGGTGGAGGAGGGTCGAATCGATTCGACTGAAATGACAACCGGCCGCAGCAGAGAGAGGAGCAGTTTTAAACTCTGACAGCAACCAGTTGATTGGTTCACGTTGTGTGAGGTTGTGGAAGTAGGTGTGAGGCGCCCAAGGTCAGCTGATTGAACTGGAAGCAGTAAAAGGGAGGGAAGGGGGGAATAAATAATGAGTGAGCATGGAGATGGTCTTCCTGGCTGAACCTGGTAAGTTTCATTAGTATGTTCAAATTAATATTTTAACTCTTTTTTTGTGTCTAAAACCAAACCAAAACTTTCCTCAACATCAACAACTGTATGTGTTTCAAATGGTAATGTCCAATAGCAGTGTCAAATCAGAAAAGGGAAGGCACCAACAACATATTTCACCTTGTTGACACTGTAAATCAAAATGCTGTCTCAAAGCTTTCTACACCCTGACAGGAATAACATTCTGTGGGAGAAATGCTCAAACCAACGGGAAAATATTGCAGTTGGCTGATAAAATACACAACATCTGTTATACTTTGATTTAATTTACTCTCCAGGTTGCCCAATCTGTCCTTTTAGCTAAGGCATGTGAAAATCAATGTGTCGAGGACACACTGATAGTGTTAATGTAATGTCAATGATGTCAATATTTGCGTTGCTAGATAACTATCAAACAATAATCAGGTCTGATGCCCGTGCAGGTACAGTCATCTGTTTTCTATCCTGTATAGATGACAACAATGAGGACAATGGAAACAGCCCATTCTTATGAAGATCACTGTATCATCATTATACAGTAAATGCCTGACATGGAGGTGGGAGCACTGGATATAGCTTGATCTTAGTTTGTGGTATTAGATGGGGCGCTCCTTTAAGACTGTACAGCTTTGTGTGCTTGATCAACTAATCAACCATTTTGTCTTTAAGCCATATATAATAGTCACCATCTCCTCCAGCCTCCCATATCTTTAAATTATTTGTGTCCAAAACCCAAAGATATTTAATTTCCAGTGATAGCTTGAAATCTGGAGCTCAATGTTTGTCATTTTCGTTTAGAAATAAATTATCAAAATGCAAAATGAAAACATTTCATGGTTCCTTTTCCTTCCATGCGTGTGCTGTTTGTTTGCTCTGTGTACTTGAGTTTCTTGATCGTCTCCACAGACACTGCGTCTTTAACTTGTAGTCCAGCACGCATATAGGACTACAATTCCCTTGATGTTTAGCCACACAGGTTGAACTGATTGACATGGGTGATCTGCATTAAGGCTAATCAAGTGATGTCCTTTTAACCTTGTGCACTGCTGCGCAGACTTTGACTGGAAGATTGCTGCACAGATATGAGTGTGCCCATGATTTTCTTCAACGTTTCCTGGAAAGTGAGGACTTACTGCTTTTTATCTTAATTAGATACATTTTTTTCCTTATTTTTAAAATCAATTATTTTGAGGTTTGGACTGTTGGGTGGACAAAAAACAGCAGATCAATGAAAATAATCGTTGATGCAGCCTTTTATAAAACTTAAAAATGAGCTTACACATACAAGTCCATCTCTTACATGAATAATATACAGGCCAGGTATTGAATACACTGTTGATACTTTAAGTACATTATCCTGCTTAGACTCTTGAATGCAGAACTTTAAGTAGTAATAGTACTATAGCAATGAACCCAATGATTTAGTTAGAAATATCTGACTAAGTTTGTAAATTAGAGGAGCATTTTGTCATAATGCATTCTGCAGACATTCCCTGACAAACTCTGCTGCTTTACAATGCGCCATGCAGAGGCACACGATCTACCTGCAATCCACGCTGAAGCCCGGTTTGCTTGCAAAAGTGTGCTCTGCGAACAAGTGCCTGTGACTTCCGACTACAGACAGCACGGAGCAGTCAGTGCAGTCACACTCTGAATGTTGGATCATATCTGCAACACCTTTTTAAAAAGGTGTGATATCCACAAGATGTTCAACTAGTTTTTTTTCCCTCTCGTGCGACCAGTGGCTCAAACTACGATCACACCGACATTACAGTCTGCTTCCCCGTGTTGTCTTCTATTATCGCTCCTCAGTAGGAAACAAACCCGCCGCCAGGAAGCACACATGCTGTATCAGTTGATGGAGGGAGTGGGGGGAAAAACGCACCTCTCCATTAACTTCATACAGTATAGAATTACATTCATATATTATTGGCTCATGCTGCCATGTGTGAAAGTGATGACAGGGGAGAGGAGGGGGAGACTGAGGGGAGGGGGGCTATCATGAGCCACATTATGTAAATAAGGTGCAGGGGCATGTGCCAGTTAAACCGCAGTGCCGTGCGAAGTGAGCCGAGGCAGAGGCTTTGGACGGCAGAAGCCGGGGCCGTCGGTAGATGGCGGTAACCCAAGAAACCTGATCCACCGGGTTCTCGGGCACTCTGTCTCAGTTTGCAGCACTCGCACTGGAGGCAGAGGAGCTTGGACAGTTTGAAGGACATAAACAAACAAACAAAAAAAAGAGAGAGAGAGAGAAGACAGACAGACAGACAGGAGAGCTCACGGCGGGTCCTCTCGACTTTAACGCGCAGACCCTCCCGAGCAGGAGACGGAACGCTTTGCCACGAAGAAAAACGGGAAAACTAAAAACACCATGGAAGACAAATCTAATTCGTTCTCCAGCAGCAAGGAGGAGAAGGCGGATGGGAATAATGTTTTTCAGAGGCAAGACTCGATACAGAAAAATAACACGGGGAGCCAGAACATGAAGGACCACGGCAACTCAGTGGGCTTCAAGGGGGAACGGGAAGAGGCCATGGTCGGTTTTGACGATCTGGAGGGGGCGGCCAGGCAACATGGTTTTATGCAGAGGCAATTTGGGGCCATGATGCAGCCCGGAGTCAATAAGTTCTCCTTGCGTATGTTCGGCAGTCAGAAAGCCGTGGAGAAAGAGCAAGAGAGGGTTCAAACGGCCGGATACTGGATCATTCATCCATATAGCGATTTTAGGTAAGGGCTGGAAAAGACACCTGCTCACCCCCCCTTCCTTTCCTCCCTCTCTCTTCTCCCTCCCTTTTTATCCACCCCTCCCGTCACCCTAAGGGTCTGCAAGCCATACACTTTCACACATAACGCTCTGTCATCGGCACACGCACAGCTTGGCTGTCCCGAAGCGCATACGCTAATCTACCTCTGTATTTAGGCAATCAGGCTTCCGCCGGCTGAGAGCTCCACTGACAAAATGTGCCCACTGAGAGAGTGCATGTGTGTGTCTCATTGCGGCATTTCCCCCCCCTCCAATTATTATTATATCACAGAGGCAGGCATTAAGGCTCTAAAGGTGCATCAGTGAAACGTCCTTGGAAAAAGGATGGTGAATGTCATGATTTTGAAAGCGCGCACACACATGCGCGCACGCACGAGGAGCGCACCTTTTCTTGATTGTTTCACAATAACAGCGCCGTGTCAGGTCCACATTGCGACATATTTCCCCGCGTATGGAGCGACACAACGTGACAATGGCATTGCACCATCACGATTGTAAACATTTCATTGTAGGCGGCAGTATAAGACGACGTGGGGCCTGTGTGCAAAAAAAAAATGCAGAGAATGCGGTAAAATTCGTACAGGGAGGACGAGTAAGAAGAAGAATGTCCGTGTTTTGAATTAATCAGCTCAAACTGATGTCAGAATCATGGTGCAAACATTTGACTGGCGAGGTGTGTGAGGTGTGTTTTGCTTGAGGCTGAGGAAATGTGATGGAATGTGTTTGTTTCAGGGGAGCCGCATTACTTGATTCACTTGGTGATCACCAAATGTCACTGTGGCACGATGATTGGCTTTCATGTTCGCCAGCCTCTCACCTGGACGAGTGCATTGTCCTGAAGCGTAAAGCTGGCAAGTGAGAACTACGTCTGAAAAGACGCAACGGCTCCCCATGTTGTCACATTTATGATGCACGAACGTTGCTTTTAATTTGTGCCACATTTTAAGCACATTGGTAAACAAATGAGATCAGGTACGGCCTGACAGGGACTGGTTGTCCACAAGCTGCGTGTTTACAGTTCACCACTTAACCAATTAAGCATCTCATCTGGCCCAGTCTGTGCACCAGTGTCCCCTGGCACAGCCTGATGGTGACAATCATGGTTCCCGTTTTCCGTTTGAAGCGACAGGGAACGTGCCAGGGCACGTTAGAGCTGTCCGTGGTCCTGAACTCGGAGCAGGCCTGAGTATGCAGCACTGTGCTCCTCTGCTGCTGATTCAGAGCTGCTGCTCAACTCAAACTTCCACTGGCCTTGCTTTTTTTTTTTCTTCACCCTTCTTCAACCTGCACTTTTCTGCACAAATGCATTAACAGATGATTGCTAACTAGGATAGTGACCCATGCAGAGACACAGCCATACGCACATGTGCTCACACAGATGTGCAGTGGGCAAGGATTAGTAGCACAACACAGCAGTCAATGAGCTTAACAGTCAGAAAACAATTATGTAAGGAGATTGTCCCCCTCTACCCTCTTCAGAAAGGCCAAAGTGCAGGACCTTGACATTTTAGTGAAATGCATAGCTTTCTCATAGTTCTCAGTTAATCTAGTAATCATTTGGGAACAACTATATGCTAAACATTTTGGAAGAGCAGGAAAGTAATGCTTCTCATTGTTGTATGTATACAATAAATCTGCAAAAATGTAAGACAAGTGATGCCATCAGTGTGGATTTTTTGCAATTTAATCTCTGCTCAAGGAAAATGGCCCTTTTTATTTTTCTGCTACATGAGAAAATGTTTCACTAACTCGGGTCCCTTAAGGTTCCTTCCTTGTGACATTTTCCAAAGGGCGGTTTTTCATACAAAGTCGTCGTCCTCCAGCCAGTTTAAAGACACAGAGAGATCGCCTCCTAGACTGAACGCAGTACAGCGCTGTGAGGTTATGGTGCTTCGTCCTATCATGCTGGCGCATAAATGACAGAGGTGCAAGGATACTCTTTGCTTTGGCAGGTCCCTTTGTACTGTTCCTTAAAAGATGATGTGAGGTTTAACTTAACAAGCTGTTTTTGTTTGGATTCTGTTTACCAGCAGCAACTATTCATTGTTATATAATTGTATTAAACATTTAGTGTCCCTTATTGGTGGCAGAACCTCGTATGACCAAAAAGAGAAAACAAAAAAGCCCGTATGGTTCTTTTAATGAAACGTCTTACGTAAGTACAGCCCATGAATGACACCACTATTCACACGGGCTTTATATTGCTTTGTGGGAGTGTTTGAAACTCAATATCCAACATATTCTTTGTACACAGTGGCTGCTTAAAGATTAATGGCAGGTTAGTAATATTCATTATTCATAGATTTTTAGAGAGGCCTTATGCACTGCCTCATACAGCTCTGGTTATGCTAAGGAGAGGCCTTTGTCAGAGTGTAAAAGACTCTCAGTGATGAGTCGGTTATGAAGAGAGCGTCAGATGGGTATGTTTTAGCCATTGCATAGTGCAACATGATCATAGTTAAAATGGCACATTGCTGGTCTTTCCTTGCCATCTAAATGTGTCATGCTACCGAATGTGCAGATAATTAGGGGCAGTTTCTTTCCTGGCAACCACTCCAGGTCATTGATAGTTGCATGTTTTTGTTCACATAAAACAAAGGTTATTCCTCATTTTCAGACGTTTAGACGATTAAATTTAATAATGTTACTTTAAGAACTGCTTCTATGTAACGATTTTAGGAAGTCTGAGTGATGCCCTCCAAAGAAACAGATCAACAGAAAAGGATGTTGCCTCCTAGTTGATCTGCAGTCCATATTTTCCCCACTGTTTGCATCCATACAGTATGTAACCTCTTGCACAGTATACTCGTTACACTGCAGATTGGATAGGGTCGCGCTGTGCTGAGTAAGATTGTGTGGGGTTCCCTCTGTTGCTTGGCAGGAGAGGTCTGGCATTGATTATGATGGAGCACTTGTTGTAGGGAGGAAACCTACAAGACGAAATGAGACTGCTTGATTCAGAGCGGGATTGTTACGATAATGATTCTTCTGCCTCAGCTGGAACTGGTTCTCTGATATACAACGAGGGTGGTAGCCATGTCACTGATCACACCCACACATTCTACACCTCCTGTTTTAGTTGGGTCCGAGGTCCTGCTGATTGAATATGTTGCTGGAGGAGCTGCAGTTACAGCTGGGTGCTGTCAGATGCTTAAACCTGGGCTGTTTGCATCCTCAGAGTTGGAGCGTTGAAGCAAGAGCTTAACACGATAATGTAGCAAGAGAGCTGAGTGCATTGAGACACTTTGTGACTGGCTCTTTAAGAAGAAAAGGGGGCAACCGGCTTAAAATGAAGAAAGTCATTTAGCATTCAAACATCTGAAATGCTCTTTGTTTTTCAGGGAAAAACCACTGCACATTCAGTTCCAAGCAAAACTGAGGTGCTGGAGACATAGACTGTGAAACACGATAGAGAAAAAGATCTGCATCCTCAGATCTGTGCAAAAATCATCGCTACCATCTTGCCACGAAGGCTGTCTCTGACTGAAAGCTAGCTAAATAATGGCTTTTGCCCAGATTTGGGTGTGCGGATGCTTTTCTCTATTGAATTTCATAGTTTCCAATTCAAAATAGTGAAACACAATGTTTTATTCATTAGATAAGTGGGCGTCTTAGAGGTCATGTAAAGTACAAACACCACCTACCCAAGTCATGAGAGAAATAGAAATATGTGGGCACTCCGTGGGCTTGTGATTACATTAATGAGTGGAAAACATCCCACTTTCCTATTACTTGAAACTTAGCAATTTAACAGATGCTGATATTGATTTTTTTGAGTGGGATATGTATGTTTCAGTTTTTTTTCCTTTCCAAGCCTCATTATTGTGTTTGTGTGTGGCATTTGCAATCTTTTCCAATGTGATTTTGAATCACTTTAACATTTCATTTAATACTACATTGTATGTTAGTCACGGTTACACGTTTTCAGTATAACAAAAACCTCTTAAAGTCCCTGAATGGGTGTTTCAGTGCATCTTGTTTTGAAGCAATTGGCAAGAGTCTCTTTTAAACATTTAGATAGAAATAACGAAGCACATTATTCTGGCATGTTGGCTGGAGGGGCATCAGTAGCCTGAAAGGTTAACACACGCTGTGTGTGTTCTCAAAATGGTCTGAGTTCAGGGTGTGTGGTGTCAGATCCTGTAGCTTTGTTCCTTTTTAAAATTTGAGAGGAAAGAATAGCATCTTGTTCTGTTTTAATGTCCCACTGAAGGTGTTAAGTTGAGGCTCCCCATATGAAGCGACGACTCCATAGCCCCCCCAGTTCAATGCCTGCTGGTGTAAAAATACCTATGGTGGATATTATGAACCACCTAGATGACCGCTGTTTGGTTGAAGTGAAGACAATTATTGGACACATGATCTGTGGATATTTATAAAGCCAAGGCCCCGTTTTAATTCATTCAAACAGATCCATTACCGGGTGGCCGGTCTGCCAGCCAGCCAGACAGGCAGCCTGCCAACCAGCCAGCCAGTCCATTTCCATCTTCAACAACAGCATTGGACGGGCAGCAAGGTAGAACAGAGGCAGGCAGTCAATCAGGCAGCAGGGATGGCGTCAGTGGAGAGTTTTTAGCACGAGATAGGATTCCTGAAAGCATCTATTTTCATTCATGGTTGCTCGGCCTTTATCGAGGCCCAGGACACTTCGTGAAAAGAGCAGGGTGCTGATGAATCACTTCTAGCTGTGTTCATCACAAGACAGAGGGCAGGGACATTAACACAGTCAGGAAGGATGAGAGGGTCTCATTCTAACAGGGCCCTGAATACATACAGTAAGTGCTAGCAGCACAGTTCGTGATGTCCTTGAAAATTAGTTAACTTTGGGTCCTGACTTGCAAAAGACTAAGAAAAGATTTGGTAAGAGGAGACAAATGTGGGGATCTCATGCTTGTGAGAATCCACTGCACATCCACAGAGCTCAGTCTTGAGTTATTTCCTAGTTGTTTAGACACATTAATTGGTAAAATGTTACAGTATATGATATATACTGACAGAACTTCCACAGCTGGAAATATGATTATAAAACAACCATTACATTGTTGTTTAGGCGCAAAATATCTCAGTTAATGTTGGATAGGTTGCCATGAAATTTTCATACATGTATTCATGGTTCCCAGAGGATGGATCCCGCTGACTTTTATGATCGCGCTGACTTTTCCTTTAGTGCCACCATGATGTTTACATTTGTGGTTTTAAGTAAAATGCCTTGACAACTATCGGATAAACCGCCATGATATTCATGCTCCCCTCAGGATAAGCTACAATAACATTGGTGATCCACTGGTGTGTCATCTAGTGCTTTCATCAACTCAAAACTTTGGTTCCAGCCTTAATTGTGGATTTTGATGAAGTCTTTATGCTCTTAGGCGAAGTCCTTGAAGTGTATTCCTATTCTGAACACACTTTACACACCTTACATATATGAATACTCTGTGTTTTCGCGTCTTTTCTCTTTTGCATTACTGATTTTTGTGTGTCGCTCTGCAGGTTCTACTGGGACTTGATAATGCTCATCATGATGATGGGGAATCTAATCATCATTCCTGTGGGAATAACCTTCTTCTCAGAGCAGACTACCACCACCTGGCTGGTCTTCAATGTGGCCTCAGACACCATCTTCCTGGTGGACCTGGTCATGAACTTCAGGACGGGAATCGTCAACGAGGAGAGCTCCGAAATCATCCTCGACCCCAAGGTCATCAAGATGAATTACCTGAAGAGCTGGTTCGTTGTGGACTTCCTCTCCTCCATTCCAGTGGATTATATCTTTTTAATAGTGGAGAAAGGCTTTGACTCGGAGGTATATAAAACAGCCCGTGCCCTGAGAATCGTCCGCTTCACCAAGATCCTCAGTCTTCTGCGTCTGTTAAGACTGTCCCGACTCATCAGATACATACATCAGTGGGAGGAGGTGTGTATATGTTTGTCTGTGTATATCAGTGAACAGGGAGAAGAAAAGGGGATTAATATAAAGGTAGAGAGCAGGGCAGTGATGAGGAATAATATTATTTTGGTTGTTTATATTTCTGTGTTGGTTTTCTGGCTGTGAATTTTCCCCAGCAGCACGGCAACAACCTTGAAAGGTTAATGCACAGATATAACTGGCACACGTAAAACTAATAGGTGCTGTCAATCACTTGGTCAGAAGGCTTATCTGTGGATAACAAGTGGTAATATCAGTTTCAGCTCATTGATGGGTGAAATTAATTAAAAATCAGAAATCACGAGTAATTGCCTCCATTTTACTCAGAAAAAAAGCTTCAGCTTCTCACCATACAGTGGATACATATGGATTCAGGGCATTAATCAGCTATTTCATCATGATTAGTGTATACGGGAATCTATATTGGAGGCTAAATGAACTAATTTTGTGTGGTTGTTTACTGATGCCCCTGTTGGACTTTATATGAACAACCACAAGGTTAAACCCCACCGGACAGAACTGAGAGTCATACATTATTACCCTCCATCGAGTCCTTGCACTCACTGACTCAGACTATTTAACCAACCTCTAGTCTCCTCCCGGTAACGATTTCATTACACACTGACTGATTGAAAGATTGCACTTCTCACTATCGGGACTGAACCACTCCAGCAGACGGATACATTTTAGACATCACGACCAAAGCGCTGATGTTACGTTTGATTTGAAATGTAGCGGAGATAAAATGTAAATCGCTGACCATAGCACCCTCTCTCACTCTCCTCTCTCTGTCTCTCTCTCTCTCCCTCCCTCACTTTGTCCTGAACGTCCTTGTCCCACAGCTCCCTGTCCATCCCTTATTGTCTGACTCCCCTGTTGTTATCTCTCCTGTTATTCACGCTGTTTGTTACACTGGTTGAAGCAAATTGTGTTGCTGTCAGGGCTCAACCTGAGCTTCTTTAGAGTGCACATGGTTCAGTGAGATATCAGTAACAATTGAAGCGTAAGGATAGATAATTTGCTGTGTTTGGCCAAGTCTTGCAAATATAAGCTAAATATAATAGCTACAGTCGTATACAACATCCGCCAAGGAAGTGTAAACGGTACAGTGGTGCAGCATGTTGAATTCCCAGCCCCCCATGCTAAGGATCAGTGAACATTTGTGAAGCAGGAAAAGCAGGAAATCTTTGTGCTCAAGTACCAATGAGGCACCAGACTTTTATAGTGTTTATGGTAGCTTATATTTGTCAGTCAGTGTGTGTGTTTAAGCCGTGTTATATTACCCTCGCTGCGTAACGTGGCATTTGGAAAAAACAAAAGCATTATTCAAGCTCTCCTATATATGGAGCTTTAGTGTAGGGTACACAAACCATATTCTGAAATGCGAGCACCATATGGATTGCAGTTGCTTGGTGCTATTATCGTGGCGTGCACGCTGTGTAGGAAGTTGATTATAAATCTGAGATGGGGGCAGTGCTGTATATTATATCGCTGTTTAGTTTGCAGAGCTGAGTGCAGTGGGAGGATAAGATGGTATGGACCAGGTTAGAAACACAAATAGACGGTGCTGCAAGGTTAATGAAAATCTGCAGCGAGCATGCAGGGAGGCAGGCAGTGCAGTATATAGGGATGTGTCATCATGCCTAGATACAACAGCCCTCTACTCCTAGTTCATCCCTCTCGTGCTCAGTCTTTCCTCTTTGTCTCCACTTCCTACTTAACAAACACCCCCCGCTCCCTCCCATGCTCTTCTCCCCCCTCTGGTATGTCACGCTCCTTTTGAACTCTGACTCTAAGATGTTGTCTCAACCTCAGTATGCCTAAAAACACAGTATATAAACTGAATGTAGTTATTTTTGGTGAAACCACATTACACGGACACACTGAATAATAAAACAACAGAGAATCAGACGCATCCACAGGAGACGTGAAAGGAAAGAAAAGGCACTCGGTGGAAAAATTCCAAGCTGTCGTAACATGTTAGGTCCAGGATGCAGGATTAGCGCTTTAATGGAGGGACAAATGCAGTCTCCTGCCATCATAATGGGTTTCAAGCAGTGAACCATCATTACATCAGCCTTGGGATGGACTCAGTTAGTTACTCAGACAGTGAATTTCGGCAATAAATCAGCTTCCAGCCTGCACGTCCGTCATTCCTTCATCTGTCGTGTGCTCCCTGCCCCCCTCTTCACTTTGTCACCATCTCTTCCCTCCATCTGCGAAGTAAAGAGGGACGTTATTTCATCAGCGCAGGCTGGACAGTCAGAACGGAGCTAAGTCAGATTTGTTGTTTTGCCAACACTCTCCGTCAGAGCTACTCCTCTATACTTTTCAGCACCGTTAGAGGTCACATGTACATCTTCTCACAGGGCTCGCACTCTGTAAGCTTAATTTTTACATCTTGGGTGCAGAATTTCCGTGCTTAGTGTGACAGATGGTGGAGATATCAATGAAAAATGAGATCTTTATTTCATGTCTCATTTTTTTCTGTAGATGCTTCCTTGTTAAAGATGCTTATGCCAAGACAGGATCCTCTTATGGAAAGTACTGCTGGGAAGTGGCTGCTGGGTATTGTGATCTGAAGTAAAACAACTGTGTGGCTACTGCTTGCATTGGTGCCCACAAAGGAGCTGATGCATCTTATTTGTGCGTCTCGGTTGTCAGTCATTAGAGAGCAGTAGTCGTGGATGACAATCATTCATTCATTTGTTTGCTCACACATACAGTAATTATTACAACGGAGAGTGCATAGGGAAATTGTGGCATGCGGTGTGAAGGTCACGCAGAGCAGTAAATACATTGTGTTACTGAAACAAACCACAATCTAACAGAGATGTGGATGCCTCCAAATCCAGGCAGATGCACTTTTCACACATCATGTCTGTTACTCAGTGGCTTTTCTTATATTCTGGTGGCCAAAACTTGAGTTAAATATTTTAAGTGATTCTGAGTGACTTCGACTGTTTTTTTTCTGTATAATAGCTTGACTTAAAGTCACATACTGTAGATAGTGTTTAATGCACTTTATGTGTGCCCCAGATGGGCAATAAGAAAGGTATACATCTTCTGCTTGATATTGTTTTACTTCTATGAACTGTGAATAGTGTCATCGTGATGGTAATGAACCCACAGAGAATTATCACCGTACTCTGTAGTTCCCCCGTTTTAGCTTTTACTGTTCTACCTGCAACTGGCAACTGTGGTAGCAAAAATGAATCTGATGAAACTCTTCCTACCCTGCACCAAACAGGAGGCAGAGGCAAAGTTGGTAACTAGCACGTGAACATAGTTTAGCATTTACAGTAGCAACCAATCCTCAGATATTTCCTTCAGGAGTTGGTGGAGACCAAAACCGAGCTACAAGGAGAGTGGATGTGGCCCCCCTCCCCCAAAAGGAAATAATATTTTCCACCCAGAGAGCGCTGAAAACAAAATACCATACTCGTAGGTTTCTACCACGCACCTACACTGACACTCAGGGGAATCTTATTTAATGCCTGAGTATTTAATAATTCAATGAAATAATGAGAACAGTTATTGGGGGCATATTTTGCCCTCTCATCTTTAATTTCAGAGGCATTTTTAGATCTTTCAAGGGTATTTTTGCCCCCTGCTGCTCCTATTCATTTCTAACACTGCTTCCCTTATGTTTTCCTTATAATTTAATGTCCTCTCTGATACAGTTCTAATTATCCCAATGACCTTAGAGTCACGACTTTCTTCCTCTAACTTCTACTGTTACCTTTAGACACATGAAGGGATCTTCATAATTTATGTTACCAGGAATAGATTTAGGTTCCTCGCTGTACAGTTGTTGTTCTTGGTTGATTGTATTTAATAAATTAATTCAAAAGTAGACTAAGGAGATAACGTTTTTAAACTGCTGTAGAGAATCCCCACAGCTCCCAGTGCCACATCTGGCTCATCACAGCCACCAGGCCTCCCGCCAGATCCCAGCTCATGCACAAGGGCTCAGGTTGGGCTTGTGGCAACATACCAGCCCCCAGGGGTGGCTGTACCCTTTCAGAGGCCCCAGGCAGAATGTGTCTGTCAGTAACAAATCAGTAAACCTGATCTTTACAGCATTGTAGATTTGTTTTAGAACTTAAGTCTCACTGCTAATAATAACATGTTCTAATCTAGTGTCATTCCTAATAAGATGGACATCCCAGGTTTGTTTGTTTGTTTGTTTTTAAGACATAGAAAGCTACTGTTTTGTGGTCTATGCAAGGTACAATATATGGGCTGTGCATGCCAATTAAAAAGTATTCTGGTTGTTTTTAACTGGCAAAAGGGCAAACATTCATTTTAATTAGTTACTTATTCTATCAACTTTTCCCTGCAGCAGAGGCACCAATGATTGCTTCGTAAGACAGCTGTTGGAACCTAATTATTGTTTGTCTCCATGATGCTGAATTGAAAATTTCATATGAATACATTAGTGTGACATTTTGCAAACTGCATATCTGGAGAGCTAGCATTAGTCTGAGCTTTTATGTAAGCCCTATCAGTCTGACATACATCCGTTATTTGGCCCAGCAATCTATTTTCTTTTTAGATAAATAATAAATTACCTGTGAAACCACATGTTCTTGTGTGACACTGAGGAAGATCTTGACATTTAATGGTCAAAATGAGGCGGACTCTGCCGACTCCGTCGTAATGGTTATGATACACACTTCATTATGCAGTATATATGCAGTATAATGCATTACTGAACACGCAACATGATGCATCTTCCCTCCAGTTAAGTTTTTTTCTCCCTCTTTAGTTAAACAGATGTTGCAGTGTATCACAATACATGTTGTCTGGTCATGTTGCAGAGTCATCTGTATTTTGATACTGTTCTAACACTGTCACACGTGGTGAGTAACATACTACTGTAGCAGGACCTGATAGTGTTACCTGCATTGCTACTGTAACTAACTTGTAGTAACTCCCTCACTCACTGATAAGAAAATATCGACTAAAAACATGGTTCCTGAGTGGTGCCCTTATTCCTGTTCCTTTTTCATACTACTTCAAGGGCGCTCCTGATGATGAAACTGTGACATCATCTCACGCCGTCTTGTCCTCACAAGGGTTGCATAAGTACGTCTTAAAGCATCGTTTTTCAGGGGCCTCAGCCACGTGCTCTGACGCACAATATGCATTCTTGATGTGGCGTGAGGCCTCCCCCTGATCAGCCATGTTGATCTCTCTCATGAAATTAGAACTTTATTTATAGCAAAACGGAAACGAATGTGTGTTCGAGGCACTGAGCAGCACATCACAATCGTTGAGCTTTCACGCAGAAGCACAGCCTGTTTCTGTGAACGTGACAGACTGAGTCACTGAGTCAGGGTCACGTTGTTTTCTATTATTTCTAACTCTATTAATAATAACCCTTTCCTGGAAAATAAACTGGCTGATTTGTATCTTTTAAGCTGCAAATAAATAGGTAGTTGTTGTTATAAGAATTTCCAAATGACCCTCGAATAAGGAAGACTGGATTTGAAGTATCAAAGTTGAAGTCGAATTTATTAATCTTGTACAAGAAAGGATGTTTAACAGTGCAACACACAAAAGGGGTTACAGATTGGTTCTTACACACTCTAATGGGCTGTCTCAGACATCTCCCCATAGAGACAGATCAGCATCATAACGTCTTCTTAGTTTCCTTAATCAATAGTCAGCATATCCCCAATCTAAATGTCACCTCTCTGACCCTCTATTTATACCTTAACCTGAACTTTACCTTAGCCTGCCAGCCTTAGCAACAAAGTCATACTAGAGAAGTGAAAACAGAACATGTGAGAAATAGGAGCTCACATACACACTGTGTGATTTAAAACATCTGAAACACAGTATTAACCTAATTTTTTTTATAACAGTAGTATCTGCTACGGCCAACAGCGTGAGCATGATGCAAGTGATCTGTTTAATTATAGCGTCTACAGGGATACCTCGTCCTAAGCAAAGGTGCACGGTTGATTCACAGCTCAGTCGGTAAATTGATCTGAAAGGAGGAAAATGTGAGCTAACTGACCCGGGTATCTAGTTTACTGCGTGGGAGCGGTAGAGGAGACTTTAACTACATTACATTGGCTAAATTTGGTCTCTGCTGAAATAACCTGTACTATTGTGTGACAGTCTGACAGCAGACCTTTTTTTTTTTTTTTTTTTAACTCTTCCATCTTTAGACGCAGATTGCCAACAGACTGACAGTGGAGGTGTGAATGTTTGTCTGCACCTTTTCATGGTGTTTTATGTTATTTTCCACAGAATGAAACAGGACAGAACTTCAGAGGTGTTTCTTGGTATACGCTGTTATAAAAATAGCTTTTCTTTATCCGTCGCATACATTGCTCTTTAAAATGCACAGCGCAGTTCCCAAATTAGATGCATTCATGTCAAGACAACGGTAATAAGACAAAAGAAGGTTTAAAGTAGGACGACTATTTTCTCCATGTGTATTATTTCTGTGACCTTTAATTCCCCAGAGCTCAGGGTGATGTCTTTACCTTTTCTCCAGCTAAAAGATTTTTACAGTTTACAGCTAATCCTCACTGCAAACTGCACATTTTTGGCATTTGTTCCTGATAAACAACTTAAACAATTCTTTTATTATCCATAGTTGATGGTGAGCACATGCGAGCACATGCCACTGTCACTACATGCTTACTCATGGTGTAAATTATTGGTTCTTTGTAAATAATATTAAGAGATAAAAGTAAGAGTATGGTCCAGACCTGATCTCTATGGAAACAGGTCCTGGGACAACTTATTTATTTATTTATTTTTTTTTTTTCATTTTTTTTAGCGATTTAATCCATTTTCTGTCAGCACTAGTCGAAAATGATTAATAAAATAAAGCTGACAGAAGGCACAGACATCATGAGGTGAATAAAGGAGAGATCACGATGAAGCTTCTGTGTACTGTAATTTGCCACCTCAGCAACAGATAGCGTGGTCACAAAGGAGATTAGTCGGCTTTGGTTTATAGAGTCCCGTGGACTTGATTCACCTGTCTCTGAATAGGCTATGCCAAGTCCTCTTTGCCTTGAGGCCTCCGCCCTAGTCATGCAGGGACACAGGTGCATAAGCACAAACACACACACACACACACACTGACACAACACACACAGAAGGTGTGCTGAATCATGAAGTGCTGAATCATGTGTGAGGATGAAAGAGAGAGCAGGAGAGACAGAAAGACAGATGGCAATAGAGAGGAAGAGAAGAAACAAAGCGAGGAAGGCCATATGTGTTACATTTTATCATTGTGTGTGTGTGTGTGTGTGTGTGTGTGTGTGTGTGTGTGTGTGTGTGTGTGTGTGTGTGTGTGTGTGTGTGTGTGTGTGTGTGTGTGTGTGTGTGTGTATCAGGAGCAACAGTGATTCCTGTACGATGTTCCCTTGATTGATTTCCTATTGTGTTGGCCCTATTTCTCTCTGTAATCACAGCTTGTAAATGAAGTAAGGACAAAGGTTTTTAAATGTGACCTAGTGGTGATTTTCTTTATCTGTTTGGATTTAAGTACACGCAATCTTCTCTTTTAAATCTGCACCTACATGCAGTTTATCACAGCGAGTGCAAATGGTGTGAATCTATAAAGAAAGTATACAATGCGTTCATCACCGAGCACAGCAAATGACATTTATGGGAGGATAATTAAAAGGAGCCTGTCCTCATTACCATGTTCTCTCAAATGGCATTTAGTTGTAGGACAGACGTTCAGTATGTGACCGGCTGCAGGACTCTCATCCGTGATAGAGCTGTGTTGGAGCAGAGCCGTCGGCTGATGACTGTATACAACTGTTTCCTGTTATGTGACGTGATTTGATCTGATGTGAAGTGTGAGGCTGAGGACTGTTATGGGAATGTGTCATGTTTGTGTTTGTGTGTGTGTGTGTGTGTGTGTGTGTGCATCTGGATATTTCTATACCACGTAGCCTCGAGGTGGCATATAGCAGCTTGATAGCACGACAGATCTTTTTCATTCCTACAAAAACACAGTCTACTAAATCCGTGTATGGGTTCACTGCAGCAAAGGCATACATTGAAATAATGGCCCAAGATGAACCAGATAACCTTTGGAGTTTAACAGTTCTTGAACATAAATCTCACGCCACTGCTGGATATTTACAGTAACTCTGTGAGATGAGGCTGCCGGGAAAAGTTGTACAACCCAGGACACGTTTCAACTTTCAAGCAGGTGTTAGTTAGCCCAGATTCTGTATCTGCTGCTGCACACGCAGTCAAGGCTGCACAGCTGGTTCTTTATATTTAATGCCCCAACAAGAAGAAGTTGGGACGTTGGGACGTCATTTTGCAAAGCACACAAAGGTCTGGTTTCACTTGAAGGTATGTTGAGGACATAGAGGGACAGCTTTTCCGTGCCTGGAGACGCACATTGTCGTTTATTGAACAGAGGCAGCAACCTGCTGAGGTGGAGCCTGCGTGTCATGAGTCACGATTTCCTTTTTTTCCCCTTCAATGCATTAAAGGAGGATGTGCGGTAGATTGCCTGAAGATGAATGAATGGGGACTTAATGTGCAGGTGTGAGTGAAATTTCTCCAGCTTTTAAAGAGAGGGTGCAAATGTTGCATTAGTGATTCGACTTCGTGCACCACAGGCTATTTCTAGTGCACATGTGGATCCACTTACCTGGAAGTCTATGGAGAAATCAAGCATAACAGCCTACACCTTAGCTTTAGTGCCTGAAGTGACTGTATTAACAAATCTATATTTAAATATATTTTTGAGCTCATTACACATTAGTTTATGACCCTGATGAACAGATTCCACCAGTAAATTTGGTCCGTGTAACCAGAATGTGACTTTCAGTAAATGAAATGCTTATTAAATAAAAAGGTTCAGTGCATATTTGACCTGTGATTCATCTGCATAATTGTGTGGATATTGCAGACCATCCATAATTGGATACATTGTATTTGTCACTAAAACATAACTGGATGCAAATTTGCTGTCCGAGCACTTGAACAGTGAATTCACTGTTACCACGTGCTCACTCTCGTATTCTTCATCAGCATTCAAGCTCCATACTGATGTTTGTGCATTTTTTTTAATCCCGTTTGGTTGAACAAGTCTTAAAACAGCAGCACCAACAAATGTTTCGCATCTTTTTATCCTGGTTCGACTTCCTGATAGGACACTTCAGTGTTAGTTCGCATCCAAATCTACATTAAATCTACGAATGGATGACAGCCATTCATGTGTTTTGCTGTTTTTTTTTACACCTGCATGAACAGAATGGCGGACCCCACCCTTTAATTAGTACTGCAGAGCATGATGGGGCAGACTGTTGGAGCCGAAGCAGACCTTCGATGTCTTGTGTGCGGGAGCTGTAGCCTGCGGGAGGCTAAAGAGCTCTGTCACGTGTCTTTATGTGTGACAATCTGCCTGTCACACATTTGACATGTTGTGAGGTGTGGGACCATTCCCCGTTTAAGAGGCACCCAGCAGCATCAGTGTTAAATACACTGGACAAAAACGTGTTAACTGATATTATTTATACATAAAAAATATACAAGAAATGTGTGTTTTTAAACCATATGTTTTTATTACTGTTACCATAGTTATAGACTCGGTAAATAAATATATTAAGGCCTGTAAAAATGTAGAATCATCTTTCTCCAAATGAATCTTCTGCTAAACAAACACAATCTTTCTCCCTGTCGGTTCCTTTCTTTTCCCTGTCACACCCAAACACACACACACACACCCACACACACACAACAGCCTAATGGACTCCTCCAGTCCAATTTTGTCTAGCAGACAAAAAAATTGAAGGACAATGTTTTTTTTTTTCTCTTCTTGTCCTCTCTGTTTTAAGACACGGCTCTCTGACGATGAACATAATGTGCCTCGAATCGTGTTCCTGCTCAGCTCACTGAGGGAAGCTCACTCTCGGCCCACGGGGTGGAAAATCCCAGACTCTCCACTGCCTGAAAGAAAGAGTTTTCCTCCTCATACCCTGTAGATTTAACCCATTTTCCATTGCCAAGTCACTCAGTGCTCTTTCTGTTGCTAGTTGGTCTCGTTAACCGCAGCAGCGAGCGTTAATTGCTTGACCATATGGTTTAGAGTACAGAATTAATTGACAGACTCGCGTTGAAGTGGAGAGAGAAAATATTGCTTTGAACACTGATTACAGCTTCATTCTGGTGCATTGCTGAATCGGAGACTGGCTCTGAGTAGGAGAATATTTACACACATCACTATGAATGCAAAGTTGTTGAAATGCGTATGTCAACAGTAATGTTTGCACAGCAAATCCAGTGCAAAACGTTATTACATCTTATTGGTTTGATTAATAAAAGCGTGGATAGGAGGTGGCGTACACACACACACACACACACTCTGAAACGACAAAAACTGTGTCTTCTTGATATCTTAATAAATACATTGAACAGGAAAAGGGAGGGAGACATCCAAGTGAGAGGAAATTGAGGTTAAAAATAGGCTGGGCTGTCAGCACTCATATGGTTCAAGCGTAAAAACTAAACATATCACAATGAAAATTCTCTGATGTCTTAGTCTGAAAAACAAAAACAGGGCTGGTTTTCTTATTAAAATGTCAAAATTTACAATAACCAAGCCTACAATTTTTCAGTCACATGCGCAGCTAGAAATCAGTTATAGGGACAAAGATATGTATATAAACCACAGACAGAATAAATAATCGACATCACCCTGACGAGCCTCGGCAAACATGCAACCAAGGTTGCTGCTTTGAATGGCTAATTTCACTATCACTGATGAGGCATACATAATGTTATAATTGAGACTAGATAGAAGTTGACAGAACACCTGCTAACGTGCCTCTTGCGTCACCTATAGACTAATGCTTTCATCTCTGACGCAACTGAGCAAATTTAAATCAGTATGATGATGTATGATTTAAAAAAAAACCTGCCCACATTCACAGTAAGTGGGACTATATACTCGCATCTGCTGGCTTTACAGGGCACGTTGCACCGTACTGTCACTGTAAGTTGATGTATGACATTTAAAATCTTGTCTACTCCTCCACTGGGAATACCTCCATTCCTCTCTCTTTCCCTGTCTTTTCATCTCTTCCTGTCACTGCCAGCCTGTCTCTCGGTTCGGCCCTTTATTTGATGTAAGATATAAACAGACATGTCCGTGCAGTAAAGCTAGAGAGGCAGAGAGGCAGTGACACGGAGAGGCCGAGAAAGAGAGAAGGAACAGTTTGTCTAGACAGGAGGCCAAGTCTCATACAGAATAAAAGTATGTAATAAATATTTATAAGATAAAGAGAACAGGTTTTATACTGTTTTTAATTGATTTGAAGGATTAGATGCAGTGCCCTCAAACCACCACGATCTTCCACTCCACAGCAGTCGAACGAAATTAACATAATGCTGCTTATTTATAGCGGAACATTGTTGCTAAGCTCATGTAATACTTTTGATATTCAGAAACAATGTGAATAATATTTCATGATTTCTATTAACCGCCCTGCAGCTTTGATCTTCTGTCCGCCCCCACGGGATATCCCCCTGTGAACACAAGCTTCCTTCGGCATGGTGTGCACAGTACAGTAAGCAGACAGATGACAGATATGGTCTTGGGAGGGGGGCTAAAGTGATAAGTGTGGAGATTAGGCTAATCTTGGTTATTTATATCCGCTGTACTGTTGTTAGTGGTTGCTGTGTATGTGTGTATAGGAGGTATGTGGCGTGTGTGTGTGTGTGTGTGAGGAGGGGGGGCGCACTGAAGAAAGCAGATGCATTGGTGATCCCTGGTAGTTAGCTGAGATGGGCTTTTATGATCCGCAGACTCTCCATACTTAACTGACTGATTGTCTACGAGGCGCCTAACGATCCCTTGTTGTTCAGAGTGGAGTAACACCGCTCATGGCACACATCCTGTAATGATGCCTTGTGCAAAAACAATTAATTAGTAACTAGTGAGGCATTTAGGGTTCTTCTACTATCACTTCCCAAGAGTTAATATTGTAGGGGATGGATTTATTAGAGCTACCTTCGCCCATCTGTTATGGTGACAGCTGTGCTCATCTATTGAAGCCTAATATGAATCAAAACATAATTACATCATCTAAAGTCTCGTATAGGGGTGATGAACTACTTATACGCCATAGAGAAAGTATTATTACGGAGGCCCATTTGTGACTGCAGCACAGATTAGATTGTGTAGCATATCAAGTGTAGTTACTCATGCTGCTACAGCTAACATAGTGAGAGGTATGTGAGACTAGATAATGCGTTGTTGCTCCACTCTGGGATATATGAGTGATAATGGTATAATGCCATACCGCCCCCATAGGGCTGTGTATCATAGTGCTATTGTATTGAGCACAAAGGAAACACGGCTGCATTAGGAGCCATCAGGAGTCGTATTTGTATTCATGAAGCCATCTCCACCTTCCCACCCCAGCATAATGTGAAGGGTGTGTCCGTGCTGTGAACTGTGGTAGGAAAGAGTCCGTCTTGCTGATGTTTATATGAGCCCAGCAGGCCATCTTGTGCAATCCAGTCAAATCCGTCCTGCTCTCACATGGGCATTAATCTTTCCAGTCTGTGGTCTTAACACAGCCACAACTTATCTCTTTCAGTCTTTTGCTCCTCCATGACACTTTGGACACTTGGCTTCCTGCAGTACGTTCTCTGCTTGTACAAACGCTTACATTTTAATACTGATTAAATGTTAAAGTTTAATTGACTTCATAGTTGAAATAGTTCCTCTTTTATTTATTTATTTGCTGAGTTAGATGAGAAGGTGAAAGTGCTCAGAACTCAGGTCTCAATTAGCTTAGCTTAGCATAAAGACTGGTGGAAACAGCTGGCCTGACTTGCTTAATGCATAAACAGTGATGTAAAAACAACTTGTGCTTTTACAGGCAGTGATTTTTTTTGCCACCAAAGTGATATTTCAAGGTGCTGAAATATGTGTTTTTTTTTTTTTTTTAATCTTTGAAAAAAGCCAGGTTAGCCGATTTACCCGCTCTTCAGTCTTCATGCTAAGCTAAGGTAGGCTAATCATGTCCTGGCTCTAGCTCAGTTTTAAGACACAGACATGAGAGTGACATCTATAGATCTACTGTAACTGTTGGCAAGTATATTTCTCAAACTTTCTTCTTTGCTTGTAATGTAAATACTACGGCTAATGATAACGACCTACACAGAATTATTACCTGAATAAGCAGCTCCCCGCAGCTTCATGGAGCTTTATAGTGAATGTCAGCTCATTTTGTAGCTCTCTGTCAGTTTTACTGTTTTGGTTCTCTGTCATCACTCTCTTAACATTATTTTCAGCATCAGCAGGCAGCTGTTTGCAGAGAAAAAGCTTTGAACACTACCTGTTTATGACCAAGTATCAGACAGACGGATAGTTAACTAGCTAATGAACAGCTCATCGTAGCCAAGTTCCATAGTCATAAAATGAAGCCAATATGGAAGTGGCAAAAAGTACCGCATGTGGCCTCTTGAGGCTGGCTACAGAACGAGTCAGTCTCCATAAGCCTACATGTTATAACTTCCCAGCAGAAGTTTTTTACAACCCGGTACAAAAACAGTTTTTGTGACAACAGTGTCGCTAATTTCTCCATTCGTGTGAGCTGTACTGAGAGAGGTTTTAAATAATTCACCCATTCAAATAATATTGAGGCCACTTTGATTGACAGGTGGCTGGTTTGAGCAACCAGACTTCATTCAGCGAGCCAGCAGAGACAGGACTGCAACGACTACAACATCCAGAGCCTCCACACTCTGAGCTTCACAATGACTCGTTACAGTCTACGGTCACAGCAGCTAAAGAGACAGATATTTCCCACAGGAGTTGGTGGAGAACAAAACAGAGTTAAAAGAGAGTTAATATCGCACTTTAATTCACCAGGAGGCCAGAAACACAACCCCAAATGAACCCTAAGCCTGAAATCCAACAGAATTAATCAGTTTCTGTTTTGTGCCTTGGATCGATGCCTATCTGTTACCCCTCTGTCTCTCAGCTATTTATCTCTTCCCCTCTTCCCTCCATCATAGACTCACTCACTGAGGACACTGATTTAATTCCTGGAACGATGTTGTCAAACTGTCATCCCGAAACAGACTTGCGTAACCAGACAATTGGAGGGAAAATGGGTCATGAGGGAAAACAGTTGTTTTTGAGCTTACCGGCATGGTTTTGGAACAATATGTCTGCACATACCGTCATCATTTGTTTTCTCAGCAATTGTCTCATTGCGCCGATTTATCAATGCACAGTTGTCGCTGTCTGAGCTATAAGCACTGCTTGTTTCTGGAGTTGTCACTCATGTGTACATGTTTTCTTAGAGCTGAGCTGGTGTTGTTATTTTGTTACCGCTGCTCAGGTTACAGGTACAAATCAATAGAACATTCATCCTCCTCTTCATCTATAAATATATTTACTTGTTCCCCTGACGCTCTGAGCATTTCCCCGCATAGCGTAGACTTTTCTAAGCCTTGAAAGACATTGCTAAAAGAAGTGCATAAATTAACTGCATACATTAATCCCCACTGGTACATTATTACGGCAAAAAAGAAGACTTGGCACACTGTGTGGATCAGAATATATAAGTACTGACATAAGAGGTACAGTAAAGGATTGTTGCGTAACATTTCAAGTTAATATTTACTGTCTTGAAGTCATTAACAACACAGTATCCACACACAATCCACCAATGAAATCCAAGCAGAAAACATCATACATGTGACCCCCCGTGGCTGTGTGAGCTTCTGCCCCAGAGGATGCTGCCTCTGCCAATGCAGCTCTGAACGGGCTGAGCACAGATTAAGGCAGAACAGTAGTGTTGAGGTTATCACGCTCACATGACCAAAATAGACGCAGAGCGGGTGAGACAGCGGGCAAGGCAGCTACGCTCACAGTACAGTGTGATGTGCTTAGTGGAAGAACAGGAGAATACTGCTGACGGACACAGAAATGATGGAAAAGAGCGGATGAGCTCCCACAGGAAAGAGCTTCTCGGGCAGAAAAGGTCTTTATTCTGACTCGTGATTGACACTTAAATAAATGCATTGATTGATGCCGTGGGCTAATTCAGTTTTCAACAGTGTCATCACACCTACCATCTATTTATATCCTACATATCCAAACACTTTGATGTCAGTTTATGATATTTTGTGAGCAGGATTTGTATCCACTGGTGCGACATTAAAATATCAGGAGCAGAATTAATATCAGAGTTCCCCAAACAAACAAACAAACAAACAAAAAAATAAGTGAGAAGTGAGAAGAAAAGACAGACTTTAAAAGAAAGCCAACTGTGGGCAACACTTCAATATGAGATTCAGATTAGTTTTAGCAGTTGCTACAACAATTCTGTTATTTGTGGTGTGTGCATTGATGCAAATATTTTCTTTTCTTTGCAAGTAATACTTTGAATTAATCACCTATTGAAATGAATCATGCTGATCTAATACCATGATGAATGAGTGGCACAAAGGATGGCAAGGATTTGTGTGGAATGAACATGTTCAAAATACAATTAGACAAGACAATTATGAGTAAATGAACTAAGGAACTGAAATTATGGGATATTTAAGTTTTTCATTTAAAAAACATACTCAGCTTATAAAATATAAGGCACTGTTACAGCTTTAAGACCTATAAAACAGACACGTGACTCAAGTCATTATCTCTTTTTTTTCTTTCCAAGTACTTGACCTGACACTCCAAACATACTCCAGTCTGTTGAATAGTTGAATAGCTGAATAGTTTCATGTTGTCACAACATGAAACATGAAACTTAAATGTGGCATAAAATGCCAAATATTTCAAATGTGACCAACACTGACACTAAACTTAGAAATTTAGATTCACTGTATGTTTTTTTTTTTTTCTGTGGACTACTCTGAATATGAAAGTGGTGACTCTTGGCACAGGCATGCTTGATCAACAGGGCAGTCATCCAATCATCCAATCATTACACAGCTATTTCCAGCGTATGCTTGCATACGAGTAACTTATAATGTAATGCCAAACAGTGACAGCACTGAACATTTTTTCTAGTTAAACTAAAAACATAAAACACAGACAAGTCATTAGAGTCAAGTTGATTTTCTGTAAAATTACAAGTATAACCTTATAATATGAAAAAAATATTACTATTATTACTATTACTATTAAGTGTATTTTAATGGTAACAATTTGCACTTACAGTAATTGGATGCTTTACTAGGCAGAGGTGCACACTGTGGAGAAGTAATGACCTTCTCTTTAAAGTGTCCCCTGTTACATTAATACATCACTACTTGTTTTCTGCCCGTGTAAAGATTCCATTGATCACCACCTGCCTTTTAATTAAGTCTCTGGTTACAAATTACTGTTGGGTCTCCCTTATTATGTAAATGAAGAGCTTTTTATGCAGCAAAACAACTTTCCCACACGGCTTTAAAGCAGCATTGGGTAGAAATTCTTTTCTCGTCTTAGCTTCTTTCAGTAAAATACTTTTAGCCTCTGCCATTATGTCCATAGATTGCCTTCTTTCCCAGCTCTGGTTTTGGCATGACATCAGCACCGCTCCCTGTCTGCCTTCCCTGGACCTAAAAACATCTTCTCCCCGGTGGTTGAAAACACCTGTAGTACAAACACTAACCCTCCTTTAGTGCTCTGAAAACACAGTCTGGGCAGTCTGGCTAACAAGCTGAGCTAACAGCAATTTATCAGAAATAAAGCTTGAAAAGGCTAAAATAATAAATATCTTTTAAAAAAAAAGGAAAATGTATTTACATCAGAAGCACAAAAGTTTCACTAAAATCAGTAAAATATTTGGAAGTGTGACTTAGTGCCCAAATGTGCCTATGTACATATGTGTAGCAACGAAATGATTTAAAATCTGTAATCTGTTATTTTTAATGTCTTCATATCAAATATTCCAAATTCGGCTCTTTTTGCTAAGGCATGCATTGTCTCAAGGAGTTTTCTGTTGCTTTTCTTAATGGCCAACAGAAGGGAGACAAAAGAAGAAAACACGAGGCTCACTAAATCCCAGTGAATTCCTGTTACATGATAATATGATTTTTCAAATCCAAGTTCAACTGTAATTTTGTGATTAAGCAAAAACCAAAGAGAGATCCAAAAAGGAGATTTACAAGACGGCGTTAAGCGGGAGAATTCCAGATTTTCCTGGAAGCAGTTTTGTCATCCTTCAATGTAATAGCCAGTGGTGGATTTAATCCCCTCAAATTAGTCCCTCGCTAATCCTCACTAACCTCAAACAGAGGTCACTCATGTCCAATTTGAAGATGCATAAAGAGCACTTTGTAATTGCGTGTTTAAGGCCCACAGCTTAATGATGAGTTATTCTCCTGCATGCTCTCTTTTCTCTGTACATTTGATTCAGAAAGTCTGTGTACAGAACATACATCAAACTGACAGAATGCATACTGTAACACCTGGACTCTGACATTTAAACATTAACACCTCCCATGTTGGTTGTAGTAAGTAATTATAAAGTAATGTAGTTATTCTCCATCAGGTGACACTGATGGGCGTTTTGGTGCCCGCAGCATTATAAATCCTGTTTATAGAGGTGTATTTGTGGACGTAAACATGCAATACCTTCCAGGTTGACATCCAAATCCTCATTGACTGGATGGGGTACATGCCAAGTGTGTGTCGTGCTGGCTGAACATGACCAGTGTGTGACCTTGTCTCGCTATCACATCACATCTTGGCTCTTTGTCCCTTCTGTATTAGGGGATTATGCTGACCTATGCCCCTGTCCCCGGTCAAAAATTAAGCTTGATGCACTTAATTCTAAGCCTATATTTTACCAATGCCAGAGGAGAGTATTGGCGGCGCTTCTGGCTCTCACACAGTGCTACCTATTTCCTTGTAGTCATGCAGCTGATGAGAGCATGTAGCAGCATAGAGAGAGAGAGAGCACTGTGAAAATGAATTCAGATCTTTCCACTGGACAGAGAGAGGTCACTGCCTTCCTGTCGCGTGTATTTGTAATGCGAGCAGGTGGTTGAAGATGTTTACAGCACCCCTCTCAACCTGTGACACACGGGCACGATCATGCAAATTCAAAAACGCCGCACCAAGGAAGAAGCTGTGTCGGATTATGTCATGCTACACATGCAACGCAAACGATCAAATCAGAGCATTGACAAAGGAACGGCGCAGCAAATCATCAGACCACAGGACTGCAAAAAGAAGCAGGACAGAACACATTGTAAGTTTCTGCACAGCGGCTTTGCACAGACAGACGGCTACGGCGACCAATCAGAAGCGCTCGCTCACCTATTCAAAGTTGACAAGCTTTGCATCAAGCAGCAGTTTTGTTTATATCTAAATGAAGCATGATTTGCATATGATGATGCTGTGGCCTCTCACACACGCTGCTCCATGAGTAGCTTTATGAAGCTGAAACAAATAGTTGTCAATAGTCAGTTAATTGATTAGCTGAACAGAAAATGAAGCCAAACACTGGCTCGTTACACTTTCAGGTTTACTTTATTCAAGCTTGTAGTTTACTGAACTCCCTCGAGTATGATCACATTTCCTGTGGTGACTTTATTTATATATCTGGTTTGGTTTCCTCGCCATCGCCATGCTGCACAGACACGCTACTGACTATACTCTCTCCCTCTCTGTGACCTCATTGCAACTCAAAAGAAATGTTTAGCAGCTTTAGTTGTGATGACACATATCCTGAGTCTGACATAGGAGCCGCTCTCCACAACAGGAACCTCTGAAGAGCGTTCATTTCCTTCAGTGAGTCATGCAGCAGACCTCAGTGTACACCGAGAGCCTTAAACTCTCCCCTCATTTGCCCTCTTGGCCTAACTTTCAAGTTTCTTAGCCCCCTTAATTATTTTTTTTAGCACAAGGAGGTTGGATGCATATAACTTTGGGATAAATACATAACGTTCTTTGGATTATTATACATAAATGACGTTGTTTTGGTCCTAGCAGAGTTTATTTCAGCAGCACTGTTTCAAGTAGTTCAAATTCATCCTCATAATACACCACACTGAAGGTTATCCTCTCTATTAATAGACTACTACCTCGTGGCTACCTGCTGTCACTAGCAGACTTTGCAAACTGGTGACCCTGAAATACAAACCAAAACAAATCCAACATTGTGTTAATGAGTTTCTACATCTTTCTTCCCTCTGCCTCTTTCTGCCTCGGTGACTCAGCATGACCCCGACGGTCGCAGAGGCTTCCCAGCAAAGTGAAATGGTCCCTGGGAATTTGTAAAACCTCTCTCCAACCTTCACGCGTGTCACCTCAGTGCTTCCAAAAGCCTGCACCCAGAGTCTCTTTTGTTGTTTTTTTTCGATTATGCATTCGAAAGAGGAAAGTGCAGACAAGTAGTCGACCCTTTTCTATTTCTGCCTCTTGTGAATCATTTGCAATTCAAAGACGGGACAAAGTGCTACTTCCTGTCTTCCAGTCTTGTTGCAGTTCACCAATACTGTGTACCTTATTACACTATTAGTTACCTTTATCTCATTATGTCTTTGTTTTTCTCTTCCCTATTCTCTCTTTGTTTGTCTTGTCTGATGTCCTTTCCTATTATGTCATCGGACTATGATGAATGTGAAGACACACACAGACAACAGAGGGAGAGAGAGTCCTGCTAAATTAGGAATAAAGATGTAGGCAGCAGAAGAGATACTGGGTGCATTGAGACAGCCATCCTGTAAGCTAGTGGCTAATTTTAGCCAGTCAGGACAGTGCACTGTATCTCCCCGATGATGAGTTGAACCATGAGGGATCTGAGCATCAGCTCAGCCTCTTGTTCTCTCATCTGTTCTATGTGTGGACACTGTCCTTTGTGCAGAAAGGTTACAGGACAGTCACAATAGACCGGGGTGGAGAGACGTGGATTCAAAGAGCTTTTAAAACACCTGGGGTTTTAGGGGAGGGGGGGGAGTTCACAGCAGATTTTGCATGGCAAAACTGGTTCAGAATACATGTCAGCACAACATGAAGTCCACACTCAGGCTCTCTTTCTTGGAGTGATTGCACTCTATGAGAAGTGGCCATTTCAATTTGTTCAAAAGTGGTCAGTATTTTTCCAAATTCTGAAGTATACGAGCCGGTTAAAGCAAAAATAGAACTGAGGAGAAAAATAACAGGCCGATAACAGAATGGAAATTGGGCCTGGAGTTAAATATATGCTGTATATGTGTACAGAGTAAAAGACTTCGACACGCTGTACCTGCTTTTTTTGTGGCATCATTTTAGTCTATTTATATCTACAAGAACATTTTTTTCTAATTTGCATTATTTACAACTTCATCACTAGTGTAGAAAAACTTACCTGCAATAAAAAGTTATTCTTTTTTTTCCAACCTCTTGACGCCGACGTAAATAGTCATCATACTTAGTAGAAGTAGAATGGCCATTTTACAGAGAATGGAGAGCCATCAACTTAAAAATAGATAATAATTACCTGAAATCTATTTAACAAATTGGCAAATGATGAAAGTTTATTATCCAAAGCCCACCAATCAGCAATCACCAATCTTTTTCCATATTTAACTTTTTAGAAGGTTGAAGCGGAGCTTCAGCGTGGGGCGATTATGGAATAAGTAACCTGGAAAGAAGTAATGGGTTTTTCATGCTAATGAGAAACTCTGAATTAGTGCCACAGCCAACCGGCCGTGAGTCAATTCTCCTCGCCCAGATCCCATGTAAATGAAACCGTTTCACATTGCAGACATGCTTACTCACCCTGCTGATGACTTTCTATTCTGAAACTTCCTGCTCTGATTAAATAGCCACACCGGCAGTAACTCTTGCCCCAGCTCATGGCATTTAAACGCACATGCTGGCTGATTATTCCCCCTAATTTCTAATTATTCACCTCGCTCACTCTGCATTGCCGTGCCTACTCTGTGCTGTATGTGTATTTCCTCTACTGGTCAGCTTTGTGGAAAGCAGCCATGTTGAATTTTGTAGCTCAACATCTGTGACATCACGCACACACACACACACACACACACACACACACACACACACACTGGCAGCACCCAAATTCTGTGCTGGCACACCATGCCCTCACTTCAAAGGTGACTTTGTACTTCCCTGAACGTTTTAAGTATCTTTTTAATCTTTTTCGAAATATCTTTTTGCATCTCTTAAATACCGAAGCATGTGATGTTTCAGAGACGCTAACAGATTTCAATCTGAACTCCTGTATGTCTGTGTCAGCTGCTCCGGCTGTATTGTTTCATAACTCTGTCCGTGAATCTGATATCTGAGTGTACAACAAATGAGATACTGAAGGGGTCTAACTCTCTGCGTGTCTCTCTCCATTCATCTTTCTCTTTGACAGATTTTCCATATGACCTATGACCTGGCCAGTGCAGTGGTAAGAATATTTAATTTGATAGGGATGATGCTGCTTCTGTGTCACTGGGATGGCTGTCTCCAGTATCTGGTGCCTCTCCTTCAAGACTTTCCCCCGGACTGCTGGGTGTCCCTAAATGGTATGGTTGTAAGTATTACACATTCTTCTCTTTTGTTTGTTATTTTGGCATTACTTGGTAACATTATAGATGTTGTGGACAATCAGAGGGAAGGGTTCAGCGAATGGTCAGCTTAATAGGTTGTTTGTGGCCCTCAGAACTGAGCTAACTCTAGGGGGAAAGGTTAAGAGAAGAGAAGAAGTAAAGTAGAGCCTGAGAGTTATTGTGAACAATTGTGTTGTTGTGACTTGATGTGAAGGTCTGCATGTATTAAAATAGGTAAATCGGGCAAAACTCCCCCCTCTGCATCATGTGACAAGAATAAGAAACCTGTAATTTAATTTAAACCCTCTCTCAGTGTCTCATCACTGCCATTTCATTGCTGTCCCATAAACCTTGAGCTCTGGATTCAAATCCCATTTTGTCAGTCGAAGTAGCGTTTTATTTCTGCTGCATCACTATACACAAAAAAAAAAAACACACAAAGACACAAAAAATGGCTTTTAGTTTTTACACAAAACAAAAAAACCCAACAACAGTCCACTTCATCCTTGTTTTCTGCCACTCTGTTGCTTGCAGCTATGGTGGTGAATGCTTGCGAGGTTGGTTTAACCACTGCTGAACCAGACCAGACTCTGTTACCTCTTCCTCTACCTCATTAGTGGGCTTTGATTAGAACAGACACCTTTTTTTTTTATTTCTTTCACAGTGTGAAAATGTGTGATGGTGATGCCAGTGAAGGTACTAAAATGTGAGTCTTATGGGTACAAAACATCACACATACAGGCTAGGAGTTCATTCTGGAGAGGCAAAGTCAGCAAGACTGTAGTGTAATTGGGCAGATACATATATAGTATATATATATATATATATATATATATATATAGTGTATATATAGTATATATAGTATTTCTCATAATTACATGTGTATTGATAGAAATCCTGCATATATGATGAGCATTTTTTTAAACATTTGGAAATTCTGCCCATTGAGGGCTTGTTTGTGAAACTCTCTTGGTGTTTTCATATAGTATCAGATTAATTTGGAGCAGGAGTCTGTCTATAAATAAAAATTGCAGGCACATTTCATCATTTCATCAGGGACATTGTTGCAGGTACGTTACTGTTCTGTCAACCTTCAAAGAAACAGTTTAAAGAGGCAGTGAGACCGTTTTTGTAACCAAAGATTACTACAGTGCATGGATACCACCGCTATTGTAACAATGTATCATTTCTGCATTTTATCCGTGCTCCACAATATTTTACACATGTCACACTTTTTAGCTTATTCATTTTTAACTCATGGCTGGCCTCTGCGGAACGTAAAAGGATTTCCATACAGAAAACTGCTTAAAGTCTCTCCTCGCTGTGTTTTGTTTCTGTCTTTTCACCTCCATCTTTTCCTCTGAGCTGGGGTCAAACGGACTGTGGTTGCTCCTCCCTGAGCGATGCGATAGCGTGGAAGTGTGCTCAGGCCTCTGGGGGAATGATGATTGTAAATGTTCACCCGAGGAACTCTTCTGCCTTCTCATCTCCCCCTCTCTCTCCGCCAAACATTTCTGCACTCCACATGCACACTGACTGCTCAGAGGCATCAGGCTGGAGGTGCAAACGTCGGCTTTCCTCAACATCACAACTCCGTGTCCCGCTCTTATTTTGTACTTTGAGGCAATGAGATGCCCAAGAGAGCCTAGAACCAACTAACATGTGTTATTCAACCAAACAGACATTATCCATCTCTGTTTGCACCAAAAATGTATTTGCAGTGATATAATTTCCTGTCACAATACATCCTTGGTAATGGTTATGTACACACAACTGGGCAAACAGCTCCTTTATTTACTGCAGTGGCACAGATTTTTGAACTTCCCTTTTGAATAACATTGCTCCGGATGAGGACTGTCACCATCGCATTTTCACTACACAAAATGTATGCTTCAAATCAAATTCATGTTTAACTTTTGTTGTGTTTTGCCTCTTTTTTTTTTTTTTGGCAAATGAATTACACTCAAAGTCAAAGGGGGCGGAGAACATCCGTAACCAAAAGCTGGCTGTTACTGTAAAAGAAAGATGTGTGTGAAGCACGAAGCAGAGCAGAAATGAATGGGAAATGATTGTAAGAGGTGCTGAATTATTCACACAATATTATAATGTGGGTATTATTAACGTGATAAAATAATGACACCACTACCAAATTCATATTTACTTGTAGCAAAAAGCTTATTATAAACTAAATGTGTGAGTTGTAAGATGTGTTGCTCGGAACGACTGTATTCCCCTTCTTGTATGCAAATCGACACAAAATGGGGAACTCCAGAAAAGGCTCATTTGCAGGATCATTTGCGCTGTGTAGCCTTAGCATAATAAATGGGCCTCTGCAACAAAGAGCGGATATACTGCAGAATACCTGTGTGCCAGAAACTTATAGGTGAGTTAAAGCAGCTGTGATGGGATGAAAGTGTGGAATAATTTGTATTCAGTATGTAGAAACAACTTTGCAAAGATGTCTCCCAGCTCTTCACACATATAAGGTTTCTATTGACATGTTCTGACTGCAGCTGCTTGTCCGTAGACCAGCACACCTATATATAGAACCTCGCAGAGTTCGTCTGTACGGGACTCTAAAAGGCACAATAACACTCAGATCTCAGCACTTTCACAGCTTCTTGGACTACAGGATTAAGATTACCATATATTTCACGAATCTAGGACATTTTTTTCTCAGGTATAAAAGTTCCACTTTGTCAGTACTGAAACTAGTGAAGGATAAGTCAGTTCATTAATTAGCAGATAGAAAATGAATCCACATCGATTTATTACAGTTTATCAATCAATCATGCGTCAAGAATCCTCCAAACATTCTCAGGTTGCAGCTTGGACTATGTGCAATTACTAGCATGTTATCATGGATCAATACCTTTGAGAGGGTCAGTGTACTCACACTGCTGCAGAGCAAGAACATGGAGACAAAATGTGTTTTGTGATTCACAAATTTAAGTTAAGTTCTCTGATATGCCAACCAATCTGAACTTTACCAATATATAAACTCAACTTAAATGCATACATCAACTTCTTTAATTCATCAATCTTATAACATTTGCTTTTGAAAGGCTTCCTGTCCTTTTATATTTTCTAGCACTGATTCTGGAAGAGTCTTAAACATCTCATATAAATTACCATTAGTCCAATCCACAACATTTAACTGATCAAAGCAAAATGCTACAAAATATTTATTTACTTAATAAAGGAAGGTTCTGCACACTTCCTATATGCCAGATGGTCACATTTAACCAAAAAATTGAGTACAAATTTCCTGACCCGAGGGAATCTCAGTGTTTATAATAACATTAAAGATAACACACCTTTTCAATGCAAGTATGCATGGGAAATATAGTTCACACTTGTACTCCTGATGATTTACAAAGGGAGCACTATAGATACAGCAGGCTGAGTATCCAAAATAATCCAAATCATCCAAAGTAATGAAAATGCATTTTAATTTTTCTGCTCGCATTGGACCTACATGGGCAGAACCTTTCTTTCTCGAGATACGCGATTATTATTAATAATAATAATAATAATAATAATAATAATAATAATAATAATAATAATAATAATAATAATAAAAAGAAAGTATATCGTTGGTTGTAACTGTAACTCAGAAATATTGGAGGCAAAATCTTAACATGTGATCGGTGTTGTAGGATGTCACGAGCAGCTAACATAGTGTTACTGATTGTGATGTGGTCGAATGAGCAATTTGTGGAATCTCTCCCCTTACAGAAGTGGAGGCCTGTGTGCTCACTGCGGGTTGGCAAATCCAAAGTGAAAAGCCCTGCCCACATGCGGGATTCCTCTTCTCACACCATCGCAAAGCATTCGCATTCATAAGCTAAAATAATGCTGATATCTCCCCGTCTGTTGACTGCAGGTATAAATGCATAATGTGTCTCTTTGGCAGGTCAGGAGAGGGACAGTCAGGGGAATGTTGTATTCGTACGTGCTTGCTCGGGTATGACTGCTTTAAATTCAGTTTTGCGTGATTTATTTATTTATTTTTTCTCTCAGTCGTTGGCTTGGTAACTTTCTGTCTCCAGCTGTGAGAAGAAGAGCGGGGGCCAACGAGGACTGCAGATACTGCTGAGTGGTGCAGTACACTGTGTAGGACTGTTATCTTCTTGACTAATGGCCTGAGAGTAGCTTCTTACTTTTTAGAGGCCGCATTTACTTAATCACCAGTCAAGATAATGTTGCTGTCGCTGTGTTGGCTCGGGTGAGAGGGTGATGGGGGGTGCTGTCTTTGTCTGCATGTACAGTGTAAAGATATGTGTTCAGGAGCACAGAGGAACATATGTTTTGTGCGCTTACTGCTTCCTTTCCAGGCTCAGTTTAAGAGGCAGATAGCTGAGCAGTAGCCTGCTGAGGATTCATGTCTCAGAGAGACTTCGGGGGGCAGACAGACAGACAAATACTGTAGGTGGACAAAAAAAGAAGAAGAAGAAAGGCCTGGTTAACCATGCATAACCACCCTGCAGCATCACTCACCCCTCCTGGCCTCTTTCATCCCTCGACCACCCACTACTTTCCCATCTCTTTCTTCCCCAGCCCCGGAGTGACGCACTTCCAACAACCAAGCTCAGTCAGAGTTGAGCAAATCAAACTTTTCTTTCCTCTCACCTTTCTCCTGGCACATTTTTATCTAATGAAAGAGTGACACTGCTGTTGCCCTGTTGTGAACAGCTTGTTTTTGTGGCTCTCTTGGTTAATTATTTGGTGCAGAGTATGGTTTAGACGGTTAAAATGGTTGGGCGTGCAGTTTACCCCCTCATGGAGAGCCCTTGCCGATAATAGGAGGGTATAATCACACTCACATCTGTCTTGTCTTTGTTTATCCAAAAATATGTGAGTATTTCCACCAGAACTGTCAAGAGGTCAAGCACGGCTGGTTAGGATGCTTGCAAATGCAGCTCGCTGCGGAAGCAATTTTGATGGACTGAAGATCACTTTTTTTTTTTTTTATACGTGGAGGCTTTTCATCTGGAGAGTGCTGGCAGTTTCTCACTTCCAAACATAACAGATTGCTTCCCTGCTTAGTTTAACCTTTCTGATTGAGGGTGTGCTCATCAGTGAAAGTGGCTGCTGCATATGTGATTGCACATGATTGGACACCAAAAGAAAAAGTAAAGTCACCTCACTCCGAATGTCATTCTCGTTGTAGACTTTTATTTATTAGCCTTCAGAGGAAGTAGAAGGAAAGGGCTTCTACCAAGGTGACAAATCTTTTACATATAAATGAACATCTGTTATATTTCAGCCCTTCCCAGAAAAATCACACAACGCTGATTTGAATCTTTCAGAGTTTACTGGAGTTTTGAAATCAGGTGTCTGTGATCACATTCCCAGAAAAAAAATGTTTTATTAAGTTACTTTTAATGCAAACTGAACATTTCCTGCTGCAGCAGATTCAGGTTAAAAACATTTAAATGCTGAAATATGAGTTGACGGTTATTCTGAAGTAATCACAGGAAATCTTAAAGCTGACTGCTGTTTTCACAATAAAACAATTTTAGCACTCCAGGATCAGTCAGAAATTTTACGGTAATGAAAGAAGATGAAGCAGCCACGGTGAGTCTCCCTTGTGAGCCGTTCCAGACAAAAGAGCTGTGCTGCAGGTTTAAGCATCAATATATTATGTGATAAAGAAAATACAGGAAAGTAAACACATCACGAAACCAAGCAGCGACCTCTGTGACTGTGCCAAAACCTGCAATTCTCCAAATGGCCACTTGATGCTGGCTACAGAAGGAGTCAATCTCCATAAGCCTCCATATTAAAATGCTTCACAGCAGAAATTAACATGTTTACAGCCTGGTACAGAAAACTATTTTGGGCTTTAGCTGAAGAGTGACAAGAATGTGGGGAGAGAGAGAGATGCAGAACAACATGCAGCAAAAGGCCACAGGTCAGATTCGAACCCTGGGCCACTGCTCAGACTCCATACATGGGGCAGATGCTCTACCAACTGAGCTAATCGACACCCCGACAGAATGACCACTTTGATTGACAGGTGGGATGGCTTGTTTGAGCACCGCTGGTCTGTCAATGATCCACATCTTTGCCCATTTTTAGGATTGATCAAGAGGTGCAAGAAGCACAACTGCGAACAGGGTGACAGAATTTTTCACTCACATTTTATAGACCAAACGATTAACTGAGAAAATACTTGGAAGAATAATCAATATTGTAATCACATAATAATCAGTAGTTGCAACCTCACTAAAACAGTCCTGAGGAAAGCAAGGAAGGCCTCCGCTTAAAAACAAAAAACAAAAGCAAAAGTCCAAGAAGCATCCTTCATCAGGACTGCTGAGCAGACAAAAAGCAAGAGAACTTACAAGACAAACAGAAACACATCCTATAAAAACTGAGGTACATCACTGTGACCACTCTTCTTGTCAACGTCCAGTTTGGTACCCATGCAGGGCTGCAGACCCCTTCACATCCTCACTTATGTGATCAAAGACCGTTGTGCCTTCTGTGCACTCTGTCGAGAACAGCTTGTAGTTTGATTATGTAATTGAAAAAATGAATATTGTGCATCGCTTTTTTTTTTTTTTTCCCCATGCATGGGACAGCTTGCTGGGTTTTAGAGAGTTACACGACTGAGTAATTAAAACCATCAGTTAATGCGGATGTTTTGCTTTCTTTTTTAATATGGATAAAAAAAAAAAAACACCAGGGGAACATTTAGCTGGAACGAAACACAAAATGCTTGTAAAATCTAAATATCGTGAAATCTGGCAAAATGGGTAAAAAAATACTTTTACCAATAAGTAGAGCTGCAGTGAAACGAGGACAGCTTTTGAATCCCTGCGTCTGTGGGAGTACAGATGATAAATCACTCTGATTTGTGTTATTTACCCCATGAGCTGTGCTTTTGAGGGGTCAAACCCTGTGCTTTAGAGCGGTGCATTACATCGTGTTAGTCTCATACGGTATCAACAACAACTGACGCCTCTGGGTCACACTCAACACTGGGGCGATGGTGAATCATTGATTCCCTTCCCGGTCATATAACCGGTCATATCTTGTGTTGGAGGCACGATGTTGTGACTAATGAATCGAAATGCAAGTTGTTAAACTCGCAGTCAGACACTCCGGCTCAGACTAATTATAGAAATTTAAAAGTTGTTGATTTTAATGCTTTGACAGTGGTGTGGGGTGAGATGAGTATTAATGAAGTTAGTCTGTGAAGTCACTTTGCTGTGATAACAAAGGGAGAGCTGCTGTAAGATGAAGGATCTGATGTCACTTGTTTTGCTGCATCCAGAGCTTAAATTATATTTAGAACTCCGGAGGAACTGAAATCATCTGCTGTGTTAGCCACCTTTATTAAAATAAGGGGGATTGTAGAGAATATAAAAAAATTAGAAACTGCATTTGTTGGAGAAAATGTGTGAATACTGCAATGAGTCATTCCTCTCAAAGGACGGAAGGGCTGTAGGGCACGAAACAAAATAAGAATAAATAATTCTGTCAGTCTGTGAGATTTCTGGTGGTTCGTGACACCTTTAACAAACTGGAGTAAATATTCTTGATTTCTGCTGTAAGTGGACAAAAACAATGCTATGTACTGTAAGACTGGCTGCTATCATAATCATAAGCAAACTTGCTGTGAGTCACTTACTGTTATGGGAGGACAAGTACAAACTCAAGGAAAGAAACCATGACGCAGACGTTTAACGTTCTTGGTTAACGCGGATAATATATGCAAAATGTTGCTGCAACCCCAAGCTGAACAAATACCACCGACTCATTAGCATCTACAAATACTGCTGCTGCAAATCTTTATAAAGCCAGCCATTTGCTGTCTTCTTTAAGAAGCGTTTGTAATCCTTAAACCTGGAGATACGTGAGCTGAAACAGATGGCTTTCATTCCCCAAACGTCTGCTTTGATTTGAAATGTTTATGAAACATAACTTCTTTAAATTACTGGTGTATATACATTATACTAAACATGATGTATATCTGCACAGAACATCAATGAAGTCTTACCTGGTAATCAGACAGTGAATTGAAATCACAGTTTAAAAGAGCAAGTTTAAAATCGCAAGAGCTGCAATTTTAATTATACCTTACGTAATTGCTGCAACAGTTTACATACAATTTATGGAAGCAGCTATAGTTCAGGGCTGTGTCCTACTGTAAGATGTCATCAGTCACACACGCGCGTGAAGTGAAGCCTATGCGCAAGTGCCAAAAACTGCAAATCCTCAAACGTCCACTTGAGGCTGGCTGCAGAACATGTCAATCTCGATGACCTTTTGAAAAAACAGTTTTGGTCTCTATTTCCCCGTTCATGACAACTGTACTGACTTTACTCATTTTGCAAGCAAGATTGCAAGCAGTTTCTTATAGCTGAGATCCTCCAACTGCAAACAAGATCAATTTTTGGTTACAAAAAAAGAATAAAATCTATTGAAATTGCAAATCATCCCTCAAATTGCTCAGCTCTAACTGGGCTCTTAGCATATTGAGACAATCAATCAAATCATAACTCGATAAAGTCTGTTATGAATGGCCCACAGCTAATTCGTCTCTCATTAGCGACTTCTGAACTCTGCATTAAACATGGCCGACAAAAATATTTCAACAACAACATCCTTTCTTCAAGCTGCTGTCAGACAGTAGGGAAGAATATTACTGCAGTGGATGATAACATCTTCAACAAATGTGCCCCCAAAATAGCGGCTGCGTCACGTGCTCTCCACATAAACAAACATCATAAATATGCAATACAGTGCAACGAGATGTGACGTCAATTCCAAACCCCTATATAACCAAGACTGTAACGGGATCATATGACAAGCAAATGCAGTGCAGACATTCCCTGTTGGATCTGTTTATCTGTGCACCGAACACAGGCAGGGACAAATACCAAAAGGTGCTGTGAGTCAGCCACAGTGTGCCTGTTTTCATCTGGCAACACTACACTTCTCTGCTCCTCCAGCCATACAAATATAGGAATTTGTTCCTGTTACACAGTCGGGTGGGTTTGTTTTGTGTGTGCGGGTAGAAGAGATTATTCAATGTGTTGTGTGCTGCAGTGAAATGTCACATGTTTCTGCTCATACAGTAACTATAACTGTATCTTATTGAAGAAATGGTGGTTATGTGTCTGGCACGTGAAGGGAGTGTTTTGTTAGCTAAACCCTTTGGGAAAAAAAAAAAAAAATATATATATATATATGAAACTGCCAAGACAAACTGGACTCTATTTGTTATTCAAGCTGGCAAGTGTAATTATCACAAATTTTCTAATCAGTCTCTGGAAGAAACAACTAATCAGCCTGGAGATAAGAATTGGTGAGTCATCCAGGGCAGATGATTAACTGTAAATTTACTCATTTACTAAATCCCAGTTGACGAACAGCATGGAGTCGAGACTGGAGAATGACTTGGCAAAAGGAGACACCGAAGTGTTGACATGACGGGATGTGCTGTATTACAGCGTGCATCTATGTCAGCTAGTGGGAAAGACAGAGATTAATATATTTTCTGGAGGTTTCATATTTCTTTTATTAGCTTTTCTCTTTCGGGTGAGATAGCTATTCTGTATGGAGCACTTCCATTTCATAGTTGTTTACAGGAGGTGAAACTGTTGGAGGAGTCAGCAACTTGGCTCTGACTATGAGGCCTGTACCGGAGAGCTGTCACTTTTGCCTCCAGATAGGAACTTACTGGGTTTCATAGATGTAGCCTCAGCGGGCCTGTTCGGCTGTTCACCAGAGATTTTGCGTGTCTCCAGGCAAAAGATGCTCATCTGACTCGTACTGTATTAATGAGGTGTCTATATACTGCTCTGGATCCAAGACATGACTTCTCCCGGGTTTGAGACCAACAAAAAGTGAAAAAAAAAACTGGGAATAATACCGCACATCTGCAGACAGACTCTGCAAGGCATTCACAGTGTTTGAGTCTTTTTACACTAACAGTGAGCTGTAGTAGTTGCAGTAGAAGTAGTTGTGTGAAGTATATAAAAAAAGGGAAAAGTGATTATCGGTTTGTTTATGGAAGATGTTCCATATGTAGATATATAAAATGCTCATTGTAAGGTATTATACCCAAAACATACTGAGCATATATTCCATTTCTGCCATATTCTTCTAAAAGATCCCCCTATATTTTACACACTCGACCTTACTGAAAGTAATCTTAAAACTCTACAACTTGACCACCAAAAATGGAGGGGGGGGGGCTGTAAGGCATCTACACAAGGGGCCCATCTAATAATCCATCCATATCCATAATATCTCTAAAAAACTAATGATAGACAAGGAAGAGTCAAAGAAGCTGATCTTGAGAAGCTGGCTTTTCTTATTTACAAGTCAGCAGGACTGATCAGGTTCTTCTCAAACTTGACGAGACGGCAATGAAATGGCTCATTATGAACCTAGCTGGACACATTGTTTGATCATAGGGGCCTTCATGAACTCAATATCTGACTGGGTACCTAAAGGCACACATGATGACATCACTTTTTGAGGAGCCACTAATGATAGCACGGCCGACTCTCACCCGGCACAAATAACTTCACTTTGTTTGTGGCAAAGCTCTCTCAGTAACTGACTACCTAAATGTTCAGCTATGCTTGAGTGTGTGTGTGTGCGAGTCTGCAGAAGAGTTACCTCCCTCCCAGCTCTGTATTTCTGTTCCCCTGCCTTCAACATGCTAAATCCCATTACAAAACTTAATGAAAATCAAACCTGAGAGAGGGCACGGCAATCCAGGCCAGTCCTCCCCTCACCGTGAAGGATGCCCTGAGCTTTTAAAAGAAACAAACCCTCAGACTTCTGTAAATAATGCAAGTTTAGGTTTTTCTTTTGTTGTTGTTGTTTTTTTTTTTGGAGCACTTGCAAACATGAACTGTTTCTACCCTATAGCAAATTGGAAAAAGAATGAGGCCAGGTGGGTCCTGGCAGAGCAGGTTTTGAAAGGCTGAGTGAGAGAGGGGGGAGAAAAAGAGGCAGGTAGAAAGTCCAGCCCCGCAGTAAGGGCATTAGGCTGTGAGGCATGAAGAGTATGTTGGCAGGATGTTTGGTAGAGGCTCAGTGATCCATCAAAGGAAAGCCTGTCTTTCCATTCTGCCTGCTGGAGAGCCTTCCCTCTCTACTTTGCCTCGCAGTAACTCCCCCCACCCCCTCTCTGTCTCTCTCTGTTCCTCCCCTCTCTCCCCCCCCCCTCTCTCTCTCTCTCTCTCCCTCGTTACAGAACGTTTCCTGGGGTAAGCAGTACTCGTATGCCCTCTTCAAAGCCATGAGCCACATGCTGTGCATCGGGTATGGTGCCCGGGCACCCGTCAGCATGTCTGACCTGTGGATCACCATGCTGAGTATGATTGTAGGTGCCACATGCTACGCCATGTTTGTGGGCCACGCTACAGCTCTAATCCAATCACTGGACTCCTCACGAAGGCAATACCAGGAAAAGGTAAGAACCAAATAAGGACAGACGTTGTTACTAATTATAAAGAAGAGTGGGTTTACATGATTTACACGATATTCACTTTACTTTACTTTATTTCAATTAAGTAACTGTGTGGTACCGAGTACAAATCTTTAATATTTTGTTGTTTCAAGGTAAGTAATGCTAATTAGTAATTACCACTGGGAGAGTATTAAAGTATCAGTCTGAGGATTTTGCTCTCCCCGACTGCCTAAAATCCAGCTCATTGGAGCTAGACTTAAATAAATTAGGTTTTCTCTCAGTGGCCCTGCAGATCAGATCACAATATCCGGGGTCATGACTAGGAAAGAGGATTTTCTCCTCCTGAGAAAATTGTACCAGGCCAACGGGGTGAAAAGGTCTACGACATGACCAGCCACCCTTATTGTCTGTATGCTGCCAGTGAACATATTTTTATTCCTTCCTTTCATTTTAGTCCCTATTACGTCACACACAATTTTTTTTTTTTTTTTGCGTGGAGGGTGATTATCCAGCGTTTCAGCAGAGCCACCATCTGTGATACCGCTGAGGGGCCTGGGCAATTCCCAGAACACACGGCCATGACTGATGCGATCCGTGTTCGCACGCAAGAACCTGAGTTTGACTCCGAAAACTTTTCATTTGCTTGTGCTGCAGAATCCCATGTACATACACCATTGTAGTGTCGGGGATCATATATGCTCTATGGTATGCCTTGATCCGCTTATGATTAAAATGAAAAGCTGACCTTTAACTTCTGCAGCAGCATAGATGATGTAAGCTCAGACAGAGTGATTCATCTACCATGTACTGTATGGAGACATTTTCTAGGTTTTTTTTTTGTATAAGGAAACAGTATTAATGCCATTTAAGAAAGTTGGGTGAACCGAAAGAGGATGAACAGGGACTGGCAATTATCTGAACTCGCACTTTGCTGTTTAAACTTGTGATGGATATTTCTTTTACTATTTTCTGACTTTTGATAGATTAAATGGTTAATCAAGAGAGTTCATCAAGAAGCAACTATCTTTTCATCATCCGTTCATATGAGGATTATTTAGTGGATAATTTAGCCTGTAAAGTGATCTGTTAGGAATAGTTTTGTTGGAGCACTAGTCACACAAAAATCAATAAAACACAAAAGAATTACTTAACTATCATAGATGACAAAGAAAAGTTGAAAATCCACATATTTGAGTGGCTGTGAATCAGCAATTGTTAAACTTTTCTGCTTATTAAATGAGAGAAATGATGATTTCTCTGTCAATCAACCGATCGACTAACTGTTTCAGGAATCAAACAACGACTTTGTTAGCTGCAGCCCGACTGTAGACAGCCACATGCATTAAGTCAGAACAAGACTGATACAAAAAGCAGACGCATCAATTGTCCCGCTGAAGGTTGTTGCCATAATTCTTATCAGAGCATCGGCAGAGTCACCTTGACTGTGACTCTAACAGGACAAACTAAAATACCAGTTCATTAATTTACACCTTGCATATAAAAGCATTTAGCTGTTATCAACTCATTGTAAAATGATGGTCTGACCTTGGCAGCCGCTTCCATGGTCAATGCAATCTAGAGAAACAGCCCCTCTGTGATTTGGTGCAGTGTTGTTAGATGTGGTACTTAAAATTAGATTAAACACTTTGCCTCACTTTTAAAATAAAAATACATTTTTATTGTGGTACAAAGCTACCCGCGACTCATCACGTTTTTTTTTTTTTTTTTTTTTTTAAATAAACTGATTTTTGCAACATCATGCTAAAGGACCTAAATGAGATGATAAAATGCTTATCATTCAATTTCATCATCCTCTGATAGATGGAGACAAAGAGAAGGGAAATTTCCTCCTCACACGAATCATCATCAGGACACTCAGACACAGAACTGAAGTCAAAGCACTCCACACTCAGCACAAGTCAGTCAAAGAGCTTTTAGCCTGACAAAATAAATAAATGTTAAAAAAATCCCCACTCTTAGTGGCACAAAGCCAACTTCTACATAAACTTGAATCTGTCATCGTCCAAAACATAATTTTATGAGCGAACAGCCAAATACGCAGACGTCACAGCACATTCCACCAAAAAATTAACGACAGCAGGGCGCCCACAGCGAACAAGACAGCCGCTCGTTGTTTGAATTAGTGACATGTGTCTTGCTCGGTATGTGATGTACATCTGCTTCACAGCAAATCTGCTTAATCTACATCCCACTTTAGCCTTTCAATATCCCTCCAGGCATTGAACTGACAGCTCTGAGGCTGTGAATGCCATGTTCATGGAAACAGAGCCCCAGTGTGGAGCCAGATTCAGCTCGGGCTGATTTTGCTGCATGGCTGTGCATATCAGCAGAGCAGGCTGAGGAGCAGCAGGGATGGGTTCAGGGTACTCAGCCTCTAGTCACTACATCTATCATTGCCACAGCTGGGGGGTTGAGAACACGGATGGAAAGATGGATGTGGGTGTGAGGTTAGAGGTTAGCTCAGGACAGAGGATGTTACAGAAGATGAAGAATGATGGAAGTAATCATTCTTGTCAGCAGGCTATACTTAAATTATAAAAACATATCCTTAATGGACTTGTTATGACATCTTTTTCATGCTCCCTTATGTGTCAAATAGGAGGAAAGAAGATCATTAAAGGGATATACAAATATGGAAGGAAATTGTAATTGTAGGAAATTGTAGGATGGACGGGGCTGGGAGGAAATGATGGTGTAAAGCATGCATGGTATCAAGACATGCCTGCTGTGATGCCTTGCTACTGAATCACTGTAAGCCACATACAGCTGCATGTCATCCGGCAGCTGAAGAGCTGTACTACCAGACATATTAAGCTTTGCCTTATTTTACACACAGGGCTTGGAGTATCATGTTAGCTTAACTGTGTTTGCCCCGAAACAGTGGAAATAAAATGCCAGTTGTGGAAGTAAAATGTCAGTTGAACATGGTGAACATGCAGCTATTAGTATCAAACAGATAAAGTCACTGAAATCTTGATCCATGTGTGAAAATACTATATGCATGCTTTAGCATTCGCATTAAACAAGCCGTCATACTTAAATAATATTAATAAATTATTATATTAATAAAATAAAAACCGCTATCAGCATTAACATTTCTGAAAACAGATGGACATTTCTTAAGCCGAAGAGACAAAAGCATTCAAGTGTTGCCTCCTTTGGATGACAAAAATTTGAATCCAAATCTATTTCTGAACGTTTGAGCACATTCAAAACCTTTTCCGCCCTCTTTAAGTTCATCGAGCAGATCCCCCTTTTTGCCAACGGAATATTTATATTTAGTTATATTTAATTAAGATGTACCACACATTATAGTATTTCCACGGGATGTTTTTTATTTGCAGATAACAAAGTGCGCCTCAGGCTGTATTATATCACCAGAAATACCTGGTAGTGCCACTGGCAAGAACAGAAGTAGGTTAGTTTTGTGCCATATGGTTCATCCCAATGTGAGGAGAAGAAGAGTGAGAAGCGCAAAGAGAGATATGGATGATGAGGGGTGTGGTCAGCATTGATCTGGATTGCTCCAGTATAACCGGATCATTAACCAATAAAGTGGGAGTCTCAATTAAGGCCACACATCAAACCTGAAGTATCAGAGATGTCATGTCATGCTCAGCACCACCTTTGCCTGACTCTCTGCCCCCTGACGACCCCCATTTAAAATGGTCTGGCCCTCACAGCTGCTGCTGGCTCTCGCCCACCCCTCCACTGTGATTACCAGAGGCCGCGTGAGAGACAGTGTTTATTTTCAGGTGTCAGGGCCTCGAACTGGCGGGGAAGATTGTCTTCATGACCCTGTCTGTGGAGAACCAGTGTGAGGAAACAGAGACTGATCAGAATTGATGAGCTTATGCATTGTCTGCTAACTTTCCCTCTCCTTTGGACTTGCTTTCAGTCTAATGTGGAAAGAATTTTAAGTCCCACTAAAATTCAATTAATTACCACGATACAGGATGGTTCTCCCGTCTTTGTACTGGCACTACTGCATAAATGGAAAAGTCCTGAGTCACAGGCCATCTGGCTTTGTGATAGTGGGGCCAAAAATGTTTTAGCCTTTCTACTATCTCTAGCTTTCTCCCTCCATCCATCCCCTACAATAATAAGATGCTTCTAATATCATTATGCATTTCTTTCAGATTCCCATTCCCATTCATTTGGGTTTCTGACAAAAATGTTATGCCACTTTCATTATTTTGAAAGAACAAACCAGTGATTGCTGCTAAATGATTGTGAAACTTACACCTTTTATTTAGTTTTTTGCTAATTCTTGTGCCCTGAATGTGCATGTAAATAAATTGTAATTGATTATCAATTGTATTAATGATACAACAGCTTGCAGACACGGCAAGTATACTAATATAGCACAATTCATACACTTAGAAGTGCTTCACATGTGTTTTATACTTAAATAAAGACTAAAAAGAGTTACAGACACAGGGGAGGTGAACCGGAGAATCCCTTTTGGCATCACCTTAGCAGTTGCTAAATACTGTGTTCAGCACCGCTCATGCTCCGAATGAAAGAAATCACAACAAAATATTCAAGAGAAGTCATGCAAATAATGATCACGTGTTCATGCAGTGTGTGCCATCTGGTTCATAGTCTATGCAGCTCCTAAATTTCTCCAGGATATCAGGTAAACCTTGCTAGTTCACATTAGATCATAGTTTAGTTGGCTATTAGGGCTGGGCTTCCTGCGTGGGTGAGATAATCGGAACTGCTACCTTGGTCTGACATAGCCCTGGGCCTGTACTTGTTCCTACTTTCGTTCACCACCTGCTTCCCTCGTTCCGTCTCTCCCCTCCCCACACGCAGAACCAGGACATGGCACTGTGACTATGTGAGAGCACGGATTGTCCTCAATATGGAAACACAAATACACACTCCGAGGAACACATTTCTGTGGCGCTTTGCTTGTTTATTCAAGGCGTACCTTGTTTCTATTACTAATTAACACTGTCATTAGAATGCTGAACTGATATCCCATCTGCTTTCTTGGCCTTCCCAGTACAAGCAAGTGGAGCAATACATGTCCTTCCACAAGCTTCCAGCCGACATGCGGCAGAAAATCCATGACTACTATGAACATCGCTACCAAGGCAAAATCTTCGATGAGGACAACATCCTGAGTGAACTCAACGACCCGCTCAAAGAGGTGAGTCAAACCCTCTCTACCTCCCTAAATTCAAGACATTCAGCTTTCTTGATGAAGCACACAAAGAAACTTCATGTGTGTTACATTTAAGACATTGCAATTTGAAGGTTTATTTTTGGAATGGGTGAAAAAAAAAAAAAACACTCACCAGAAAAGAAGTTCTTGACAGGTGAGCTGTCTCACAGTGGTTTTAGTTTTGGAATATGAATGAATTTATTCCCTCAAGATGAAGAGGGAATCTTCATTTGGCACCTTTTAACCGTGCAGTACCTGAAACTGAAATACCAGCACCTGTCATCTCATCTCACAAGGTCGAGGATAAAAACAGCAAAAACGGATTCTCCCCAGCATCCTGGGTGAACCCAGACTGACAGTCAAGATATGAAAATATTCTGTAGAGAGATATTATCTTTTCTTCACCTGTAATAAACAACCTGAGCTGTTGAACAATTGGACAAAGAGTGGAAATGACAAGAAATAATTAAGTTTTGAAGGCGTCAAAGAGCAGCTTCCACGTTCTTGGCTGACCTCCTCGTGTCAGCAGATTACATGGGTAATTATGCATCGGTGGGTGGGAAAGAAGAGGAATAAAAAGCAACGCAAGCATAGGAATCGTGACTATCTCTCATGTAGCCCCATTAAGTCACCTTGCGGAGTCGAAAGCTGAGGCGAGGGGACTCGCTGCACGATCCCAGACACTCGCAGGGAAGTGCAGGGATTTAAAGGTATGACTTACTACACAGAAAATCCTGCAGGCTTTGTTCACCGTGCAGAGCAAGCAAAGTTAAAATCTGCATAGAGACAGCTATGCCCACGGGACTGCTGGGTAAAAACAAACTGAGCCGCGCCAGAAAACAAAACAGGACACATGAACTAGCTTACGTTGCTATTTCACCACAAAGCTGCTCTTAAGAATTCTGGATTATTCCAACAGCCTGTTCCCCCCAAAGAAGGTTAATACAGAAACGACTTTTCAGGCAAAGGACCACGTATATGTTTGTCCGTGTGGCTGAATATGAAATGGAGACTATGGCAAAGATACATTTGTCTTTTGTAGGCTTTTTTATTTCCGGGTCCTGTAGTTTTGTTTTACTTTTCCTCCATGTTTGCTGGCTTTACTCAAACAACCAACTAAATAACTTTTAATCGGTTTCACAGTCTTTTTAATCCCATGACTGTAACTTCAGTGCTACTAACTCTACGGAGTACAATGGATTGTTTTCCCCCATGTTTGTTCCCTAATCTCTGAAAATGGAGGTTTTCGTCTGATCGTCCATTATAAGGACACAACAAAAGTAAAAACATTAGAAATCTAAAGCAGATTACAGAAAGTATGACCAACAACATGAACAGCCCAGTGAAAGAGAAGTGAGGAAAATACTATAATACCATAATAATGGTACATTCATACTGTGTTGTTCAGTGCTAGTGTGAAAGAAAGCAATTCTGCCATATGTCCCTTTCACCAAATACCTGGCAGCTGTTATTGACAGGTTTTATCTAGGTTATTCTGTTCTTAGACCATCCTTTTAAGAAGCTAGATGACTAATGCTTACCAACCTTTATGCAAGTGCCGATACCACTTTTTCAAATGACCTTGCTTTTGCCAACTCCTATTTGAATCCAATTAGACTAAAAGCAACTGTACACTTTATAAACTAATATATTATGGCTTACCCAATTATGTCCATCTTGATTTGTCAGTCTGGCAACTTCTCTGTTGAGCGTGGCCTAATTGGCGTCTAAGTGGCCATACGTTATTTTTTATGTGATAAAGGATGGGAGCTGTGAGGCTTGTTTTTCAGTGTCTGTTAAATGGTTAGGGACTAGAATATAGACCAGGGATGCAGTCAAAAATCAATTAATGCAGCTTCAAGCCAGACCCAGTCCAGGTAGCCCGACATAGGCTGAGGTAGTTGGGCTGATTGCTGAGTGTCGGCACGTTGTGTTCCAGCACAGTTTTGTGGGAGCTGACCCTTAGGTCAATTTGGGATCAGAATCTGCTCCACTTAGCAGCACTCAGACTCACTTTGGGCCGAAGCAGGGGCCATGAAATCAGTCCAAGTATACTTCAGCTGATTCTGGCATGTCATTTATCACAAGTCTTACATGAGTTTGTTACCAGGCGTCCCAGATTCAGACTGCTGTTGGCTCAAGCAATCAGGACTACCAGAGATTCACATGACAACTCTGCGTCAGTGGACAAAACAGCTTTGGGGTTTTGGTGTGGGGGTGGAAAGGTCAAAGGTAATGACGCTCACAGCGAACTTGTGTTCAGTTATTTTGTTTTGGTCCATCACTTTATGTACAAATTCTTTCTCTCCTGTTTTTTGTCTCAGTTGGTAGGCAATGAATATCAACTTGCAGAGAATTTAAACTAGTTTGAGGCGTGTGATCAATCACATCGGGCTGTTTGTTGATGCACTGCAGCTCTGGGCAGAAACCACTTAAAAAACTCTCCTTGGTGTTTCTTTCAAGGACGCCCTAACATCCGATAATTGATTGTCAGCTGCCAAAAAGCATTTAATTGATAAGCTCTGGTATCGGGAAATCTGGTTAACAAGATGCACGGGCAAACATGAAAACCTGAAAAGGGAAAATGCGTTGCATTAAAAGGTTTTTGGCAGCCACGATGTCTGAGTGTCCATTAATGCACCAACAGGGAGAATTATTCAAACAGCAGCTGTTTGCACACTATATAACCACAAAATGACAAAAAGCCTTTGACAAGAAATAATGAATAATGCCCATTGTGATGAATTGCCTGTCTTGGGCAAGTTTTTCAGACCAGTAAAACATTTTTTTGAAAAATGCAAAAAATAATATGTCAAATATCAAAGTTTGTCACTGATGGTCCAAAATATAATTTAACCACATGACTGTTTTGCTGTTCTCTCTTCCCCCAACCTCCCCTTTCGTTTCCTCTGTCTCGCTGCCTCCTCCTTTCTCCACTATATGACAAATCTTTAAATAGGCATAGCCAAAGATTGTTTCCCCAAGAGGATTCCTGGCTGGGCATGAAAATTGCTTACTCTCTAATTCATTAGTTCTGGTGCATGATTGAGGTCAGAACCCCGTGGCATTAGCTGATACCGGCATCTGAGGCTGAGCTAACGTCTCTTTGCGTCTCTTAGCTAGCGAACGTCCCAGAGATTTGATATCTCTCTGTTAATGTCCTGTTGTCACTGACGGGGAGTTATCCCTCATGGGGGGGTCAACAACACACCACCGCAGATGCCAAGTGTCCCGGCTTTCCATCTGCACAGCAAAAGAGATGTATGGGTAAACAGACAACAAGCTCCTAATCTCCTGCTGGGTCTGAGGGGACAGGATGAGACCAAAGTGATGGCCCGCAGCCGGCGCCGGAGGGCAGACTCATCAGGATCTGGCTCCTGTGCCAAAAAGTTTTTTTTTTTTTTTTTTTTTTTTCTCAGGAGTGATGGGAAGTGCTTTAGAAGTATTAAGGATGAAGCAGCAATACACATCCAATTCATTTATAAAACAGGAAAGAAGGATTAGTGTTTCTGACACAAATTTTTCAAGTTGCAGGTGGAAATTGCTGATATATTTATTGCATGATCTGTTTGAACAACTCTTTTTTTTTTTTTTTCTCCACCAGGAAATCGTCAACTTCAATTGCCGTAAGCTTGTGGCCACCATGCCTCTGTTTGCCAACGCGGACCCCAACTTCGTGACGGGGATGCTGAGCAAGTTGAAGTTCGAGGTCTTTCAGCCCAATGACTACATTATCCGAGAGGGCACAGTCGGGAAGAAGATGTATTTCATTCAACATGGTGTCGCAAGCGTCATTACCAAGTTCAACAAAGAGATGAAGCTAACTGATGGGTCTTACTTTGGAGGTAAGAAGAGAAAATCTGAAATTCAGTTTTAATGGATTTTTGCTTTCTTTACATTTTCACATGAAAATGCAAACATGAATTATAAATGTTAGTACTGCCATGCAGGAACTCTATACACACAGTCGCATGTACATTCTTGCAGGATGTTCATACGGTTATATATTGAGACATGGCTCTAGCCTGAGGTGTTGCTTTTGATTCTGTTTGAAGTTAAGTTATTGTAGATGTAGATTCTCATTAACCAGTGCTGGACGTTAGTCAGTTTCTGTAGTTACATAATACATCATCTGGTTGTTGGAATAGGCCAAGGCGTGGATCAGGCATCCCTTAGGACACACAGACGTTCCTCCCCCACCCTCCTCACACACACATACACACACACGCATGAACTCTTCTCCCCTTCCATACGTTCCTGCTGCATATGCTTGGCACTGTCAGGAGCAGCTAGTTGTTCCTTCTTTGTAAAATCAGGAGCCATTCCCTCCCTCTGTTCTCTGCTGTGGATTCATTCGGTCTCCCAATTCTCTTTGTCCGGGCATGAGTCCCATTCCTTCATCCAAAACATTACCGATATCATTAATTTTTTAAAAGTCCACTGTAATTTCTTTGCACGTTGTTTACCCAGACACGACAATGTCTGCCTGCGGATGTGAAAGCAAAGCAAACTTTCCTATTTTAGAGGTTCTTGCATATTTTATCTCATGAGTTCATCCCCACTATGGAAGGAGCCTGAGGAGTCTAAGAATACCTTCGCTTTGCATGCAGTTCATGTCTCACAGGCGAGCTCGGGAAGGCAGTGAATCAAAAAGGAAATTGGTCGACTTTTTTCCTGCTTGTTCAAACCACAGGATTGCTGTCATGTCACTGAATGTGCATAGGTAGTACTTTATGGGATTAATATGGGATTGCCAGAGGAGAGCGGGGGCATTTAAAATTCTGTACAGAGTGGACATGTCATATAGTAAGACATGTGGCAGTTGCAGTGTGGCATTCAAACAATTAATCCTCTGGGGCTGCAGCTCAAGAGATATTCTGCTAAAGAATCATTGTGGCACAGAACAAGTCCATCTTGTTTAAGAAACTAAGCTGAAATGTCAGAGTAAAACCTTCGGCCAATAAGACTCTGACAAATGGGTCCTAATGGCAGTGAGCGTGAGTGCATTTATCAAACTGTTTCAGACAAAAAGAAAAGAAATGGGAAAAGACTTTAATTGGCCATTGTTTGAAGTCAGAGGATGAAAAGAAATAATAGTAGGTCTAAGTAGACTGTACAGTTGCGGGGAAAGCTGTATTTTGATACCTAGCCGTTTATATATAATCTAAATTCAACTGAGATCTTTGGTATAACTATACTGTATATGCAATTAAAGCTTTTGACAGAGCAAATCCTAAACAATTAAACCTTTTAAGAAGGCTAAAAGTATTGACAAACCTACTGACAATTATCACCTGAATCTGCAGCTCCCCTTAAATTTCTGTCCCACCCTCAGCTTTGTGGTTTTGCGTCACTCTCACCTCTCTTATGGCATTTCCAGCTGCAGCAGGCAGTTGATTTTGATGAAAAGGCTCTAAAAACTCACTCTAAATGACCCACGCAGCAGCAAACAGCAGACTGATGCTGCAAGCAACTAGCTGGAGAGCGGATCAGTGGATCATTTAACGGTTAAAGAGTTGGATATGTCCCTCAGCTAAGAGAGAGTAAATATTGGATTGCATTGCATTGCACTGTTTGCTAGCACGTTCATCAACTTAAAATGTGATATGTCTATGTTGTGTAACCTCGTTTAACTGTCTTGTTTCTGCTGCCCCCATATGGCCATCAAAATAATCCGTTGCAGGTTTAAAGGTCCAGTGTTTTTAGGATTTGGTTTCATTTAAGTTGCATTTTTCAACTAGCTGAACAGTCCTCGCCTCATCCTCACCCTCCAACTGTGTAGGAGAAACTGCAATGGCGGCGAAACTCAAAAACATGAAAGGCCATATCTAAAGCCAATGTTTAGTGTGTTGTTCTGGGCCGATGGCTATGCAATGATTGCATTCCTTCTGTGGATATAAAAGGCTCTTTCCAAATTAACTTATCTACAGGTGATTATACAGTAATGAAAGCATATTATATTCCATATCTGCCATATTTTGCCTGAAGTGGAGCTGCAACAAACAATTATTTTCATAATCTATTAATTTGCAATTATTTTCTCAGATGATTAACAGTTTTGTCCATGAAATGTCAGAACATAATGACAAAGTCCCCCAAGAGAACAGTTTAAATTGTTTTGTCTGAGAAATAGTGTAAACTTCAGCGCTACGTACTTCAGTTTAATGCCATATAACCCAAAGAAAAACTAAACGAAATTTTCAATTATATGAGATGGAAACAAGGAATATTTGTCAGTTAGTTTGAAAATCAACTCACCGCTCTCCTGAAAACTGACCTCTGGAGACCAAATTTCTAAATCCACAAAATGTGTTGAGGCAGCTAGACAGTCGGGGATTTTTGGATTATCTTTTTCGAGCTTTGTCTAAAACATTTTGAAGGTTATTCTGTCCCACAAAATATTAAAGTCAAATGTTTTTTTTCGCTGTGTGCTCTGCTCTCATTCTGTGCGGAACAGAACAGCTCAGTCCATCTTGATTTAGCAGACTACGAAGGAGCTCTTAAGTGCAATTAGTAGTGGAAGAAGCATCTAAAATCAGTTAAAGGAAAAGGAAAAAAGTGGATGTTCCCACTTGATTAATCGTTTTATCTTTTAATTAAAAGATATGTGTTTTCTGTCTAAACAATACAGGGTTCACTGTTCATTTTGCTGTATTCTATCGGTGCCCGGCCACCTGCTGTTGCCTTCTGCCCAGCTGGTATTTTTACCCGTTTGTATGGCATTAGTAGATGAGCCCTGAGTTGGGAGCAGCTGGCTTTGCCAGGCACCTCACTCTCTCCCCTTTTTCTCCGATGATTCACACTCCCCTTACAACCAGGCCAAACCATGGCCAGAATGAGAAATCAGTCAGGGGGACTGAGACAGAAACAGAGAGAGGGAGAGAGCGAGTAACAAAAAAAACGAGCCCAGCCACAGGAAACTATTAGCATAGTAATGAACAGGACATCTATGAGGACAGTAGGTCACAAAGCACCCCCAACCATGGTCAATGCCACGCATGCATGCTAAAAAGGTATCATAGTAATCACTCCTGGGCCTCCGTGAATGGGATTACATATTGGTACCACACAGCTCTGTAGTGAAGTCACTCTGAGGCTAAGGGACTAATAGAGTATAATGCTAGGACAATGACAGACGGAGGATGAAAATCCCTATTGGGCTTGAATGTCTCAGTCATATGGGACTCCCTGTCTCCTAGTCCCAGCCAGGGGAGGGAAGAGGACGAGGAAGGGGAGCTGGTTGCCATGAGAGTATGTGACACATGAAGTGATGGCAAATTATCCACAATGCTCCTGGGGTCAGTGGTGATGCTTTGTGGCAAGGCAACAGACGTGTCAAACCGCATCATGTGAAGTGTTACCAGGGCTTTGACTTGGACATACACACACAAAGACATCTACACTTACACACATCTTCATCTTTCAGGTGACACTGCAAAAGTTCCCTTAGAAAGAGGTGTGCCTATTTCAAGTCTGGGATTTTGACAATTTTGCCACCTGGGACAAAAAAGGCAAAAGTCGTGCTTAAATGTTGTTCATTTATTATAACAGTGGCTTGTCTTAAAGTCCCACTTATTTCTTAAGTAAAAGGCAGCTACCATGTCTCTCTGTCTTAAGTAAATACTTGGTTGAACTCCACACTCAGCACATATTTTCAGAGTACAGCTGAACATTTGAATATATTATTTCGTTATCGTTGCATTAAAACAGTGGATGTAAGCACAGCCTAAAAACAGACTTTCCAGCTCTCTGTCAGCTCATTGTCAGCATGAAGCTTTCATGTTCAAGCAATCACTCACCACTGGAGTTCAGTGCAGTCTGACAGAATGAATTAGCGCAGTTTTAAAGTGCTATTCCAGCAGTGGAAAGCAAAGAAAAAAAAAGAAAATAGACATCTCCCACTGTTGCTTGTGAAATTATTCTACTGCAGTTAACATTCAGTTATGTGGCAGGCTGCCTTACAACAGAAAAAAAGCAGAGCTACTGTGGGAAGAGCAAATTCACTCAGACTCAGACATTTTGGAGAATGAATGAAGCAAGATGAAGCAAGCACAGGCCAAAAAAAAGTGAGGACTAAATTCTTGGCCAACATCACAGAGGCATGTGGTTTGATCTCAAACATTTTAATGTCTGGGTTGCGTTCACAGGTTGAAAGCTGGCAGGAGCTCTCATGCTTGTTGTTTTATAGGTTACTCCTACTGGCAGGTCGGGTCGCCTCAGCAAAATAAAACCTGCTGCATGTCTTGTTAAACATTTTGCATATTTTGCAGGCTACTATTCCTTTTCACTCTGTTATTGAGATTTTGATGAGGAGATAGAAACCACTTAGGTCATGTTCACACGGCAAATATGAAGGCAGAGCAAGACAGTTATTTAATAATTAAATTGTAATCATTTTAATCTGTACAACTGTAAACGCAACAAGACGTGACTTTACAGAGGTTTACATGTTGAACTATGTCTTCAACATGAGGTTGCCATGCAACCAGCAAAGACTTTCAGCACGACACGTGGTTTTTACACCTCAGTTTATGTACAATTAAACAAACAAGATATAATGTGCTAATTAGGGAACTTTAAACTAAGCTCGCTGTTTTCTTCTTGGTGGCAGTTTTATATTTAGTGCGCAATTACAGTATGAGAGTTGTATCAATCTTCTCATCTAACTCTAAACAAGAAAGCAAATTCACTGCATGCTTTTGTTAAAAAATAAATGTGATATTCGTGTGAAACATTGGCAAAACATCACATTGGCTTTAATTACAGTTATACCCAGTGATATATTTGGAGAATAGAAGATGTACAGTCGCCTACCTTGGTGCTACATCCTAACTAATAATGTGGTTGTAAATTCAGGAGGACTTCTGTCAAGATCCTAGCTGTTGACCAACAGGAGGGAGTAAAAGCTTTTTTGCTCCTTTTTATGGGAGGGTGACCGTCTTTGGTTGGTTGGTCCTTCACAATGTCTGACTGAAAATTTTGTCCATGCTAACACCTTATTCACACCCACAGCTTGAGAGTGTTGTTCTCACACCTTGCACACTCTGTGCTCTATTTCCATGATAGCTCATGGCATGGCCAAGAAAGATCACACCATGACAAGTTAACATTTAATGATTTAATGAGGGTGGAAGTTGTGCTGTAGCAAGAGCGCAAATGTGGGCGGAGGTTGAGCGATGTCGGCAGTTGAACAGGACTGAACCATAACCAAGGGGAGGTTGATACTGAAGATGGATACTGAAAGATAAAGAGAAATAAAACACAGGACAATTTAATCTGGAATGTGTGTGCGTTCAGCCTAGTGTCACTCATTCATGAAAACACTGAGTAATGTCAGGTGTAACAATCCTATATTTAGATTTTATATATCTTATTTAGCCCACTTTTTAGGCCCCATTAATTTAGTCTGAATTAAAAGCATGACCTTTTTCTCTCGACATGAGTTCTGTTTGCAATCATGTAATTGCTGTTCAAAAGATTTTCATACTAATGAGTATAAGGAATAATAAGCACCCTACTAAGAGAAAATGTGCCGTCATATTTCACATCTTCTTGTGAAATGCATGTGCTGCATTAGGTTTTACATGTGGGGTCCACACACTTGGATAGATCTGTACTTTGTACTTTTTACTCCACTACATTTATCTGACAGTTATAATAACTAATTATAAGATTAAGATTAAGATACAAACACTGAAACATCAGCTGATAAGATTATAACAGCCGAGTCATTGAAAATTAAGCCAGTGGGACCCAACCGTTTAGGATTGTAATCCCTGAAAAGAAAGCAGTGCCTAATTGTTTCATGTCTGTGAGTTCTTTACCATCCAGCCAAGGAGAGATTACCCCTTCATTTTATGAGCCAAACTATCGACTAGTTCCCAAAAAGCAAAGATTGAGCAAAGATCAGATAAGATAGATACCTTTTGAGTAAATTTAAGTCAAATTCTCTGATTTCAGCTTCTCAAATATGTTTTCTAATTTCTTTAGTGCTCTGTGACAGCAAACTGAATATTGTTGGGTTGTGAACGAAACAAGACATTTGAGGATGTCACTTTGGGCTTGGGAAAACAGTGATCAACAGATCTGTTGATCACTCAAGACCCCTTAAATATGAACCCACAGGTTGGGAACCACTGGGTTAAACTACCAAACAGTATAGAGCAGGTAAAACTAGCTTCACCTCGACCAGCTACAACAGTAAAATGCCACAGAGGGTGCCATTTTTCTCCAGTACAAGTAAATAACTTTCCTGTTAATGCTTTTGTACTTTGTAGGAGATTTATTTGGTATAGGAGGAAGTAAAAGCACATTCCTGGGCCACATTCAGACCCGAATCAGGTGGTTTGTCCATTCATCTGAGTTAGGGTATTATTATTTTGGCAGTATTTTGGCTGCGATGGTGCAGGCCACTGAGAGTTACAAAATACACGTTCAGACCGGTCAAACCTCCACAGTCAGCCTGAAATGTATCTGAAACTGAAGCTATCCAGGTGGATTCATAGACCAAACTATGATACTATGATACTCAGCCTGTTGTGTTATGGCTTTGTTTATTTCATGTACCTGCCTTCTTTGCCTGTGTCTGGCCTCGCAATTTACGCTGCAAGATAGTGACAAGAAAAAGTTTCCTTTGGTTTGTGTCCAATGTTTTGAGAGGGAGAGAGCAAGCACTGGTTGAGAGATATAGACAATGAATGAGAGTAAGGGAGAGCCTGCACTGAGAAAGCTGCTTTTACTTTTAAAGTAGTTTGTACGAAGGATATGAGTAGCTCTTTACTATTCATCCACATATTCATGTACTGTATGTGTATATACTTACAGGCATGTGTCTTTTAGGTAATTTGTAATCACGGTAACCTTGTATGACTAGTGATGAACATATACACAAACCAGAAACAAGATGTATGCTGTCTTATTATGTGATGTGAGGGGAGCTGCAGGATCGAGTGTTATGATGCATTGTCCTGCTTTTCTACATACTTTCTCTTCACATCTCTTCATGTAAGAAACCGCAGTGACTGAGCAGAACACCGGGATGCGATGTAACCCTACTCCTATGTAGTTATACATTACATCGGATGCATTGATGCAGCGATGCCTGCAGTGAAAGCTGACTACTGTATCGTATAATGGGACCATTAGCTCTCTGCTGGATGATGAATTGTCTTAGTATAATTCAAGTGACAGCACCGCTAATGGGCTTCTCATTTTATTTACATTCGCATTAGCTTCTCCTTCTGTACCTTTTTGTACTCAAGCTTAATCTATGGTAATCTGTATCGTAATTACTGAGGTGATTTCCTTTATGTCCCTCTGCTCTCTTCACTTCGGGTAGTGTTTCTTCATGTGTCAAAATGTTTGTTCTGTTTTTCTGCCCGACAGAAATCTGTCTGCTCACCAAGGGCAGACGAACGGCGAGTGTGCGTGCAGACACCTACTGTCGGCTCTTCTCCCTCTCTGTTGACCATTTCAATGAGGTGCTAGAAGAGTACCCCATGATGCGACGCGCTTTCGAAACTGTCGCCATTGACCGATTGGACCGCATTGGTAAGACCTGCCTACATCTTATTCTTGTCCTGTCTGATTGGTTGAAACTCTTGCCTGTCATCGTGCCTTGTTGTCTTGTCTTTATCAGTATTCGTTTGCCTTCTTTGTTCATAAAAGCATTGTGTCTGCCATCTTGTGCTGCATGACCTGTATGCTATATTTTTTTTTTCTTAAACTTCCCGTCTCTGTGTCTTAAATAACATAAAACATAAAAAAAAAAAAAAAAAAAAAATGTTGTAACCAGCATTAATCCTTCTAAAGAACCAAAGTAGCGTTTTGTGGTTGGATTAACTGGAAGGCAGTGCATGTCGCTGTCCGGGAGGGAGTCAGTTCGCCCCCTCGTTGGTTTGGTGTTGACCCCCCCACTGGATGCCAGCGAGTGGATGGAAGCTAACCTCACATGCATGTGTGTCTGGCCCTCTTTCCACTCATCTGCACTCCTGGGTATGAGCAGCACCCCACCCCATATCTCAAAATCAACCAGACCCTGTTAAAAAAAATAAGCAAAGAGCAGGGCCCGGTGACATCAGGGAGTTGTTTCCGGCACTAACGCCCCCACATCCATCCAGGTCCAGCCCAGTTTGCCAACAGGCAGGACCCTGTATTCAGCTATACCCTCATAAACAATGCTTACTTATTGTCACTGTCTGGTAGAGCAACATTCATAGAAGAACTTGGCCTTGACAGATTACTGTTGAAATATAGTAAGTGATAACGATTCAGTGGATCGTTGAGGATTTGTTACAGTTTAAACAAAAGGGGCACATGTATATGAAGCAAACAGGGCAATAATTGGTTGCATTGACCCTTATGTTGCACACTCCTCTTTCAGCAGTCTGCTCTAATACTTTAATTTGAACTGGCACATTGGTAAATTGTAGAAGATACTACGATGGTATCGAGGTGTTTTCAACTGACAGAAGTAGAATGTATGTCTTTGTCTTTGCTTATGTTTTGCTGCATTAGTTACATGTATCTTTTTGAATTGCTAATGTTCTCTTTTTATTACCTTTTTATATTTGAATAATATGAATTTCATGGAGAGAGAAGCATTTAGGCACACTTTGTTACGTCTACATTTTCATATAGACATGTCAGTGTGTATAGTGAATATATTTTAAGTGCACAATGAAGATTATTTTCGTCGTGTGTTTGATGTCTCAGATACTACTGTACGCATTTTAAGATCTTTTAAGATCCAACCTTGTTTATTAGAGTATAAATTGGTAATTCCTCAAACCTTGCAAAAGACACTGTAATGTATGAACACGTGTGAACCGCACATGTTCATTTCACATGTCCTATAGTACATTACTGTTTTCTTTGTAGCTAAGCTACTGCCTGCTGTCAAATATAGCAGGATCAAGTTAGCGCCCTGCTGTATCTTACACTGTAATATCGGTGTATTTCCACCTGTGACAACTAGCGAACACATCTCAGCCACTCAGAGTGAGCTGGCAAAATAAAACCCAGTACATATACAGCAATGCTATACTAGGGGCATATGAAAGAATACTGTAAAAACACTGGTTAAACACTGGCGTATGTTACTGAATCATTACACGAATTATTAAGATAAGATTTTTAAGACTTGTCTCACTTGTCACAGCAGCTTGTATATACAAGGTTGATAATTACTTATAAAGAAGAAATTTATATATTATATAAGTCATGTTGGTATTAAAGAGTCTGACAGCTGTTGGAATGAAGAACCTGTAGTAGCACTCCTTCTTACATGGTGAGAGTAGACTGGAATATTATAAAAAATTACAATGATATTATAATCTAACTGCAATTAAAGAATAACAAAAATAAGGTCACCACTAAGTCTTTAAATCTGGCTAGTTATTTCTGATCTCTTTTGTCGTGATAGATTAAGTTAACCACAGCTCCAGATAATTGCACAATATGTGTTCATTGCATTTCCCACCTGTGTAAGGCTTGTATCTGAGTCAGCAGACAGTAACGCAAATTTGTCAGGTTAGCCTCTTAATTCATTTTTTTATATATATATTTATTTTAAGTTTTAAACTTAAATTGCTAGTAAAGCAACAGCTTACAGGTGGTGGCTAACACTTTTCATTAAGTCCTACGCTTTTTTAAATATTTAAATCTTTTTGTCACAGAAATAGAAAAAAACAAAACCAATTTACAAGTAATTGTTATGTAATTTGGTAAACTGAGCATTTCTAAATGCTTAAAATGCTTTATGCTTATATCATTGGCTTTTATGGCAAATCGGCCAAACCTTTTCAGTGTGTTGCTGCTGGCTTTACCATTAAAGCCAACTTCTTGTCAACTCACTGTTATACCTACCAATAACACTAGAGACCACTGAGTTTGGCGATTTGTCTTTACATTACCTATAAAACAATATAACCTGAATAAAAAAAACTAAAAGGTGAATTTGCATAATGACAGTGTGCCAATGTTGTCTCATATCAGTGGTTAAGCTTGCAGTCTGTATCTACTTTTCTATCTGTTATTGTTGTTTTTTCTTTGTCATGGCTTTGTATTTGTGCATTATTTTGCCCGACACAGGCACATCGATATTGATTATTGGAATAATCGTAGTAGTGAATAGTAGTGAACAATAGATCTGAAACAGGACCACTCTGAATCAGAATCCGCCAACAGATGTGTGTCCCTGTTGAGACAACCTTTTCTCCTCAGAGTTACGTCCAGATACAACTTTATTTTGGGAATGGAGCATAATGGTGCCTGGATTACATCAAAAATATTTGACAAAACATTTAAACAAACCATTTACTGCTAATGTTCAGACTAAACAAATCTGCTAGACCTTGGCATGGCATCTGAATTATGGTTATGTCATAGTTTGGATCAGGCAAATAAAACTGCTTGTTAAAATTGAGGGAAAGAATGTGATGTCGCTGTTTAAATTTTACAAATATTGAACACTTTCACTGATTTCTAATACACAAACTTCCATCAACCCAGACATAAACACCCACACTTTCCTCTGTGCTTCACATATGTCACGACTTCTTGCACTTGAACTGAATTATGAAGTAGTTGCATGTGAGCGTAATTCACAGGAGACAAGGTTGATTTTTTTTTTTTTTTGGACTACCATAAAGTAAATCAATAACAAAAAAAAAACTAATTTTATTTGCCCTGTAGTGAAGTGTATGGATTTGTGCCCTTCACAAGATACTGTATGCCCTTTGGCCTCAACAGTCCAAATCTACATTTGCCCTTTTTTATGACAGCTACCAGCTTTTCTAGAGCTAAATGTTAAAAAATGAAAGCTGCCCACTCTGACTGACTCCTCTCAGAGTGAAATAGATTCGATCCATTCTTTCCAGACTAACCATGAAGGGGGTTTTGTCTCATACGAGGGAAGATACTTTGTCATGATCCGTGCTGGTTGTATCGTTTCTATATATGAACTGCATTTGGTTACATGCTTGTCTTGCTCTAAAAAGGAAAGAAAAAAGTAACCATGCTTTGAAACCAATAACGTGTTGCACATTTGACATTATCTTTTATCTATCTAAAAATTATTTGACCAGGAGTCCGTCTTGAGACGAGCACATCTCGTTTTCAAGAGTGTCCTGGCCGACGAGTAGGCATCAGGTAAACACTTTATTCCAATTCCAATATTCGAACAGGGACCAATTGACCTATAGAGGCTTGCTAAATGGATCCGGTCTCAAATTCATCCTCCAAGAATTTTACCTCTCACTGACGTTACATTAACTGTTTAATTCCTGCATCAGTCCTTCAGATGTTTTGATGGACACATTCAAAATGTCAAAAACTAAGACAATCAAAGAAACAAAAGATCATTCAGTGTTACATGCCATGTTTATTTTGTAACTTGTGACTTCCACAGAATAATCAACTGGATTATGAACACATGCTCAGCTCTATTGGTGTGACATTTCTATTTAGTCTTTGAATTCTTTGTTCAAAGTGTATTCACAGATGAAATCATGCCTGCAGAATTAGTAAAAACTTTACTAATGCAAAGCCACATACACTTTTTTGTCACATGCAGAAATCCCATTTCATTATTTATTCATGTTTTCACCAAAATATACACACATATATATATACATATAAAAGTTTGTTTCTGATTGTCTGACTTGAAATATGGATTCTGTCTTTTGTGTAAATATTCACTGACACTAATCAAAGGAAGGTTCATCCCATCTTCAGAGAGACAGAGCTACAGTAATGTCATGTTGACCACATGTGGAGGGCAAAAGTTTATTGAATCCATTAAGAATCATTTTCTCTCACACACATTTACACCACTTATTCTCTGTTAAAAGTTTTGATTGTAATGATGTATTAAATAATCAAGAAACAAGAAGAAAGTAGATAAAAACATTTCCTGCAGTGCCTCATAAAAGAACACAATTTATTACATATAATTGATGAAATTATTTTATTATTTAAATTATTAACTTGTAATGTTTCTATGATGTTTGTCAACATTATGATGTTTGTGTTTTGCTTGTTTCTTTATTTGTTTGTTTGGTGTGTTAGTTGGCTTTCAGACTGTTTTACAACAGTCATGTTTTAGATTCCAGATATGGGTCAATGATTGTATTATTTTTTTGATGTTTGTACACAATATTTATAATTAGAGTAACTAATCAGAGTTCTATTGTATCAGGAAAGAAAAATGACTAACACAGTACTCTAATTGTATAATTTTCAAATGGTGATTTGACCCACATCTGATTTTTTATGTCTTTTTACAAGTTTTATATGTTAAAAAAAAAACAAAAAAACAAAAAAACAAAACACATTTCTTTACCCATGAGTGGTGTTTACATTTTGTTTATGTTTTTGTTTGTTTGTTTTCATTTTGTTTTGAGGGATAATCTTTTATACAGTCTTCTGGTAAAGGTTTACAGCGAGACTTTCCTAACGTATAAATTTAAGTTATGTTATGAGTTCTGTCTACAGAGATTTGCACTGTAAAAACAATTCAACGGTCAGAGCAGGCCAGTGTTTTTTCTATAGGAACAAGGTGTGCCTTGGATTCAATTAAACTCACATGTTACTCGAAGTATGTGTGTGGACATATTTCACAGGGTACTCTGATATTTACCGTGATGTAGGTTAAGTATCACTTAACACATAGTCAAGTACTTCAGCTCCTCCTATTGAGCTTTGCTGAACATTTTTGTAAATGCATAAACGGTGACTTTAAGTGATATTTTGATTTCTTTTCTTTTTTTTTACAGTAGCTTTACTGTATACCTGTAGCATGTGAAAATGGCAGTTTAGAGGATAGGATATGAAATAACTTTCTTCTTTTACAAAAAAATGTATATTAATGTAGATATAATCAAAAGGTCTGTTATGTTCTTTGATAAGTGTCGACCTATCTTTTGCACACCCAGCAAACCCTAAGAGAGAAAAAGAGAGATTAGAGGACAGAAGAGTGTAGAGGGGCAGCAGGAACAGAAGCAGATAAGACAGACGGCACGCTGTAATGCATCATAATTTTCCATTTTAAAACTGATGAAATGTCACACACTGACTGATGCCTGTTGCCCTGAAATCTACCAGCAAATCCAAGCAATTCAGATCCTCACAGGTTCTGTCTTTGGAGAAAATAATAAACATGTGTTGTCCTTCGATTCTACAGAGTTTAACCCTGTCACCTTTAAAAATGCAATGCAAGCAGCCTTGTAAGTTAACAGTAGTCTTACATACGTGGTGCTAGTTTTAGCCCTTAACTACCCCTCCCTGTAGTGACTCTCGCAGTCTTAATGAGCAAAATCAAACGGAGGACTTGATTCTGAGAGATAGCTGCAAAATACATCAATCCATTTTCAGCTGTGAAAGTCTTGTGTTATAGCTGAATGCATGGCTTGTTGTTGGCAGCCTTGAGAGGAGAGGAAGCCGCCAAGCAAATGCCGCTCAACTGTAAACTCAGCGCAGAAATCTTCTGCCCTCAAGGACAGGGCTTAATGATTGATTGACTGTGGCTAAAGCCTCCAGCATACTAAAAGTCAACTCTGTCTTCTTTATAACGCTTCAAAGCCTGCCAATACACAAGGTCAACAGTAATTACAGGAAACACACAATTTGAACGCAGTCACTCAAAGAAAATATGTTAAATAGATCTTTATCGTTATTATTGTCAAATGTGGCAGGTCTTTCTACAAAAAGACCAGTTTCAAGGCGTCTTTTATGCTTTTAGTACAACTTAGTATTTTACCACAGTTTCGCTCCATTCTGATAAGCTTTTACTATCACGATCCATGACATTTCCAGGCCCGTGGGCTTAAAAAGCCCTTTAGAGTTCATAAATAAAACACTTTAAAGCCAAAAGTATTATCATTATCTAAGTTTGCAGACAAATTGTTTCTTTTGAACATTTTCTTTATAAAAGTGAATAATAATAAGAATAACATAGCATCCTGTGGTAAAATGGGTAATGTTTAGTTTTATATTATTAATGTCTAATTATATATACAGTCTGTGACCACTGAGGTAGTGTGTTAGGAATAGATCTTTGTGGCTTCCTTTGCTTGTTTTTATTGTCACCTTGTTCATAAAATTAAGGGGAAAAGGTTATTCTCAGTGTCCTTGTGATGTGTTTTAGTAGAGTTGTCACTGTGATTTAAATAGAGCGTGGCTTTAAATTTATCCTTAGAGCTTCAAAAGAAAAAAAAAAACTGTCCGGTAACATGATGTGTGGGTACAACTCATTAGTACTCTTCTGTGTTTCACTGTCTACATCAGCACCTTCACAGTCTACGCTATCACGTCACACCTTCAGTAATCTTTGTCTCCTTATGTGTCCTTCACTCTTCTCAAACCGTATATTTCCCATAGTCATTACCATTCAATGTCCTTCACACTTTATATTCAGTATGACAGACCTTAGCGGACGTGAAAAGATGCAGCTTGTAAGATTGAAACAGTTTCTGAATTTAGTGGCATCGAGGAGACGAAGCTTCTCTGTTGGTACAAATTGGTTGGCTTCCTACTAAAACATACAAGCTGCATCTTTATCATTACTGTCCTGAATCCTGCCCTTTTCCTGTGGTTTAGGGCAACCAGAGTTTGCCATGGCTTTATGTGCTTACCTCTCCTGACTGCACCCCAACAGGGAAGAAGAACTCCTTGCTGCTGCAGAAGTTTCAGAAGGACCTGAACGCCGGCGTTTTCAACACGCAGGAGAACGAGATATTGAAGCAGATAATCCGTCAGGACAGGGAGATGGTGATGATGGTGGACCGCAAGCAGTCAGTCACCGGGATGAACTCAACACCAATGTCAGGAAACTCCATCATTAACTCACCAGCCCAACCGCCCTTCCCCACTGCCTTCGGCACCAATCAGCTCCAGCAGTCAGTACCCATGACCTACAGTGCTTCGGCTATTGCCAATGCTTCTGCTGCCCGCATGCTGCCAGCCGCTGCCGCTGCTGCTGCTGCAGCGCAAGGGGTTTACCCTGCTCCCAGTCTTTCCCATGGCAACCTGAATTCTTCCTTGACCAACCCACAGACCCCACTCCAGCAGCAAGGAGCGATCATGTCGCCCTGCTCCTTCACAGCTGCCATGTGTAGTCCACCCGTGCAGACCCCTCTGGCCGGCCGGAGCTTCCAGTACGGCTCGCGCACAGCCTCCCAGCTGTCACTTATCCAGCAGCCCATTGCCCAACCGTCTCTACCCACACAGCAGCAGCTTGCCCAGCAGCCAGCTGCGTCAACTGCTGCCGCAGCTTCTGTGGTGCAGCAGCAGCAGCCGTCACCTCAGCAGCAGCAGGTCCCCTCACCTCAACGGGGAGACATCCACAAGAGCACACAGGCTCTTCAGTCAGGCAGCTTGAGTCGTGATGTTAGACACTTATCGGCCTCCCAACCATCACTGCCACATGACACATCTCTGGGGCCCAGAGCACACCCAGCCTCAGGAGACTCTCTGGCCTCCATCGCGCCACCAACGGCAGCAGCGATCCAGGGCATGAATCTTCAGAGTGGCATCCGCACCACAGTGCCCCAGCGGGTCAATTTATTCCGCCAGATGTCGTCAGGAGCATTGCCCCCGGTGCGCTCAGCCGCGGCAGCAGCGGCGGCGGCGGCGGCAGCGGCAGCAGCATCATCATCCTCCTCGACCCAGCACAGGGAATCCCCCGGATCTAGGAGAGATTCTGTCCTGAGCAGTACAGAGACTGAGCAAGACAAAATGCGTTTTGCATCAAATTTATGATCCCATTTTTCCCTTTTCATTTTTTAAACTTAAATATGTTTCAATTCATTTTTAAAAATGGAGATACAACAAAAGAGATAAGTGAGGAACTTCAGCATTTTTGTTTCTCTCCAACTTTCTTCTAAAATAACCTCATAGAAATCCTGTACATACAAGTCCTTGTATTATATTTTAGACACATTGTCTCCCTAAACTTAAGAATGTATATTATACAGATACATCTCTCTTTTCTTTTATGTTATATATATATATATATTTATATATATGTATATATCTATATCTATATATATCGATATAGATATATATATATATGTGTATATATACTGCTATGTATGCGTGTGTGTGAGAGTGTGTGTGTGTGCGTGTGCATGTGACTGGCTGTGTAAAATCCAACTAGAATATTTGGCAATGGCAATTTAAAAGCTGTAGTATAAACATGAGTCTTCCTTTCTGAGAAATATAAAGAATTATATACAATGTATGACGTTTTTTTTATTTTCTTTTTTCTTTTTAACTGGAATGCATCGTGGATTCTGATGACTTCTTTTTTTTTTTTTTTTACCATTGTGGAAGAGACAAATTATCTTCTCCTATTAAGCAGCTTTAGGCACCACTGTGGAATAATAAATGCAAGCAACTCTGACAACTCATTTCAAAAAGCACACTCATCCTGAATTTCGTGACTCTTCATTTCAGAAATCAACACAGTTACTATAACTAAGTGTTATGTTGCACTCTCAGCAACAAAAATACAGTCTGCTGAGCCACTATATCCCCACAGCGGCTCACATACAAACCATGGCAGTGTTATGGGTCCAAAGGGAATAGATAATAGAAATGCTGCTTTCGTTTTTGAGGAGAATGGAGTGTGGAGAAAGATGCGGATGGATGCTATTGTTTTCTATTTCTAATTTCAGATGGCTGAGATGTTATGTAATGTTGCTTAAAAATTCTGTGTATATTTATAATATTTATAAACTAAAGATTATCACCATTATGCAATAGACTGTGACATAAAGATTACCTATATGTGTGCTGTAAATAGTTTTGTAGATCTAGTATTTACAGATACTGTGTGGTGCATTCTCTATCATAACAATGTCTTACTTCTATCAGGAACCTGGATATCATCTATATGCGAAAAAGGTTAAGTGACAAAATACATATGTTTCATAAGAGATAAACAAACCTTAATGCAATAGCTAGCACTACTTGATGCTGAGAAATGCCTGATTGGAGGACATTTAAGAATCCCTATCTCTCTCTGTATACTATTCCTAGTCCTAGTATAGTTTTTGATTTCACATCAAGTGAACATATACAATATTTACCTACAATACACAACATGATTTCAAAGTCAGCCTATTGAGAGTAAATGTCTTTTTCTATCACCTCATTTCCCAAAACTGCTGTGGATCATTTTAACGGCGATTCTTTGGTTTATATTACGGTCAAACGGATCATGTTTTTGAATGAGGCTGCAATGAGTTTTTTTTTTTTTCTGTTTTTTTTGGTTTGCTTTTTGCTTGCTAAATTTTATTTAAACTACAATTTAAATTCTATGCTTGCTCACCTGCTTCTTGAGTAAAACTGTACTGTACGCTGTCATATCACAATTACTGTAGTTGAAGAGCCTGGCATGACATTTTCTACACATATGTTATAGGTTAAAAACATCAGGTATCCAGTCGCTCAAGTGCAAGTCAGAAAAGGAAATGCTGGTTTGCATTAAGGTTTCTGTCTCGTGTAAATCCATTATGTGGGCTTACGTACTTTAAACTGACCTGGACTGATGTTGAGGCAGGGATGCAAGGTCAAGCCAGAATATTATGACTCTATCAAAAAGGATCATTTTGAATATTTGAATCAATGAGTAACGTATTTGATGACTCAACTAAAATAAGCCAGTCATTACGGCTGACGGGCCATTTTCCTGCACATGCAGTGCATTGTTGTGTGTGCACAAGGCCCTCCTGCGGTCTTCATACAGTGAGTCAAACGTGACAACATATTCTCCTGTCAGTCATGCAGAATCTCCACTCTGAGTCATAGTTTTCATGGCAACCAAATATCCCATCAGTTCAAAGTGACTAAGCCCTTTGAGATGCCGTTTTAAAAAGATTACAAGTCTTCGCTACAGATTGTGTCGATAGTGTACCAATACAGTCAACCCACCACTGTCATGAAAGCATGCACTGTCACAAATACTTAAAAAAAAGATACTATCTCAAAAATGTTGACGTTAAATGTAATGTTAGATTATGTTTTGTTCATTGTCTGTCTGCCTAGACGTTATCTGTGTGTGAACAGAAGCATTGACTTTCCACATGGACATTCTTAAGTATTTGTGCCTAAACTATAGCCATGTTCCATCCTTTGTTATGAGTGTGAGCTCGGTGCGTACGGGAGGGGGGTGGGGTGGTGGGAGGGAGGGAGGGAGGGAGGGAGGGGGTCGCTCCTGCACACAACTGCGCATTCATTCTTACTATACTCTATGTGTTCTGTGTCTCAGTGTTTTTAGGCAGGAATGGAGTAAGCAATGATGATGGCCAAATGTCTCACTTTATCCAATTGGTATCTTTACTTACAATGTGAACTTCTAGAGGCAGGTTTTTTCTAACATTGTCAGTCAAGCTATATAGAATATTTAATGAGGTCATGTACAGTTTAAAAAAAAGAAGAAGAAGAAGAAGTGCAATCTTTAGACTTGCAGTAATATCACGCTCGATGAGACATTGTACAAATTTGGAGCACCTTTATACCTTTCTTTGTAGCTAGCCACTGATGTTTGGGTTGAATATTGATGTGTGGACGGAAACTGGCCAAAGCAAAACATTCTAAGTCATTGTCTTTGTTTTAAATTGCACTTTCTGGTTTACTACTAATAAAAAAAAAAGAAAAAGATACAGATTCTTTCAGCTAGGTTAGATGTTGAATGAGCTAGTAAGGGAGCAATATCCTCAAGAATTTGTGCTGCCCTGATCCTGTATGAGGTTCTAAATGAGGGAGAGATGTTCTATTTACAACAATGAGCGCTTAATCGTGAATATGCCATAGTGTATAGGAACTAGTACACAGTCAAGATGGATAGCAGCACTGTTAGTTTGTGCTGTTTTTGATACTTGCCTTTGGAGGGAGAGCTTCCCAAACTATGTGCTTTTTTCACTATACCAATCACAACAAACATACTGGAATGGGCATTAATGGTGATGTACAACACAAACTAATGAGCTTACATATTAGCAGCATAGAGACTCTCAACAAACCAGCACATATATTTGTATATTTCTTTTTGTTTGTTGTTTTGTTGGTTTGAGAAAAAAAAAAAAAGAGATGCAAAAAGAACTGAGATTATTGCCCAGAGAGGACAGACCAAATGTTTATTTGGTTTCGATGATCACAGGTTTCATATGTTTACTGATGATATGCGTAGTGGAGAGAGGGGCTACGACGAGCTGCTCGGTCCTCTTAAACCCCACTCACATGGTCATTGTTCAGCTCATTTATGTAATCCAAGACTTAGACAAAAGAACTATCAGTTGGTTACTTGATACAGATGAAAGAAAGATAAATGTAAAACTTTCTTACAACAATATGCAGACAAACAGTGTTTGTCAAAAAATCTTTTTGATTTTTTTTTGTTTATTTTGTTTGTAAATAATAAACCTTTAAAATATAGAAAATAAACGACATATTGTCATCTAAAAATTGAGTGTGTGTCGTTCTATTGTCAAACGGTGTGTGTGTGTGTGTGTGTGTGTGTGTGTGTGTGTGTGTGTGTGTTTTTTTTAACAGAGGCAGGCACCGCATGAGTGAGCTTTTACTCATTTACAATTTGATCGAGGGGGCGAATGATGGAGAGTGTCGTAGATTATTCAGGAATAGTATCTGTCAGCAGTTACAGGGCAGGTGAAAAATCAGGGATTTCCATTCATTAACTACAAATCCAGTCATCTGTCATACAGTCATCGTAGAAAAGACAGAGCTCTCTGTATGGACGTGCACTCACTCACTGTGAGTTCGACCACATGTTCAATAGAGCTGCAATGATTAATCGATTATTTCACTGACACAGTCTATTTTGATAATCGATAAATGGTTTTGTCATTCGTTTCACCAATAATTACAGATATTTGCTTGTTACAACTTCTCAAACTACTACAAAATACTTCTCGGTATTTGGTTAGTTTGAATCTAATTCAACAGCTCTGCATCGATTCTCTCGGAAAGTTAATAATTCAACTTTGTTTTTATTACTGAGGTTGTATTTGGTGGTGGCGTTGTGGTTGTGAATTGAGTGCATTATATTGAGAGGTGTTTCTAATATTTTGCCCATCTTATTTACATATATGAGAGGGTTATAATTAATTAGCAACCTCTATAAAACACTGTAACTTACAGAACAGTAACACTGTTAAAGAGGAGTAGGTTCATTATAGATCTGTGGAAACATAAGGTGGAGCCTCATGAATCTAAAAGTGCTCAGGTTATGATGGTTAAGGAAAATGTTCTTGCACCAGATTGCATAATCCGGTTTCATCATGTATGACTTTAGCAGAGAGTACAGTGATTACTGAAACAGGTTCATTCTTGAGCTCGGAATAACGATATTTTGACTAAATAATCTTAACTTAGCTTTCCAAGCGGCAACCTCTGTGGCTGTGAAGTGAAGCCTAGCAGAAGTGCCAAAGTTCCTCAAACGTCCAGTTGAGGCTGGATAAAGATCATGTCAGTCTCCATAAGCCCCCAATGGGTTCAACTTCACAGCAGAAATAAACAGGTACAGTCCGGTTCAAAAACTGTCTTGGTGTCACCTGTTCATATTAAGGCCTAAAGTTATGCATAATTAACAGTGTGGTCACTATGACTGACAGGTGGGTGCCACTACAGGTGGCCCGTTTGAGCAACCAGGTCATTCAGCCCGCCTCAGGTCCACCGTTGATCCAGAGCCCCAGATTTTTAGCTATAAAACAGCTCTTCAGAAACCTATAGGTGAGCAATATATAGCTAAAATATATACTGATAACAGGCATTTTTACACACAAGTATTTGTTGAGTGGTCCACAAAATAATCCCTAGATTAATCAACATACTTGCAGCACTAATGTCCAACACTATAACATTTGTCAGCAAATTTGAACACTTTTAACAATATCTTAAAGAACTCCGAGTTCTCTACACTGCAAGGATGGTTGTTTTCTCCCTCCCAATTTAAAATAGAAGTTGAGCACAGCTCAAATTGCAGAGGTGGTTTGCGGTTACCTTTTCAAAGCCGGCCTCACAGGGGTTACGCCAGGGTGACGCATGCTTCAGTTGATCTGTAGCTCCATTCTCAGAAACGCTGCCCTCAATTAGGAATTTATGCTCCATTAAATGTGAGTAATTGTATTCAGGGGGAATGAATTTTTTAGCATGTGTGTGTGTGATGTGACTTAAGATATGACAACCAAAGTTCGTCTACAGAGCCATCGTCACAAAAGCATAATTAGTATAATCACATAATGACCAGAGCCATTACATTCACACAGTAATGTAATATTAATAGAGAATATATTGATATTTCTATGATGTATCTCTTGAAAGAACAAAATAACATAATATAGTTTTCTACATTTATAAGGAGTGAATATGTGGACAGTCTACAGTTTCAGTATTGTCTATATAGCTAAAATAGGCAAACTAGGATTTGACAAATTACATTTATTTCATGACTCCTCTTCCGGAACGTCTTCACCAATTGGAGTTTTCTCAGTTGCCATCACTGACTGGAGTGTCCAACTTCTCACATATCCTACTAATTTATGTATGCATATCAGTGACATTATAAAGAATGGACGTTGTATCCGTCATGTCACCTGTAGGTTTTCTGTTTTAAAGCTCAAAATGAGTGCCTCTGGGCTGAGTGACGCCTGGTTGCTTAAACAAGTCATATGTACCCTATTAATTACGCATAACTTCAAGTCGTGATACAGTAAACAGGTGAGTTATTTAGAAATTGTAAACATGTTTATTTCTGCTGTGAAGTTGGATATGGGGGGGCTAATGGAGATTGACATGGTCACTTGAGGAAGGTGTAGTTTTGACATTTTTGATTTTTTTTTGTGCATAGGATTCGATGTGCAGTCATTGAGGTTGCCGCTTGGTGTGTATTGGCGTCTGTTAAAAGATTGTCCAATGGTATTTGGTTGAAAGCTGAGTTAAGATTATTTAGTCAAGATAATATTTTCACAATCGTAATCACTATACTCTTTGCCAATCTCATGATGAAACTGGATTATGTAATCTAGTGCAAAAACATACATTTTCTTCAGCCATCATGACATGTTTTAGCTTCATGAGGCATCTGTGCCCTATGTTTCCACAGATCTATACTGAACCTACTCCTCTTTAACTATGTCTTTGTAACTCAGTGTTACTGTTCTTTGACTTACACTGTGACACATGAACAAAGCACATGCATTCATCCTCCATTCAGCTGGTAAAATTGTTCAACTTCTGTTAAATTATAGAGATAGCCGGGCTTAATGGGATGAATGAATGGCCTGATTAACATGCTTAAACACTGCTAATGGAACCACAGCCAACATTATTAGCCCCTATAAATGAAAATATGAACATGATTTACAGGGTATGCTTAAAACTTTGAATTGTTATGTGTTTAATTATTTCAATATCCACCAAAAGTGATTATGATGCCATTTGGCCAGTGTCCAACAGACATCTTCCTTTATTAGCCTCCTCATATCTGTTTCTCTTCAGACTTCTATTATGAAGAAGTACCCCCAAATCCTGTATCTCTCTTCTTCTTTGAGAACACTATAACAGAAGCTGAAGTTTGGTTATACGCATTGCCACTTCGACTTATGTGAGTTTATCCATGCTTCATAAATCCACTTGAGCGCTCCTTATAGCTTCAGATCTTGTAAAGTAATGCACCGTTTGTTGTCTTTATACATGCAGCATGCCTTTTTAAAGGTGCAGATTGTTCAAGATGTGAAGAAACACAAGCTAAAAACAGTGATGGTTTAGTAAGGAGATGGCGTACTGATAATTAATTTTCTTTATCTGTGTCATAAAGGTTGTCCCACTGTCGCTGATGGGAAAAGTGAGCGTAAAATTATGAGCAATCCCTTCACCCCATAGTCACTGTCACAAAGGAACTGTTGGATCCATTTTTCACAAGCCACATATCTTCCAAACATTATCATACTAAAATGGCACTTTTCAGACAGAAGAATCAGGAGAAAATTTACTTTGTTTAAGATCCGTCTTTGTCTCAGCAGCAACACCCTCCCGCAAGATATCTCCTCTCTGTCGGTGCTGAATCATCAGTCTAAAAAAACTTAAATAACTTTCTGAACTCTCTCTAACGCAACCCAGTTTGCCTTCATCCATCCACGGCAGCGCCCTGACTCTTTCTGAACCAAATGAAACAGAACCTTTTTACATACTATTTCATGTCGAAACAAAACCTACTGCTTTCACTTCACTCTTTGAACTGCATTACAGCCTTGTAGTTTTGTTGCACCATCAGGCTGCGATGAGTTAGTTCATGACCCATTCAGGTTATTTCTAGGAGACTGTGATGTCAAACCAGGTTGTTATGAATACATTAGCAGGTCTAACTCCCCAGGTCGCAGCTGTCAAAATCATTAAGACAAAAAGTCCCAGCATTACTTCATCTGTCAGTCCCTCTCATTGTTAGGCTTTGTTTCTCTCTTACAAGCCTGCATGTCGGATTAGTTGGGGGCTAAAATAAGGTTACAGGCTTAGTTTGACCCTCACTGATCCAACAGCAACTCAAGGTTGACAAAGTCTGAGTGAAACCAAAGGCCAAATAGCATTAGCTCGAACATGTCCCATAGAAAGTAACCGTCATTTGGACCATCTGTGTAGCAATTCTGTGATGTTGTAGTTTCAACATTACACTGAACAAACATGTGCCTTGACCTTGACTATGTGACAATTCAATATGCTTGTCCTTTAAAATAATGTTATCCTGTGCATTCATTTTTAGGACTGCATATCAAAGCATTTTTTTTAACCTGCAGCACTTAGTTAAACAAGTTAATTAGAAGTTAAGCTATGCCAAGGACAGTATGGTACGATATTGGATACAGGCATGTGTGGTAAAGCTTTTCATTAGTGCCAAACACACACACACACACATATATATATAATAATGGATTTAATAACTTTCTGACTTAGATGTATTCTAATGACCTACAAACCACAAGGAGCCATAATTTATGATTTATCTGGCAACAGTCTGCCATTCATCAAGGGCTTAATGAGCTCCTCTGCTTACCCCACACAAAATATTTTAATGGGTTTGGTGGCATGTCAGTTTTTGAAGCCACTGCTGTGCTCAAGGATGCCATATTTCTGGGATTATGGAAAAACAAATCGTACTGCAAAAAGCCTGGCAATATCGCAGATACACAAGTATAACCCACATACAGCAGCAACAGCTCTCTTTGGAAGCTTTCTGTGGGTTTGTACAAACACAAAACCAGTGTCTCGTGAGGTTTAGGAGGTTAACATGCAAACCGCTCATGCTCTTCTTTTATCCTTGACTAAAACAGTCTTCATGCAATTAATTACTGCATGCACAACACTTTGGTTTACAAAAAGGCAGCCCCATCAGTTTGTGTCCTGTTTGTCCCTGTGATCGAATTTCATCAGACCAGTCAGATCAATGTCAGCTTAACTTTCCCTTCCCCATTGCATTTATTTTAAGCAAATAACCTCAAGACATTTGTAACATTAAAAACGGGGCGACCGTCCTCAGGTGTCCATGCAAGGTCACACTCACTGGGGATGAACAATCAAGGTGATTTGTGGAGGGTTTGATCGGAAATTCTTAAATTATATTTATGCAGATTTTCATCTCAGCAGCAGTGCAGATTGACTGTGGGCTTGTTTTGGAAGGCCCACCTAATTTTCAGTCAGTCCCACAGTCAGGCGCCTTCTCCCACATCCAATATTTCCTCACTGTCCTGAGTCAGACTCATTTCACTCAGTGAGTCAGTCAGTGTGTGTGTGCGTGCGTGTGTGTGTGTGTTTACTCAGTATTTGTACAAGCACTGATGAGATGCACAATGTCCTGGACTGTTGGGTCAGAGCTTCCTGGGAGCTAAAACAGGGGACTCTGATTAGAATGCAAAAGCTGTTCTACTGCTGTTTGGTCTCTTCCTCTGTTTGCGTCTGGCAGCTCTACTTGTCTGCAGATCTCTCTCTCTCTCTCACACACACACACACACATATTTTAATATGAATCTCACAGCAATATAAGCTTCACATAACCCTGGCTAAAAACACTATTAGGTAAGGCTTGGTCCATTTACATATACTAACATGGATGGCAAAAGGTCAGAGGTTGTTATGCATCGCAGTGGAAATGGAGTCATCTCATTACGCGTCATGTTCAAAGAGGACACGGCAGGAGTGCCGCCTCTGTGATCTGTGTTCAATATTGAAGTCTGTAGCAACAGAAAAGTCAATCAAGATTAACTCTGTGAGATCTCGGACTGTCCTTCACAGGAGGCCATTTTCAAACAGTTATTCGGTGCAGGCGTGCATTTATTTTATTTGCTTTAAGGTCAGGATTCTCCTGTTTCTGCCTGCTCAGTCAATCACGACACATTGCAACAGCTGCATGGCAACATAATAACAATAGAGAGACATGCCAAGTCATGATGTCCTGTTCGGGCGGGTCTCGGTTCCAGTTTCTCTGAATAATTCTTTCATCAGCCTTTCTCAGAAAATTGAACGTGTTCCTTCCTTATTCTAAGACGAGCTAGCCGACAGTTCTTGCCTTGCCTCGTACTTTATTTCAAGAGAACGATTACTTTGAGTGCACACAAAGAAACTACAGTTTCCATGTTTGTTAAAGGCTACTAAAAAAATGAAATATTGAATACTGAATAATAAACAACAATGTTTTTATTACTGTTATTATCTTGGCATACAGAATGAAACCGTTGAGGCTCTGCTCCAAAGAGTTCCTTACAAATGTCAATGGAAAGGTGGCACTTTTTGATCTATAAAATCACACTGGCTCCAGTGAAATGAGAAAATGTCCAACAAATTCCTCACATTCAACGAGCAAATTATTGATAATTAGTTGATTATTAAACCTGTTAATCTGATTCATTTTCAGCTGATCAAACGATCGATCCTTTCAGCGCTCTCAGGCGAACTCAGACAGCTTTCCTCTTCCCCTACAGGGATCTGACACATTTCCTCTGAGAAGCAGGATGTTTTTTTATTTTTTTTGTTCTGTTGCTTGAGTGTGGTACCCAGATGTGCCATGAGACACTTTAACCTTTCCCAAGCACCTAGTGTTTAACCTCAGATATGACTGCTGACCTCACAGTAGAGGTTAGGGGCTTTGTGCTATCTTGTTACTCTCACACACACACTCTGTCTCACACACAGAGACATATATATTCTGGTTCTGCCTGAGCAAAAGCATTTATATCTACTGTGTTAGCAAAAGCTGAATCCTGATTATCAGCAAAAGCATTTTGAGAATCAATGGAGACAAACACAAGGTTAGGCTTAGGTAGGTAAAATAAAATGTTGACATCATTATTTTAGCCATCTTCCAACTGTCCGTGTTGCTACCTGGCCTCCACCAATCAAACACCTATTCATGAACTATCAGCAGAGTGTGTTCGGCATCTCCTTTATGGAACACATCTTTCCATTTCCATAATTAGTCCGAGAGGCTTTTTCTTCCTCCTGCATCTTTATTGTCCTCTCTTGTCCTTCCCACATCCCCAACATGCTGCCGTCAATACAGAGTCAAACAGAGGAACTAATAGTCTGTGGAGTAGGACTGAGTTTACCGATGACTAGATCTGGACAATCCATAACAAACTACCGGTACATTAACTTTGAGTATTCAGAAACCATTAAGTCTCTTCAGAGAGACAAAATAATGTGAAAATCTATAGTTGTTTTGTAATTATAGAAAAAAATCCAGTAAACATCCATAGGACTACCTAGTTGAATGATGATAATTATATTTTTCAAAGATTTTACAGCACTGATTCATTTATCAACACGGCTCCTTTGCATTCCTATATCTGCACAATTAGTTCCCACGAGGAGACTTAAACGATTAGAAAGGAACAGACCTCCATAGGTTAGCCTCAATCAAATTGAGCTTCCCAATCCAGAGATAATAGCTGAATAAACCGCTGCAGAAAGAGAAATGTTAGATCAGATGCAGGGGGTGTTATTAAATTTATTGAAAAAGTTTATTTTGTGGCCTTGCCAATAGTCATTTATCTTCAGTTGTAGTCACAAATGTGATTATGACATCATCTTCTCTCAGGTCTTTACAAGAATTCATTTGTCACTGTGCGTAAAACCATAGATTTATCAATTGTATCCAGAGATTTTGTCTTCTGCTCCATTTGATATATCAAACACATGACACACTTGACTGCACCACAAGTCACTTCATATCTTCAGCCTCTCATGTGAATCCCTCCCTCTGGATGACTCGTGGCTTTGATCCTACCCACATGCAGTAGGGGTCCTCTTACGGGGTCTCGATCAACAGCTTATCTTATAACTGCATCAAGGACGACAGACAATATCCCTTTACCGAGCTCACTCTTCCGCTCTCCACTGTTAATCTGTCTGAACAAGCCAGGATTAATACGTTCCCAGAAATGCCAGCCTACAATATGAACAAGTGAAGGTTCAAAGGGAAAAATGGCATCCCACTACTGATCCACCAAAGGTCAGGGCCTCAAATACAAGAGATATTGTTGACAAATGTGTACTGAGACTGAATCAGTAGAACACCAGTCTGATCTACAGGATTTTATAACATTAAACAAAACAGGACATTGCAAAGAGATAAGGATATTACATTACAGTTTAAAGCTTGGCTTCAAATCAAACAGTATTTCTCTATAACATTAAATATTAATAACTAAATAAGCTACAATTAAAGTGGAAAAAAATCTTCATATATTATTTATTCAAAGCATAAAGAAGAGCTCATAGGGAAAAAAAAGAAATATGTGAAATAACTGTTCTAGCTTAGGCAAAAAATACAAAACACTATTACACAGATTACGGCAAGACAGCAACAACAACAAAAAACAAGAACAAAAACTGAAACTATGATCCAGCAAAAAAAAAAAAAAAAAAGGAAAGAAGTGCTTCTTAAAATAAGAGGATTTGCTGGGTTGACTTGTCTTACGTCATAGTAAACTGAACATCTTTAGGTTTGGGACTCGAGACAAGCAATTCAATACATTATATAATCAGTTTCAGCTTTAGGAAACTGCGAATATCCATTTTCACCATTTTCTGATGTTTATTGACCAAACGAGAAATCAGAAGAATAACCAATAATGAAAAGTATTCTTTATTAAAATAAATTGCCGTTTCATTTGTGCTACACAGAGGTGTAAGCACCACCATGGCTATGGTCTCTGCTGAGAGCGTACATGCATTTTTATTTTTTATTTAATATGAACAACATATTTGAAAAACAGTTTTTATAGCTGATTATTGCTGATATGTCAATGTTGTAACCACAGCTTGGTTCTGCCTCCCTCAAGTGGCCCAAAAAAGTTAGTCAGTTAATGCATTAATGGAAGCACTGGAACTTTTTATTACTTATTATTTATTACTTATTGTAGTCATGATCATCATGATCAGCACCTGAATACATCTAATCTCAGCACTCAGCAGACCTCCTTTTTGTTGTTTGTTCTGGAAGCAAATTAAGTCTGAAAATGACTCAATTTTGAGAAGGTTAAATGTATTACAGTCAGCCTGGGTGAGGATTAATATCTGGTCCAGGCTGTGACCACATTATTCCAATAATACAAAAAAGTCCTCCTTCAAAGATCCAGCTATTAGCTTAGGGACCCTCAACATGAGGACTTTTCATATTTCTACACTAACAGCATGAAATCATCATTGTTCATAAGTCAAATAACCACAAAAGGAGAAATCAAGTACACCAGTTAACAATTAATGATGGAGTAAATACTTCATACATACATTTGTAGCCAGAAGATCAAGAGCACAGCCATCAGGAGGTCTGCAGCTTCACGAAAGAGTCAGAAAATTAATGAACTAATGAGATGCGTGTTAGCACAAACAACAAGTAAACAAAGGCTTACATTTTTGAGCCAGCCCTGGAAATCTCAAAGGCTCCTTGCTGAAATGCTCGGCTAAGTGCTGGAAGGACAATTCCATATAATTACAACGAAACGGCGGAGGAGCACATATGAACTCTTCATCAGAGTCACGTGAAGTCGACAGGTTTATGAGAATGTTTTATGGAGCTAGAAGCTAATGCATAAATGACTGGAACAATAAACTGATTCATATCGATAATATAATTGTTGCATATTCATATTTTCTGCCAATCGACTAAAGATTTCAGCTATACCAGTAGTACCTTGCTAAAACACTATACCTTTACATCTAATGTTTTTATTTATATATGAAAAGAGGACTGAATTCTAATGTGGTGAAAGGAAATGACATACGATTACATAATTTCACCACAGATCATGACTTTCTGTTATATCATCACTTTACAAAAGAAGAGAGCAGCCAGTTGTTCAGTTGTTGTTCTGTTTTCATTCAGAGAACTGCTTACAGCAATTAAAAACTAAAGTGTAATATTACTGGATTATATTTGATCTGAGCTAATTGTTTGTTGCTTTCGAGCATGAAAAACTGAATCCGATCTGGCAGTCTCTCATGTGAGGGTATAAAATTTAACACAACATGCTGGTGAAAGGTCACACTCATTTAAAGTCAAATATTTTGGGCTATGTGTATGCTCTGTGGTAAGTCTTCCTTATTACAAAACACAATGATTCTGCCGATAGATCCTCCTAAAGCTTACACACTGGACCTTTAAAACGTGAGCATTTTTACCTACATAGCCCTGACATGGCTGTGGTGTGTGAACAAGTTAATTTGCAAACACGTTGTGTTGATGCATTTTGTTGTGCATCTCTGTGTGCCTAGCTGGATTCCTGGTCATTCAGTATCAGTTAGTCATCACTCATCACTAAAGTAAATTGTAATCTGGTCAGTTGGAGGGCAAAAGGATGGAAGAGGTTTCCCTCTGATGTAGAGCCCTATCCCTATCCTAGACTGCATGGACATGTGACACCTAAAGCCTCCTGCGTAACAGTAAATAATCCTGCCTTCGTTAAACCCAGCCAGATTAAAGTAAATCCCTTATGAATTGACTTTTTATTGTAGTTTCCATAACCATATTAATGATAATATTATGATTCTCTCCCCGTTTACTCTTCTGAGTATCATCAGGACAAGGATGTGAACAGATTGTTGAACTTTTGTGGCCGGTCATCCGGACATTGCGCCATAAGAAAACCACACTGGGTGGAACTTTTGCATTGACCAAGGGCACATGTGGATGTACAGTACAAAACATGTATTTGTAATTTAATGGATTGAAAAGTGAATGACCTCCGCAGCCTGTTAAGTCTAAGCTGTGGAATCCTGAACCGTCTGTTGGACGACATAAGCTTTTATTTTTTTTTCCCCAAAATAAAATATGAAAGGGATCCGATGTAATTCTATTATGGTTCTGCTACTGCTGCTAGTTCCTCTGCTAGTGCTATTACTATTACTTATTGTATTTTTAATGTCATATAAGGTAATAAAACTACCATGTACTTGTACTACTATAACTTATTGGAATGTTCTGGTAAATATGTAACACTAAGGTGACTGTCGTCATAAGTAAATGCACTTTTTAGAAGTGTGTTGATCATTTAATGGAATATTTTGATACTTTATTGAGCCGCACGGGAACAATTTTTCTTTGTTGCCCTGTCCTCAGGGGAGGTCAGAGTCAGGCTCAGCCACGGGACAGCACTGCTGCAGAGAGGGAAGGAGGTACACTACACTGGGACTGCAGATTTGCACATATTCAGTGTCCTTCACATATGGTGGCTCAATCAATCATACATGGGAGGAACCGGGGGGGATGTTGTTCATGAGATACACAGCTTACAATCAACATGGATTTAAAAGTCCAACATCATTTAAATCAGAATTAAGTAAATATTTCTTTATATTCCAGTAATAATCTACCTACTGCCTTTCCAGTACATACCCTATGTCCAATAAGTACCAGTCCTTTTTGTTTGTGTTGCAGCATGTCAAACATGTAAACACATCTTAACCTCTCCTTCCACTTCTTAGTTCAACAGATTAATTTTGTCATCTGTGACATTCACTCAAGTCATACCGTGCAGTTTACTCAGACCCTAGCGTGACAGATGCCTCATGCAATCCTGATATAATCTGGCCTGGCATTAAGGTTGGACCAATAGAGATTTTCTAAATTCTTTCTCTCTTTTTTCAAAAATGCGTGCCACAGTTGTCTTAAGCGTGGCCTCTTTTACGTGTAAGCCCAGAGATTCCGAGAAGTGTTGCTGCAGATAGTACAGATTTGCGTCCAAATTTCTCGGATCGCCTAAGAAGTATGCTAAACTATTCTTAGGGACAACCAGCAGTTTTTTGTCTATTTTAAAGTCCACGGTTTTGTGAAATTATCTTAAATTTATACATATTTGGCTGGATATACTGGGCCACACATTAATACTTTGTGCAACAGTCTTGTATGCTGGCCACTAAGCAGCATTTTATGTATTTATGAGATTTCAGACTTTATGTTCGGCCAGATCAACCTTCACAAAAAAGGAAATACTAAACAAATCGCTGTGCTGTCAGATGTATAATTTCATTTTGTGAAAGCACCGAATGCTACATAACATAAGATTAGAGGCTCACTAGGGAGGGTAAAACATAAGCATGTCGAAACATCATCATGTCCAAAAAAGAGCCATCTGTGTGACCTCACATCCCCTCAGGACCAGCTCTGACAGAAGCTGCTTGATAATCAAATGGTATCCTGTGTCATCAGGAGGAAGTATTACATCACATAATGAATGGACATGTACAGATGTGGTGTAAAAGGAACCAACCAAACATGATCAGCCTGAGGTCACAGTAGGCACACTGAGTGGCCATGTGGCTATTACATAGTCAGTCAAGCCACATCAGCAAAGCTGCACAATTTTGAAAGTAACTTTGCACTAAGAAGGACAGTATGGTGACACTGAGGTCTGTTTGCATCAGCCAGTCTATGCAGCATCAAACATTGTAAAAACTCTTTGACGGCTGGATGGAATTGGTGCTAACTAGCAAATGTTAGCTAGCTTTTAGCTTTGCTAATGCTAAATGACTAAATTAGCAAAAATGCAAGCGGCTATCTCCCTGGCTGTGAAACGAAGCCTATGCAGAAGTCCCAAAAACTGCAGTTCCTGCAACAACCACTTGAGGCTGGCTACAGAACAAGTCACTCTCCATAAGCCCCCATATTATTTCCAACTTCACAACAGTTTTAGTCTAATTTTCTGTACTCTACTGAGTAGAGTACAGAAGTATATTAAAGCTTAAAGAGCTATGAGGCCGAGCCACCCCACTCTGAGCTGCGAACCTCATACTAGTAACATGGTAACATCATACTGCTAACATTATCAGTTAGCTCAAAGCACCGCTGTGCCTGAGAAAAGCCTTAGGCTTGTTGTGAAGTTCTCAGCTCATATTTGGTAGATATTAAAAAAGAAAGGCAGATTAATCATGTGAGATTGTGCTTCCGAGCTTCTGTAGAAGTGGAAACCCTGAGCCCCCGGTTCTGTCTAATTCACATCCTGACCATTGATATGCAACCAAGCGTACTCTGACAATTTACGAAGCTGACACGTGGCAGCTATTAATCAGGTCTTTGCTGGTGGCTGCGGATGGTGATAAGACCAGTGGTTGACGATGAATGCTAGTGGAGATGAAAAGCATTGTATTTTTTTCCCCTTACAGTACATTTGTCATATTGATACTTGATCTATTTGCATAACAAAGAGGCCAGGTGAGCCATCTCTTTCTCATGCTGTCCTGCTCTCTTTCCCTCTCTCGTTGTGAGCGTGTATTGTGTGTATGCGTGTTTTCTCTGCTCAGATGTTGCCCTGGAAAGTTCTCTTTGTCAGCCTGACACTGGAGAAAAGCTATTTCTGGATCCGTGTTTGCCTTTGACTCCAGTGTAGCATCCCTGAGGTTTATTGACAAGAGGGAAACTGTTGTGTTTTACTTGACATACTCTATTGGCCAAACCTCAGGTCACGTGAACATAATGACCTCAGAAGGAAAATCAATGATTATTATTAGACTTCTTTCATGGATGCCAAATTCTTATTTTTATAAATTAACTTTATAAATCTAATCAGTGTTTGCTTTATCTAAAGCCAGCATACTGAGACAAATGAACACATTAAAAGTGCTGGCACAGTATTCATGCAAAACAGCAACAACAACATGGTGCATCAGAATCAAGTGTTTGAGTTGTTGTATGTACGTCTGCCAAGAAGGCTGCAACCTCAGCAATAGTTTAATTTGACAGTCCCTCACATTTTATTGTTTCGTACGTTTAAAGATTATTTAAGAATAAGTTGCATAATAAGTTTAATAAGTTGCATAATTAACAAACTAATTAACAACGTGGACACTTTGACTAGCAGGTAGGCGCCGTTACAGGCGGCTTACAGGTGAAGTCACGCATGTGCTGTCCATTCTTTATACTGCCAGTGCTTCAAACCTCAAGGCTCAGTTTCCTGCCAATATATTGTAGCAACTGTCTGAGATGATTGTATTGATTGTATGTATTGACTCATTTCCTTAAAGCACACTGACAACAAGTCATTTGAATTTAAAGAATAGCCTGCCCTTGTGCTACTTCTACAGTCATTGATATAGAGAATAAACAGTTCCTGGGGGACAGGACAGCCTATGGAGGACAGAATATCATTTACCCTGACCCTCTGTGTCTACAAGTGCGGGAGTCTGAAATCAATCCGACAATCTTGAGATCAAAATTTAAAAGATGTAGCAGTTTGTTAGACAAAATAAGAGGTTCAGTTGCTTTAAGAGCAGAGGAACAACAACATTAAAGCCTTGCAAGAGTTTTTGCCTTCATTACCACTAAGGACAGGTATGTGATTTGTCGTCAGCATTATGACGGTAACGGAGATGCTTCATGCAGCATGCGACATCTGACTGCAGGTGAAACTGAAAACACTTGAGGTCTTCTGAGGCCTTATAGTCCCGTAATGCTGAGTCTAGCAAGTGATCTGTGTTACATTTTCTGCTGCAACACACACACAACATAATTCAGTACCTGTTCTAGCTCACGTCGTTGGCTTGCTCAGCAAAGTATCCTCTCTCGTCTCGCATAACAGGAAGATATCCATTTTGTTCTTGTCATCTTTGAAATTAGAGAGAATGGACAAGCAGTCATAGAACAGGAATGTGTGTTGAAGAAGGAATATTAAGAAATGACAGTGTTTTGGACAGATATCTGTCTAAGGCTGTGTTTTTTTTATGCCTCTTATCCATGAAATTCCAACAATAAATCAATTTTGATCTAATAGGTTTGAGGAGCTGGCGATACAGTCTATTTTTCATTCTCCCTCATGGAGATGAAACGCACACAATCAGAGCTAGTGTGACGGGTCCTTATCTATTATTCTCCACTCTAATCATCCGCATAATAACCTCTTATACACAGTCACACATTTCAATTCTTTAACATTGTAATCCTTTAGTGTCACTTGACTTGACAGACTTTATTGACTTCTTGATTGATGCTTTTTAAAATCTTGAAAGCATGCAAGTAAATTTCTTCTTTTTACTCGAGGAGCTCCAAGTTTAAAGTCCAGTCGACAAGAAGTACAATATAACCAGGTTTAAAGGGTTTAGCTGAAAAACCTGTTGATGCCGCTGCTGCTGTTGTTGCTGCTATTGTTGTAGCTGTCTTTTAGCGTCAGGCTCTGCCTCATTGCCAACAAAGCACAGAAGAAATCAGCAGCGACTGACTGGGGATTCATCCACAAGTGGATGGCAACAAGCTGGTGCAGTGTGATTGCAGGACAGGAAGCAGCAAACATTTAGAAGCTCTACTGGATAGTTAAAATAGACTTTCCAGTTGGTAATGGCACTGAACAAATTCAGCAAAGACACTGGCAGGTCAGAACGCAGAACCACTTAAGCTGTCAGGTTGAAGATGTTTGATGTTTTTGAGCCCTGTTCAATCACGCCAAACACTGTAGGCGTAATATTTGAAGCACCCAGCCCATGCTACCGTTCCTTGTGTGAGTGAAAATTGCAACATTTCTGGTAGAGATGCTATGCCAGGCCAGTGTTACACCCACTGTCTGGCCCTGAAACTGGCCCTGAATCTGTTAAATCCAGCCTTTTGAAAGCTACTACTAAAATTTTTATAAAGGGAAAATGTGCAGATGAACAAGATAGCATGGCTAAGAACGCATTATAGTTATGAAAATATAATTATTATAGTCAGTTTTATTAAAGGGTGGAGATCCCCTTTAAGAAAATGGATCTTCTTGATGAGACGTGTTGAAATGAAGAAATTGTGTCCTTTACTGTCAGGATCAAAAATCTGCTAATCGTTTATTTGTTTGTTTGTTTACATTTTCTAATTAATCTCATAATAAATTGTTCATTTGTTTTTTTTCTATGTGTATTTTATGACTCAGGAGAACTGCTTCTGTATGCTGAAGATTTATCCCTCATCATAATGTCGACAGTACCACACTAATAGAAACTCGCCTCAGGCCGGATGCTCTGAATCATGACCCCCTGCGGTTTATACATCAATTATCCGTAGTACCCTGAAGAGAGCAAGCGCCCTCAGTCTCTCCATGCTATAAGTCAACTTATGATACCAAATAGAATTTTGGTGAACAGATGAAGGGAACTGAGGGTTTATTTGCTGACTTGGTGAAAGTCATTCATCCGTTCACCTCTCAGCGGCTGATTTACTGTGACTCTCACAACCTCAATCAAAATTACGTTGCACACTTGCAGCTTGTGCAAAATACTGCAGACACTCTGAGTGAGAAGAGCAAATTTCACCTTGCGATCTCTTGGAGAGTGCGCCCCCTCCCTTCTCGTTATATCATGTTCTGAATTTCAAGTTAGTCGCCACCATCCTCTGTCCTTGAGTCTGGCTTCTTGGTAATTAAATTAATAGGATGGAATGTGCAGGTACTTCCACCAATTCATATATTTTCAAAGTTAACAGCCCTCCAGTTGACCGACAGGGCTTGCTAATCAACTTTGTACGAGGCCCCGCAACATGCATGGCCCCCGCGTGTCTATGTGGTGATGGGAGCATGGTTGGGGAATAAAAAAGAGCCTGGAGTCCTGATTCTTGTCTGTCGGTGCATGCAAACAGTACATAACAAACAAGATATAGTGCCATTCAATTACAAAGTGTTTCATAATATCAACATACTGTATGTACTCTAGCTGCATATTCAATATCTTTTTCTCTTTTTTGCAAAATATCCTATCTTATATGGCTTTGATAGCTCTCACCTAATACAGATGGCTGTTAAATGAGCCCTTCAGTGTGCAGTGAAGGAAAGAAAACACTTTGCTGCTCCAAAATTCACTTTCCTGGTCCATCTCACATTTTTCAGCATATCACCTGAATTATTACTGTCCTATACAGAGGACAGCAAATTATGCCACTGAAAGAAGCATTAATAAATGATAAACCAGCAGCTTGGAGCGTCAGTGTTATGCAATCACACCCTACCAGTCGTGTGTGTGTGTGTGTGTGTCCGTGTCCATGTGCTGGAGAGAGAGAGAGAGAGAGTGAGATAACCATGTTGCTAAAGTGAGAGAGATAGCAAAGTGGCCAAGACTCCAGTGACGAGCCTGCATGAGACTTATTCATATTGATGCTGTATTTACCACCACCACCTCCCTGCAATGACCTGAAAGTTACTGTTGATTGCATTATTAAATGGGCTTGAGGGCTTCAAGTGCTCGGAACAATATATAGTTAACACTTGTACTTTTCAAAGGCGCTCATTCAGTAGAGAGGCAGAATGCCGAGAGTGCAAACACTCAGTGAGACAGCATGTACTGCACAGCGCTGCACAGCGCAAGAATCCATGTGTGAAGTGTGAAAATGCTTCAAAATGTTGTTTACGCGCATCAAGTCTACAGCCAGTTAGTTGCGTCATGCTGTTTGCCTCTCCGCTAACAGCGCTCACGTGTCCTCAGGAGCAAAATGCATCGCTAAGTCGTATGTACGAGTCATAAGGTAATGACTGCTTTTGCGGCCTGCACAGTACAATCAATGCATTGCCCGTCAACAGCCCAAGTGTAAAGTGCCGCATGAGATGGCAATGTTTGTCCATTGACAATAATTGTATGCAATCCAGAGGGGATTAACACTGGCAGTATACAGTAGAGCCAGGTCACTTTGCACCCAGTTGTCTTTGCTCCAAATCCAATAAGACTGTTTTTAATCATTACGCTCCAGTTGTTGCAACAATCTATTAGCTGACTAGAGGTGTGCCCCGACTCTCATTCAACTAAGCTCATTCAGAATTAATATATGACATAAATCATGGCTGCTGGACTCTTATTCCCAATGCCATATGTATTATACGTACCGTATTTATGAATTCTGCTCCATAAAATACAAATGAAGTAATTAGAATTTCATGTCTGTTTGCCTTGGTGAAGATTATGCTACATCTTATATATCAGAGGTTCCCAACTTGGGGACCAAACAAGGGGTAACAATTCATAGTAACTAGCTGCTACTATTTTATCACAGATGATGTCCAGAGGATTAATCCTGATTTCTGTGATTTCAATGATGTTTTAACTTCCAATGAACTCAACAATAGGTCCAACACTTTGTACACACATTCATGGTTCCCAGAGGATGAATCTAGTGAATATGAAGCTCCAGCTGTACTCTATGTTTGGTGGTAGTAAGCAAATGCTGGCATGCTTGCATTCTTTGGGTTTTTTTTATCTATTGTGACGCAAAGATTGTAAAGCTGCTCCGGGGCCACGCGTCATAACTATTAAAGGTCAGATTGCTGTGAATGATATTAAAATATCAGTGCATCAGCGCGGTATGTAGATGCCAGAGATTAGTTACAGCTTAGGTGTCCTCAAGGGTGGAAATTTTGCATCCCACAGGAGTGAGCCTGCTGCGGCTGCAGCTGGCTGACGGAGAAACCTTATCAGCAAGACACAGGGAGGGGTGCGGGTGTTTGTGTGCGCTGGGGTTGTATAAGCAGAGCAGGTAACCAATCTTCATCACAACTTTTGAATTTGGACTATCTGTTACAACAGCTACAGTTGTATTTCATGCACAAGGAAAGCTATGCACTTGAGGGTGCTCTCTACTTCCAATCCAAGCAGCATTTGTACTGTGAGCTCTCCAAGATTGTGACACAGCTGGACATGGACCCACAGTGTGAGGACCACAGCAATTTTGAGCCATGGCCGCCACCTACACCGTCAGCTTGACTTTCTGTTTACTTCTCTCCCAACTGTTGCCACCATGCTGACAAATGTATGACTAACTAATTAGTGACATTTCTGAAGGGTAAATCAATCAAAAGAAGAAAACCATGGAGGCTTTTGATAGTTGTGGTCTTTTGACTGACACAGTGGCCAGCTCACGTGAAATACAATTAGCTGACACAATAAGTCGATGACTTCTTAGACAGGTCAGATGGACAGTGAAGTAGAAATCTGCATGAGCTGGAGGACTAAAGAGTGCTTTATTAGACCTGATGAGAAATACTATAAGGTTGAATAGGGACACAAATATGATCAGATTCAATATTTGCTGCAAAGTGAAGACCTGTCATCGGGTTTTTGGCAGCAATTATATTATCTGGGATTCATGAGTGCTATTGATGCAAGCTGTTAACGCTGACATCTTGACATTTCAGGCTTTCATGTCCAGTGAGGTATTTTGCTTTTATTAACAACTCTCCCAGAAACATGGGCTGGAAAAAGGAGAATAGTACAAGAAACATTTTTTATGTATACAGATTGTGGAAGGACATGTTTTTTTTTTTTTTTGCAAACACCTCAGCCTAAAAGCCTAAAAGCAAAGCTTGAGTGGACACGTACTTTATAGTGGTTTGCCATTTTAAAGGCAGATGGAGCTTAGCACTCAGAAAATGAAGACTAATGTGAAGTTGCTCTTATATTTTTTAGACATGTGGCAACTAAAGTAGTTGGCTTGCAAGCAGCCAGTGTCCAAAGTATAGTATACATATAGTATACAATACCTATATGTTGTCTAGCGTATTTTAGTGTGTTAATGTCACAAGAATGCAATTTTTAAAATTAAAAAGCAGCATCAATGTTGATACATTTACATTTTGTTACTTAACATATGTGACATCACTGTGGAATAACATGCTTTACATGTCTTTGTGTGTGAAATGTGCAAGCCCAATTTGTTGCAAAAGAAAGGTTGCATATTGTGTTTTAATGGGATCAGAGGAATATTTAATATATTAAGATTTTGCAATTATTATTGTCATTGTTCACATTTAGAATTGGGTTTATGGGGCCAGAAACAAGGGGGAAATAAAGTGAATGTAAACATACAAAAACACAAACTCTTCTAATGGAAATATACAATACAATATGTAGGAGATACAAGGTATACCTACAGTAGGTGCCGGGTTCATTCAAAACAGTACACGAGAGATAAAGACAGTCAGGGAAGACTCTAACCCGTCCAGAGGCGATATCCTCACCTTTGTGTTTACAGCTTGCCAAGAGTGATCATTGTGTGAGACACTGAACTGTAGATGTAGGTCAACATGAGACCCACCTCACAGTCTTGTGGATAAATCGAAACAATCCACTGTGTGTGTTAGCTTAATTCACACAAAACTACCTGAATTTAATCTTGAAGTAACGCCTGCTAGAGTGGAAAATCAATGATGACTGCCACCGCCTGAAATTCTAATATCCCGTGACAGTGAAGGGAAACAAATGGGCATGGTAATAGCTTGCGAGCTAAACAATATGGCTCAGTCTACTGGTGCATGTTGCCACAACTGGGCAATAAATTCACTCATACCCAGGGCCAATTCTGCCTAATGCTTTAGAACTAATTTAAATGATGATGAGCCATATTACCAGACCTGCGCAAGTCATGACCACTAGGGATCAGAAAAACATAGGGTATTAGGAAGGAAGCTCATCTGTCACCACCTGAAATAATAGCCGTCATGCGTGGATTACTACAACACAAACTCTTGGATGATAGTCCTGTTTTGACATAGATCATATTTTAATGAAATATCAAATGTATTATTTTATATCTCTGAAATATTACACTGGTGTAAATGGCCTATCTGTCCCATCTTACTCCCATTTCTCCCGCATGGGTTACCACAGTCCAACCATCTGCTCGCTGGCTGTGTGTTTCAGTGCATCCAGATCAAGAAATATGGAACACATTCTCCATGTCTAAAGAAATTAAGCCATCCATCTGATGTCCTACTATCCTGTCACGCTTTTTACTGAAGGCTGAGCAAATCAGCAACATCCACCTCACTTATAACTTATTCTGTAACTTGTTTTCGCTCTCTTATTGTGAGCTCCAAATGCTTCTTGTCTCTCCAGTTCACTTCACACACTTTGCCACAGAGGACTGTGGAAATGGACTAACAGTCCCTTCATCAATAAGTATCTGGAGGATGAAGAGGAAGGCTGAATTCAAGGAGGGATGCAGTGGACTGTACATGTGTGTGGGCATGCGTGTGTGTGTGTGTGTGTGTCTGTGGGCGTTAACAATGAGCCAGGAGATCCAGGGGAAGAGGAGAGACATAACGGCAGGGAGGGGCTGTGAATTGTGGCCATCCCAAGGACACTGCACTGAGGTTATATTTATTGATCGCAGCAGCATTGAGGGGACACGTGCAGTGGCATGTACTGTAGTAGAAGTAAATTCCAACCTCACAGTAATTGTTACTGCTTTTATCTGCTCTAATAATCCAGGAGAGGGAAGTGCTTTAAATCAGCTCACTCCAGTGAATCTCTAATATTGAACTTGTAGGATTTTAACAAATATGAATAAGTGAAATGTTTTTTTGTTTTTTTAACTATTTGACCTCACTCTGGATGTGCTGCTGAAATCCAGTTGCTCTCGTGGCTAAGGACAACCATCATCTTCCTTATATCCATGTAAGTGCTTGCTTTTCCAGGATCGCTTCTGCGTGGACAGGCGTGTTTACAGCAAGTCTTCTTCACACATCACATCTCTTTACACCTTATGACTCACCAGTGAACCTTTGAACAGCTGGTGCAAGTGAAGAAAGAGAGAGAGAGAGAGAGAGAGAGAGAGAGAGAGAGAGAGAGAGGAGGAGGAGGAGGAGAGGGAGGGAGTCACAGGAAATCATTCTCACTGAGATGACAGGAAAGAAAACTCTGTATTAACCTGCTCGCCACGACAATGGAGAAGAAAGAGACAAAATGATGATAGCTGTGCTCCGCTTGCTTTCCTGATTGGATTGCTTTAAATCACCGACCCATGATGTGTATTGGAAAAAAGAACAACAAATAATGGACTTAACGGGTATAGTTACAGTTATAACTTAAACAGTTATAGGACGTTTGTTATAATAGGCCTTCCTTCTATGATACGTGTCTTTCACTTTGGGTTTGATTATAAGTATATGTTTTTTCCAGATGACTGATAAACAAACAGCTTTTCTTTGCTGTAATTGTTCCTCCTGTCCATGTCTACATACTTTTATTAGATTTGATTGGGCAAAGCGAAGACTGTGGACGTTATCTGGAGAGGAGGAACGCTGACAGCAAACAAAACAATGCAAAAGAATATGAACCTATCCTTTAAAACCATTTGCAGACCATTTGCCCTCCACTTGACCTCCAACCCACTCTCTTTCATGTAGCATCATTAAATAGTGCAAAAAAAAGATATATATCTCCCCTGTGTTACTGACTTGTTTTCCCTTTATTTTCCAGACCTACCAACACACTCCTTTGATTTCATTTCTCCTGTTTATCCTCCCATTTATTTTGTGAATGAATCAGATTTTGTTTGTTCCTTGATTGCTAATTGGTCATTTTTTTGTTCTGACTACAGTACTGTAAAAGAGCAGAGCAAAAACGGTTTATTGCCATGGCAAACATAGCAACTGAATAGAATAAATCGTGCAACCACCAATATTTCTCAAAATTAAAAAAACCTGGAACTCAAAGTTACTAAGCAACTCCTTCAAATAACAACATTTATTTCCAGATTACTGCTTGCTGTGACATTTTTGTGACTGGGATGATCTGGCTATTTAATAAACACAAGCAACACATAGAGTATGGAACTATATGGAGAGTAGATGGAAGATTAATGACCATAATGATGTAATCATTTATGGCAAGAGGGGTAGTGTGACACTGTGTATTAACACTGCACCAACTGTATTCGTTCTATACTGAACAGTCTGTGTAAAAAAGCTTGTGGGAGGCAGAGTGACCTTGAGACAAAAGAAAGCCCCGTAACGACAGCGTCACAGCTTTGATTCTTCCGACATCTAATGTGTCCCTGTCGATGCACTTCGTTATCAAGGAGTTCAGTTTCACACGCATCAAAATGAGACTTGTGTTGCAAGGACCACCTGAATGTGTCTGTGATGCAGGCTGTTAATATTTCTAGTGAGCTCAAACTTGCTGTGGCTCTCTCTCTCTCCCAGTCTGTCTGGGCATGTGCAGAGAAGCACTGCAGTGCTGCACTGTAGAAAAGAGGGAAAGCCAGAGAGAAAGGAGTTTGACAGTGGAGTGCTTATTCCCTGCAATACACTCCGTGCCATCCCATGTGTAAGAGAGCATTTAGAGGATAAAAAGATGCTATTTGTGTGTTGTCCACTGCTCTATGTAGCGTCCATTAAGCAAGATAAGGTTAATGTCAATGTCAGTAACCTACAAGGCACACATTCTCATTAGAAAGCTCACTGGAACTAGTTTCTGTTCTGCTTCATATTGCTGCTTCATATTTCTTTAGTTCAGAACCAAGGTGGTTTCAGCATCTTGCAGAGATCTGAAAGACAGCTCCTTAATCGGGAGAAACAACAGCACAGCATTTTATTTATTGGCGTTTGTTTGTTCCCATACAAATCTCTACCACTTTTGTCTTTCATGCTTAGATCACTTTACTTTCATCTCATTTAATTTGGGCCCATTTGTTGTCTTGATGTTGTAGATTTCCCTGTCAGGGCTGTAAAGATAGGATCAGAGTTTCACTTGATGTGGCAAGTACAAAAAAACAAAACAAAATGGCCTACCTGTGGGAAACACTCTAGATACTGATTTGGATAAACAGGAAATACAAGTGGAATCATGCTATTTGCACAACCTGTCCTTGGGTTTGTAATGTGCAACCAGGTGGACAAACACATGAACAGACAGGGAACTGATTAAAGCGAGGATGCCAACCGTCCCAGCAAACAAGCTTTAACTGTTTATACCAAGACAACATAATAAAACATCATTTATGTAGTCAATTCATTTAGCCATTCATTAAGAGACACTAAAGTGCAGAGTAAAGGGGGGAAGATGTCCCCTTTGTTGCTCTGTGTTTTTTTTCTGGAAACTGATGACATGGCAAACGAGTCCCAGATAATTATTTCATATCTCTAAGGCAGGAGGTGCTGCCAGATATTATAGTGGGGTTATTAACCCTGTAGCTTTGATACAGTATCAGCTTGCGGCATTAATTGGTTACTGATGCAGGCATGATCCTTCTCTGCCTCTCAGGCTGCTGAGGCATCAGAACAGGTGGAACATAAATGGCACAGCGTGTGCACCTCAGAGTCGTGACGCACCCTGGTATTTCTAAAAGCTGTCATCCATTTTGTGGGCAATGATGACGATAGTGGCAAAAGAAGGGTTGTGGGGGGGCGGGGGGCGGGGGGGTGGCGGTGGCGGGGGTGGGGGTGGGATCTCTTGGTTGAAAGGGCCATCAAGTGGCTGGAAATTGAACTGCACCTTCAGAGTGTTGCTGAGCCACAGAGGCTCTGTTGTAATGGAGTAAGGAGGCTGGTGAAACAGTGCTTTCCCTTGAACTCGAATGGTCACGCTTGAGCTGGCCCTTTGAAGCAGGGTCAAGGTGTCTTTTTCTGCTAATGATACTGCAAGTGACACGATTCCCAGTCCTCTGCAGAAAAAAAATAACACGAGTGTAATAGGAAAAGATGTATTACAGTTCACCTGGATAGACATTCTGACTAACGTCATATTTCTAAACGGTTAAATCATACCTGACTGACCTCACAGATTGAAAAGCTACCATAGTAGCTGTAAGTGACACCACGGTCCTCTTGTTTCACTGGGATATCCTTTACAGGCTCCTCGGTGGCTCTGCTATCCAACTCCGTGTAATGACACACTGCATTCCTGAGAAACTGAAGAACACTTGGGTCCTGCAGGTACCAGTGAACAGTGTTTGTGTTTGATCAGGCCGGCTGCTGGTAGAGGCCACACAGAGGGAAAGGTCATTCAGAAGAAAAGTCATTTCTCATTCAATCCCTTAGATCACTTGAGCCAAATATAGACCTACACAGTGACATAAGTTTTGGTTAACAGAGCATGAAAGATACAACATAGTTCCTCCTAATATACATGGCTGGGTTGTCAAGCTTCATGTTATAGTGCTGACTTGGTTCCAGTGGTGGAAAGTCAACTTTTATGTAATAATAAAATATTGATGTACTGAACTTGAGTATTTGAATTTTACCCAACTTCAGACTTCTGCTCATGTTTTTGAGGTAAATGTTAAACCTTTTACTCCACGACCTTGAACCTTGAGTATAGATTCTGATTGCAGATTAAACCCATAATGACCATTTTAAATATGGTGCATTGTTATGCCATAAAAATTAAAGCCCAGTGTACAGGAATCTAGTGGTGGTGTTACAAACTGTAACCAGCTGAATAAACCGCCTTCCGAGCATGTAGGAGAAACCGCAGTGGCTGATAAATTTGCCAAGAAAAACTCAAAAGGTCCTATCTAGAGTGAGTGTTTGGTTTGTTTGTCCAAGGCTACTGTAGTATTAATGCATCAGAGCTAATTAGCCAATAATGTAAGATAATTATACACGGACAGAGTCAGTTCTGCCTGATGAGTACTTTTACCTTTCACTCATAAGGTGGCAGCATGATTGGTTATTATTTGAATTTTACAGTTTCTTTAGAGTTTTGGGTGTCAGTATAATGAAGCACATATTGTGTAACTGGGGCCCAAGCTATAAATATGTAATGTTTGTCTTGCAATCCTAGTTGATATTTCATTTTAATAGGTGATCGATTACTTCACAAACTCTGTTTTTCTCCTTTCACATGCTCAGCTTTGTTTGTGATGACTCGCTTGAAATTTTGCACCATAACTCCCCGGTATGTCGACACAGTAAATAATAACAGTGATCTGCTTTGCTTAAACAGAAAGTACAGAAACGCTCTGGAGGATTTAAGGCAGTGGTCTGAGTTGACTAAATCTGAGTAAATGCTACACAGCCTTACTGTGACTAATGAGTGCTCCTTGTGGACATTATGCTAACCATGCTGTGTTTGTTTAGCTGAAATGAAGCATGCGTGTTCTTGCTGAAAAAAAAAGTCATCCTTAGTTCAGGGGTGCATTCAAGAAGTATATTGAAATATTGTGTAAGGTTTACATATTGCAAATGCATCGTCAGATTAGATTCAGTAGATTTTAAATTCTTGATGGGGTGCTTCAGAGATTTTGCATAAAGTTTTGTGAGAGATATCCTGACAGCTCCAAAAACATGCATAAGATCTTTCATTTCTCATAACACAACTCGGTAGTCTTTCCTTAAACATCCCATTAACCCTGATGACATAATCAGAGTTATTTATTTAAACTTTTGAAAGCTCCCTCCAGAGACAGAATAAATTGCCTTCGCAGGCTGCGCAGAACTTCTCTGCACAAGCAAACTGTACTTCACGTGTTCATGTGTGCCTTTAATGTTTTTAGATCTTGTTAGATCAACTTATGAATAATGCATGCGTACAACTTCAAATAGATGTACCGTAAATTATTATTTGAGATGAAGTTGTGCTCTTACTGCTGATGCATTATTAATGTGTTGGTTTTATGTCTCAGATGAACTGAAACACAGACATAAGGCTTTGATTTATTGATTTTATTTATCTGTTTAAAATGTGTTGCAGTCATTATTATTGAGTAGCTGTTGTTTCGGTAACAGCCGCGCGGTGGTAGCAGAGACATAGACGTCATGACGCACGATCGCGCTCTGATAAAGATACATATGTGTGTGTGTGTGCGTGCGTGCTCATGCGCCCGTGCTTATGCAGTTGAATGATGATTTATAAATATATAACCAACAAACTTGTGTTTACGTGTCAATGAAGTCCGTACGTAAAAAAAAAAAAATAATAAATGTTCCAAAAAAAAATGTTCCGGCTCATTCGGTTTCTTGACGTGACCTGTCAAAAGGGCAGAGGAGGGAAAGTTGCCGTTTCATCCACGCTTGCTCCTCAGATGCACGGGGTGCGAGTGGGAGGGTCTGTTGTCGTTGTGCTCCGCGGCATTTTGACGCACTGAAGTTGAAGCAGCAGAGGAGGTGATCATTACAAGCGTGGATTACTGTCAGCAGCACCCAGGTGACTGGACCGATGAGATGATACTTAAACACAACAGCAGCCCTCTTCTGCTCACCGTCACCTGCATGTGCTTCTCAGGAGGTTTGCTTTGGTCCTACCAAGAAGAGGATGCCAGTGACGGGTAGGACATGTGAAGTGACACGAGGACTCTTTGCGTGAGATGAGAGTAAAATATCTAACTCTGCTCTCACATGTTTTCCTCCACAGTGGAGAGGAATGCTCAGAAAATAACATTTCCACAACAAAGTACCCCTGTGTTAAGTCGACTGGAGAAGTTACGACGTGTTACAGGTACGGTACACTGATTCAAGTCGTTCAGATTGTGTTATAATCCGACTGAAAATGATTACAGTGGAGTGAAATTAAGTAACTGCTGTAAAGTGTGTGTGGTGCCGGTGAAAGTGATTGCGAAATGTAGCTCTACATCATGTAGAGTTGGACTTGTCATTCATTATTCAGAGCAGTAATGTAGTTTAATGGTGCTTGGTTGAGACGTCAGTGAAAGGGAAAATAGTTCTACTTTGCATGACAATGAGCACAGCTCTGCCTCATGAAGCAGTGAGAGATCAATCTAAGTGGAAATCACAAAAATCATATTGTGTGAGGCTGCTAATAGCTGTATAACACAAATCAATAGGCGATTAAAGATCCTCCACTTTTTATTTTACCATGCGTGTGATTTAATTATTGTTTTCAATTTGTATGCTATCAGACATTATGAGTCTTTTAAAGTTATTATATGAAAATGTATCAAATGTGGATTCCTGGAGAACGATTGGCCAATTTGGGTTTTCCTTTTAATCATCCTTTGTGAACTTAAGATGGATCATAGCAATCTAAATATCCACAAGCCTCCCTCCAGATTGGCCTGGTATGCTCTGACACTGGCTTTAATTATGACAGTTCACAGACGCAGTGGACACAGCGGTGCCTCGCAGCAAAACTCCTGTCAGAGGCTCTACGGATTAAGTTGTTAGAACCTAATCTGTCTCCATTTCAAGGGGCCACCTCACCGGCATAATGAAGAAGAAGTTATTACTGATTTTAAAGAGGCGTTTTAGTCAGAAATCTCCTCAGATAGCCATTGTGCTATTCATCTTCAGAAATGTGACAGAATAGATATTTTCAGGAACAAAGTTTGTCCAAAAAGGCCAAAGAGCTTTCCTCTACTTTCAACGGCATCTTTAATATAGATTTACTAAGTGGCCGCTGATAAATGCTGAAATACCACTTCGTAGGAATGTAATGATATTTTTACAGGCACATCGTGATTCAGGCTGTTGAGATTCATGTACTGTTGCTTTGGAAACAAAATCATACAAATTGTTGAGGGATGCAATATCATTTTGTGTGATGATGATCTTGATTCATAGCAAATCTATTTCTGTGCGTCTGTTTCTGGGAAAGCATACTGAGAACTAAAGAAATGCCAGATTGTTGAATGCCCCTCCTGAGAAATACTCCGAATGTAGACTTTGCAAGGTTTCATCTCTTCATCACTGGATAAACTGCTGGCCATGGTTCAAGCACACAGTGACATCCTGTTTGATCTTCAAATCTCAAACACATTCTTAACATAAGTATGTTGGTTTATGGTTATTGGCTGCGTCCACAGTTGTTTCCCGCAATGTTTATTTAAAGAAGAAAAACTGTTTCAGCTAAGAGCCAAGATAATGCCTTCTGGGTGCATTTCGGTTCACCTGCTTGGTGTGAGCTGATGGCTGCCCAACAGCCTTGTGATAGTTACCAGAGAGGTTTTATTGTAGTGCCAATATTCAGATTACTGATCTGAATTTGATAAGCTGAATGTGACTTTTCTACGTCTTTTTTTTTTTTTAAGCAGTCATAGACCAGGGTAATTTGGCATGACGGAGATGTAGTTCAAAGTGAACTAAGCGATTTGGAGTTGGCAAAATTCAAATATAGACTTATGGTATTCATTAGGCACTTTGTAGTACATCAGTGTCTGCACATTTTGGAACATTTTGTTACTGTAATTAGTAGTTAAAAAAACGTCATTTGAACTCTTTGTACAAATGTACACAGGTGTGCTATAGTATTCTAGTATTCAGTACAACAGTTTCACTCTTGAGCAACAATCTGTAGAACTGTGGATGTTCGATGGGCCTTAGGCATAAACAGTTCCTTCATGGGGTGAATATTGGGGTCGTGATCATGGTTAGCTTTTTACAATGATTTTCACTGAACAATTTAATTAATGTGAACATTACTCTGGATTTATTCTCATTCGGTAATTAGGTGAAACTGACAGGATAGTTTTTAGCTAGCAAAAGTTACAAACAAGATAATTACACATAGGAAAGCGAAGACACAATTACATATTTTGTTTTGGTTTTTAAGTAGGTCGACATTTTAGGGAAATATGCTTATGTACTTTCTTGCCAGTAGTTATGTAATCTCTATAAACAGATGGATGCAGAATCTGTAAGCAAGGGACAAGATTTTGTTGTCAGAAGTGTTCTGGTTTCTGTTTGCTCTCTGAGTTGATGATCGATCAGGTAAACAGTCCATGCAGTCCAGAAAAAAAGGCCAAACTCATTGGCCGAAATGCAGTGTTGGTACCATCATTTGTCATCAGAGAGGTTAGATGAAATGTAATGAAACTGCAGTGCCTGAAGTCTTGGGCCAAATACTCACTGGCTACACCACAAGCCTCGAAACACTGGCTGTTGCCCCCAGAGAGCAAATCAGACAATAGTCGTGGGTTCCACGATTGTTAGCCAGAGTAAGATTGATGTCGCTCTCACTTCTGTATGGTAAGAGAATTTGTGAAGCAGACTCCAGGAAGCCAAGAGCCTAACCCTCTTAGCCAATAAATATTCATGCATAAGCCCTGAACCCCCATTCCTGTAACACCACAAATTTTTGTTTCACTTTCAGTTTTTTGTACGGATAAAACAAATGAGATATAGCATGTTTATTCCTGAGGTTTAGAAGTTCTGGCAGCTGGATTGTGTTACACTTGGACCAAACCAGGTTAGCAGTTTCCAGTCTTTATGCTAAGTTCATCTGTTGGCTCTTTACATTTAACAAACAGATGTGAGAGTGGCATTAACCATTTCATCTAACTCTCTGCAAGAAGTCTAGTTGAAAAGGAAAGGACCACATGGAGGAATTTTGGCACAGGCCCCCTTTGGCGATAGTATCGCACTGTGTGCACAGTTTACTCATCCTTGGAGCATTTATCATATTGTGAAACAGCACCAGGGGAGACACCGAAGACCCAGAAAGCATATGTCACAGTACAAGAGAAGTATCAGGGCCTCCACTGACTCTGACCATATCTGTCTCACTGTCAGTGGAGGCACATTCTCTCACTGGCTCGCTGGTTTGTTTTGTATGGATATTGCCATATTTGAATTCTGTTATTTGTGTGTCTCAAAGACTATTGTCTCAGGACTCAGCATTCAGGCTTCAAAATAAATATATACTTATATTTGTATTTGCACAGGCTGTGGGGTCAAATATGCTTGGCTCATAGTAAGATGTGAAAGGTTGCGCAGGGTTTTTGTTCCAGAAGTTGCACTTAAATTATGAATGTCTGTGATTGCAACATAAATTCTTTGCTAAAAACCAAAGGAGTTCTTGATTAAACTGATATGGTGTGAGCTGTTTGTTCCAGTTTGGCAACATCTTAAGAGCAAATTGGTCACTGCTGTTTTGCTTTAGCAGTATACCTCCCAGTGATGGGCTTGTAATCAGTATTGCCACTTGTATGGTTGCCTTTGTTAGGTTTTCTGTTTTTGTTTCTATCGATGCCGATCTTCTTTTTGCTGGTTTAGCCATTGTGATTTTCATTGACCACGCTAATCATCCTATTTATCCTCATAGTCTATTGTTGTCTAAACCAGAGCTGCTGCTGCTGAAAGCATGAATCAGCATAAATCTGTCCGAAGACTTTGCTTTCTGTGGCTTTGGTCAAAGCATGATTACTGACACATTACTGAGAACTACTTTAAACTGGCCAGAGATAGTGACACTATATATACATTTATGACAAGGTGTAGAGATTTGTTCATTATCCTTAGTAAACTTAAAGGTGCAGTGATGTAATTGCTGTAATTGCTGACCACATGTTCAAAAATAATGGGGGGGGGCGGCATTTCACCTTTCCCATCCTTGATGTGATGACACTGTTAAAGATTGTTTATTGTTAGACATGTATAATAAACTTTGCAATGTCTTCAAACGTCAAATTTCCAAAATCTCATAACAGCTATGCCAAGTGGTTAAAATATGACTGCGGGATCATTTGTGTTTATTTGCGGTGTAACCGAACCCACTTACAGTTATTAACTGTTACAGTTATAGTAGTATCAACCTAAAATAAACAGACTTTGCTGTGTTTTGACTGCAATAAACGGATCAAAGGGAATGCCGAACTGCATCACGATGATAATTTGCACAAAGTTTGACCTCTTGAATACTTTTACAGGTCGGTTCACAAGACGACGAGCAAACAATTTTAAAAATGCTTGTTTTTTTTGAGTGGGACGATCAAATAATCCAACTTCCTCGCTTTCCAAGCAATCTACCTTTTTTTTTTTTTTACAGTTCCTGTATAAATATGAAGTAGTATCACTGTAGCTGCAGTCTGCAGACAGGTTGAGAAGTGAAAGTCAGGGTAATCCACTTTTTAATACCAAAAGTTAAAAAAAAAAACCAAAACTCTGAGCTCTGCTCTGCTGATAAACGGTTTCATATCAGAGCAGAGTCTAGATTGACTGCGGGTGTTTATTCTTTAAGCTCCAGGTCTGCTTCCAGGTCTCTCCTCTCATTTCTCGAGGCACAAGAAGGTACGCGCCGAAGCTAGTCGATTAGCATGCTAATTTCAGTAGATATGACTGCTACATATTTGACATAAAGTCATAACTGTTCCCTCAACATGTTGTTTTGATAATGTTGATAATGAGTTTTTTAATCTTTAAACATTCATGAACTACAATTATGGCCAGATCTTACATATTAGCCCTTTAATCACTTTCGACATTGAGATGTTTTTTCACCTGCTCAGATTAAGAGATCTTGGAAAATCCGAGATGATAGCCAGATCCGATCTGTTAACCATCATAGGACGAGGACACATTAGTAATCTTTGTTTATAACTTTTCTTAGGTGACAAGAGGGTACATGAAACAGTGATTACATTGGCTTGATTTATTGTGTATACGATGTCAGCCTTACCTTCTCTGTAAAGGAAATGCTTCTCTGGAAAAGAAGCAGAACACAGGCAGAGCAACTCTTTCCACTCTACAGCTGCAACAGTTACACATAATTGATGTGTGGCATGTGTAATTGTTGCTTTGTTATTTTTCCAAATAATTCTGGTGGTACTGAGCATTTTGTTGCAATCCCCCCCGCCCCCCTCTCCTGTGTTTCCTCCTCCTCCTTTTCTCTGGAATTCAAGGGAAGCTGGTTTACGCTGTAAGGAAACCGAGGATAACATTACTTTAGCCCCCCCCTGTGAGACATGATAGCCATGATACTTCTCATGCACTTGGCTGATCCAAACGGCATTGTCGATGTCCCGTAAATGTCGGCATCAGTTCATCATTCGAATGAAATGGAAGTCTGTCTTGTATCTTACATCTTTATATAGTCTTTTTTTTTTTTAATCATTGTAATGTAGTGAATCAAGTGGCCCAGAAATTTGCCAAAGGGAATTTGATACATTTTCCACTGACTGCAAAATGAGTAATTGATTTCTATTGTGATGTAAATTCAACCACAGTGGGGGTAATGTTCAGTTCCAGAGAAATTATTCAGTCTGATAATTCAATTTGGCGACGAGGCTTTAAGTCTCTCTTGTTTCCTTAGTTTTCAAGTCTGGTTTTCACATCAAATTTAAATGTATTCTGCACCTTGGAATAATCCTCTCAGTTGGACTTTGGTTCCCTCTCCCAATTCAAATAGCTTTCAACGCAAGAAATACACTTGGGAGTTCTCTGTTGCCATATTGTCATCCCTCCAGTGATCATTGCTCCATGAAGGATACACTGTATTGTGGCACAACTTAAGGAGTTCAGCAGGCCACAATAGTTATGTTTTGTCCTTTTGGGCTATTCTATTTCAGATACAAATACAAGGCTAAATGTTCTGCAGTGAAAAGTAGAATGAGCCTAAATTTATGAACAACACATGAGTCGCATCTATCAGGAGAAGTTCTTGATGGAAACAAATGTAACCCAGGAAAGCCCCCATGTCAAAATGTTACTAAATAAACAGCAACACACACTCATGGGCACACATCCACTATTGTGAAGTAATTATTTAATAGGTCAGAGTCTTTTAAATAGATGTCAAGCTTAAAGTTTCCAACATTTTTTTTTTAATGTCTGTTCGAAGTTCTAGGTAAAATTACACATAGACTGACTCAGTACAACAATTACTCATTGAGTGCAGTGATTATTGAATGAAAGAACGAAAACCCTCTGCGGGAAACTGATGCCTGCACGAGGGAGTCGGAAAATATTAGGCAATTTCAAACGATCCGCCTCAGTCTCAGGCATTCTCTAAAGATGTGTGCTTTATTACTTAGAAATCCAATTATCACTCACCTCATGTGTGCTACTGGATATGCGTCAGAGAACCAGTTAGTAGAGTTTAGTAACTATACTTGTCAAGTCTTGTCTTCTTGTTTGTACAGGAGAAAAAAAGAGCAGCAGCTCAGTTCATGTGAAAAGATTCTGGAAGATAGCTCTAATGCGAAACAGAGAACAATAATACACTTGCTGTAGCTGTTGTTCTGCTGTAAACAATGTTCTAGTGGTTTCCACTTAAAGGTTTCCAAAAACCCAGAGACAAACTGCCAAAGCTGGCATATTTTTGATTTATAGAAACCACTTCCAGATTCCTAACAAAACATTTTTAGGTTTGGTTTAAACCACATATTATATTTTTGGAATCGCATTAAAGGCTGTTCCAGTTCAGCAACTGAAGAGACAGAAATGCATCATGATAAAGTCAATAAGTTGACTCAGGAAGGAGTATGGAATAAGTCCAAGCTGTTTCTCAATAGGCCTTTGAGTGAAACAGAGTTTACCGGAATTAACCTCAGGAGATGCAGAATCAGATAACACTGTTGAAAAATCATGCCAATCAAAAATGCCTGGAATGATTTACGGTACCTGGAACTGTCTCCCTACATTTTAATCCTGTATGCTGAGTAATAAGAGAAAAGTAAATAAAAGTAAGAATTAGTTTTATTAATGAAAGGCTTTTGCAGACTGCTGAATATGTGCGCTAAATTACTGACACAGCCATAAGACTGTGGTCTGATATCCCATAATTCTTCATAAACCAAATACCTGAAATGACACATAACATCCTGTCAAAGTAAAGACACCAACATCTGTTTTCTATCAATATTCAGAAAGAGGATATGTAGCCTGTTAACTGAAGTGGATGGCTGTATTATTGAGTCTGTACTGTAGATTGAAGGACTCGACATCAACATTTGGTGTTCTTTGACAGCTCCCACACAGTTCAACACTAAAGGCAAAGAGGAGAAGATCAGCAGTCAGATTAAGCTACTGGTCTGAGTTTAAAATATAATGAAATTCTAATAATAACTGATAGGCGTTTTCTGCCCTGACAACCTTATTGGCAGGACAACAGCATCTGTCTTTTCCTTCCAAAACCCCCTGTTGGAAAAATGAATCTATTAGATGATGCTGTTGTTGGGGGTTGGTTTAGATTAGGCACAAACTTGGTTGGAATTAGTGGAAGAGTATGGTTTGGGTTAAAGTGATTACTTCAGTTCAAAACCGAGGAAAGAAACCACCATTGACTGTTCGTATGAAATGGGGAAACAAACAGCGATCTGCTGTAGCAAAGTCTTATTTTTGTTGACCCACTTGGACGAGAGTCATTACTACTACTTACATACTACTACGGCCGCTAGAGGAATTTATCACTTGAACGTAGATGTATGTTGGTTTTGGGACACCTGCTGAAGCATTCGTTGGAGGGCGGCATCCTTTTTCCAGCATAGATGAATGGATGAGGTTCAAATCAGTTCATCCCATGGCCTATGTGTTCAGCACACTGTGTTTTCAGGCCAAATGAGAGCCCTATAGCTGGCGCCCATAAGGCCCCGTTTAACCACAAAGGGCAGTTTCTCCAATTTAGCCAACAAACAGGTGTAGACAGAGCTTTTCCATTTGTAAGGGATATTTTGAGTGTCGTTTCAGGTAAGCAGCTCTCTGCTATTAAACTTCTCGAACTGGTAGTAATCACTCCCTGATCCTGGCATTTGATTGAAGAGAGCACAATGCTTTCACCACCTGCGAATAGATATCGCCTTGTCCACTAGTAGGTCAGTCAGAGGCTTTTCTTACGGGGTGTTTGGCTTAGGTTAACTTCATTGTTGATGAGCTTATAAAGCACGTCTTTAAACCCGCTAGCCAGGTTTTCAATAACATTACTTCTCTACACAGGAAAGGATTTTATATGTGCCAGTTCTTTCCTGCAGGGGAGATTGTGACAATCAGGTTATTGTGTGCATTACTTGATTGTTTGGTTATTTTTGCTCATTCACACTTTTGATTGATTATCTGCCCGTGTCCTCATGTACCTGTCCCACTTTAGTAAATACCCTGCACAGGTGGGATTATTTGCACCTGCATGTGCAGTTTTGGGCCTATAGAACTCGTTTGAAATGCATCATTATTCAGAAAAGGCCTTTGTTTGTGCTTTTCTCCTTTTTTAAACCGAGTTAAGAAGAAAAACTTGCATGTTTGTTCCTGTGCTGCTTCGAGCGTTATAAAAAGTCCCTCCTAATGATTGTGAAGAAATTATAAATCTGAGTTGGTGTAGTTTAGGCTTTGTACCGACGCTCAAGGGCTTTGTGTAATTTATGTTACTGTCGTAAAAGATGTTGCGAAGAACTTCCAAAGTGCTTTACAAAGCTAAATGAAAATACACAGAGCGTAAGGACATCAGTAGAGAGAATAGAGTTACTTAGCAGAGGAGAGGGATTGTTTTCGTACATCAACTTTATTTACGATTATCACTTGTTTTTCGCCAATGCCTGGGTTCAGACATTTATTACAGGCCACTTTAGTTTGTTTTTCTACAATCTTTATTTATGCTGATCTTAATAATTCATAGCACATACGCCCCAGAGCCGGCTATCATTGTGTGTCAGTTTAATTGTGTTGCACTTTGCAACACATTTTGAATAACATTGTTACAGAAGTCGAGCCAACTGGTCATGAGCCATTTCAGCAGGTCCTGTCATTAATATTTAAGCGTGCCGTTTGATGTTCTTGCAGTCAGAGCTGAGCTGTGTTAGACTGGGAGGTGGAGGGAGGTTTTTCAAATTTGATTTACAACTGTCATTCATTTGTGCTCCTGTAGGGGGTGACATTTTACAAAACATTTTAATTGCACGTCTTTATTGTTTTAGATGAGATTTAAATGAGCTGAATAGGCACAGTCTTAAACAATTAAACTGCAGTTCTTGCTCTATAAGGTAAGGGATGAATTTCCTTAAAAGCACTGAAGAAGATAGAGCGCAATGTAAGTTATCATAGTTGAAGCAGGGGAGGACTTGTTAGTGTTAAGGAGCATTCCTTAGTGACGGGTGTAGGGCGCAAGCAGCAGCAAACATCCTCTCGCTATCCTTTCTTAAATCTTTGGTACACTAAAGCGGTGTGTTAGAAATATATATAGATATATATACTAGAAGTGTTCATAACTATTGAATTTATTGTTTCTTTTTTTCTTTTAATGAAAATTTCAAGTAAAGAAAAACAATTCAGCATTTCAGCAAAAAACAAAGATTTCTAACTTACTTAAATTCTTTGAATAATTAGAAACTCATCAAAATTATGATCAGATTTATTGAAACATTTTATTATTGAGACAGTGTACTTGTTTCTTTAAATGCATTTTACCATCTGTTTTCATTTGAAAGAAGACTGTAATAAAAACCATGACTTTACTGGAAAGGCCATGAGTTCTTGCTTCATAATATCCTCTAAAGCCTGGAGTTGTTTTATCAAAATACGGCAAATACGGCAAAATACGTTTGGATGAGTTTGACCTATTTCCCAGAGTACGGACACTTTGGCCGTATACAGTAGTTATCAAACAGTATGTGGAGGTCAGGGTGTAAGTGGAGATGGATGATCTGCCTCTGTCAAAGCCTCCACATCTTCAAAGGTGGAGGACTAAAGAAATGACCATAAATCAAATCTCTAACCACAGGACATCCACTCTGGGTCTTCTCACCTTTAGTGAATGTGTGTTAACATAGAAACAGAAACATGTTTGATAATTGATGATTGGTTGCGGCCATATCATGAAATACTTTGATATTCTCTGCTTGTTCTGATCTTAAACATAAGTTTTAAAGACGTGCTAAGTGCTAGTAGATTGTAAATTAAATTAATTATAAGATTTATTTGGTGATCTTTGCTGAGATCTTGGTGAGCTTTTGAGAACTTGTGTGGTCTGTTTCACGTTCAGCTTAACATTTTTGGATCACGGGCATTTTTCCTTCTCCAATCCATGTATCAACATTTTTTTCCCCTCATATTTTGTTTTCTTAAAGTCCCACTCGTGTCGTTTTTGCCTGATGCTCAGTCACTCATCTGTGTCTTTCCATGGAGAACTGAAGTGTGGTCACGCTTTGGCCGTGCTGTGGTTTTGAGATGGTTGAGATGTGCTGATATGGGGCTCTGTGTCTCTGCTCTGTAGATCTATGACTCTGCTTAAGATGTAGTAAACATGTTAGTCTGTCCAGAAAAAAAGATTAAGATGATTATATAACAGCACTCTGCATAAAAAACAAGTATATGTACACCCACTACTGTGAAACAGGAAGTTCTTGACATGTTAATCAGCTAATTGAAAGCAATCGGGTGTGTGTTTAAACTGGGTGTGCATTATTTTTCCTAGCTTATTATTAGTCATCATTGAGCCACTTGAAGCTTTAATATATTCTCCCATTAGTGAAAAGAATAACCTGCTAATTTATTGGACCTGAAGGACAGCAGCTAGCCACAGGAAATGTTTGCTTGTAAGTACACCGCCGTATACCATCATGCTAAATTGTAAACAGCTGCAGCATTCAAAGTTAATAACACGTTTTGGAAAAAAAGACGTTTGGCACACGTGTTGGCCCTTCCACTGAGAAATCTGCTTGTGCGCTGCAGAATTTTAATATTTGTGAGTCAGTTGTAATTCAGTTTGACGATATTCGCCGCAATCTCCAGTGGGTTTGTCCACATGTGAAGACCGTGTCATACAGCGGTTGTAGAGCTAAATCGTGCCATTCTGTTTAAATAACTGAGATGGACGGATTTGTTTAATTTGTATGGAAACGCACATAAGCATTATTTTGAATTATAATTTGAGTTGGCCAATGTAATCCCCTGACAGAATCTTAAATTTCAATACTAAAAAAAAAACAAACATGAAAACCACAAAGCCCAAGTGGACTAATATGTCAAATACCACATAGTCACGTTACACACATGTCAAAAGACCATATGAAACAAATAAAAGGAGAAATATAATACAGTAGCTATATAGACATGTTAGGCTCTAGTCGTGACACAACTGCAGGACAAGGCTTATATCCGATATCCTACATTTAAATCTGATCGCTTCAATTGCAGCTCAGAGTCACTTATTAACAAGGCTCAGCAAACAACAAACAAACAAAAGAAAGCAAAACAGAACGACAAGACAACGAGCATACAGCCATGTATGCAGCTCTGTAAGGCTCAGAACAGCAGTGCTTTCACTAAAATGCTAACGTCAGCATGATAACATGCACACAGTGACAATTCTAACGTGCTGATGTTGAGCAGAATAATATTTCCCATGTTCATCATCTTAATTTAGCGTGTCAGCATGCTACCATTTGCTAGCAGACACTGACAAGCGTGTTATTTGTTTTGCAGGCAGTTTAAAGAAGTGAAATGTCATTTCTGGCCGCATGCTCTGAAGAAAGCGAGGGGCAGTGTTTGACCTCCACCAACCCCTTGATGCAGTGAACTTTGCAACGTCCCGAAAAATCTTTCAAAACTCTCAGAACAGCAGCGCCAAGTAGTTACAACCACTGAACCCACTTACCAACATTACAGTGGCATGAACCCAAAATATACTGATTTTCTGTGTTTTTATTGCAATAAACAAATAAAAGGGATGCCAGAACATTATCATAGTGTACCCCATATCATATATCATGGTGGAAATTGGCCATCATGCTTTGCCAGGTCTGTCCACTGAGCAGCAACCTCCATGGCTGTGGAGTGAAGCAAGAGCAGAGGCAGGACTGCCAAGATGGTGACGACCAGAACATCACACTATGACTCTCTCATGATTGGTCCTTAGAAACCTTTGGGTGGGGTCATGGATATGACGTCCATATTTTGTATTTTTGTGTCATTTTTCTGAACGGAGCTTGATCGATCAGGACTATGCATAGGACTATTTCATAGGAAAACACAACTGGATAGCTGGAATGCACCTATTTTCCGCACTTCCTACACTTTCTGCAAATAATCTCCTTTTCTTGTTCAGTCAGTGTCACCACTGCTGCAGGCTAAGGAGTCAGAGTGAAGATATATATATATATATATATATATATATCAGGACAGAAACCAACCACCACCGGCTAAAACAGACAGAAGCAGGAATCAGCATGAAATTGACAAAAATGGCAAAAACAGATCATGAATACGAATATAACAAACATATACATCCAGCTTTCTCAACATCAGTAGGCCCCAGTCACCTCTTGTAGCTTTATAACACTTCATTTAAGGCTCCCAAGTGGGACTGCTCATGAGCCATTTCTAGTTGCTCAGTAAATGAACTGCATTGATTTCTTCCTAACATACCGACTCGAAGGCCCATTTTCAAGTGGTCTGAATGGATTGTCGATTGATTGGAAGCTTTTTAAAATTTGCAGCACTTTTTCATGGTACTTTAAATATTTCTTGTTAAACCATCAGGAGGGAAGTAGTGACACGGTAGACCAACTCTAACTACTCGAAGGTCTCAAGAACATCTGCTTTCTACATCAAAACCTTAAACCTTACTTTTCTGTATTGGGATGAAAGATATACCCTTTAAAAGGCAAATAATCTGTCATAAACTACTGTTGATTTTAGTTCACCTTTCAGAAGGCCAGTTCTTCAGGGACCAGTTTTCGTAAAATCCATTTTTCTTCTACTTTTTTTTCGTATCATTTGGGTAGTACGGCTATTCATATTGTAGTGTTTATTTTGTAGCAGATTGTTCCACACTGTTAACATAATGAGCTGTTAAATCTGTGAATAATAACAAAGGCATTAAATTACTAATAATCCCTTCAAGATTCTTTAAACATTTCCCTCAAGTGGAAGTTGCACGCTTTCACAGTAACCTCAGTGTTTAGAGAGGATTGGCAATATCTGGCTTGTGTCCAGTAGAGTGGTTTGAGTTAGAAACACATGGAAGGACTGATTGTGGTTTACTGTAACAGGCCACAGACAGCCGTGCTCTGTATAATTTCCTGAAGTGTCACTATCAGAGACATCACACACACCTCTGCACTTGTCCTCAGATATTTAAATAAGAAAAAAAATATACGTTTCTGGACTCACAATGTGACATAAAAGCAGATATATTTCATTATGGATTATTTCACATTTTATAACCCATGGTCAGAGTCAATCCGATTTGCTTGAGCCTGCTGCACCACTGAGGAAATGCAACAAAGAGAAGCACGGGCCCAGGCGGCCTCTGTTATAGCAGACTGGTAGTATTTTAGCTCACCAAAAGCTGAGCGAAGCTGAAGCACTTCTCTGCAGTGAGTCTCATTGAAAAAAACAACCGTTTTGTTGGATTACTTTGCAGATGCCAGCACAGCAGGGATGCTGTGCATGGCCGGTGTGACTGCTAACAGTAAATAGTTTAATAAGAAGAGAGGTCCTTATTGCAAGTGACCCTTTTCAGCCACCCATATTCAGTTGCCATGTAATTCATTCCTTATATGGCTTATAATCATGATTATTACACCATTAGTCAGGCAAACAGGAACACACATTTCCTGTTTTTGATTTGATTAATGTTAATGTTGGCTCACTGTTGTGAACCTCTTACCCAAGTCATGATTGTGCATCAGTATTTTTGAGCAGAGCACAGGAATAGTTCTGCATTTTTGGGAAAAAAATAGAAATAGATGAAAAGTTTGATACCACTCTCATGGATTGAAGTGTGTTTCTCAAAATGTTTAAACGATTATAAGTCTATAGTAACCGCAATGACAGACTTTTGTATCACTAGCAGCGACAGGTCCCTTTAACTTGTGACTGTGTTGTGTTGCTACACTCTGACAGCATTTTTTCCAGCTTTTATTTGACAGCTGCCAGGCCTTCCTTTTGTGTCACCAGAGAGAAAATGAAAACAAAAGGGCAAGAATTAAGTTTAGAATTAGTGACTTTAAATTGAGCGACGCATTTCCACAATTTTCAATCCAGGCTGCTTGTTATCTTAACCCTCCTGTTGTCCTCGGGTCAAAATGACCCGCCACTGTGTTAAAAATGAGGGGTCTTACCAAGGAGTACCAAAACTGTGCGACTGTCACGGGCTGTGAACACCGAGTTCAAACAGTCATTAACCAATAGGTTATGTTAATGTTCCGTGGTCGTGATCAAATGGGGCGCCATTATTTCTCTGGGCAGAGACATATATATGCCCTCGCCCTGGATACAGATAAATAGCATTGCAGGGAGACATTTATTTTGAATGGAAGAGAGGGGATTTCATTCAGAAGGATATTCTCTGCAATGTCATTTTTCCTTCCAGTTGCTTTGCTTGTGGCTTCCTCCCTGCATACCATTTATCACATTACCATCTACAGTACATGTGCATTAGGATTTCTTTCCCCAGGCTATACAATCAATTAGATACTATATTTAGGATATTATATCTATATCTATGATAAATATATAATCATCTGTCTATTCCACACTAGTTAGTTTTTAATACTACCCCCTTGGATGCCCAGGACTTCAGCAGCTGGGTCATGATGTGATTTTTAGTCTTTTGCATATTAAGATTCAACGAGGAGACCACACACAATGCGAAAGGGGTTGCTCTTAGTGAATAACCTACAGAGACTTGTCACGCGTTCAGCTCTTTTGAGACTTTTAGCCTCATTAAGCTCACAGTTTTGGTTTTGTGGATTCCAGTGGGTTAATGTTGCCGTGTGCCTGCTGGATAGTAAGTTGTTGTTTTCTAACGTGTCAGCCAAAACAGTTTTATAATGTGATGTCAGTGCTGTGTGCCTGGCAGCATGCCTGAGAGTTCTTCAGTCCCTCGGTGGCCAGAAATCTGTTAATGCAGCTTACGGATATCCAGTTTTTCAAAGCGAATCCTCAAATAGTAACCCTAAGGTGCAACTATGTTGTAAGGTGTGCGGGTGTAAGTACGTAACACTATGTTTTCCAAAAGTCATTAATGTACCTAAATCTTCTGTCTGGTGTCATCCCGATACAGCACCAGATACTATTAGCTATTAAACATATTTCATTTGTGTTGTAGAGATATTGTGCCAGTAACAACTAGCCTATTTCACCCTTCTCTTATAAATTACACTACTTGGATGAGGTTCTTGAACAGCTGAGTTGTTGTTGGACCCCTCAGCCTATGAATTGTCCCTTTAGTCTTTATGCTGAGTTATACTGCTAAGTACTTTGGGGTTATAATACCACAACTGTTGTCTGTAATGGCCCTCCTCCAACAGACTGATATCAGCTTGTTTGAAAATGATATTTCTCCAGCATCATTTACCTTTTATGGCATCTCCAAAGAATTGTCTCTAATTGCATTGTAATTACTGAAAATAGTACAGCATATCTAGCATAGCTGAAGTAAGAGTAACACATTTGGAAGAGGTCTGTTCGTGCATTAAAAGTCATGACTAAACGTCTGCCAGCAGAGAGAAAATTATGGACTGCAACAATCCCCGATGTCTGAGTCCTTCCTATTCTGTGTTTACAGTAGTATTTTTAGCAGAATGAATGACCTTTTCCAAGAATGCTTTTTTTTCTTTCAGTCTAGAAGTTTGGAAAACACAAAGGTATCCAGGCATTCTGCAGATGTACTCCATGTACTTGTTTTTTTTATGTGTTCCTATAAACCTGTTCTCCTCCGAGTTGTTTTTTTGGGATATGTCACTGGCAGAAGTAAGTGTCCCTCTTAATATAATGCAGTTGTGCCTAGATCTGGACTGGCTAATGTGTTTCTTAACTTTATCTCCTGTTTGTCATGGAGACGAGTGTGTGCTTACAGAAGTTGGACACATTTTGACGTGCTGGAGTTTTATTTCTAAATGACATAGTGTGATTTTCCACAACAAAGTCAAAACCAAGAGGCCCGAGTTTGATGTTTTCCTCTGTGTGTGTGTGTGTGACTGAAAGGGTATATTATATGACTGCCTTAAATATGTGGTTATTAGTAACACATATTATATTCAATATCCTGTGATATTCTTTATGTATTGCATTTAGGTAGAAGTACATACAAGTCGTGGAATGAGCAATCCATGATGACCAAAGTAAGAGGAGGACATTTCACTTCCTGTTATCAAAAGTGGATTTTTTGGTTCCGTACAAATTTTTTGCTCTTGTAACATCAGTCAGTCAGAGGAACATATTTTAAGTGATTTAACGGATGTCCACTTGAGGCTGGCGAATGAGTCAATCTCCATAAGTGCTCATGTTAAAATGTGCAACCTCGCAGCAAAAATACAGAAATGTTTACAGCCTGGGGGTCAAAGGGCAGCAAAGGGCTACAGGTTGGATTCAAACCCTGGGCCGCTGCGGCAAGCACTGAGCCTTTGTACATGGGGCGGGTGCTCTACCAACTGAGCTAACCGACACCCCCTGTCTATGGTTTTTGTCTGACCAGCAGTACAAAGGTTTTTCAGTTTACTATCATAAAAGACTAAGAGAACCAAGAAATATTTGCATTTTATCCTGGAAGACTAGGACATGGCAGAAGTGCATTCCTTTTAGATTAGCGATCATAGTTTACAGTTGAATAAGTATCTGGAGCACACAGAAGAGCATCAGCAGCTGCTTAACTGTAACTTTATCATAAAAATGGAAAACAATTGTGAGGGTAAAACATTAAATCACACGTGTTGCCTGATGTCTGGCTTAAAGAAGAGGGAATAAATTGTTTTACTTTAACAGGAACAAATTCCAGTAAATTCAGATTTTCCTTCCTCCTGCCTCCTTCTCCTCTGCCCCGCATTTATACCTGTGATTATCCTTTGAATCATTGCCCCATCATGTGTTTTACTGACTGCTGACTCACTTGTTATTCTTTTTATAACCCAGGCAATCACTCTCACTCTCAGCTCTGGATTTACTCAAGATAAGGATTAAACAAATTGTGTTACTGATAACTGAAAAATAGCTACCGAGTCGTCAGAACTGCTATTTCAGGGGTTTTTGACAGCAGTGTTAGTTAATGTGACGTATGAGGGAACTGGACTTAGAGTGTCCAACAGAGAATAACAAGTGATCCTGCTGTGTAGAGCTGACAGTGAGTGGAGCCTTGATCTTGCTAGTGAAGTGTACAGAAGTCTGCAGTATATCTGCAGAATACATGAAAAGATGAACAGCTGTAGTCTAGCATGCCAATACCAGGATTGTGAAGGGAGAATTCAGTGAGGAGGCATCTGGATGAGCTAAAGGAACTGCAGGCTGGGGGGGGGAGTGTTGCAGTTTAGACAAGAGACTGAACATTGAAAAAAAAAAAAAAGAATTTGGGCAGAGTCATTGTTGATGAGGAAACGTCTGATGAACAGATGGTTTTGTGCAAACATACTGAATGGGTTTTGCCTGTGGTGCAGGTTTTGCACAAGAGTCAGTTGACTAAGACCCAGGAGACACTACGGTCTGGTCAATAATGACATTGTAGATGGTGCCATCTTCCTGGGGAAAAGCGCAGCTTCTTCATTCTGAGATTAAGTCTAAGGTGGAAGCAAAGGTGAGAGTGGGAAAGAAGAGATTATTATCATGAGCACAGCATTGAAAAGACATGGTGGACAATAGAGTATAGACAAGTCTGTAGATACTGAATATAATATCGTATATAGAGGAACAGATCAGCAGCTCTTGGACATCAATGCATTATTTTCAGTACTTTTGTATGTGTGTGTTTCTGTTTCTGCTTTTGTTTGGTACGAGGAAAATCCCCTTCTACGATAAAAGTCTACAATATATGGGCAGCAACTAATGATTATTTTTCATTATCAGTGGATCTATTAATACAGTTTTTGATGAATAAGTCATTTAGTTTATAAAATGTGTGAAGAATAGTGAAAAATGCTAATCACAACCCAAGATGGCATCTTTAGGTTGCTTGTCTTGCCCCGACTAAATACTGTTCGCCATGAGCGAGCCAATTAGCGCGAGCTTCACTGTGTAGCGTAGGGCTGAAAACAGATACTCATATAACATAAGTTGGGCGCCAGACAGGAGCATAAATCAACCTGTCACTCATTAAATAGAAAAGGATAATGAGTAAATTTAAAAGTATCTGATTAACAACAAAAGTCCCGCTAGCAGATAGCCCCAGCTACAAAATAAATTCAGGTCACCAAAATATCTGTAAAGGAAAGATTATTTAATCTATCGGTTAATCCCAAACGAAAAAAATAAACTCCTTCACAAATAGATTTCAAGCAATAAATCAAGGGTTTTTACTAACAATTGCAAATTAAATTTAGGTGTCAAAGAACCGAAGAACAAAAATCGCATTCACCATAAAACATCACAGGAGAATGGTTCACTTAATAAAAATGAGTTCAGGCAGTTCATTTGGGCATCCCAAGTAGTGTGAGAGGGTGTGTAGGTGTGAAAGGGGGGGTGCAAGAGTTCGGTCGTGTTCGAATAGTCCAGAAGTTCAGTTTTGTAAATATGTATGCAGGTGGAGAGGTGTGTGTGTGTGTGTGTGTGTGTGTGTGAGGGGGACAGAGGCCGGGTATGGAGAGAGGGATCGGCGGATCCAGGGGATGGTCTAAACACTCCTGAGAGGGGAGAAGAAGCCTGGAGAGAGACAGGCAGATACCACTTAGCTGTATGTTGTAAGCCCCAGACCAGCTACAGCTCCAAGTGCCGCGCCAAAGACAAGAAGTTTGCCTTTTCCACACAATCCGGGGTTGCTTTTTGGTCCTGTGGTGCTTGCATATTTCCTTTCTAGCTTCTATATTTGTGGATTTCTCCTGCTCACACTCGCTTCCTCCTATCCTCCTCCATGTGGCTTGGTGTTTGAAAAGATCTCCCCCTTCCCCCTATCTCACAGGTGCTCTTAATGATTTCCTAGCTCCTCCCCCTTACCTGTGGGGAGGAAATGCAAGTCTGCACTTCCTGCCACACTCTCCCCCCCTTGATAAGACCGTGCTTAACGATAGCTCAGAAATGGCAGTAATGGATTTTGTCTCTGACTTCACTTCTAAAACCCTAAGAAGTCCTCTTCTTCTGAGCTTTCTTGTAGCAGGTCTAATATTTTTTTTCTTTCCATGTGCTCCAAGTCCTCGGCACTGGGGTAGAAAGGTTTAAGGTTGCAGACATGCACAGTCCTTGCATCCAAACCGGTGTCTTCCATAACAACTTGGTAATTCAGTGGTCCGAGTTGTTGTACTACACGATAGGGACCTCTCCATTTTTTTTGCTAGTTTAGCCGTGAACTTTTCTTTAGCCTTTGACAGAGGAAAATTTCTAACCCATACCCTTTGTTTGGGTTTAAAACCAACGTTTCGGCGGTTCTTATTGTAATTCCTCAGTTGCCTCTTCTTTGCTTTTTTTATGTTTTCCTCCACATCCGTTTTGAGTTGTGTGAGGTGATGCACGACATCATAAGCAGGCTCATCAGGGGATAAAATCCTACCTTTCAGAATTTTATCCATCGGACTGTTCAGTTTTCTGCCAATCTGTAGTTCAGCGGGTGTTACACCTGTAGTTTCTTGAACAGCAGAGTTTATGGCAAATCTGAATTCTGGAAGGTACTGATCCCACTTACCATGATTTTCATCCAAATATGAGGCTATCATAGTTTTTAGAGTACGATTGACTCTCTCCGTCATATTGGTCTGTGGATGATATGCTGTGGTGAGTTTGGGAATCACAGTCCACTGGTTACAAAGTTCACGAAATAGAGAAGACACAAATTGAGGTCCCCGGTCAGACAAGATGAAATCAGGTATTCCCCATCTTGTAAAAATGTCCTTCCTCAGAAATCGGGCTATTGTTTGAGCTGTAGCAGTTCGCAGGGGAGTAAATTCAACCCAACGAGTGAAATAATCCACTACCACAAGCAAGTATTCATTCTTCTCCGAACTTCTGGGTAAGGGTCCCATAAGGTCAATGCCAAGCATCTCATTAGGGCCTTGGACAGTTGTTTGTTGCATCCTTCCGGCAGGTTTTTGATTATCGGCTTTCAGACTTTGACACATAACGCATTTCTTTATAAAGTTTTTCACATCCGTCCACATTCCAGGCCAATATGCCACTTCATATAACCTTTTATAGGTTTTGAAGATTCCAGCATGTCCACTCAAGGGATTTTCATGATAGTTTAGGAGCATTTGTTGAACCAGACTACGGGGAATGTAGAGCCGATAGTGGAACTGATTTTCTGACTTTTTTGTTTTGTGATACACTTTATCTTCCTGGATAGCAAAATCCTGATTCACTTTGCTATCTCCTTCCGCAAGCTGTTTGGTGATTTGTTCTATGTCAAGGTCATTATGTTGTTCTTCCCGAATGGTTTTAAGGGATATAGGAGCAGTCTCCTCATCGAGAGAGTACACACAACAACCGACAGTAGAGGGAATTCTTGAAAGGGCATCAGGAGCATGGTTAAGTTTTCCTTTCCTGTACTCTACAATAAAATCAAACCGTTGCAATCTGAGTGACCATCTAATCAAGCGACTTGTTGTTTTTGTTGAGGAAAGGACCCACTTTAAGGCAGAGTGATCGGTAATGACCGTAAATAGCTTAGGTTCAAGATAGTGCTGCCATTTTTCTAGTGCCCAGATGACTGCAAGGCACTCTTTCTCTGTGACTGAGTAATTCTTTTCAGCTGGGTTTAGTGTTCTACTGGCATAAGCAAGAACTTCCTCAGTTCCATCATCCTTTCTCTGGGTAAGTATGGCTCCAAGACCAGTGTCACTTGCATCAGTATAGACGAAGAATGGATGGTCTGGATTTGGATGACCCAGGACAGGTGGAGAAATCAAGTTTGACTTAAGTTTGTCAAAGGAATGCTGGCATGCTTGACTCCAAATGAAAGGTTTTCCTTTCTTTTTTAGGTTGTTCAATGGCTGAGCAACTTTTGAAAAGTCTGGCACAAATTTATGGTACCAGCCTGCCAGCCCCAAGAATCTCTGAACTTCCTTAAGATTCTTCGGCACCGGATAGGACCGAATTGCCTCAACCTTGTCAGGATCAGCACTAACCCCCTTCCCAGAGACAATGTGGCCAAGGAATCTGATTTCCTCCAGACAGAATCGAGATTTCTTGAGGTTAACAGTCAGATTGGCTTTACAGAGACGACCAATTACAGTCCGCAAACGCTCAAAATGTTGAGTCACAGACGATGAGTACACAATTATGTCATCCAGGTAAACTAGACAGATCTCTCCTCGTAGTCCTTCCAAGACTTTCTCCATTAGTCTTTGGAATGTAGCAGGTGCATTTTTAAGTCCAAAGGGCATCACATTAAAATGATATAATCCACGGTGTGTAATGAAGGCTGTTTTTGCTTTGCTTTCTGGATCCATCGGTACTTGCCAGTATCCACTATTTAAGTCAATGGTAGAGAAAAGAGTGGCTCCAGAAAGTGACTCCAGAATTTCATTGATGTTCGGGAGAGGATAGGCATCGGTTTCGGTGACAGCATTGACTTTTCGAAAATCAACACAGAACCTATGACCGCCATCTTTCTTTGGAGGTAAAACGACAGGAGATGCCCATCCTGAGTGGGAGGGTTCAATGACTCCAGAATTAAGCATCTCTCCAAGTTGTTCTTCCACAATAGCTTTCTTGACCGGTGAGAGTCTATAAGGCCTTTGTCTGATCGGCACACAGGCAGTGGTATAAATGGTGTGCTTCAAAACATCAGTTTTCCCAGGTTGGTTAGTACAGACCTGTGGGCTAGACTCAAGGAGATTTCTTAACAGATTCTTGTCACTTTCCTGTAAATGAGCATCCTTCACAGCAACATCGATGTAATCTTTCACTTCCATTCGCACAGGCTCCAGAGAGAGAATGGGAGGTGGAACAGAACTTATTAGTGAAAGATTCAGGGCTGCTTTGTTCTTGGTCATTTGAGTGGTTCTTTTGTCATGGTCTCTTTTCTGTGAGTAGTGGGCACTACCAGGCTGGAATGGATAAGTAACAGAGGGCATTGACTTAAAGCTATACTCTTTATCAGTCACATTGATGATCATTCCAACACTAGAAATAAAGTCTAAGCCAAGAACAACACTATAGGCCAATGCTTTTGGTGCCAATACAGCTACAGGTAAGGTGGACATATGCCCATGAAGAGCCATAGTGAGATTTCCCCAACCAATTGGAGTAGCTGCTTCACCATTAGCCAGATATAGTGGACCTTCTGTCCATGGCTGAAGGACATCTTTGGAACCCTTCAACTCCAGCCAAAGATATTCATGAACAAGAGTGTAACTGGCCCCAGTGTCAACTATGGCTTTTCCACGCCATGTACTTATGGAAATAGGCACAATAAGTTGTCGGGGACTAGGAGAGGAACCAGGGGGAGTACAAGAAATCTCTGAAGTTGATCCCCTTATTGTCTCCTGCAGCTGCTGTGGTGATTGTTTTCCAGATTTTACAAGTGACACAGAACCATTACCAGACGGACCTTTTGTTTTTTGTGAGCGGGATAAGTGTTTAGGTATCTGTAGCCTGGAAGACTGACTGGAAGTGTCTGGTGAACTGTAATGTGGACAAGAACCAGGAAGGTGGTTACCTTTGCATCTCCAACATAAGACAGGTGGTCTATTTCTTTCAACAGGTGGACCGGTGTGCATGGGTTTAAGGGAAGGATTAACATTTTTAACACACATTCTTGAATTATATTCCAGCTGCTGTTCATGATCTTTCTCAAGTTGATGGCCAAGGCGCACCAGATCTTCCACAGTGTCCACACGACCCCTGATTTGACTAGCCAGACGAGGTTTGATGTTTTTCAGAATCAGCTTAACAATACTAGCCTCTGTAAGAGAGGGTTTCCATCTTTTACAGAGAGCTCTATAGGAGAAAGCAAAGTCTCTGATGGTTTCATTTTCTTGCTGTTTCCTGATTCGAACACGCTCAGCTAACTCATCCTCATAATCTTCGGCAAGGAAAGCTGCCAGAAAAACGGTCTGAAACTCACTCCAAGTAGTTACCTTAGATCGGCCAACTTCCCACCAGTCGCGGGCTGTTCCCCGGAGTACAGTTCTGAAAGTGGCAAGAATATCAGCATCAGCTAACGGATGAAGAGCAAGAAAGTCATGACACTTTGACAGATAACTGAGGGGATCAGGATCATCATTAAACCCACCATATGTAGGGAAGGTTAACTTAATGTGATCACTCTTTGTAACAGCTGAGTTAGGGGTAGCAAGTGATGATGATTTATCCCCGGGATAGGGACTAGAATTTGAAGAAGAAGGAGAGGTAGATTTAACTTCTACCAAGAAAGATTCAAGTCGTCTGTCCAACGACGTGATTTTCTGTTCAAGATTATGCATTTGTTCTTTCCTCTCTGTCTCTTCCTTTCCAAGATGTGTGATCAGTTTTGTTATCGCCGAGCTATTTTGGTTGGCTGTTTCAACCAGCTGGTAGATACTTTCCTGAGCAGTGGTGTGAAAGCATTTCAGTTCTTTCTGGAGTTCTATTTGAAGTTGCTCCACCATGAAGCGGATTTCTGAAAGAAGAGAAGTTTCAGAACTTTTCAGCTCTTCTTCCACAACCAGTTTAATTCCCTTCACCAGTTTATCCATTTCTGTTTCCACACTTTCCTTATGAGAGATGATCTTTGAGAGAAGGAGACGATGATTGTCACTGGTTTTATCTATAAGAAATTGAAAATGTTTAGTGGAAGACGTTTGAACTCCTTCAACATCCTTGGTTAGGTTATTGATTGCTGTACTTTGTGTTTCTATTGCCGTAAGAATCCTGTCCCAACCCTCCTGGGTTTTAGCTGCAATTTGATTCAAGTCCCGTGCAGGAGTAGGGATTGCTCCTGGAAGTTCACATTGAGACTGAGACAGTGAATATGGGGAAGAGGCTGAAAGAGTGAAAGGACCTCCTCCTGGTCCAGGCGAGGATTTCACAGCTTCCGTTTCCCAAATGAGTGATTGGTTTATCGAATGGGCAGGTTCAAAGTGAGGAGAAAACGGGGCGTGGCCATGAGCTTCAGATGTCTCTACTGGAGGTGGCCGTGGTGTCTGGAAATAAGTCTGTAAGTGGGTACTAAATACCTTATCAGTACGATAAGTACTTACAGGTGTCTGCACATCGGGAGCTTCTATGTCAAGGGCAACTAAGGGGGACCCAGACGTGAACTGTTGATCAGTCATAATGTGATAAACAGAGAATGAGTGACTTTTTTACAAGAACTAATCACAGTCTAGCATTAGAAATTGTCACCACAAGCATGTCATAAAAGCATTAGTCAATAATATTCAATCAAGGTTCAATATTCAAAACAGTGAAGCGTATTTAAACCCCAAATAATGATCATGGATTATATGAAATAATGAATAGTCACAGAGTTACAGTTGAAGCAACCGCCGTAATTTCATTCAGTCATTCACATTTCATGGTTCAGGGCCCCACGTTGGGCGCCATTTCTGTAGCGTAGGGCTGAAAACAGATACTCATATAACATAAGTTGGGCGCCAGACAGGAGCATAAATCAACCTGTCACTCATTAAATAGAAAAGGATAATGAGTAAATTTAAAAGTATCTGATTAACAACAAAAGTCCCGCTAGCAGATAGCCCCAGCTACAAAATAAATTCAGGTCACCAAAATATCTGTAAAGGAAAGATTATTTAATCTATCGGTTAATCCCAAACGAAAAAAATAAACTCCTTCACAAATAGATTTCAAGCAATAAATCAAGGGTTTTTACTAACAATTGCAAATTAAATTTAGGTGTCAAAGAACCGAAGAACAAAAATCGCATTCACCATAAAACATCACAGGAGAATGGTTCACTTAATAAAAATGAGTTCAGGCAGTTCATTTGGGCATCCCAAGTAGTGTGAGAGGGTGTGTAGGTGTGAAAGGGGGGGGTGCAAGAGTTCGGTCGTGTTCGAATAGTCCAGAAGTTCAGTTTTGTAAATATGTATGCAGGTGGAGAGGTGTGTGTGTGTGTGTGTGTGTGTGTGTGAGGGGGACAGAGGCCGGGTATGGAGAGAGGGATCGGCGGATCCAGGGGATGGTCTAAACACTCCTGAGAGGGGAGAAGAAGCCTGGAGAGAGACAGGCAGATACCACTTAGCTGTATGTTGTAAGCCCCAGACCAGCTACAGCTCCAAGTGCCGCGCCAAAGACAAGAAGTTTGCCTTTTCCACACAATCCGGGGTTGCTTTTTGGTCCTGTGGTGCTTGCATATTTCCTTTCTAGCTTCTATATTTGTGGATTTCTCCTGCTCACACTCGCTTCCTCCTATCCTCCTCCATGTGGCTTGGTGTTTGAAAAGATCTCCCCCTTCCCCCTATCTCACAGGTGCTCTTAATGATTTCCTAGCTCCTCCCCCTTACCTGTGGGGAGGAAATGCAAGTCTGCACTTCCTGCCACAACTGTGTCCTCCCCACTTCGACGAAATCTTCTCTTGAGTGGAATGCAGACATGTTATTGTATATCACTGGCAGCAATGCTGGACAAATAAGCCTCCACTGAGCAGACTGCACGTGTTGTCTCACAGCTGTGTGTGTGTGTGTTTGTGTGAGAGAGAAGGCCATGCTGGGATGTGATGGTGGGAAGCGGGCCTCTCATGTGGCGGTGCATGCATCGTCTTCATCCATGTGCACTTTGGCAGACTCGTACTGGAGGTGCTTCTACTTAGACTTACTTGCTAAACTGCCAGACAAAGCGAGGCCAGGCTGGTCCACCATGTTGGTTCAGGGGAGGTCCACTGTTTATAAGGTAATTAGAGTACTTATGGTTCACCCCGGGTAACTGAGGTCAGACTAATCTATGTCTGGATTTCACGGGGGGCCCCCTGTAAAATGATATGGGTCAGTGGCAAAATGAAATAACCTTTAAGTGAAAAAGGCGCAGGTGGCAAAACAGTCTGTGATGTCCTGCTCATTCTGAACAAGTGCAGGACTCACAATGTAGTGTGTCTCAAGTTAAATGTCAGTCACCAAGCTTTTACTCTGTGTGTGTGTATGTGTGTGTGTGTGTGTGGGCATGTGAGTGCAAACTCTGCTCATTGATATTCTTGTCGAAAAGTGTCATGAATACATTTAGGATATCTTTCCCTTGTTCCCTTGTTCTCTCTCTCATGAATATGAATGAAATCCACATGTGTTTTGAATCTGTTTGCTAATTTCCATGAAGTACATGAGCAACTAACAAACTTGGATAGGGAGCGTATTCTTAGCTGTTGTTATGAAAGGTGCCTGTGCGTCATCCCTCAGCATGATCGTGTTTTACCATTTAATTACCCATGCTTAATTCTTTTGGCAAGGAGTTATACTATTAAATACTGAGACAACAAAGACACCTTCACATCACGCTCTTTGACTGTCCCCTAGTGTGTCACTGTGGAGGGTGATTTCGATCTGAGCTGTTTCTGCTGTTCAAATAGTGTGAGAGGAGCTGAGGTGGACTGTTAAATAGCTTTTTGGGAATCAATGCCAGACATTGACTCAGACAGTTGTTTAAATATAGACAGAGCTGTTTGGAAAGAATTATATCCTTTTCGATTTAAGTGTCGGTGCAATCTCGCAGAAGCTGGAGTCACACTTTTCATTCACACTTCATTTGTAAGAAAAAAAAAGAGTTATTTCTTAAAGAGTTAACTTGGAACTCACCATTGGAAAACATTACAATTTTACCTCAAGTAACTTACTATTCTGGAAAGGTGCAGTTGGACTGCAAACACCAATTGCAGCCAGCCATTTGACAAAAAATCTCTCTAAAGCAGGCAATTGCATGACTGCAGTGAACTAGTTTGAATGTTCTTCTGGACAATGCTATTTTAAACCATATATTTAAAAAAAACAAATATCAAATGTCATCGTTAACAATTCATTTTCACTTATATTATTATATAAAAACACACATACACATATACATGTTTTGAAAACTCCCAACTGGAGCACATAGACGTAAGCATCTGGTATGTGATGAAATTGTTATTTTAATGCATCAGCAGTTTATCTCTTGAGACCCTCCATATCAAAGGCCTGACAGGTTTCCCACCCCCCGACTATAAATCACATAGCTGGTTTGAGGTTATTTTATTGCTTTAGTGCATTGGCCTTCAGCTTCATATCCATCACCCAGAGACTTTACAAGGCATGTTGTTTTAACTTGTAGACAGGTCATATCATTACCATCTCTGTTCCGGGTGTCTACCTCTCCTGGTCTGCCCGTTTTCATGCCTGTGTGTCAAAATAAAATAAAAAATGTTATTATAGGGACAACATAAGAAATCAACTATTTAAAATTAAATCAATTTGTATAAGTGGAAAAATGGCAGACTAATCGTGTTTTAAAAGTGCTTTAATCTGCAAAGTAACCAAACATCACTTAAAATTTAGACCTGTTTATTTAATGATATAATGAGTGTCCAAATAGGGCTAATAAGCATTTCTCTGAATAATCTAATAAAGCAACAGTTGAAGTAAAAATGAACTTCAACACACACATGGATCCTGTTTCCATGGGATGTTGTCCTTCATGATCTTTGGAGACGGACATAGATGTTTGTTTTCTCATAATTGTTCGACTAACCGTGGTTATTTTGCTAAGCTGACTTGAAATGACATGATATATTGGGTCGCACAAGAAACCATCCTCAGAACAACTCTCCCAGAGTGTCCAAGTCGAGCTTGTCCCATTCACAAACACCGCAACATGTGCTGAAATGCAATTGAATCGCACACATTGAGACAGGCAACGATTTTAAACATGGACTGGAACATTTTACAGTAGAAAAACTTGCAGTATTTACACGTTTTATAGACATCCTACATTTCGTTGGGTGTTCCACTATTAGCTTTAGCAATCCACCATAAAGAAAATAAATAACAAACATACTGAATAGCTCATTAACAAGACTAATGCCTTGTTTAGGCCTGGTATTAACATGCAGTTGAGTTATCTGATCACAAGTACACAGCTTTAAGTATGTTTGTTCACAGATGGCCTTAAAATCCGTCTGTCCATGCATGACCACTTGTGATCGGATTTAATTTCCCCTTTCTGTATACAAATGAATGTGCACATCGTTCCTGTTTGCAAAGGCCAAATGTCATGTAGTTTTTAAACAGCAGCTCATCAGTAGTAGCAAACACGCTGGGACAAACAGACGCAATATTTTTTTTGCATAAACTTACTGACTTAATGTATTACTTGATGTAATAACATCCGCTGAGTTTTCAAAAAGGCCCAGATAATTAGTTTCTTGTAGACTACGTTACAAAATGTCAATAGTTCAGTCTAGGAACTTTGCTGTGACAAACTGACACTGACACAATTCTTTTTTTTACAAAGAAACAACTTAATGTATTACATTTAACACAGAGTTTACAATAAGGCACAAATGCTTTTTAATCTGTTTATTTTTTAAAGGGAGTTTGGGGGCATTGCAGTTCCTAGTTCAGTGGTGGAAATCATTTAAAAAGGATAATGTGTTCGCAGACATCTGCTGCTTTGGCAGGTAATAGAGCCCAAACACATAGAGCTGAAAGAATGCGGTCACACGCAGCTCTTGTCTGAGCGCTGAGTTCTCAATGCATCTTGGGTGCCCTCACACCTGTACTTAGAGCTGTCCACTTGTGATTGGATCACCCAGGATATTACTACAGGAACCAGGTGTGTGCATGAATCAGTGCCTCCATCAGCATATCACTTATTGTGTAAATCAACAATGGATGTCAACCAGTCAGGTTCAATATTTGAACAACTTTATAATCACATAATGGAAGACCACAATAAACACGTGCGGTTAATGAAACGTACCAACACCAAACAAAGAATCTCACAAATGTCTACACATGGCCCGAGTGGTTAATCACTCTTCTAGATTAACCACAGGAGCTGCAGCATTGATAGACTTCAAGTGAGATTGTTGCATTTTAATATTCCTCGGTATAAGCCTCAGGTGCATTATGGTCCCTCTTCAGGTAGTAAATATTCAGTTGTGGGAGTGAATAAGTACTTGACTGCTGTGCATATCTTGCACCAATCAACATGGCTGTATAAGCAGTGGACTGTGGATTAGATTGCAGTGGTGCAGAGTCAGTGATTTACTTTGTTTGACTAGGATTATATTTCTGTGATGATGTTATTGCAAAAGCATGACCCTTTCATAGATGCCTCATTGGATTTATAAATAGAATTGGAAGTAGCAAATGGAAACTCTTAATGTAATAAGATGAGAAACTGAAATTAAGGCATCATTGGTTTCAAAATGTTGGCTATTACGGTGTTTCTAATGGGCCATTTAAGAGACTGAAATTAATCTGAAATCTGTCAGTTTCACTGTCCTCAGATAACATAGTTTGCTCTTATTTTTCCGCAATATTTCCTCAAATAATTTCCTTATGTATTGCATGCATCATTATCCTAAAGAGCTCCAGCGCCAGGCCAGCACACGCCACAACATGAATTTAGGGATGGCCTGTCTTGGTCCACCACAACTCTTTTATGGACAATTTCGCTCCTGGCGGGCGAGTCTTACTGACTTTGTTTGTCTGCTGTCGTTTCCACTTGCACCGTGATGAGGTTCATGTGAAGTGAAACTTCTTGACAATTTTTGGATGGATTGCCATGAAAATTGGTACGCACATTCATGTTCCTCTCAGGATGAGTCAGTGACTTTGGTGAGCCCAGCGCTATCGTCATCGGGTCAAGTCTTTAATTTACCTGCAAAACCAGTCACGTCAGTTTCAGGATGTGTTTGAGACTCTAATCCAAGATTTGTATGGTCAGCCTTTGCTAAACATCACCATGTCAACATTGTCATAGCGCAGGCTCACAGAGCTGCTAGCATCGGCTTTTCTCTGGGTAACCTGGTTGAGCACAGATTAATGGATAATTTCATTGTATCAATTGTGTTTGAATGCTGAGGAGGAGGGAGAGCTTTCATTACATGAAATTAGCAGACAGGAGGGTAGCATAGGAATGCCTCGATCGCCATAACTCCTGAATAAAAGCTGTTAAGCATTACAGTGATCTTTTTCAGTTTCACTATCAAGTGCCTGTGACTGCGCTATATTGCCATGACTTCATGGTGTATTTGGATTTTTTTTTTTTTTTTTATCACCTGGTAGCACTTTTCCTCAGAGCCGAGTTAGCCCACGATGATGTGACTTGTGCTGATTAAAAAATATTGCAACAATATGTTATCACGGAGATGGTACGAATAAAACTTGACACAGATGAGGGAAGAAGTGATGCAACAGGAAAGATGTTAAAGGAGAGATCATTAGTTTGTTGCTTCACATTGTCTCATCAAGTTATTTTCTCTCTCACCTACAAACACAGATGTTAACCATTTGGATAAAGCGTAATCCACTTCATCTTGGTCTCTATAAATTGAAATACAATCTGAGGGAAACTTTTAACATCACTGTGAACTCTTTCCTGCTGACTTGTATCCTTCTTTCCTTTTAAATTCTCACTGTAGTGAGTCCCCGGGACCCGTTTTGACAAGTTCTAGTCTTAAACACCTGTGTGATGTTATATGTTATACATGTTAAATATTCCCATTAGTCTTGCCAGTATCTTCTCTTTCCCAGTGATCCACTCAGATCACTACATGTACCTTCATTATTTCAAAGTCATCTTTCTCCACTTCTGTTTTGAATACTTCTCCAAACAAGAAATGTCACGTAGTCAGCATAGTCAACCTGATAGGGGATTTTCTATACTGAAATTCTATACAGTGTCATACAGTGTCATCGGGCATGAACAAACATGAAACAGCAGGCCAGACACAGCAATGAGACCTGCAGACAGCAGTTAGTGTGTGTGTTTATGTGTGTGTAGCCTTGCCACATTAATCTTCATGAAGATGTGTCCCACATTCACAGACACAATTGTAAAAACAGACAGAATGTTACATGTCAAACATTACGGGAACGTTTTGAATTATGTCAATTTGATATTTTACAGAAAGAAGTGCTGCAAGGGCTTCAAGTTCGTCCTGGGCCAGTGCATTCCTGAAGGTAGGAAATCAGTTTGGATGTCTGTCTTGTGTATTTGTGATTGATTTGGATTTCCCTATCATCGTGTCCCATACGGTCTTTAGTCCTTTCACATACTTTATCTCAACTCACTGACGGTTTAACAACCAAGATGTTGATGAGATTCCCACTTGCGTTTTCCTGTCTCCACACTGATGAGATGCCTCATTTATTTTTGTAGACTATGATGTGTGTACTGGCGCCCCCTGTGAGCAACAGTGTACTGACCATTTTGGTCGAGTGGTGTGCACCTGTTACCCCGGCTACCGCTACGACCGCGAGCGCCACCGAAACAGAGAGAAGCCCTACTGCCTAGGTGAGACATTAGCACATTAAGATTGTTTGTCTTTAAATAAAAAATATGCTAGGAGTGTATTTTGGCCTCTCCTGTCTATTAGGAGACACTCTTTACTGTAGATTAGGAGTGTGCATCTGACTTAGAATGATGAGATTGAGGTTCAATTGTGCATGTATTGTGTATGTACTGCATATCATAATTGTGTGTTACATTATAGTCATATATGTAGAATATGTGATGAATCTTTTGCATTCTGCGATCTATAATCTATGTCAGGATGGTGTTAACGGTGTACGATTGTGTAAGATGCCTTCAGTTTCTGCAGGCTGAAGGTTAATTCTGTCTGCATGTTAAGGAGTGAAGTTGTTGTCTTTCTTTAATTTGCCTGCTGTCCCTTGTCTGTCTCCACCTGTCACTGCAACATATAGACATTGACGAATGTGCAGGCAAAAACATGACTGTGTGCTCTCAGATCTGCGTCAATTCTGTGGGGAGCTACAGGTGTGAGTGTGAGAAAGGCTATTTCCTGGAAGAAGATGGAAAAACATGCACCAAGGGGGAGAGAGGTGAGACATTTATTTTTACTCAGATGTTTTCTCTTTATTCAAGGGCACCTTTGACTGTGATGTGGGGCTGACCACATATTACGCGGTGTGTGTGCGTTAGAGACAGAGAGAGAAAAAGAGATGGAAGTACTGCAAACATAGGCACCTGGTAGTCATTACACATCCCAGCTCCTTGTGAATGTCAGAACAGTTCTGTCTCTCAAACATACCGCTGCCCCCATGACCCCTGATTGTCTCTGACTTGCTGTGTGCATTTGAGGAAAACATTGCGATAATTGTCTTGTTTTTGCCCCGGATTCAGTTGCCAATGAAGCAGTCAGGGGCTGCAGATTTGCTGCTTCCTCCCATGAGTTTATCTTCCATTACCTCCTATAATATTCCAGGAGAAGCTGGGGAGTGAGAAACTACGGCGCATATATAGTGGTGCCCCTGCTTGGTGTCATGCTGCTTTGTAACGTATTAGGGAAAATAGTATCCAGACACTTTCACTCATCCACAAAATATATGCATTCATAGAGTAACTGCTGGTCAGAGACAAAACCAGGAGACCATGTGAATTCTTTTTATGTTGTTCTTTCTCTGTACAGCATTGTGCAACTCTATTGCTTAAACTTTTCGACATTTCAGTGTGGTTTCGGAATATAGAGTATTTCTTTTGTTGGAAAAATCTTTACCAAAGGATGACAGAGTCACTGGAGTCTTTTCAAAAAAAGCTTTACTTGCAGCAAGGAGTCAATACATGCACTAGTCTCAGAACGAGACTGACTGACGACTTCTCTCAGCAGCAAGTTTTTAAGCAGTGGTTACACCCAGAGGAACACATGATACTGAAACTAGTCCAAATATGGTACGGTTTCACAACATGTGTTGAGCAATTTGCATATCTATCTATGGCACACAATGCTTCCTGAAAAGCTGGTGCACTAGTTGCAACAGTTTAACAAAACATAGGAATACATTTTTCTAACATTTTTCATAGGGAAAAAAAAGTCCTACCATCTTTTCATCAATGTCCAAATATGCAATTATACTGCAATGATTTACCTCCGGCAGAGGCCATAGTCAGACGTTAGCTCTGCATTAGTCTCCCACAAGGCTGTGACACATTTACTAGACAACCGTTGTGTCTAAATCAAGAATTCGAAGTGACCCAAAACGCTCAGGTTTCATAAATGACAGTGTTACGGAGTTATCCTGCACTGTATAACTCACTCATCACATGAAAAGGACAGTTAGCTCACACAGTTTGCAACAACCCATCAAACTGTCATCACACAAGCTCTGTGTGACTCATTGAAAATTGTCGATTGCATTAGAATATAGTGGTTGTAGTATAGTCATTAGTTAAAAATAGTTTAGTAATGATGATTGCTCTATCACCATTTGAAGTATTTGCCCAAATCGTACACAATCTGTCAGTGTCCATTTATTTAGTAAACAGTGTGATATTATATTTTTTCCTGCTTCTGTGAGAAACTTTTTCTGGGAGCTCTTGTCACAGAAACTTTTTTTTTTTTTCAAATTCCCAGCAGTGCATCTCTTTGAGAAGTCTGACAATGTGATGAATGCTGGAACTTGCTCAGCCACGTGTGACGATTTCCTCCAGATCAAGATGTCCGTCCTGCAGCTTAAACAGAAGGTAAGGGGCTGAAAAACAGAAACACACATTTCTATCTTACAAATGTAAATTTTACTCTATATAATTTAGTATATTAACATTGGACCAATGTTATGGACCAAACAACTAATCAAATACTTGAGAAAATTACTGAAACAATAATGAGAATAATTAATATTTACAGCCATAGCTGTAAACATTTTTATCTTAAATCATAATCCTGCGTCTTGCAGTACTTTATGGTTGATTGCAGAAAGGCCCTAGTGAGCATTAAACACACCTTCTTGATTGAGCTGAATGTAAATATCTGCAGAACCGCTCTGTTTCTTTATCACCACCTAAAGATCTCTTTTTTATCTCCAAGGAGTCCATACCTGACAGTATTTCAGAAACAACAGCAGGCAGATTTTTACAACTCTGTTGAGATTTAGCGGGAGGCTTACTTCGCAATAAAAAAACGTCAGAAAAAACTTTATTCACCGTGGTCGGGAGATGTCTTCCATGAGTGGGAATTGTTGTGTAATTTGTGTGAAACTCAACAGTGGGCTTACATTTCGCTCTGTGTATTCACAGGCGTCTGAGCCTATCTGAGCACGAGTCTGTCAACAGTGGCACTCAACACCCTCGGCTCTAGCACATTATATATTGCTTCCAGCTGTGTGGTCTAAGTGCTCTTGCAGCTATTCTCTATATAACTCGTTTTTTAATGTTAATGTATTAATAAAACATGATGAAAATACTGTATGTGCTCGCTATATATCATTACAGTATATGAGGGATATATATTCTAATTTATTCACATCAACTGAAGGTTATGAATTTAGGATCACGCTGTGGTTCAAACACCTGTGCCCAAGGTCACAGGCTACAGTTTGCATAATGCTCACTGATCAGCAGGTGAACCATGACCTCGCTTTGTGTTTGTGTGTATGTGTGCGTGTGCTTTCACATATGCTTCTATGTCTGTGCGCATGAATTCTGATCTGTGTGCCCTTGCAGCATAGCAAGGTCTTTGACATGTTTCCCTCTGGGACTGTCAGATCCACATGATGTTATACTGAGATCAAAGATAACTTTTCCCAAGGATGCCACTTAGCATCCAGAGCAGGAGCTCTCCTGATCTTGCTGAATAATGTAGAGGGGTTGCCTGGCCCTCCATCTGTCTGGGTTACAGCTTTCATCTTAGGCATGGTATATAATTTCAACATAATTTTACTTGAAGTTGGCCCTTCAGTGTGTAAGGAATGTCAACCAAATGAAGAAATTGCATAGGTATGCATGTGGATGTTTGACATCACTTCCAAATTAAGGAAAAAAAGCTTTTATCCCATGAGAGATGTTTTTTGTTTTTTTGCTATGATCTTTATTCACATTTATTCACATTCACATATACATTTTTGTTGTTGTTTTCTGCATTCTAAATCAAGATGGCCATGCTGTCAAACAGTGCTGATGTCCCTGAGCAGATGACCAGTGAGAAAATCCTGACGTCGCACATGTTTTTACCAGGGCCTCAAGGTCTCCCTGGTCCTCCAGGTAAAACGCATGAAGCTAAAACTAATAAAACAGTGTCAGACTTTGCATAAAGAAATTGGCCTGCATCCAGCAGGGATGTAGGAAGCACTAAACAAAGAGTACAGCAGAGGCTGATGGGAATGTCATTATTTTTGCAGGTCATAAAACAAACTATTGGACATTTTAAAACTTTGACCTGATGATGGTGCCCAATAAAAAGTTAAAGGATCACAGAACTTATTACCATTCATCACGAGGGGGGGATGAATATCTGTACCAAATTTCATTTTTATCTATTTATTAATTCCTTCATAATCTCTTCACATTGTCGACACATTTCACTCAAAACCACACATAGAGGACCGCAGTAAAGTCATCAGGATCCATCATCCAGCAGCCAAGAATGTCAGCGCAGCATTTTGTGCCAATGTGTCCGTTAGATGTCAAGATTTTTCATCAGATAAGTGAAAGTTAGACCTGCTGGTGGCACTAGAGGAATAGTCAGGGGAGTTGAATTTCATGGCATTCATAGTTCTTAAGATATTTCAGTCTAGGCCAAATTGGACTGACCATCTGACCAACATCTCTCAATATGACTAAAAAAAGTTTTTAAATCTTTTCTGGAAAAGTCATCATACAGTCTGTGTCTGACCCCTTTTTTGTGTTTAGTTCTCTTTAGTTACCTAATATCGGTCTGGAATGTTTTAGGAGATCCAGGACCAGAAGGCCCCCCAGGACTTAGAGGATTGTTGGGGCCCCCTGGGCCTCCTGGTCCCAGGGGCTTTATGGGACCCATTGGACCCACACCAGACCTGTCCCACATCAAACGAGGCCCCCGAGGACCTGTGGTCAGTTAATATATGCCTTCTTTTCACAGATGTAATAAATGTGTTTTGAATCTGCACATCCCAAATAAAAGAAATGTGAAAATAATAAATAAATATTGCATTTTATATACATACAATTAGATGTATCATATTCCTCATATATAACAGCATAGGCTTTGAATCAGTGTTTGTGTTCTGACTGTGACCTCCACTGCTCTGAGTAATACTTGGATACAGTACACCAGCCTCTTACATCCATCTTTGTCTTTGATTTCTGTTGGTTCAGTTCCACACTTCTGCTTCGTGTCACACAGCAAAATTACTAAATTAATCTGGATGACGGCATTGGATGCAGTAAAACCTGGAAATACTTATTTTTCTTTTGTCTATGTTGCGGATTGTCTGGGATTACAGTTTTACTCACAAAAAGGATCAAGATAATTTGACAATCCTGCACTGTGAGACACACCTCAGGAGAACTGTGATTGATTTATCTCGATGAAGGGAGCGTGAGTAGGAAGCAACCAACTGACAGATTTCAGAAAGGCACAAAAAACATCCCGACACTCACCATCTTAAAGAAACACACATTTTCTGGGATGAAACATGGTTATGGCAACAACAACAGTGAGGGTTGAATCCATTTACGGCTTTGGTTGTTTTCTTTGGCTCGCTGTGTTCTTGTACAGCGCTCAGTCTTGCCTGCGAGTGTGAACCTTCTGTCTTAAAGTGTGGGATCTGAATCAAGAATGTGCAGGATGTGGCCATGGAGACATATTTCTAGTTTTGAGTATTTATGCAATCTTGTTATTGATAAATCAGACCATCAACACTTGCATTCAATCAGAACATGAGCTGCATGATGCCAAACCAAGTCTAGAACATTGTTTTTATAATGAAAAGTGACCTATTACTTCACATACGTGACAGTTGGATGTGTGTCTTAATTCATAACTTTTTATATTCATGACCTGTTAATACATTTTGTCAGTGCACATGCTGGTGAAGTGCGACAGTTGTTTTTCTCACCACACTAAAACCTGATTAGACCACCATGTCACATGCACATCCTGACTGCATGTCAGGGCTTCAGAGATGATGAATGTTGCAGTGTGTGACTCACAGACTTGGTACCGATCTGAATATTGGCCCGGCTCCCTATAAAATGTTTTTCACACTTCTTTAACGATAACTATCCCAGGAAAGAGATCAAAGCACACCAAGCTGAAGTCACTGAGAAATGGCTTGGAGGCAGGCACAAAGTTAATTGTGGATAATCGTTGTTGATAGAGCGTGATGAAGACGCCGGGTTTGAAATAAAAACATTTCTAATAAACTAGTTTTCTTTGCAAATTGTTAATTAAATCAGTTTCTTTGCAAGGCCAGAAAACAACCTCTGATACAAAGTCACATAGATATTCACATTTGTGGGCTTTATAGCATCCACTCCACCTGATATGTATGTCTTTGGAGGTTGAAAGGAAACTGACTGTATGCAAACATGATTGAAACAGCAGTTATTTTTTTCGTTCAACAGGGCCTTCCAGGAGCACCAGGAAAAGACGGCTTAAAGGTGAGGCCGCATGCTATTTTCAAAATGTATTTTCAAAACATAACTTTTTTTTAAATTCTTTTTTTTAACTGTGTAGAACAGGATTTGCTTCAGGCAGAGGAGTCGTTCATGTTGGCAGCAGAATTAGTCTCTTGGCTCAATGAACATGGCCTCTATCAAAGGAAAGTTGGTGCCGAAGGTTCAAAAGTACTAACGAGATACATTTGGCTCATGTGCCAACACCTTGTCTGTCAAAAAATATTTCGCAATAGCTAAATTGTCTCGCCCTCACCAGATTTATACAAGTCAAAACCACAAGGCAGGTGTCGGGATTCTCACAAATCCTCAGTTGGAGTTTGTCCTTGCAGATGATTCGATCATTGCAAGTTGTTGCAAGTTGAGAGCGGAAGACTGGTGGGCCAAGCAGCAATTTTAAATCTCTTGAGTATTATTTTTTTTTAAAGGAGCAAAGGAGCATGATTTGATAGAATAGCTTCTCGTGAACACAAGCAGAGCATTATTTTTAGTATCTGTGTAGCTGTATAGGTTCAGATAATTGGATCTTGGATCAAACCTGCAAAATTTGTAGCTTCTTAACCCAACTTGAGGTGATGTTTACATTTCATCAGAGGATTCCTATTTGTGTGGAGTGATATAATCTCTCATGAACGTGATTTGTCTCACCTGCGAACAAGTTTCTTCCGAGCTGAGGCCAACAGCCAACAGTCTTTTCAAGTGGCGTGCAGTTATTTCTTCCTGACCATCTCCGTGCTATTGCGGTTGTCTCAATTATCCCATGGATTATGTGAACAGTGCCATTTACATTATCTGACAAGAGGCAGTAACTATTTTCAAAAGGGTAATTGGAATGTTTTTTTCTTTCACTCTCTTGGCTCTGCCTCCCCGGTAAGCCTAAGGCAAAGTGTTAAAAAAGAGGCTCCAGCAAATGTTTAAGCCTCAGATTAAGGAGACACACTGCAAATTTAAGCCTGGTTATGGTGACATATGATTTTTTTCGTTTTTCGCATTTGTATAAAAGGCATTCTCTGTGCAAATCAAAGAGCAGCTTAGGTCAGAAAAATACAATGGCAACAATGGTGGTGCAAAGATGAGCTGCAAAGCTGAGGCCTTTTGAAAATAAAGGTCAACTTCTTTGAGAGGCGGTTGAAGCTCTCTGAAGTGATCCAGCAGGATGTCAGAATCAACAGAGCTTCACGTGAAGGTAGTTTGGACAATTAATATATGGCAGACTTGAAAATAATATCAGACCTAAAAGTAACAAAGCTATAATATAAATCATACAAGAGACCTCCTAGGAGATAAGATTTGCAACCTGTGGCTAGTTATGGCTGACTTAATACTTATTACAGAATTACTTGCTTGTTTTTTCAAGATTATTGTGATTTTGGTCAATAACGATACAAGAATGATAAGTTTTCATGCAACACTGACTAAGGGAGGTACAAGGTATAAAAGCTGAAGAGGTCCTGATCTTGTATTGGCTCTTGGATCTGTTTGCTTAGCTTGTACATCACGTATGGAACAACTTAGGTGCTTCTGCTTTATTGACCTTGTACCTTGGTATTCTTTCGGTACAGCTGGGATGTTTGTGTGGATAGATTAGAGGGTGATGGTAATCTGTCTCTCTGAGTAACAAATCCAAACCATCTGCCAAAACACTCACAGCCCCGGTGTGACCCTGAGCCCAGCTAACAACCACAGTAGTCAGGTCAATGCGTGTGTGTGTGTGCTACCGTAGGTCAACAGGCTCCCATGATACTTCACAGTTAGGCTACATGTACTGTATGCTTAGTATTAAATGAACAGCACTCTCTGTCAGATTTTAGGAAATACACGTTTCATTTGCTTTCTTGTTGAAATTCAGATCAGTACCACTCTCATGACTGTGCAGAACGAAGCTAGAGCAGTGACTGGTTTACAAGAAATAGTTCCAGCACTGAACGTCCCATAAAACCCTGACTTGTCTATTTATATTTCAGGTTGGTGAATGAATTAAATAAAGATATAACAAGATGCATTCTTCATGCCAAGTTAAGATGTTAGAAGTTAAGATGTGTGCAGCCTATCAGCTGCACACATTTGGCACGCAGACACAAAAGTGGTATCAGCCTTCTCATCTGACTTTGGGCAGAGTGAATGAGCATATTTCCCAAAATATCAAACCAGCCCTTTGGCTGTAAAACGAAATCTAGTCTGATTTTCTATCTAATATCTAATCTAATCTCTGATTCTGAATATTACACAGTATGTTTCTTTATTGTAAAGAATTATATGCTCACTATTTGTGGTTACTCTCGTCCTGATCTTAGTTTTCTCTCCCTGCCTCCAGCTCTTTAAAAACTAGAATAATATGAATTCTTCTCATGCTTTTCCCCCTATTGTAATTCATCTAGGCTAAATATTTGTTTTGCTTCCCCAGGGGGATAGAGGAGCTCCTGGGCCCGTCGGACCACCAGTAAGATTCAGGCCATCCATACTGATGCCACACTATTGTAACTTGTTATCATTATCCAGAACAATGCAGTTAAACTAAAGCATGACTGAAAAACAGACACTGGACAGTACTGTCAAGCTCAAAGTAAATAGTATCCAGTACAGAGTAAGCATTATCCCATTATATAAACACTGATGATGCTAACGTTAACAAGTCATGAAGAAATGCTCAGTAGCCGGTGTCTAGTCTTAGACATTCCATTGATCAGCTGGATTTCTGTTGGGATAATCTTCTCCTTCAGCAAATACAGAGATGCAGGAGTAATTTAATCTTTCCAAAAAATGTGTGCTAAAATAAGTATTTCACAAATAATTTGTGAGACAATAAACAAAATATTTGTAAAATAATTTGTTTTTGTTGCACTCGACTCCCAGGGACCTCCGGGCTCCTTTGATTTCCTGCTTCTGCTAATGGCGGACATCCGTAACGACATCAGTGACCTGCAGACTAAAGTGTACGGTCGGCCAATTCACTCTCCAGGGGACGACTTTCCTGTGGTCCCTGACAGCTGGAGGGACAGCGAGGACAACCAGGACAATCTGGATACAGGCTCAGGTGAGGACTACAAGGACCCTGCACCTCGAACAGGCGGGGGGTCCAAGAAGAACAGGAAGAAGAAACCAGCTCGGGAGAGGACGGACTTTGACTGGAATATTTAAAGAGAGTCGGTTCAAATACTTTGTCAGGTGTAAATACTGAAGTGGTTTGTTTTTTATTTAACAGATTGTACTGTATGCCTTTTTTTTATCACAGATGTTTATTTTTGTATGATATACAAGAGTTTGTGTGAATATTTTTCAACAAAATGAGCAGACTGTGCAAATGCATGTTTTATTTGACATTTTCAGAAAAATGGATCCTTCACAGCACATTAAACAAGTCTCTCATTAAAGCAGCGTTTACCTCATTACTTAATGACGTTATTTTACTCAGTTTCACACAAATTGAGCTATGAGCCACCCAAACCCTAAATGATGAATCGATTGCTACAATCATGTCTAGATTCACACGATCCAAAAGACACACAAGTGTTGGATTTGGACCTTTTCTCATCTTGGCTTCTTTCGTTAACATCCTCTCTTCACCTCTGTCATTTTGTGAGAGGCCGGGCAAAACGTGTTTAGATTGCCCGCTTGCCCAGCTCCAGTTTTAGCACGACACTGTCTCCTAACCTTGTCAGTATTTCCTGAAAACATCCTCTTTCTCGTGTTCCACTTTTGTTTTATTAGCCTGATCATGTTATTCATGCTGTGGATATGGCAAGAAGAGAAATTAACAGTATTGTTGTCCACCAGAGGGAGACCTTCTCAAAGCCAAAGCTCCACAATTTTGGGTCACTGAACTGTCAGGTTCTCTACCTCAGCACTTAAATATAACTGAGTGATGAAGTGTTACCAATTAGGTTACAGCTTACAAAATCCTGAAGGCTGTGAAGTCGTGGCTGGAAAAGCCCGATCGTGTTTGGCCTCTAAGGTGAGAGTGAAGGTTTGTTGTTAGGCCTCCAGCTGGATTTGGGGCTTTTCTAAAGTCATAAACTTTGTTCTTTCACCTTTTTTGTTCTCTTACTCATAACTTACTTTTATCTCACTTTGTCGTTTATTTGGATGGAAAGAAGTTGCAGATATAATCTCAGGAACTTGACCAAAATTTGAGCATGAATTACAAGACAAGCAATAAAATTCACAACACTCTGCTCAAGAAACCTTCAGCTGTGTTTATCATCAGTGGTCCAAGGCTTTTACTTCATGAACAACAGCAGTGGAGTGGTTTAATGCACCTGTCTATTGTATATATGAGTATATGAGAATTTAGTGTTTTAAGTATATCATTTTAAATTCTCAAGCTCATTTTTTATTAATTTTACTCATTGATTTTTGATCCCCTTGGTTACCTTCTGGTTTAGTGTTGTATTTTGGCTTCATAACATCGTAAATTGTGTTACTCCCCTTGATTTATTTCACAGCTGTAGTTAGTTTGCAGATTTAAATACAAAATCAGATCAGTTTATAAAATATAATACATTGAGATAAACTCCAGTTTGATAGTCTACTGCTAAAACATATTTTGCTTGTACTTTTACTCAGTGGTAGAAGAAGTACTCATGCCGAATGCAACAAAAATATATATATTATTGTATTATATATACTGCAGAGTAGCCTGTGAATTTTCATTGGGATCAATAAGGACGTATAGATCATAATTCATTTGCTGATTATATTATTACATTATTGATCTGAGTCTGAATATTTCCTTCTGAAGTACAGTAAAGATTCAAAGTAGTATAAAATGATACAAGTTCTTTTACTTAAGTAGAATACAGTAAACCAACTGAATACTTCCTCTGGTGATATGTGAAACTGATGAATATCAGTAGCTCAGTCCACAGTCTGCTTCCTCCATTGCTCATCTCGGGTGAGTCATTAGCTGCTGTATCATGTCTGGGTGGATATGCAATCTGAATTTGGATTTTGTATTTAACACCAGATTAAGTGGAGTGTGTGATCATGGATTTTACCTGATAAACTGCTCCATTTGCATTTGAGTGTAATACCTACAGTCAGTGGTGGACTGCAACTTCATTCATTTACAGTACTATTTTGTATCTTTTGAGATATTTTCATTTGATGCTGCTTTAAACTTAGCTTCTACTCTATTTTTTTGAAAAATCAGTGAATGAATGTACAATAGTTAAAATTAGTTGCATCCTGATCAGCAAAATTCTGCTTACATGTGAACAATAATAATATAATTATATATAATACATACATACATACATACATTTTTATACTTCAGCTTAATATGATTTTAAATGCATAATAGTGTATTTTTATACAATTCTATTGCTACTTTTATATGAATGGATATACAGTAAAGGGTCTGAATACTTGGTATTTGATTCAGTACACCTTTCAGTCCAGTAGGTGGCAGTCATTTGTCAGTCATACCATATGAACTGTGTGATTACAACCCCTCCGAATGATGCCCCACACAGAGATTGGTGAACTCATTAAACTTTGCAGGATCATCAAAACACAATCATGAATGAAGCTTTGTGGAGATGTTCACTCGGCGTGGGTGATGTCTGGTTTCAGTTAATCTTATGTAACCATATTTAACGTCTTTCCTCTCAAAGATGTTTGACAGCATGGTTGCCGGCCACCAGTAATGACGCTAACTGAAAAAGACATATTTGATACACCTGGCCTGTCTCTGTCAGAGTAATTATTGTGACCGCGTCGTGATAATCTATTACATTTCATTCCTGGAAGCAAAGCAATCATCTTCATCATCTTTGTTGCATATTTTTAGAACATAACAATCAAACAGTATCTAAAAACTAACAACTGCAGCATCATAACCATCAATATTATCATCATTTCATCAACAAAATAAACAAAAACTGCATGCCAAGCATTACTATAAAACAGTCACATGCCACGTTCAAACACTACAGCATTGTTTACATGTTGGCATCTGTTTCACAATAGGCCTATTTTCAGATGTCAGGGTTTGCATTTGATTAAAGAGAGGCCGAAATTAAAGTCCTGTGCACATCCTTTTAACAAGCATGGCTCATCTCATCCAGGGAAAGACAGGGGGAGAAAAAAAAACTTGGCAATACATTTCTCAAAAATCCCTTGTGGAAGTAATTAATCACCATCATACAAGAGCAAGCCTTAAAAGATTTCAAATATTTGCTGAAGTGCCCCCTTGTTCCTAATTATATCTCCCTGCTTGTCCCCCTCATTATTTAGAACTACCCACAAAAAGATGCAACGCTGAATAGGAACCATCGCACACCCAGCCCCCATCCAAAGAAAATGTTTAATAGCAAATGAATGAGTGAGTTACTGTGCTGCAATAATGGCCTTAATGAGGTAATTTTATTAGTAGCGGCTGCCCAGAACTATTGGAAAATGATGGAGGAAACAAATAGAGAGAGGCAGCATAGAGAAAATTAGTGTTACCCAATTCATTAATTAATGCATTAGTGTGAGCTGCAAATTAACTGCCCCAAAAACCCTCTATTCAGTGAAGATTATGATGAAACAAGTACATTGTTGCCCTCCGACGTAATTACAAGACAGAGCAAATTCAATTCTAATGAGGCGAAAGGCACCCCCTTAACATACATCCCCTATTTCCCCCCTTTAAAAGGGCTTGCTCTTGTCGGAGCCTAAGTTTAAGGAAGTATTGAGAGTGAAGGAGACAATAATGAGAGATCGGCCTGGTCCTAAGTGCTTTATATGCTGCAAACAGGTAGAGAGGATTGAATGGCTCTCTTTCTGGGACTCCTGGGGGGCCTGTCTTCCCAGCACAACAACACTTGGCCCTCAGAAAAGGGTCCGCTGAGGAGCCTGGAGAGTGAATAGACCTGTGCTGCAGTGGGTCAAACTGAATGGCCACAAGTTCCTCAATTATTACAAACTATGTTGTGCCGGCACAGGGCTACACACATGTACACAAATACAAGCATGCACACACACACCTAGGCACACAAAAACCACACGTAGACAGCCCTTACCCTTCCACCTCTCCCTCTCATTGAGTTATCTTTACTCAGGCTTTGTCTCCTCTAATTGGAGCTGATGAGGGACTAATTGGTAGCTTTTTTACAACACCCAGTACTTAAGCAATGGCAAGCCGAGGGAGGCAGCATGAGCGAAGTTAATGAGAGGCTTTGCACAAATAGAAGCTTTAAAATGGGCCTGTTTCACAGAATGGGGAGAAAAGGAAAGTTGAGAATATCTTTTGTGTCCTCCACATCTTTCACTTATGTGCAGGTATCTGAAAAGAAGAAGGAGTGGTGGAGGGCACACAGTGGTTGCCGAAACGGTGAGCACTTGTGCGCATAAAGGGATCTGTTCTGTATTGTTTGGGGCCCATCGTTTAGTGTGTCTGTTAAAAATGAGAGAGGGCTGCTCTTCAAATGAATGTGGCAAAGTCCTTAGTGGACAATAAGTGCCCTCTCTTCCCCCGGACCACACTGGACTGTGTTGAAGCAATCCGAAATAAAGGTTTAGTCCTTCTGCATTGTTAAGGGTGAGTATGTGGCCTATGTGCGCAGAATTGAGCAAACAAATAGTACAGCAGCAAAGCCAGCCTATACAGCTCTGATGTGAAGTAATCATTAAATCTTTGTAGATTAGAGTTTGAAATGATTGCGAAGCAAATGATGAATGGGGCCTGTGCGTCTCTTGTTAGACACAGTCCCATTATATATGACATTGCAGAGACACTAAAGAAAAATCAAGCTCAGTTAGAACATAAAAATCATGCTCCACTCCTGGTCCTCTATGGCCAGTTCAGGGATTTGCATCATGGTGGTGAACTAAAGAGCACAGCGGGCTCAACCACAGGACATTTCCTTAGCATGCTGTCATCTCAGCAGACATTTTGTTCGCGTGATAATGGATTGCTTTGTGCTTTTCAGGTATGAATAAACACCATGAAGCAACAGGCTTCATTTAACTAAGCTGTGGTGTCACACCAGGAGGCGACAAGCCACTCTCCCTTTCCCCCTAATGTGACATGGGTAATACAAACATCTTTAGATCCTTCAGGAAGAAGCAGCCCCATGCGCAACATTTATTTGTTGTATTTGATGAGGCCAGTTTTTGACTCCAAATCACGGCATACAATACACAATTTTCTACAAAGTAGAAAATTATAATATATGAGGGTGATTTATGGTCAAAACCAGATCAAACTATTCAGCATGAGTATAGACTGATCAAATAGACACCCAAGAAGTATTTTAAACACCAATATTACATGCTCCGGATTTACTTGCTGTCACTTCCCAGATACATTTACTACAGCGTCGTGTAATTCCCTGCCCAAATATTTGTGCTGACTCATGTGATAGGCTATTCACAGTCTCAGTGACCCATTAACATCCTACAGGTTCCCATTGTCCAGCCCTAAATGGATCCATTAGCATTGCTATTGTTATTTAAATCTTACATTTCCTGACAAAGAGTGTGGTTTAACTCTCTAATGAGGACTTCTTTAGACAAAGGGACGAAGGCCTCTATTTTCTCTGCTCTCTAAATCCACTTGTTAGATTTCATGAGTTTTAAATGTTAGCACCTGTTTTATAATTTAATGTACTCCTCTTAGAATTACTTTCTGATGTTGTTGATGGTTTGTTGGAGGTTTTTAGAGGTGTTTTAAAACACATACATTGTTATTCTTTACTGTATTGTAATTTGTTTTTCCCATAAAAATCATCAAGAGTGATCTTTTCCTAACATATTACTTTTTAGAACTGCACACTGAAGCTTCTCTGATAGACGTCTGTACATTCACTGTGTGCCTTACTACAACACATATTATTTAAAACACTACATGGAGCTAGTTTAACAAGAAGCAGCATTAATCCCTTCAATGCAGAGAGGGAACTATTTTGTCATCTTTTCTTTATTGATGAATAACTATCTTCTGTTATTCTGGCTGTAGAAAACTTAGAAGAAGAAAAAAGTTTCAATTCTTGTGACTTTTTTCTGATCTTAATTCACTAGATTCTCACAAATGAAAGGCGCTAAATATCTGATAATGGTGTAAATGTACGTTACATATCAGGAAAAACACATGCATGTGAGACTACAGGTGTTTTCTGCTCATCCATCCTGAGAGTTTGGTCCATCGTTTGGCTACAGTAAAAGAGGAAATGTCTATGCATTTTTGCATCTTCACTGCTTTTATACTTAGTTTTTATTTAGTGCAAAAAATATGTTCAAAAATAACACAACACATTATATTTACCGAGAAGAAAGTAGACTAAGGTGAGACAAAGCAAGCTAGATCAAGTTTTCAGTTGAACGACTGACACTAGTTGTTTTATCTAGTAAACTAGTGAAAATTAAAAGGTAAAGCACTTATAAAGAAAATATATTCTTTGCTTGTGAAATTACTACAGCACAAAACTAGACTCGAGCAGATCAGTCCTTATATTTGCTGATCATTTGCCAGAATAGTCAAAATCCCTAGATTAGTGTCACCACAAATAGCTTGTTTTGTTCCTGAACCCGTAATCACAGGCCCTCATAGTGAGTGTTGCTGCACCTCCAGAAGCAATAGGAAGAAGCTGGCGAGAGTAAATAGAAAGTGAGTGGCACATAATTGTGTCATCTCCCGTCTCCCACTGAGGCTTTCATACTGCAGTGAAAGCTCCTGCAGCCAGCACGGCTTTGTCAGCTAACCTCTCACTGACCCTATGCAGGCTTATGAGCTGGTCCAGGACAACACAGGTAATACAGCTGCTGAACGGACTAAAACCTCCATGTGGATTTTGACAAATTTTGACATTGAAATTGTATTTAAAAAATAATAATAATAAAACTGTATTGTTGGTCAGATAATAGAAAGACTTTTCAAAGATATAAACAATTGAATTGTCAATTATATATTATCAATATATTATTATATATTACCAGAAATTTATAGTGAAGTTATCTGAACAATATATAGTATAGTAGTATATTATAGTATAGTATATTCTGTTGCAAACATTCAGCAATCCACACATAAAGCTATCAGAAGATCTGCAGGTATTTTGTGTATTTTATAGCAGACTAATAGTGAAGTTAGTTCTTGTACATACTGCATATATTTGTAATATAGACAAAACTACAAGTGGGAGCAACGTTATAATCATTCTGCAATGCAGGGTTGTATATAGGATGGAAAATTAACATAAAAATGTAAACAGTTTTCAGACACCTGTTGCTTAATAACAAATTATTATTTTGTGCCTGAAATCAACCAGCCACTTTTGTGATGTAAACTGTGAATGTGATGTGAATTCCTGGTTCGAATCTCCACTGGGGCCTTTCCATGTTCTCCCCATGTCTGTGTTTGTTCTCTCCAGGTACTCTGGCTTCCTCCCACAGTCCAAACACATGCACTTAACAGGTTAATTGGTGACTCTAAAGTGCCCATAGGTGTAAATGTGAGTGTGAGTGGTTGTTTGTCTCTATCAGGCGGAATAGGCTCCAGCCTCCCCACCACCTTAATAAGGATACGCAGTTAATGGATGGATGGAGACACAACATTTAATGACATCACATTAAAAGGACCAGTGTGCTTGATTTTAGAAGAAGGAGAAGACGCCGTAGTGGCAAAACACGCATATGTAGAGCCAGTGTTTTGTTTGTTCTGGACTACTGTAGAAACATGGTGTTTAACATTTAAATGATTATTTATTTGACAGATACAACTGAAGAGGAGTGACAGGAGAGTGGGAGAAAGAGGGAGGGAGGACGACATGATGCAATGGGCCATAGGTTGGATTTGAGTCCTGGGCCTTTGGACATGGGGAGCAGACTTTACCTTGTGAGCTAACTGAGGCCCCTATTGTCCATTTAAAGTAAGAAACACAAAAAGCATTGTTATTTTCAGGTAATTATACACCAATGAAAACAGAGTCGTGCATAATATATTTTATGTCTGCCACATTATGAAAACCTGTAACTTTTTAAGCTTTAAGTAGGTGATAATTTTGTAACATGTGCCAAAAATAAAGAGAATACAATTGGTAGATGAATTCATTATAATTATATGTTGGTTGCGGCTGTAATTGATGCCCAAAGCTATGGAAAGTCTTTATCTTTTATTTGTTTACTTGACAACGTGACTCATGTAAGAGAAGCCTTCACATATCAACCTCAGCTGTAACAAAAAAAAAAAAACCGAAGAAGAAGAAAAGCGAGAGAAAACGGGACCAAAAAACCGACCAATCAGAAAACGCCCTGTTGGCCCTACAGGCATCCCGTCATGCGCGTGGACTCAGCGCTACGTCAGCAGTGATACAGAAACATGGCGGTGTCCATAGCACAGCGCCCGGCTGCAAACGCTCGTTTGTTGATATTAACTTTTCTCACGACGTTAATATTTCACCGCAGTGTCGCCGATATTGCCGCAGGTGCCTCGACGTCCGAAGAGCCTCCTCACCGCCGGTTTGAGTACAAATACAGCTTCAAAGGACCGCACCTGTCTCAAACGGACGGCAGTATCCCGTTTTGGATCCACACTGGAAGTAAGTTTGTGTCCAGCTGTCAACATCGCAGAGCCGCTGTCCATCTGCCGTTCAGACTTCAACGCACCCGTGTTTGTACATGTAAGGAGAGCCGAGGTTGTTCATGCGTGTAGCGGGCTGTGTTTCCGCTCACAGCTGACAGCCGCTTGCTCCGTTCATTCAAAACTGCGCAGGGAAATTCACACGTTTAAGCACCGCGGCTTTGTGTGTGTTAGAGGCAGAGTAACGTTCAAACGGGGGGTAAAAACAGCAGGTTAAAAGCTGTGATTGCTGTTAGTGTGTGCGTACACATGCAGCCGAAGTGTTGAACTTTCCTCTCTCTCCAAAAAAAAAAAAGGGGGGCCTTTGGATTCTTGCATCACACAGTGAGTTGTCCAGTTGCTGACATGAACATTCAATGAAGAGAGCACGAGATTACAGCACCGTATCTCCAGTTCAGTATTGATCTGGGGGGTATTTTCTTTCCTTTGCTGCAAAGAGCACAACATGGATGTGACAGGAAATACCTCTGTAATGACAGGAAGCAAGACTCAAGTTATTACAGGTTACCGCACTAAACCTCCAGGTCATCAGGACGGCCACACTTATTGTTTTGTCCAGTTCAGTTGACTGTCACGACACAAAAATAGGCAAAGTGTCTCAATTAGAACGATTTAGATCCGGGGTAATGTTTTAGGATTTCTGCTTTAAAAACAACATGGGGTGACCCAGTAGCTCACCTGATAGAGCAGGGGTGTCCAAACTGTTCCACAAAGGGCCGGTGTGGCTGCAGGTTTTTGTTCCAACCAACCAAGAGCACACAGTTTGACCATCAAGACGTCGGTGTCCATACACAGCACCCGGCTGCAAGCGCTAACTTTCAAACTTGCTCAGACCAGCAAGTTATTTTTGTCTATTTCTGTCCACATGCAAAAGATAGGGGGCGGCATTTCACCTCCTCCCACCCTCGATGTGAACTTTACAAACTCTCGTAACGGTAATGCCAAGTGGTTACAATATGAGCGTAAGATAATCCGCGTTGTGTGACCCAGTCACTAATGTTACAGTAGTCCGAACCCAAAATAAACAGATCTGTCTGGAATAAAAATATGCCGTCAGGAGAATTGTACAAAGTCTGATAAGGCCTGCCCACAAAAAGTCTCCTTTTTTGTCTGGTCTCCGTATAAAAAGTAGTAACACGGAGCTCTTCGTGTCCACAGACAGCTACAATAACAAAACTGGATGTCTCACACCTTTGTTTTGTCTGTCCGGTACCCAAAGTTATTCCAGTCACAATGATACGTAACAGAGAAAAGCAGCTCCTGATACATGGTGAGGTTAACAATTCATGTAACGCTGTGTAATCTTAGACTGTACAAACAAATCTAAGAAAAACAATTTGCCACCTCTGAGTCACCTACTGAGGCAGTGATAAGAGGAGAAAGTAGGCACACCCTGCTGATTTACAATAACAACACTACAAGTTAGCAGGCATGAGCCTCTCAGATCGGAGTGGAAGAGGAAGCCACACAGAAAACATCCCTCATTTTCCAAACATAACATGCTGTTGAAATCCTGCTCACCCGCTCCCATCTCTCCCCTCCATCCTAGATGCGATTCCCAGCGCAGACCAGGTGCGTATCACACCGTCCCTCAGGAGTCAGAGGGGCACTGTGTGGACGAAAAACAGAGTCAACTTTGAAAACTGGGAGGCCGAGGTGACCTTCAGAGTATCTGGCAGAGGCAGAATGGGAGCAGACGGATTGGTAAGGAAGACAGTAACTTGAGAGTAGTTGTTATTTAAGTAAACTTTAATCCAGAACCATGGAGACCACGAGCACACTTACTCTGACACGACACTGGACTGGCATGCTTACTGTATCTCATACTGTATCCATCTACACCAGGGCTGGGTATTAAACTTCAGTGCTTTTGAATACAGACCAAAATGTTTGTAGAAAAGAGCTTCATGAAGCAGAGGAAGAAGTGCTTGATTACAACCGGTAAACCTTTTTTACTTGAAACACTTCAGTTGTAACATAATTTGCATAGCTATACTTTTCACACACGCACTGATCAGAGGAGATGACCACATGCAAGGATTCCCAAAAATTGATTTTCAATGCACATTTAATAATTCAGTTTTCTGTAGTTGCCTCTGGATGATTCACAACAGCATAAATACACATAAATTCTTATATAACTGTAATTACTCTCTCATTCACTGTTTCATTAGTGCTCAATCGCAGCATAATGGCTACTGCCTTTGACTTAAAGGATGCTAAAGCAAACTGTTATTAATATTTGCACCTCATTTTCTTCCTCTGACAGGCTGTGTGGTTCACCGCTGCACAAGGCCTCGACGGTCCAGTGTACGGTGCTGCCGACCAGTGGAATGGAGTTGGAGTCTTCTTTGACTCTTTTGACAATGATGGAAAGGTTGGTGTCAACTTTTTAACCTCAACTATTAATGATTGTATATTTCCATGAGCGTTCCTGAAAGTGTTTCTTGGGGAGTTTTTGTGTTGAAGGAAGGCTGCTGGTAGAGACTCGCTGCTAAAGACGTATTTAGTCTTTTTTGCCTTCTGTTCTTGTTTAAAGAGCTTCAGCTACAGAGGTAGCCAACACCAACACAAAGACTGCTTCTGTTTCGTGTTATCAACTGGTTTAGTTCTAGAGACCGATACAGAGTGCTGAAAATAAAAACGTAACCGTGAGCTTTACATTTAACATTTTGCATCTCTTTTGCATGTCTGAACAACAAATCTTTCATAGGTCAGCTTATGTTGTTTATCTGTGCTCAGGTGTGGGTTTGATATTTCTGAATATGACACACACAAAAAGATGAATGCTGTTTCCTTGTTCTCTCATCTTCTCCCCAGAAAAATAACCCAGCTATTATTGTTGTGGGAAACAATGGCAACCTTGTTTACGACCATCAAAAGTAAGTAAACATTTCTTTTGGTTTGCCCTGATGTCATCACCAGCTCATATTTAAGATTAGAAAATATGATTATATTTACTTTGAAAGTAAATAATCCTCCATCTTCTCCTAATCTCTAGTGAAAGCTTTAAATCACTTTTTCAGTGCCACTCCAGTTTGTCTTCACACCGTTTACTGCACTGAATAAATGTTTACAAAAACATACATGAGCATTAATGTTATTCACTTATTCAATGATCCAGTGACGGCACCACACAGGCCCTCGGCACATGTTTACGAGACTTCCGCAACAAACCGTATCCCGTCAGAGCCAAAATCACCTACTACAAGAAGACGCTGACGGTAGGAGAAACAATAAACGCTCACATGTGGAGTATCAAGATACATTATGATCTGAATGTATGAAGGGATTAACGGCAGCACAGTCGGTAGTGTTTTGTTTGGCTGCATCATGACTCTGTCTCTTCCTCAGGTAATGATCAACAATGGATTCACTCCAGACAAAGAGGACTACGAATTCTGCACAAGGGTGGACAATATGGTCATTCCCACCGAGGGATTCTTTGGCATTTCAGCTGCCACTGGTGGTTTAGCAGGTATTATTCTGTTCTCTGTCTTAAAAAGCCTTAAAAGCTCTGATTGTCAGTATTGTTTAAAAAGGTACACATAGTTCTCAGTTTAGTTTCAAGTAGGATTTAAAATGAGTAGAAGAAAATAAATAATTAATAAAAGAGAAGCTCTTCTTTTTGTTGAGGGAAGAGGAATTTCGTTATTTTCCAGTACTTATGGTGATTCTCTGGAATTGTCTTTTCTTTTCTGATCTGGTCAAGCAAGCACTCGTTTACCACCTTAGTATGGCTCTATGCTGTTTACAGTGATATTAACAGTGTTTCTGTTTTCTTTTACCCTGATGCAACCTCAGTATTGTGAGATAGTCTAGTGTGAGTCCATTGTAACTGTTAATAATGAGATTTTCAATTTTCTGAGATGTCGCTAATGTAACAGAAATAAACCAATGTTACCATAATTATAACTATATAAACTATAATTATAAGTTGTCACTCACACTGTAATTACATGGTATTAGCCCAGTGTCACTTTTCTCCAAATAATCATCTCATTACTGTGCTTTAATGTCAAGTGCTGCCATTATTTTCAACATGTTTATTTATGTTATTTTCTAACGCATAATTTCTTTCCTCCATCAGATGACCACGATGTTTTGTCGTTCCTGTTATTCAGACTCACAGAGCCAGGCCAGCAGCCGGTAACTACATTTTCTCAGAGCTCCTAATACTTTTCCACAATCCAGTGTGTGCTGCTGTTCTCTTCTCTGTAGCTGTGTATGTGTGTGTGTGTGTGTGTGTGTGTGTGTCTCTGTGTGCTGCATGCATGTGCACACCATAGCTTTAAGCACAGCCTCTATTGAATTCAGAGAGGGTTTTTTTTTTTTTTTTTTGTCTTTCTCATTGAAGCCTCCACCTGAATCTGAGATTCCTAAAGAAGAGAAGGACAAGTACCAGGAAGAATTTCAGAACTTCCAGCAAGAGCTCGACAAAAAGAAAGAGGAGTTTCAGAAAGAGCACCCAGACGTCCAAGGAGAGCCAAGTTAGTTTTCTGAAATCTTTTATGTGAAATCCAAAATATAAACTATTATTTTGCATTTATTTATATATTTTTTTTATCAGTTCTATATTATGATTTATGTTTTCCAAACAATTTAGCTTAGTTTGTTCAGATAATATACTCACAGAGACATGCCCAAACAAAGCTTTTTAGATTCAATTTTCATTGCTTTTATTTTGGATGTGTTTTGTATCTTCTGTAGTTGACGATTTGTACGAGAGCGTGAATGACCGGGAGATCCGTCAGGTGTTTGAAGGCCAGAACCGGATCCACCTGGAGATCAAACAGCTGCACCGGCAGCTCGCCATGATCCTGGACGAGCAGCGTCGATACGTTTCTGTCATCACCGATGAGGTCACCAAGAAGGGGACTAACGCTGAGTCAGGACAGGTGAGCATGTCATTGCAAAGAGAGATTCACACCAAGTGCACACCGAATAATAGTGGGTGTTTTACCTTCCTAAGATTTAGATTAATTTACTTTATAGATTGTATGTAAATGTAATGTAATGTAGAAATGTATTTTGATACCTCTGGCAACCTCTCAAACAAAAACAAAATCAATACAGTATAAAAGTGCCCAGTGCTTTCACTTCAGCGTTTTTATGACAGGTTATGAAAACTAATAAATCTTTTTTTTATGAGAGCTTTATCATATGTCAACACTGCAATGTTCAGACCATTATGTTGTATTTCTCCTTTAGTTGGACACACAACATTTGGGTTCTGTCGTAGCCACCCAGCAGGAGGTTCTCAAAAATCTGCACGAGTTGAGGTGAGTAACAACCATGTCATTGTTGTTGACATTTGGTTTATCTTTAAAAACTAGCTGTTGTTTTTTTTTTGCAGCGAACATAAAGAGAGATCCCTGATACTTCAGAAAAACAAGGGAAATCCTGCCGCTTAAATCCCTCAAATCATATTTAATCCGAGGATGCAGCGGCTGCAACATCACAGGTGTCTGCCAGCCTGATAATCCAGCTGCAGTAACAGCCACACGCTCGTGCGCGCGCACACATGCACTAAAAGCTGCAGCAATAAATGGGCTAATCATCACACTGCTTTGATTTAAACTCTAAACCATTTTACTCAAAAATAAAGAGTTTAATTTCATTTTAGGAGCTGTATCATTTAAGTCTGTTAGAAAAACAGTACTTCCTAGCAGAAGTTTGGAGGAATCCCCAAACAGTTTATTGGCAGCCTAACGGCCAAATTCCACCAGGCGTCGATGCAATGCGTCCTGTGTGTGCCGCAGCCACTGGAGCTGTTTGCAGTCATTCTAATCAATATTTCGAACCCCACCAGAAGCACTGTGGTCTGTCTCAGAAGTCTCCCAGAAGCGCCTCTGCGCTCTGATCCACTAAGAATATGTAGCTGTTCTATTTCTGACGGAAGCTGCAAGCAGCCTGCACTCACAGAGCAGCTCAGGCTGACAGGAAGTCAGACACATAGGCCGTAGAGAAGCCGGTCGATTTTCAAAATAAAAGGGCCTGTACAAACTTCCAATCGTAAAAACAGCCAAAAAGGAAACAATTCAATACATAGCATATTTACATATTTGGAAGCATATTATGAACAAGCTCAACAGAACGGACTAAACGGCCTCACAGACAGGCGGACTCTTGTTTTATCCACTTGCTCTCAAACTCGCAGGAAAGTGTGCAATATACAGTCTAACACAACTAAACTCCTGTTTCCAGGATAATGCTCTCTTGTGCTACAAACCCGATCGGCTTGATTTACCAGCCTGGCGTGGCATTTTGCTTGCCTCGGGCAATCCTTATTGTTGAGCCCTGCATATAGTGATTACAGCATGATAGGTATAGTAATATCCAGCTGTAATCTTTCATTTCAAAACCGCTACCTTACCACTCTCTGATAACAGTCTGATAATTCAGCTTAAGAGGTTTTATGATGGTGTGCCTTCCATGACAAAGATTCAAATGACTGTTTGATTTTCTTACTTACAGTAAGTAAGCCTGATTAGGTGTACAGAATGTAATTTACTGATGTTTCGAGCTTGTATTTGGACAATAACATATTTGGGCTTTCGTATTACTTGGCTAAGGTGCTTGTGGGCTTAGTCACTGTGAACACGCAACACATTAAAATACAGTCTTCTTCAGATCTTGTAGATTTGTGAGGAGATTTTAATTGTTTTTCTCAATTTCACAGATGATTAAGTCATGAATCAACCTTTTTGACTCACGTGTTCAGCTGTTTATGGAAAGCCTTCTTTAATTTGCGGCAGTACTTTGCACCCTAAAAATGAACTGCCCGACTGCGAACGTGTCGCTGCAGTTTGATTACATGTCTTAATTTTAATACACTGTCTGCATTAAGAATTAATCAGAATCACAAGATATTGAAGATTTTATTGTATGTAACATTAATCTTTTAGTCTTATGTATCATAAAAGAACCAAGCTGCCCTAAATCCAACAGGACATACATCCTCGAATGACTTTGCATACATGATTTGATTTATTATTATATTATTGACCCATAACTAACATGGACTCAGACTCACTTACTAATCCTGATTGCCAATTCTACGCAAGCTTCTACTAGTGAAGAATTTTATTGTATTGGCGGCAGGGAAAGACAGAGTATCTGTGATGATTCAATTTTAAGAAAGCACATTATCGGCGGTGCAAGATAAGGTGATGCACAGGAGTAAGCTGATTGACGTGGTAAATAAGTTCAGACCCTGGCAAAAGGCTGCACCTGCTCACTCTAATGTGCTAATGTGCGCGACTGATCTGTATTACTTTGTAGATTAAGCTCTCAGTTTATCCCGACCCATCTTTTAAACACAGAGTTTATGATAGGACCTCATCTCAGACTAAATATCCAAGGAGGGCTTTCTGCTCATAAATGGGTCACTTGTAGCAGATGACGATTAGATGTAGGGTTTAATAAATGCTCACTTACTTTCTCAAGGGAGATTTCTCCCCCCCCACCCCCCTCTCTGTGAAACAAATTAGATTTTGTTTATATGTCATCCCTGTCCATCGTATCTGACCTCGACCATGTGGCCGAGCAAGAAAAGGCCACATCTTAGCACCATTTTGTCCTTATCAGATTAGTAGTTTTTTAAATACATCTGTCATATGCATACAAAACATGGCTTACCTCCAATTGATTTCTTGTCACAATCGCAGCCCTCACGGGCCTTCCTACTTACGCTGCCGGAATTCCTTTCATTTAGCAACTCACTCTCTTCTTTATAATCGTCTTAGACGTGTTTAAGATGATAAGGGAAACTTATTGCTTTCTCCCTTTGAGTAATCAACTTTAAGAAATTGCATTTTGTTGAGAAATATGATCCAGGATTACGGCATCTTCATTCTCTCCCGAGAGTGAAGATGCAGATTTTACAGATTTCCCATTTCATCACTGGTGAGCACTGACAGTGATTCTTTTGGATTGTGTACTTTGACGTCTCTTTGAGGGGATGATGTATGGACATTTCTGACACGCACAATAATACAAATGCCATTTTTACACAGATCAAACAAGAGGTACATAACCTGATAATTAGCGAGCATTAGAAATGCTGTCGTCTTTTTTACCTCAGACTACACTTACTACCCTTACGCTGTCCTGACAAACACAAGGATAAAATACTGTAACTATTACTCTCTTTGTTTGTCTAATTCAGATAAAGACTAGACAATGACAGTTTACCAAGTTGTTGTCGAATGTGTTCCAATATAACTAACCAGTGTTTGTGTGGATGCATTATTGTTTCCATCGAGCTGGTGTTTTCCTCAGAAGGACCACACGAACCAGTTTGTCCAGACATCAGCTTTTATTTTAGTTACTTAAAACATTTTTTGTTGCTGTTATTAATTTAATACATAAAGGCTCTTGTGTCCTCCACAAAGAAACGGTACAATACATTTACAATGACCAAATGTATTTATTTCAACTCTCATATGTTTTTTGGGGTTTTTTTTTATGTTCAATCACTGTTTTCATTCTGTTTAGCATCATAAATGAACTCTGGATTCCAGATAAGGTTCCTCTGTCGTCTGTTTCTCATCCTCCTGTACTTGTAATCTGGTGTAAGAACATGTTTTTATAAGGGATTAATTTAGCAATCAAACTTTGAGAATACGCAGCCTCTAGTGAATAGGGATTAAAAGATTATTTTTGGACAATGTGTATTATTGTAAATAAATGATACCCTACAGCATATTTACTGCACATCATGTTTCCCAACTTGAATTCACTCAGCACATGTATCAAATATAAAAAAAAATTAAACATTTTGGAGTATTACTGCAGTATCTTGTCACTTAGTGTGTCTCCTCTCCTCCCTGTCGCTGCAGAAACTCTTTTCACGAGTCCCTGAAACAGATCGGCTCAGTCCAACACCAGGGTAATGCAGGCGGCATGGGAACATATGAGACCATTCAGCACTTCAACGACATCAAGGAACATCTGCACACGGTCAAAAGGGACGTGGAGCACCTGGTCCAGCGCAATGTTCCGGTATGGATTCTTCCTTTTAACCTCAGTTTTCCCAGTTTAACAATCAGATCAGAGTTCAGCTGACCTGAACTTTCTTTTCCGTTTGCACACAGAATCCCGCCGAGAAGATTGTGAAGTGTCCTGAGCTGCCTCCAATGCCTTCCTGCTTATCTACCGTTCATTTTGTAATCTTTATCGTCGTCCAGTCAGTCCTGTTCTTCTGCTACATCATGTACAAGTAAGACAATGTTTTCATTTTTTTTTCATACGTGTGCTTGTGGATTCCAATGGCTGTCTAATGCTTTGTGTCTGTCCTTTCTTTCTCTCGTCAGGAGTCAACAAGAAGCAGCAGCAAAGAAGTTCTTTTGATGAAATACATTTTTGAGTGTATAAATGAGGGAATTTTGATAATTCTTTTTTTTTTTTTTGATTATTTCAGATTGTAAGTTATTGTACTTGAAAAAATTGGTTCTGTTGATAAAGTTTGTTTTAATTCATTGCAGATTTGTAATTTGATTAGTAAGTTGTGTATAAATGCTCATGTGAAACTTATTATTATGGATTTTCAACATGATGTAACATGCTCCTGACAGTATTTTTGGTTGGCCGGATCCTTAGATTTTGTTTTCAAAAGTTGAAAATCTGCCACAGTCCCATTCCATGAACCTGAACTGATTACAAAAGAAAATAACGTGTTTTGAAATGTGCAATTTTGTATAAAATAATGCTGGTGATGAAAACAGATCAGAGCAGATGTCTGCTCCAGTTCATCTGTTTTGATGAAGTCAGACATATCAGAATCTGACATATCCTCTTCCTGAACAATTTACATAAACAGGAAACACAAATCACTGTGGTGTCTGTGTTTTTTCATCGGAGACCACACAAGATGCATCTACACAGAGTAATAAGTAATTTATTGTTATTAATCAATTGGCAGCCATAGTACATGCAGGTAGAGATTTGTAGTTAACCCTAGAGTCGAACAGCAAGTGATGTTAATACAAAATATCTCTGACAGGTGAAATGATGACATAAAAGTTATATCTCGTAATGGACGTCGTATCTGTGATGTCACTCACAGTTTTCTGAAGAGCCATTGTGAAGTTCAGAGTGTGGTCGCTCTGGCCACCCAGATACCAAACCTTTTATAATTCATCCTGAGGGAAATGTAAATGTCTATAATGATTGAGACATTTCACTGTTAGCCACAAATGTCAACCTCATGGTTGCAACAAGGAAGAAGTCAGAGGATCACCAAAGTCAGTGGGATTCATCCTCTGGGAACCACGAATTTAACATTTCAGAATATAATTTCATGGCAATCTGGTGAGACATTTCTACAGTGGTGTACCAAGTGAAGTAACCAACCCAACTGACATTACCATCAAACATTCAGAAAAGCATCAACATTTGGCACAGTTAATAATAACTTTAGGTTGACAGTGATTTATTATGTAGTGTCAGTTCTGCTGAGTTGTGCCAATATCAAAAATAATGGATTACATTTACAGATAAAAGGAAACCTGAAAGATTATCGGAGATTATTTATACACTGAAGCAACACCTTCTTTTATATCAAAGTGAAGCTTATAGAACAGACTGATCTATCTTTCCACACTTTGTGTTAGTCACACATGCTTAGTGGTCTAAGATGCATAACATGGCTACATCCAGGTTCAAATCCATGCAGGAATTTACTCTGCATTTCATCCTTCTGTCACAGTGCCCACAGTGTCTGTTGCTTCTTGACTGCACTATCAAATAAAGGCAAAAAACAATTTTATAATAATAACACTAATATATACATCTCTGCTTTTCCACACACATTTGTCATGTAACATACATTTACATGTAACATAACCTCAGATATTGCTAGACATATATGGTGGCAGATTACACAGTATTGGGGTAATCTACAAGTCCTTCAGCCCCCTTGCAGGTAGTGATGTAGTGATAGGGTGACATAAACTGGGAGCTGCCCCCTCCCCTTCGCTCATCCCCCTGTCAGTCATTCTCCCGCTGAACAATAGCACGGCATGAGCGATGGGGGATAAACAAGACTCTAATCCCGCTCCCCTCTCTCTCTCTCTCTCCCTCTACTCTGCTCGGTCTCAGCAGTATAAGCTGCACACGGGCCAGCCCGTACTTTACTAATATGATTAAGCACCAGTGGGCAGAAGCAGCATATGTGTGGTCCTAAACTGAGGACACCAACCTACAAAAACACTTTTTTACGATGAGTGCTGCACCTAGTTCTTCTGAAGAATGTGTCAAAGTGTCAAAATGAATAATTATAATAATAAAAAACCCCACAAAGATCTGAATGATTTAAAAATAGAGAGAAAACAGGCCATCTGCCTCTTAGCATAGTGGAGCAGGGAGGATTAAATCCAGATTATGGCCCAGGCAAAACGTTTGTATGTGTGTGTGTGTGTGTGTGTGTGTGTGTGTGTGTGTATGTGTCTGTTGCTTGTCGTCAGTGTGTCCTTGGCTCCATAGTCAAGCGGCAGGTTAGCTAGCGAGCTACCACTGGATTTGACGGCTATAGGAAGGCGAACCGGAGGGCACACAAGAAGAAGAGCAGCATCCTTTTCATCTGTACAAAATATCCTCATCCTCGCAGAGTAAACACTCAGACAACTCAAGATGGCTTTCTTGATCAAGAGCATGATTGGGAACCCCCTGTCAGGAATGGGTCTTGGTGGTGGAGGTGACAAAGAAGAGGAGGCCACCCCCTCAGATCCAGCCAAAGCAGCAGGGATGACACGGGAGGAGTATGAAGAGTACCAAAAACAGTTGGTGGAGGAGAAGTAAGTAGCAACACGGACTGTGCTCCACTTTGCATTGGTGCCATTGGCCCATTGAAAAACAGTATGGCTGCAGAATGTACAATCTGACCTTGACAAGCAGTGTTCTATGTCATTACAACCCTTCACTGTTAACGTCTTCCCTTCCTTTGCACAACACTTAACCATATTTTTTTATCTAAAGCTAACCAAATGTAACCTCTCACGTATTTCTAATTTTCATGAGCTCACAATGAGCAAGCTTTGTTTTTGAGAGATGCATCTGTTGCTGAAGGTCACAGCAGAGTTACCACCATCGTCAATCTTTTTTTTTCTGAATTTCCTACATAATAACCCACTCAGGCTAAAGGTCACGCTGGACCTGGATCAATAATCTCCCATAATCTGTTTCTGCATCAAGAGAGTTTATGGGTAACATTTTGAGGGACTTCCTAGTTCTTAACACAACCGAGCAAGCAATTGTAAAATGGCAGTTCTATTCACAGCTCAAAAACATGGAAATGTTGAAACATTGAAGATCCAGCGGTTAATGGTTGTGTAGTGTTGCAATTCTATGAAGCAATCGCATAGACACAGCTGTTTTTGAAAAGATTTTTGATTTTATTATATCAGTGCATTATGATCAGTTATTAAGTTCCACTTCCTTTCATCACAGCAGACATTTAAGTAATCAAATGTACACATGTGCAGTGTACACATTTGGAAAAAGAGTAAATAATATAATTTTGTTTGAAAATTTGATACAAATTTGGACTTTTGTGATAGAGCGTAGATTTTGGAGCAGACTTAGTCATTCCGTATTACGTAATAAGATTAGTCCAGCCTCTGCCCTTTGTTTAGAAAATTACTTTATTTGTTCAAAAAGACGGCAACATTCTTCATAATTGTTGTTCCGGCAATGTATTAACTTCTACAGCAACAAATCCTGACATTTGAAAAACATTTGATGGAAATTAAAAGGACAGAACATGAAAGACTGTTTGTATTTTAACAAATGTATGTGTGTGTGTGTGCGCGTGTGAGTTTATGGTTTGTTTGTGGTTGGTTAGACACGTCACTCCACTGGGTTGTTGTTTAGGTGTTGCTGCATCTTGGCTTGATTGCAAATCTGCTTGACTCAGTCTGGTCCAATAATCCCATCTTTAATTGGCTGAGGGAAAGTACGAGAGTCTCACACTGAAAATCCAGGAATACGGAGGGTCTCACATTGAAGGCTACTACATAAATACATGAGCTTTGATGACATAATTCAAAAATAAAACACAGAATCACTGCAGAAAATTGTTGAATTGTTATTTTTCAAATAATTTAAGATGCCACTTACACTTATGTCACAACAAAATCTGATTTAAACTGTAGTGTAGTCTAATGTTATTACATTACCAAGACAAAATTACATTTAGGGACAGTGAGTAATATAAGATAATATAATAATACATATTAGAGTGCAACTAACACATATTTTATTTACATGAGCAAAATAGTGTCAAATATTTTCAGCAAGTTGTAAAATAAGACACTCCATTCATGCATGAAACTAGAATATATTTCTGAGATAGCTTTTGGGATGTTTACACCAGTTTTGGGAGGATAATAATAGTCTGTCTTGAATGAAAAGCCAATAAAGATTGGCTTGTTGTAACAAAATTAGTTCAATTGATTCCTCATTGGTTAAATTTGAATCCTGATTTTCTGCTTGATATTATATCAAATCATACAATGATATTCAGATGAACTGGAGGATGTTGTGTTGAGCTGAACCGTCTCTCTGTTGTTGATCTGATTTGGCTGTAGTGTATGTGTGTACCGTGCTGGGTCAAGAAGCATTGAAATCAAAACTGACTGAGCCATTCAAGTAAAAAAAAATAAATAAATAAATAAAAACCTGAGAAATCTATTATGCTCCTCTCAAGCTGCCATAAAAACATCATAAAATTCCACCTTGCTGGTATTTTCTCGCAGCTTTAATCTTTTTTATCTTGCAGGAAAGAGATTAAAATAAATGATGTTTTTCCTGCTCTTGACACCGATACTGTGCTAATGATGTTTTTCATTTCTATTCCAGGATGGAGAGAGATGCAGATTTCTTACACAAAAAGGCAGAGAGGGCCACACTCAGGGTGTGCCTCAGAGATAAATACAGGCTGCCAAAGGTAAAGAGTTATTATCCCTGTATTCATCTTTAAATTGCATTTAATATATGTGTGTAATACGTGTGTAATAAACAGGTTTGAAGACACTATAATGTAGTGTAGGAGTTGTAACATATAAGGACATTTCAGGACATTTTCAGGTGTTGGTGATGTATGATATTTGTTGAATGTACAGCGATTATATCTTCTCCTCCATATTTTATATTATTACCACTGTATTACATCATATTGTCATCCATATTGTTTATACACCAGACACCATTGATCCAAGATTCTGAGAAGAGTTATAATTGTTGACAAATCCATTATAAACAGCTATTCACACTTACAGCTACATTATAACATGCTACAAACCATTTATAAAATGTCTATTGACCTGCTTAGAAATGCTAAATCGGGGAAGTTAAAGTGTAAGTGACTGAATTGGACCTCATCACCTCATTGAACCATCAGCTCATTATACTCCTTTTCTCCGTGTTTTAATTAGATCTGGGGAATAATAACAATTAACAGTCCTTGTTAAGGTTTTTAAAGTGTCCTGACTGGGCAGGTAGAGCAACAAATAGCTGCTTCACGGTTGAGGTTAGCTCTGTCTAACAGCAACACTTGGCAGCTACAGCTTGGACAACAGGAGGTGGAAGCCATGCCAGTAGATTAGTGAGAAAGAAGTTCAGCCAGCATCCTGGACACGTTAGCCTTTGTGTCCCATATTGCACTTTGAGTCTTAGAAAGCCAAATGCTTCTGAGCAGGTGTCCCAGGCTCATTAGAGAGCACTGGGCAGTGTGAACTGGCTTTAAGAAAGAGCAACACCTACTTTAGTGGATATAAACTGGGTGACTGCACGATTTTAAAAGGACCATTAAAGAGAAGTAACCTGTAATGGAGGGTGCGCAAAAGGTATGCTACGATTTTATTTAAGCCATTTAAAAATAAATACCAGTAGAGATTCTTTTGATCTTATAAAATAATCTAGTGGTGAAAAGCTTTTCTAATACTGTGATTTTTATTCATGTGAATGCAGTGACGACCTTGGCTGCTGGAGACATTTCTAACAGTCTCACGCAACAGACATTGTTCAATTTTGTGGTTTAAACAAAGGGTGCATTTCTTTTCACTCTCTTTTAAACTGAAACCATGCATATATGATGGGGACAATGGTCGGGAAGCTATACAAATAAATCTAATTATTTTCCATAAATGATGTTTATGTTGCATGCCAGCTTGCAATGACAATGAAATGGCATGTCTTTATTTGAAGTGAAACATGCATTTTAAATGGATTTCCAACAATAAGGATCCGGTACTGCAGATTATTTTCTCTTGGCTGGTAGGAGGTTGAAAACAGACGTACATGTGCATACAAGAGTGAGTTAGAAAAAGAAATATATATATAAATATACATGGTATATGGTACAAGTGTACAGTATAAGTAGAGACAGGAAGTTGGTGCTGTTAATCTAAGGGAATTAGAGTCTCGTGCAATGCTATAGAAGATATCTTTAGACTATCATTGGGATTCAGAGAGGAAAGGCTAAAGTAGGCCTGAGATAATCCCACAGATTGACGTTTAAAGTAGTCACACTAGTACTTGCGCGACTACTCCGGATAGCAGTCGATTAGATTGAGTTTGCTGGAAAGGCTTTAAACTGAGCGTTTCTGCAATTTATCATGAAGTGAGGCGAGGTGCGGAAAGTGACGTCAAACTCGAGTTTGCTTCTCAAAAATGTACAAAGCGCAGACAACAGGATATCCTCTAGTGTAGCTACTTGACTGTGGATTAAGACAGATCCCGGAGTTCATCTGTTTGTTTGCATCCTATAGTCTTCCTGATTGTTTGCTCCTAATTTGATTTCAAACCCAGGCCCCGTTTTTAATGTGTAACATTAGGAACCAAAGGACAACGTGATTGATTAAAAAAGAAGTCAGTAAATCAGGTTAATGGATAGTTCAGTTTAGTGGTGCGTCCTACAATGAATCAAGGCCAATACATTTGATGGCTGCCAGATCTGAGAGGCAGTGGGAAGATGTAATGTGTGTTGTGGGAATCAGGCATTCAGAGAGTATGTTAAGTCTGCATTTGGGTTGTTTACTTATGCAAATAATAATTCAGTCTTTGTAAGGATCAGGGGGAAAAAATACTTTCCTTATGTTTGGTTTACATATAATATCCTGACATGACATTATTATGGAAAACATTTTTTTAATAACAAATGCTGTGAATCTATGAAAGTCTCACTTTAAATATCCTCCACATTTTACAACTTTCTTTAAAAAAAGGATTTAATGTGATTTTCATACCAATTGTGGTACTTTATCGGTAATAAACAGAGACTTCCTTGTCCTCAATATCAATATTCTGTCACATGTCTCCGATTTCCGATTTCTGACCTTGTTTTCCGCCCCAATGTTGTCCTCTGCAGAGCGAGCAGGACGAGAACATGATTGAGATGGCTGGGGACGACGTGGACGTGCCCGACGAGTTGCTCAAGATGGTGGACGAGGACGCCACGGAGGAGGAAGGCAAGGACTCCATCTTGGGCCAGTTTCAAAACTTGCAGAACATGGACATGGATCAGCTGAAGGAGAAGGCCTCAGCCACCGTCACCGAGCTGAAGAGCAAAGCAGAGGAGAAGTGCTCCGTCATGTGAGGAGCCAGTGGTGTCGCCTGTGATTAAATGATGACGAAGAAGTGGAAAGGGAGAAGGGGAGAACACAAGGAAATGAATTTCAACACTATCTGGGAATCTGCAGAGTGAGCTGTGTTAAAAAGTCTGGCGTTCTGTTTCACCCACAAAATATTCATTTTTATTATACACTAAAGCGGCAAATCATCTTTCTGCGATAAAAACATGCAACAAACCACAATGCATTTCTAAATTGATGATTATTTGTGATATATCGTTCGCGCTGTTATCAAATGAGACAGTTAAGCCTCTAAAAGTGTGATTTTCAGTCAAATAAATAACAATATACCAAGACTTGCTTATGAAAAACCATATTTAAGTAAAAAATTCAATCCTGTCTGAGTGTTTCAACTTTCCTTTTGGTTTGCTGATTATTCTAGATTTTCTTTCTTTTTTTTTTTGTATGTTGTGTGTGAATTAATTATGATATTTAGATTTCTTTTTCTTTCCTGTGTTATTACAAAGCAGACCATCTTCATAAATCTTGACACTTCAGTCCACAAATGCATTTTTATTGTAATAAAATGGTTGAGCCTGACACATTTGCAGTGACATTTGCAGATTTGCACAAATCATAATTTCAAAATACTGAATGGGTCTTTCCATACAAAACAATAAAAAAAAACCATGTAAATAAGCTCTGATGAAATATATGGAGGTACTTCAATCTCAAAACAAATGTATTGTTCAAATAAAGATGTATATTGAATACACAAAACATGTCTGTATGTGTCTGTAAGCTCTGGAGTTTATTCACAAATATATATAATCGAATAAAATAGTACATGTTTAAGCCAATTATGATTAATTTAAACTATCAAGAATCCTGACTTGGGAAGAAGACATCTTGTTATGCTGATTAAATGTATTAAATTTCTCATTTTAAATCCTCAGCAGCGTTTAAAATGATCAGCCACACAGTAATTCTGTTGTACAACCATTAAACATTTAAGAAGAACTAATCCCATCTACCTGAATCAGGACTAATGCTGTGAATAAATAAAAAGGTCTTAATTTAATTGGGAATATCCAAACACTTGTTCGGGGCGATTAGGCCAAACAGTGGGGAGGAAGGAATCCTCAACATTTAGAGTTTCACATGAACCCAAGTTTAAACGGCTGTGGATTTATGAAGTCTGGAGATTACCATCTAATAGGATCAGCATAGTCAAGGTTGTCAGCTTGCACCCCCGCTCTCTCTCTGTTTATCTCTCTCTCTCTCCAGATGAGAATACAACAGGACAAACCGAAGTCCTGCAATGCAAGTTATCTTCTGCTTCTTTCATTGGAAAAGGAAGATGAGTCGGGCGAATTTTACAAGCCTCTCAGACAGAACAAACTCATCTGCTTAAGAAACCTCATTCACTAGAATTTCAAGATGCCTGCACATATAAACCGCATGAAAATGTCAATCTAGAGGTGCAGCACAGACTCATTACTCCTTTCTAATTGCGGAGTAGAACAATTGATGAAAAAATATACATAGAAAGAGAAACGATGACTTGATTTAAAAATATATCCGCAATCGGCAATGCAAGGAAGCTAATTAGCAAGCAAGCAGATAAGTTGAAAGAGTTAGCTAAAGTCATGGATAAAGAGTTGAAATACAGTAGTTGGCTAAAAGTAGCCCTTTCAGACACGACTAAGCAACAGCATTTCGCTCTCAAACACGTTTTTTTCAGTGGCTTGCACCGCGACTCAGTATTTTTTTGTTGTTTGAAAGGGCCCATATGTACGAAAGGTTAAAGTAGCCTTGTTAGCTAAAAGTACAGGAAATGTGGTATGTGGTAGCACAATTGCTCCCTTGGCTTGACAGACCTTGGTATTTAAATAGTTGCATAAACAAAATATTGGAATATTGCTTTCATGGTTGAAAGGGGAGGGCGAGGGTGGTATTCAGTTGGTCGCAACCTGGAATTTCACCACTAGATGTCACTAAATCAAACACACTGGACGCTGCATACTTTTTATTAATTATTCACATTTCAGCCCATATATAGGTAGAAAGTTGTGTGTTACTTGATATTCCCTCTTTGCTTTGTCTCTTTCTATATTATTGCTCTTTGTCGTCACTGTGTGGGACAGCCGGGACACAATCTTGTGGAAAGACTTTCCTGAACAGTGAAGGCTGCATGGATGCATGTGTGTATGCATGTATTTTTGGGCATAAGGTTTAGGTTTTGGCCACATGGTGTAATATTTAATATTTATATTTAGTGCCTTCCCTGCTGAGAATGAAATGCTGTTTGTCTGAGTTAAGTGAGTTTGAGAGGTGGCAGGTGGATTTTTATTTATTTACTTTTTTTTCTGACTGTGTCGTCTCTTCATTGGTATTGTGGTACTGTGAACACTGGAGGTTATTATACCGATGCAGAAGCTTCATTCAGCCTGTGTTCGTGCGACTTTCAAGGCTAAGGCAGCAGCTGGGCTAATGAGAAAAGAAACTGAACACTCACATTGTTGACATTTTCACAATAAAACTGAATCAGTTCAAAGTCAATTAAACTTTTTCAGCTACATACAGCTTAAGAACCTAATATCATACTGTGTGTGTGTGTGCGTGTGTGTGTGCTATAAAATGTCACCAGACTTCTTCACATGTACACACACATACACACAAAAAAAAAAAAAAACAGGAAAGCCCCTTTAAAATATTTGCCGTATAAATTCATTTTACATGTGCTTGCCTCAATACCTCTTGGTGCTAATTAAGCCAGATCTCAGTTAGCACCTCGCTCCCTCTGACCCCCCTCCTCTCTCGGGCAAACAAAGGATAAGGTCACCTGCTGTAATTAGGAAAAGCTAAATAGTTTTAGGGGTTTTAACTCTTTTGAGTAAAATAATGTAATCCCCTTAAGCAGGATTACCACACTGCTGTCAATCTTTGTTTGCTGTTGAGTGGTTATAGCCCAAATTTGTTATTGTTTGGGCTTTGTTACCCTCTTTGACTAAACACCTACAGGAAACTGGTTAAAGAAACTTAGCTTAAGTCTGGTTTATGACCCATTAGTTTAATTCATTTCTAATGAGCCCATTAACAGGTTGTAAGTGTATTTTATTCAACACGTGTCAGGGGGTGTTTGGTTTCCCCCTTCAAATCAATAAAACAAATAATTATTCAGCTAAATAAAAATGTATTTTTGGGTTGGCAACAATATCTTCATGCTTTGATTAAATATCAAGCTGTCATCTTGAAATCCATGTCCTGACCAGAAATCTTGTAATTATGATTTTGTTGTACCTTAATCTGTGGGCCTAATCTTCCTCTTTTTTTTTACAGACTGACATGAACATGACATCTGGAGGAGTGGAAAGATGGTTTTAAGATTTATGTAAGTCGGTTTAGAGCCAACACTGACTGATGCACTTGAGATAGGGAGGAGTTAGGGTGGGTGGGTGTGTGCGCGCCGGTGCCTGCATGGGTGCACAGTTACCCCCTAAATCCAGGGCCAAATCCAACAGGACGTCCCCTCTCTGACGTGCAGCGGGGGTGCCGTCTTTACAGCGGGCACAACTTTAAAAGCCCCCTCTGAAGATGCTTCATATCCACTGACGAAGACGCCCTTCCTGACGTGTCTATTGCGCGCAAGTTTTCCAACAATCCTCAAGCTCTGATTTGAAATTTAAGGGCAGAAAAAAAACATTTTGAAAAGAAGCTGGAGTGTGAGTCATTTTGACCATCTTTCTGGATTTCACCGACCAATGTGGCTTCTTGGATCAACTTCCCAAGTGATCATGATGGATGAGCGCCTGTCTCCCTCCGCACGCTCAGTCCAGAGCCCGGGGGACAACCCGTCCACCATCCACAGCATTGAGGCGATACTGGGATTTAAAGGGGACACCATCTTCCACAAATCTGCTTCCTACACCGTGACAGAAAAAGTCCTACTCAGAGATGCTGAGCGGAATGTACTTGTGACCCCAGTGAAGAAAAATCACTCCTCGGAAAGTTTTGACAGTAAGTAGATTTTATCCAAATTTCGGAGTAAAGTCAGACTATGTAAGTGCAAAAATATACTTAGAACATGCCATGTAGTATCTGTTGTATTAAGTCTTTGGGTTTCTGAAGTTTTCAAATATTTTTCTCTCTCAAATGAACATTCATTGGAAGTAAAAATGAGGATCAGGGGTTATTTTTTTGGATTTTACGCACTATAGCGCATGTTTCCGTAAATTTAGTAGCTATAAAATCCTCAAGGAATAAACAAATAAACACGCCACATTATAAAATGTAGAGTTTGTTTACTTGAAACTGTCAGAATTTTATTGTAGGAATATTTCAACTTGAGCAAAAATTTCTCACACTGTCCTCTTTTTCTCCGCAGGTGTGTGTTGCGGCGGCAGCGCAGCTGAAGCGTCTGTGTGCCCGGACTCACCGGACCGAGACGGCAAACTGTCCGATGATGACAATCCAAAGAAGAAACACCGCCGGAACCGAACAACATTCACCACTTTCCAGCTTCACGAGCTGGAGAGAGCTTTTGAAAAGTCCCATTACCCGGATGTGTACAGCAGGGAGGAGCTGGCGCTTAAGGTCAACCTGCCGGAGGTCCGAGTTCAGGTAAGTCCCCCTTAAAAAACATAAAAACAGAACACCCTCATATTACGTGTGTATTCGGTTTTCAAACCATAAGTTATAATGTCTATATATGGATTACCGCCCAACAAAAAACATCTCTAATACTTTTAAATAGGCCTACAAAATTATATCTGTAATTGTCATTAAAAGTTTATTTGGGGTAGATCTGCCATTTAAGAGACACAATTTGAGACACACCAGTTCAAGTCAGTTAGTTCCTCCTAATAGCCCATTATTAACACTTACTAACTTAAAGACAGAGTGTGTTTTATGTTTTTGAGAAACTTCTTTTTTATTTATTTAGCTTAATTTTAAAGAGAGAAAATATTGAACTTGCTTTAGCCTTTATCATCCATTCAACATTGAACCAAACCAAACTGTAAAATTGGTAGTTTAATTAATTTGTTTAAATATTATGTTTTTAACCAAGTCAAAATGCTTCATTTAACAGCTGATCTATATATATATATATATATATATATATATATATATATATATATAACATTATTACGTTATGTTTTTTAAGCTTACAGCCTTTGATTGTTCTTAAAACATGTTTAAAACCCTAACCCTTTAATAAATAATGCTGTATTCAGTTGAACTGAATTGACAATAAAAATCCTTCTCTTTCTTTTCAGGTGTGGTTCCAAAACCGGCGAGCCAAGTGGCGTCGGCAGGAGAAGCTGGAGGTGAGCTCCATCAAGCTCCAGGACACCTCCTCTTCCTCCTTGCTCTCCTTCAGCCGCTCTCCCACCAGCTCCCTGGGCTCCAATCTGCAGCTGGACCCCTGGCTCTCCACCCCGATCACCACCTCCACCTCCCTGCAGTCCCTGCCAGGCTTCATCACAGGCTCTCAAGGCCTCCCGGGCACTTACACTCCTTCCCCTCCCCCTTCCATGCCCTCTTCCATGCCGACCTCCTTTCTCAGCTCCCCGGCCCTGGGACACAGCCCTCACCTGCCTCACATGGGCTCCATGTGCCCACCGCCCCCATCTTACCAGTGCTCAGCTGATCCAAGGAACTCCAGTATTGCCTCACTGAGGATGAAGGCCAAGGAACATATTCAGTTTATTGGGAAGACGTGGTGATGCTGAGCGGAGGTTAAACATGGACACGAAAAACTCCAGTCTACATCATGCTGCCTCTTTTGGAAAACTGACTTCATCCTCGTCCTGACGGGAGTTTTATTTTTGGAAGTTTTAAAGAGTGAAATCTACAATCCGGATCAGAGACATCCTCATCACTTATAAGGGTAACACTTCGAGCAGTATATAAAATGTAATAAATGAAGAATGTAATTAGATAAACTATTTGTTAACAACTATAACTCCTGCCGTGGGCACCTATAAATGGAGGCTGATAAAAACATGTTTCCATAGGAGAAGTTGTTGCTCAATATTGTACATTAATAAACACTTAAAAGTGTCCTTACAGCTGCTTACAATGACATCCTGATGTGTTTGTTAAATGTTTGTATACTGCTTATGAATGTTACATAAGGCGACTTAAAGTTCAGCGTCTGAAAATCTGACACAAACTGTGAAATTCCTGTAAAAATATGAAACCTTTGTCTTCTCCTTCATCTTTACGTTTTACACTCATTCACTCGCGTCCGTAGCCATCGCTATGTTGCCAATATAACAAAGTCTACTTGGATAGTAGTAGTATTCTGCCTTTGTAAATGGTTCGCACCTCAGTTGGATTCATGCTTCCCTGCTGGATTTTTATCTTCACCATGAAAACTGTAACACGTGTGAATATTTTCTCTATACAATAAACTGTATATGAACAAAACAGTGAGCATTTGTCACATTTGAGGCATCAGTGTCTGACAAAATCAGAAAAGCAGAAATGCCTTTGTGCGACCTGCAGTTGATCTGCTAATATCACATTTATCTAGATGAAATATTGAAAGCCTCATTAATCAGGCTGCTGAGTGGAGGAACGCGAAGACTCAGCTCATACTGAGTGGGAGAAATGTTGAGTACAGCACCCCTTAGTGGTGTCTTTCACTAACATGACTATCAGGTTAGGCACTTTTCAAGCAAAGCCAGCGCTGAAAGGAAGCTGATTGCGATTTTTCAGGAATAATTCAGTGTTATTTAACACTGAAGTGGATTTGAAAATATTGTCTGAAACCATTTAAGGGCACAAAAAGAGCTATGTGTCATACTTGCAACTCTGGATCAGAAAATCCATTTTAATCTCTTCGTGGTATCAAGCTTTTAAAGCAGCGTTAATAAGAATAGAGGGTGTTATTATAAATACACAGTTTAAACCCTCAGACTTCCTCTGTTTTTTTTACAGAATGAGTTTGTCAACCTACTTATTTCCTCCTCATTAGCTCCTGTAAACCTTATCCCATTCGCTCCTGGGATTAGACTCATAATGATGGGGTGAAAGTGGCTTGTACCTCTATTGTTCGCCAATCATCTGTGACAAATGAGGGAAGAGGACAGAAGAGAAAACTTTGCTTTGGCTTTAAAGAAAAGAAAAGAAAAAAAATGATGAGTGTAACCGAATTGTTTCAATTAACATCTCCTATTGTGTGCAAGCCCCGAGAGTTAACCATCACCGCCTATCCTCCTGTCCTACATAGATATCGGGGTGCGTTTCTGTATATTGGCAGTGGATTGGATCTGTGTTCATCTGTAGTTATGATCATGGCAACTCTTCATGCTTCACCTGATTGGTAAGTCACAAATTGACACAGAAACTAGGCTCTCAAAATGGATGTTGTGCGCCACCTGGTGGCACACGGTGGTTACTGTACATATTGCCAAACAAAAACAGTGAATGTGTAAAAGGCCACTTGTGGTGTGCAAAGTACGATTAGACATCCACAATGCAGTTATCACAATGTTAAATTTATTCAGTATATCCTTGTCATGTCTGAAATCAAACTCCTCCACAATATGCAAATTTAAAATTAGAAATTACTGATAAAATAAACTTCTATTGGGTCTCGCAGCATCTTCTTACAGCAGAAAATAAAAACACAGTGTGGATATGTGATTACAGGGCACGTGTTTAGTCGATAATGATGACTGTTTTTGTCTTGCATTCAGGTGGAGTCATTGTCTTGCAGTTTCAGAGCCAGAAGAAGCAGGTCTGACATCTATAATGCAGTGATGAAATGAAGAAATACATGTCACCATAACATCTTATTTCCAAAATGCTAACAGTTAAAGTGTTAAGTTGAAGCAGAGGGTACAATCCACAAACTGACCTCTCTGAGATATTTGTCTCTGTCCTCTTGTCTCCAGACGCTTCGCAGCCGATGCAGCCTGTCTGCAGTCTGTGGCATCATCTGGTTTTGGTTCTTTTGTTGCATCAGAGCCTCCATCAGACGCTCGTACCGGTCCAGATCTGTGACCCCGGCTGTTTCTGAAGGTGTGAGGTAGTCACTGTTTGTCTCTTCTAGCTCAGGCAGGCTCTCGATGCTCTTCTTCCCCATCAGATGACCTGGGAAGTTGGATATATTGAGATGCATCAAGTATTCTGAGGTGTATTTTGAGGTTTAAACATCACCGTGGTAGACGATAATCTGTAATTAAAATCCACACATTCTCCACAATACAGCTAATAATAATAATAATAATAATAATAATAATAATAATAATTTAATCTAACTCATTCCACTGGAATTTAAATATTAAACTTTTTATTTTAGAAACAATTTGTCTATTACACAAGTAATTTCAGCTGATGAGCTGAGCTGATGCACAGAAGAGACAGGTCACTGTATTATTATAGTTATTATAAATAAACATTATTACTACAATAGGGAGCAAATGTTTGTTCAAAAGAGAAACTGTCCTCTGAAGCATGCAGGATTTCAAGTTTTGAACATGCCTCAAAAATGTTCTGATCCAGACAAATATCAAATCATTTGCTCTAATTATAAAATGGTGGTGCAAATAAATCGAGCAAATTGAATTGTAAATGTTTTCTCTTACCTACTGCCCAGTGATTGCCGCGTGGATACATTTTGCCAACAACTGCCGCAGGACTCTCTGAGCAGTCCAACACACAGGGTAAAGTAGCCAGAATGATAAAAACTGGCCACACTGGTCTGCAAATCCATGGATAGCATATGCACACTCCGCCCATGTTATCAGAGCAAAATGTCAGATCTAAACAGCGGTATTTTAATCCTTTGGTCGCAGTTAATCGGCTCGATCTAATTGTAGAAAGTCTCCACCATAGTCGAGTTTTATTGCTGTGAACTGGTGTCGAGGATCGGGGTGGAGAAGGGCTCCAGTTGCAGACTTGTTGAAGTTACACTACCGATCGCCTTTGATAGAAGTGACTAATGAGTTAAGTTAAATGCCCCTCCTGATACAGCTGTGCGTCAGCGGGTGTTTTTAAAAGTAGCACGGTGCCAGTAGCAGGATGAGAAAGTGATGATGACAAATGATCGTCTGTAGGCTGTAATTATTATTATTATTGCTCGCTATTGTTTGTCCAGAGATTGCAGGGTGATTGCAGGAGGTGTCAACGTCATCTCACGCTGATGGACGGGACTTCTGAATAATTGCTTCCGTCTCACCAAACATGAGGTAGAAAGCATGGCAAAGAAAAAAAAAGAAACACTTCAGATCGTTGAGTGGAGAAAAAGTATTAATATCAAAGTGAATAATCCTTGTTTCAGATTGAATTTAAAGTCAGCTTTCAGGGTAAAAGTGTTCATTAGGGCTATTGTGTGATATTGTGGTTGTGAAAGTATTTATAAACTGTTGGGTGGTTTAATCAATAGAGATGCATCATATTATCTAATAAAGTATATGTTTTCAGTGTTTAAGGTTGGGTCAGATAGATTGTGAAATAATATAGACAGCTCCTTCAGCAACACACTGCTGCACACATCATGTAAGAAGGAGTACTACCAAAGGTCCTTCATTCCAACACCCAGCATGACTCAATGACTGAAATGAATTCAGCATTACTTTCTATATATTTCTTCATTATCAACCTTGTGTATACGAGCTGCTATAATAGGTGAACTTCCCCACTACGGGATCGTTAAAGTCTATCTTATTCTTTTTATTTAAATATACTTACATACTTTTAAGTGTGGTCAGTTACTGAATACAAATTACATGGCATATTTTGTAATAAGTAACGTTATCTATTGAATTACAAAAACAAACAATCTTTGACTCTGGACTCAGCCACAAAGTTCCCAAGTTCAGCAAATACTGTATATTTTTTTTCTTACTTTGATTCATCACAGTCATTTATCTCCATCATGAAACTTTCATTTTAACACTGACATTTGCAGAGTGATTGCACAAGGTGTCAGCGTTGACATTAAATTGTGATTATTGTACTGTATCCCTGCAATATCCCTTTCAGTACGGTACTTGAAGTACGTTCCCTTACTTACTTTAAAATATCATAATACCAAGGTGTTGGGGTTAGGGTTAGGGTTAGGAATACTCCTCTAAGTCCATTTGAAAATCCAAACAAGTAAAAGTAAAGAAGTATCATCAGTTAAATACTTATCATGCACAATGCAATGTATTATATCGTGGGATTATAGTACTGGTGGATTAACATGTAAACAACATTTCAACATGTATATTATGTAAAATTTTGTGTTTCAAAGTAACAGGGAAACACAGTTGTGAGAACAGTTGTAAGTACATCAAGTAGCACAAATTGAGTTGACTCTTAGTGAAGGCACATCAATACTGTACGTAAGTATAACATGAAAAGATAAATAGACTTGTATTTATATCACACTGATTTAAGTGCTTTCAGCCATTTTCAGCCAGCGACACACACATTCATACACTGACGGCAGAAGCTGCCATGCAAGGTACCAGCAGCAGTGCAACACTTTCTGTGTTGCTCATACCTCATACTGATACTAAGTTCATCCATGCACAGACATCTCACATCTACAGCCACCAGGAGTAATCTTTGGGTTGAAGGACACTTTGCATGCATCAGGACTGTGTCTGACTACTAGACAACCTGCTCTACCACCAAGGTTACCTTCTACTACCAGCTATAATCTACGTCTATTAACCAGTGTGTGTTTTATTTATATATTAGTTAAGGAACCTGCAGAGAAGAATAATTCAGAAGCAGAATAGGACAGAAAAGGCCATTTTCTCAGAACCCCCCCAAAGTGTCTTCATATCACACTTGAATACACCCACAGACATTATTGTGAACTGTTTTGTGACATCTGCTGTCTTGTTGCAAAATAAAATGCACTCACTCACTTGCACCCGTTCAATTTTCACCTTGTTTTTTTTTAACCAGGTGGAAATTACGCCAACAATGATTGCGAAACAAGATGCCGGAAACGACGATGATGAATATTTTGGCTACAGACAACATCTGCTGTGTGCTCAGTTACAAGAATTTGACAATGCAGCACATATATCGTTTATCAGTACAGTTTATTACAGTGTATTTATCCCCCTGGAAAGGTCAACAGTGTGAATTAAGCAGTCCTCAAACACAGTGAGGCGCTCACGCATGTGCCTGTGTGAGATTCTCATACTTGACTGATCCTTTTCATGACAGTATTGACAGACATATTGCCGGAGGAAGAGAATAGATGAGGACAGATAAGGAGTCCACACAGGTGGGTAACATTTTGTGCTGAAAAGGTTGAAGGGTTCCTCTGGGCATTGTCAGGTCACAGCACAACAAACACAAACAAGCAGGATATGAGAGAATAGCTCTGGCTCGTAGTTTATCATATCCAAGGATGACCTTAACAAACAATATGAGTCACCTGTGGTCGAAGGGCAGCAATAGGTAGAGCAGTGCCATTTGAAATATTTGTTCATTTATGTTCATGCGAAACAACAAGAACCTGCGTAAGATCACCTACAAGAAAATGTCCTGAGGAATCACTTTTTATTTAAAAAAAAAAATAACTTATGAACATGTTAGTTGTTTTATAGCTTGTGCGTCATATTAACAGAAGCAAATGAGTCAAATACTGCAAAAAGGTATGAGCCGCGCTTGCTGAGAAGCTGAGCTTTCTAATCATTCACCCACAGTTTCATGAGCTCACTAACAGCCACTCATGTCTGATTGCCATCCTCTGATCGCCTGCACAGAGGCCGCTGAAAGAATTTCACGCCACACAATTAAACCAAAACGAATTCGTCTGAAAGCCTGAATAAGTGTAACTGCGTCACACAGCAATTTAGCTGGTAATTACAATGATTGAATAAAGTAAGCTGGGTAGGTTTAACAACCTATGAAAACTACTATATTCTTCATGCATTAGTATCTCCTGCTGTGTATTATCCATTAAAATCCATTAAAAGTACAAGTGGATAATGCTATTGTATAATAACTGTATAACAACTGTAGTAGGAGTGTAAACAGCAGATGGCACTGTGGGGTGAATTTAGGGAGAACCCAGTCAATGTTTTTCTTAATGTTGGGATGAAAAGCTGCATGAATAACTTTAGTTTCATGTATTTATACTTTATATATACATAAGCAGTGTATATTACACATTGTTAAAAGTCCCAAAGAGTACTTGAAAGCATGAAAGTCTATTTATGCTTTATTATCATCTTTATGAAACAATATTGACACATCTTTGTAACTATTGTAATGTTACATGTTTCTTCTGATTCTGTTATATGATGATATATTTGATGTAACAACGTTAGCAATGTGTGATCTCATGCTGAAATTTTCTATTCAACACAATTCATTCTTTTCAAATGTCATATGATACATTAAGTGGTCTGATGGTGGTGTCATGACTGTAATAATACTGGCCTTGTGAAAAGTAAAAGCCATTTAAGGAGGGCCTTTCAGCGAGAAAGTGTCAATTAAAAAGGGACAGTTTGAGGTCTCAGGCCATTATGAGGTCTTTGCCGTTCGTCACAGTTTTGACTAAATCACTGTCCAGCAGCTGTGCAATCGCAGACCTCAAACGCACCACTGGGATTTAAAGAAACATTTTTCTTATATTAGTTTTCGATTAAGAGACAGAGAGGGAAAGAGCATACACGTGACTATTTCTAATGTTTGAAAATGTGTTGAAAATGTGCTAATGTGCTAACTATTCAAGCAACAAAAGCCTCACTGTATCTATTTAAACTAATAAGTCAACTTAAAAATGTGATTTGTTAACAGGGCAGATTTATTCCCTTAAAATCCAGCTTTCTTTTCATATTTTTAGTTATATATTTCCTTTTTATGTGTCCTTTTATATCATTTATTAATATTTTGAAAAAAACAGCTTATTCCAGACATCATTATGCATTGTCTGATTTATTTGTTAACACTGTATCAACATTGTGATTGGGTGGAAAGTGAATGTAGGAGAAGTTGTGGCTGTGTGGGAGATTTCAGCCAAATCTTCTGTAACAAAATCTGATCGGATCAGATAATAAATCTTAAAGTCCTGAAACACAAAGAGTTCCTCTGCTCAACAGCACTGTCAAAACATTTGTCAAATATGAGCTACTTATTAGCTCCATACCAACTGGTCTTGCCCTCCTTGGTCTCGATACACTCTGGTCTTGGCTATGATTTGGTCTCGGTTTAGTGGTCTTTACTACAAAACAGTGCATTTACCTCTTACCTCTAAAACTAATTCAAATGAAACAGTCTAAGAAGATCACTCTTTGGTTGAACTGCATGTCGACACAAAGGTCATAACTTGGGATGAGTGGCTGCAATGTTTCATTTTAAGGTCACAAAAAGGTTGGGAGTCATTGCCAGTCTTTTTTCCTAGTGATGTTTAAATGGAGCCTAAAGACAGGGAGGTCTTGTCATGGAGATAATATTTGGATTATTACACTATTGAAACTAATCTACATATGCTGTGATGTTGTGTAATCATATAATTATCTGTATGTAAAAATGTAAGAAAAAAATGTACTGTGTGTAACAAAACAGACAATCTGAATGACATTCTTTTGCTTCCATTAAAAGTGGTGGAGTTAAGCTTTCAGGTGATATAACCAAACATGTATATGTCATGCAGCGAATTCTAGAAACTGAGGAAAACCAGACGGTAACCTCACAGCAGCTCCCCTTTGCTGCTCGTAGCCGCCATGAATGGAAACAACATGACGTCATGTGACCGTGTCTCTGTTCGGGGTGGGGAGCAACAGCAACCTCAACCTCCTCTCCAGCACTAAATCTGTCACACTGTAGACTACTGTGTACTGGGGGCCTTTTATGATATATATATATGCACAAATCCAACTGCCTCACAGTGTATGAAATGCATGTGTGTTTTCTGATGAATAAATCTGGCCCGAGTTTATGCTGCAGCATTCATGGCTGCTTTTGAGAGGTCTGCCAGATGTATCAAGGACTGGTAGCATGCCAAAGAGAGAGCCTTACCCAGCTGAAAGCCTCTCTCTGCAGTCTCACAGGTAGGTGATAATACTCGACTTGATTGTGTTCTGTTTACCAGTTTACCCACGTGCTGTAATGATTGCCTTGTCATTGTCAACGTGTTATTTTTGTCTGCTCACGGCTACATGAATGATCAAATACCCTCAAATATGTTTGTATTTGTGAACTAGCATCAGGGTGTGTGGGGTGAAATTACACCATTACTGTATGTTATATTTAAGTGCTTTATCTTGTATGTATGCATGCATGTATTTGTACTGTATTGGCATTAGCTTACGGACTGCTTTACGACGCTTCTGTCTTAAACAACAGAAAGGCAGACACAAGACTCGTTGACCTTGAGATACACACAATGCAAATGGCCTTAGCAGAGGCCCCGGCTATTTACATTCTGTCATTAATAAGTAATGTTATCGACTGAGATTCATTTATCAGCACCATCCCACACCAATATTTCCCGCTCAATCATTTATGCCTATGCTATGGCACAGGCCTAAAATATGAACACATATTCAAGCCCTTATTATACTGCTCATTTCCTTTTCTTCCTCTCCATCTCCCCCACCTCCCTCTGCCTCTCTCTCTTCTTTCTCTGCACCAGCTGCTGCTGCTGCTCCAGAGCCAGAGTGAAGAGTCCCCTCACCCCCCTGCACAGACAGAGACAAAAGGCCTGATTCGCCTGCTGAACACTGCCCCCTTTCTCCATCCGTCCCTTCATGCACGGCCGTAGTGGCTGTGGTGGTGGTGGTGGTGGCGGGGGATTCAGGAGAAAACGAGGCCTGGACTGGGACTTAAATCTAGGACTGACCCAGTGAAGGAGAGTGGGAAGAGGGGGAGGGGAGGAGGAGGAAGAGGAGGAGGATGGGGGCTGGAATGGTTGGGGCTGAGTAAAGGCAGGTGCTGAGGCCTCTACAGGAAGACTGTTATTTCCTGAATATCTCTCAGAGTGGAAAAAAATCTGACAAGGGTATGCCACATTTACCTCTATATATGCATGAACGTGCATGTCTATGTTGATGTGTGTCTCTGTGGCGGTATATGTGGGCAGGGGTGGCATGTGTTTAATGGAAATCTGGGGAGGGAAGTGCATGTGTGGCCTGTGTTTGCCCATGTCAGACTGACTGTCTTGGGTTTTTTTTTCCCTTGTCTTTATATCATAGTGCTGGGTGTAATGCTGCTGGTGGCTGCATGAAAGTTTGTAGTTTCAGAGAGACTCTCAGTGTGTCTCGGGGTGAAAGCATTGAGGGATCTGCTTGAGAAAGAGGCCAAGGTACCGGATTAAGCATCTACCACCATAATGGTTTCCTAAATGTTCTTCTTTTCAGTGTTAAGGTGAATATTAGTTGCTGTCATCATTTTGCACATCATTTCATCTCAAATGTTCTAAATCTTATTCCATGTCTTGTATGATTTTTCTCATGTTCTTTACAGTTTTCATGTGTTGAGGTGACTGTGCTCACCCAAACATCATCTTTTTTATGCATTGTTGTATGTATTTTGTGGCTTCATGTCATGGCAGTGCATCACCTTTAACCATGTCACTATAAAATATTGTATGTCCTTGTTTCACTACATCCACATGACAACATACATGTAGTTTGGTGAAAAATGTTGCAGTGCTTCCTGGGAGCTTTCCTGCCTGTGTGTTTCTCAGGCCGTATTGCAGCACGGGGCTTTATGTTGGCTGACCGGAACCAGCTGAAACCGGTTTGAGGCAGACGGAGGGCTGACAGGAACAATACTGTCTCTGTGCTCCACTGAGGGATAGAGATAGCCCGGGCTACTCCATGGCAGCCCTTCACAGCTCAGCCACTAGCGACCATGGCTCAGACCCTGCTGCTGCAGCTCACTGCTGGATGGATGTCGGTGTGCTACGCAGCGTGGCTCATAGCGAGGAAGAGTTGGTGCTGGGGTGTAGGGGGGGGTTGGAAAGGGACGAGGACAGGGGGACGTGGCTGGCTGAGAGTCTGTGAATCTGCAGCCTAGAGCTTGCCTCACACACACACACACACACACACACACACACAGGACCATGATCTATCTGTCTGTTTGTATGTCTGTGTGCTGCTAGTGGTGCAGAGAATGACTAAGGAGGATCCTTACCAGGACCACCACCACTACTCACCAGATCCCTGGATGTAACCTGACCCTGTATTGTGGGCCTTTGCCTGGTTGGGAAGTAACAGGACTTTTTTTTTTCCAGGCTGGGTGGGGTGGATGGCTTTTTGTGGGTTAGTAGTGTTGTGACTGTGTTTGTTGCAGGAAGGAAGGAAAGAAGGTTTGGCTAGTGGCTGGAGAGGGACGGAGGAAAGGGGTGAGGAGTGGCTGTTTCACTTGCATGTTTCCCCCATTGTTATTTTTACATTCACTTTACCGAGATTGTAGCTGTATTTTACACTCTGTGTGTGGATTTCAGGTGGTAATGATGCATGTGCATTAAACAGCTGTTGTCGAGAGGGGATTCTGTGTTGTGTATTTTTCATATTTGTCTGTATTTAACCTTCATTTACTCTCTACGTCAGGCTGCTCTGGCTGTCATGGCTGTGACTAGCTGTTCTTTCCACCAGGCCTTTCTCTCTGTGCTGCAGCTTCACACAGCTCAGCAGCCATTTTTTCCCCCTCACTGCATTTCTCGCCTGCCCTCTCCGTCTAGAACATTTCTCCCTCCCTCTCTCTCTCTCTCTCTCTCTCTCTCTCCCTCTCTCTCTCTCTCTCTCTCTCTCTGTCATTATGTTTTCCTCATTATTACATCTATCCCATTATATGGATTAAAGTGAGAATTTTTGTTTTTTGAAACCAAAGCTGAGGCTACGAGATATGGGTCTGTGTGTGCAGATGTGTTTGCCATGCATTCAGATCAAAGAGCAGTACTGGTTTAACTGCACGTACTGTACAAGCAGAGCAGCTCCATGGTTGTGCCTTTTGTCCCCAACACCCATAATACATACAGACATCATCAGTCCCATCATATTTTATTTTCCCATATATATAAAGAAATAAAACTGTTTTGTTTCTGAGGAATAATAACCTACTAAAAACAAAGTTTTTCTGATGATTCATAATAGAAAAAACACATTCTATGAACTGATAAAAACATGTTTGGTTGAAAGAGTGACCATATTTAGCTCTTATTAATGCCGCCTTATCAACAGTATTTTCTCCCGACATCATGTTCATATACTTCATATTTCATTCAGTGAAAGGATTGTTTTATTCACCCCCAAAACCAGCTGACAAGTGCCAGAACTCATCTATATTGTTCCAACTTGGACCAGATTGATCCGTCTTATGATTATAGTTCAGAAAATAAATATCCAAAAAAAAAGAAGAACTCTCTGATACAGGTCCTCGCCTTTTCCAACAAGCCATTTTTCAAGAAAAGTAAGAAGGATGGGGCGGTGTTTAGTTCAGTTGCTTGGTTGCGCGAAGGCTCAGTCCTTGCTGGTGAAGCTCAGGGTTCGAATCCGACCTGTGGCTTTTTCCCGCATATCATTCCCTGTTTCTCTCTTCCCAGATTCCTGTCACTCTTCAGCTGTCTCTATCAGAAATAAAGCCTGAAAAGGCCAAAAAAAGAAAGGATTACATTAGTGCAATGGTATACTAATATTTTCTCCCCATATAATTTGTTTAATTATAGCAATCTTAAGCGTGCAGTGATTGAAGAGGAAAATGTTTTGCTGAGTACCCACATTTAATGTCATCAAAATGTCACATCTACCCCCCCCCATGTGGACCAGCATGCGGTACCCGAGTGGTTCTTTCTGAAACAGTTCGATGAGAGGACGAATGAGACATAAATAGGAATAATTGCACATGCTTATATTATGCATGCTGTATGTCAGCTAGACACGCAGTTTTTATTTCAAGACGTGAGAAGGAGAGAGCACTAAGCACAGTGTGCTAATGCATAAAGGTAAAACATAAGGCGATAGAAAGCAGTGACTAAGTCATGGTTGTATGGTATTTCCTAAGCTGTACTGTATGTGAACATTGGCACACCATGTGGTGGCAGAGGAAACTGCAAAACAAAAGCTTCACTGAATGATATTCATGTTCTTAGACCCAGATACACCTTATATCATACTGTAATTCAAAAATTATAGACATGTGTGAAACTAGATGGTAAGATGCTTAAAATACAATGTCTGTGGCGTCTTCCCAAATAAAATAAATAAAATGTTAAGAACAGTGATCTTTCATTATCCTACACTTTCCAGTGTTGTTGAAAAGGAAACTGCATAGGAACAAGGTAGATAATTTGTATGTCACATAGGCACAAACATTAAGTAATGCCATTGTCTGTATTATAAAATTTTTTGACTTTTTTGATTTTTGACTTAAATGGGAAACCATTTTTCATTGCATTATTTATTATTACTATTAACACATCCTATTTTTTTCAATCTAGTAACACTTGCCCGTAATATAACAGAACTTACACAAACATATTTATTGCTCTGTTGCCAATATGACAGCATTTGAGCTGTAGGTATGCGTGTTGTATTGCATTGATGTATTTTCGTCAGAAGTGTACAAGCCTGAAGGCTTCATTATTTTGTGCATTTGATCTTCTCAACTTTAAGAAATGTTTTTAACGGCTGGTTTAAGACATTTCTTAAGCAGATGTTTCCATTACAGTCAACTGTCTAGTCTACAACCTAATAAATGTAAGCAACACTATTAATAATTTATACTGACTGGAATGTACATTCACGTCGTCCCAGAAATTCAATAAAATGTTTTACTATTGAACTATTTTATGTTTATTTTATTTCCTTTACTGGTTAAAACAGGATTATTTATACTTTTATCCTCCAACATGTATAGGAATGACTGACTAGGATTGACTTTGGCATTCTTACCTTCGTATCCCAAAATCATGCAAAATACTCGGCATAAATTCAGTATGAAAAAGTATACTTCCAAAATTTGGAGAGAATTACATAGAAATATCCTGAAGAATATAACCAATTTATCTCTTCTATACCTAATATCTGATGACTTTATGAACTGTCTAGTCATCCACCATCACCAAGTGAATTAGGATGATGCTTAGGATGAAGTACATTACAGCTAGTAGTTAGTGTTTTTTAGAAAAGAGTTGATTTTTGATCTGTTATGTTGATTTTGCCAAAGAGAAATAAGTCAAAACATTTTTTGTGAAGAATGTGATTACATTAAATTCGTTTTTTTATCACTACATTATTCTGTTACTACATTAATCAAACACAAACAACTGTACACAGACAGTATAAAGAATTGAATTGCAAAATGTGATATCTGTTGAACAACTGTATCATAAGATATACTTTCAAAAATAACTGTAGAACAATGTGTATGTTACTCATTCTTTCATCCATGTTCCCCAGGTGATCTCATCAGAACAGGAGCAAGACCATGGGAGATATGAAGACGCCAGACTTCGATGACCTGCTGGCAGCCTTCGACATCCCTGACATGGTGGATCCTAAAGCTGCCATTGAATCTGGCCACCATGATGACCATGACGGACAGCTCAAGCAATCCAGTGGTGCAGTAACTACCAATGAAGATGAGGCTAACAACCCCTCAACAGGACATGATGTTGGTGTTAGCGTCATTGTCAAGAACATCCGAAATACGGACACCGGTGAGCATGGCAGAAACGTATCAGAGAAGGATGGTCATTTCCGCTGCCATCCCCAACCCCATTCTGTTGGCACTGGAAATGGACTTCATAATGGCCTTGTGCCTGCCATGCCTAGTACTCATTACTCCAAGAATGGATGGAAAGCTTCTAGGGAGGAAGGACAGCCAGTTAACAACCAGTCATCTACTTTCAATCAGTTCAGCCCCATCTCCAGTGCGGAAGAGTTCGATGATGATGATAAAATTGAAGTAGTTGACCCTGTAGAGGAGCAGGGAGGTCTGCTGTTTTTTAGGTCAACTAATAAGAGAGAAACCCAGACTCCCAAATCTCCTCTCTTAGTGGACAGTGTTTTGAAGTCCAGAACAATCCAAAAACCTGATCAAAACAAGAATGGCAATGATACTCTGGGAGGTTCAAAGTCTACCAACACCCCTCAACCAACTTTACCTGAAGAAGAAGCTTTTCTCAAATCTGAAGATCAGGAGTGCAAAGCTGGAGAACCATCAGGCCTTGTTAACGTGTCCAGTGTCTCTCAAGTCAAATCCAAGTCCTCTGCAAAGCTTTCATCTTGTATAGCAGCCATAGCAGCCCTCAGTGCCAAAAAGGCTAGTGCAACAGACGTGGGTGTTGTTGATTGTCCTACAACACAGAAAGAATCCATCCAAGTTAATGAAAATCCCAAAGCTCCAGAGAAGCCACATGATCAGGAGTCAGCGTTAGAGTTTGCAAAGAGGCTTCTAACAAGACAACCAGACAGCCCCTCTAGTGTCACCAGTGAGAGTAGCAGCAAAGGTTCCCCTGCCTCAAGCACAGACACCACCCCAGTCATCCCAAAAGTCAGGATCAAAACAATCAAGACCTCATCCGGCCAGATCAAGCGTACTGTTACCCGAGTTGTACCAGAGTTTGATCCTGAGAGTCAGAGAAAAGCAGAGAATAGCACCTCTATCATAGCAACCACTAGCGCAATTTTCTCATCTCCCACAAGGCACTCTATGCCGACTACAGTAGTAGCCACCACTAGTGGGCCTTCAATTGAAATAACCAAGCAAATGACTATTAAACCTGTGGCAACAGCTTTCCTGCCTGTATCAGCTGTCAAGACAGCTGGTTCCCAAGTCATCAACCTGAAGCTGGCTAACAACACCACAGTCAAAGCAACAGTTATCCCTGCTGCATCAGTGCAAAGTGCAAGCAGTGCCATCTTGAAAGCTGCTAATGCTATCCAGCAACAGACTGTCATGGTACCGGCCTCCAGTCTGGCTAATGCCAAACTTGTGCCAAAGACAGTTCATCTTAGTAACCTCAATCTTCTGCCACAGACTGTATCCTCTGCGGTCTGTGATCTCCAACAGGCCCTGACCTCATCCAAACAACCACAGCATCAGCAGCCTCAACAAATCAAACAGAAAACAATTCTCGCTGGCAGGGCCTCAAAGAAAGTCTCTAAGGTTCAAGTGTTCACCAGCTCTCAAAGCTCTGTAGTGGATGCCTTCAATAAAGTCCTGAGTAGCATAAATCCTGTCCCTGTGTATGTTCCAAACCTCTCTCCACCAACCTCAGCTTGTATCTCTCTACCCTCACGTGGCTACAAGTGCCTGGAGTGTGGAGATTCATTTGCTCTTGAGAAAAGCCTGACACAACACTATGAACGTCGCAGTGTGCGGATAGAGGTCACCTGCAACCACTGTACAAAAAGTCTTGTGTTCTACAACAAATGCAGCCTCTTGTCTCATGCCAGGGGCCATAAGGACAAAGGGGTCGTCATGCAATGCTCACATTTAATCCTAAAACCCATTCCTGCAGATCAGATGATAACCACATCACCCTCACCAGGCCCACCCAACACCACTGGCACCACCTCCCAAGCACAAGCACCCACTTGTCAAATGCCGGGGAGAGTTGCTGGTGGTGGGTCCCAAACTGCAGTGATTTCTGCACCATGCAGTGCTCCTCTTGTGGCAGCGATGCCCTTGGAGGATGATGCATCAAAGCTATGCAGACATAGCCTAAAATGTTTGGAGTGTAACGAAATGTTCCAGGATGACAGTTCGTTAGCTATGCACTATCAACAGGCACTGGAGTCCAGTGGGCAGGTGAGTATGCAACGTGTGAATTTGGTTTTTAAAATTAAAAAAGTTCATTGATGAAGTACAATAGTACACTATTACTCCAACAGTAGTTACTACAATAGTAATGAAACTAAGAACCACAGTAGACAATATCTGGTTCTTTGAAAGCAGTAGGTACAAACTTTTAGACATAAAAATGTTGAGGTAGATGTTCATTCTAACTCCCAAAGTGTATTTCAGCAATAAACAGCCAATCACTTTCTAATTTTGGATGTATACAAATCATATGTATTCAAAGTGTAGTAGTAGCTCATGATGAGGTCTGTGGATTACCAGAACAATCTCTCTGGATAGATATGTTACTGTTTTTTTTGTTTTTTTCAACTCTCAAACACTCAAACACTCTCAAACTCATATCCAAAGTTATCAAAATGAGTATATGCTACATATAAGTGAGACCAAAATCAAACACTTCAACTGCATACTGGAGAATGGGTAGCAGTAACATTTATGGAAATATAACCTCTCAGATTTTCATGATAGGAGATTCTCATAAAATGCATTTGATGATTTTCCTCCCTTTTCCCCCTTTTCTGTATCTATAGAAAACATGCACCATCTGCCAAATGCTTCTCCCAAATCAGTGCAGCTTTCTGTCACACCAGCGAATCCACCAGCACAAGTCTCCTTACATCTGCCCCGAGTGTGGCGCCAGCTGTCGTTCTGTCCACTTCCAGTCACATGTCACCAAGAACTGCCTGCATTACACCCGTAGAGTCGGCTACCGGTCAGTCTACCTTTGAATCACAACATTATTCATTTTCATTTTGTGCTGACTTATTGTTTCTTAAAGTTTGAGAGCTCGTCATTTTGAACTTTAATTTCCAAACTATCTCTTCTGTTCAGATTCTGAAAACAAATTCATGGTATTGGTACCACTGAACAGTGTTCTTCCTTTTTAAGTGGCTACACTCAGACTGAAATGTCTCTTGCTCTTCTTTCAAAATTCTAGTGGCAATGTCATTTCTAATTACAGTTATTATTACATTATGTTTGGGGGGATGGACAGTCAGAATTTTTTATGTAGAGTCACCAAAGACACAAGCCATTAAAACTGAGAACCCAGTATCTGACCAATTACGGTTCAATTATGGGCCTGCTCTATCATGTTATGAAATGAAGATAGATAGAAATGTTTTATTTGCATTCCTGTTTGTTTTTCAGTGTATGTTCATAACTATATAACAACTTTGTGACATGTGCATATATGACACTCTGTATGTGTGACTTGAAGAACGTCACAAAGTTCAACTGTGAAATTCAAACCTATGCTTGGTGCACATAGAGAGGGTTGTTCAGCCATGTCAAATCACTCATCCATGTATGAAAACATATGTTATTCTAAAGAAATGATTTGAAACATCTGCTCACATACAAATACATTGTTTTCCTTTAAACAGAGCCAGGCTAACTGTTACCTCCTGCTCCAAGCCTTGATGCTAAGCTAAGCATCTCCAAGCTGTAGTTTAATATTTGATGGAGAGACATAAGACTGATATCAATCTTCTCATCTAACTGACAAGAAAGTTGAGATGTATTTCTGAAGAAAAGTTTTAAACCCTTGAGTCATGTGCTGGCCTGCTGGTAAATTAAGGAAGACAAACTTATATTAGAAACAACAAGTCCAATCTGATTTTTGCAAACTCTTATTCCTTCTCCCTCCAGTTGTGTCCACTGTAGTGTGATCTTCGCTGACATTGCAACTGTAAAATCCCACGTTCAGAGCACTCACTGCGAGGTCTTCTATAAATGTCCCCTTTGCCCCATGGCCTTCAAGTCTGCACCAGGAACGCACTCTCATGCGCACACACAGCATCCAGGAATGAAGGCAGGAGAGCCCAAGTAAGTCTTCGCATGTTTTACTATCCAAGACACTGTGGACACTAATTTTTATATAAAATGTTAATGTTTTTGTTTATATTCCGAGTTCAACAGAAGTGAATCGCAACACATTTTGAAGTACAAATTTGATCAAATTGAATCCAATGTCACAATAAATATATATTTAAATAAAGATAGCATGCAGTACACATAAAAAAACAAAAGTTCAATCACACATCAGCACGCATCTACATACTCTTCCTTTCACACAGACACACACCAATATAACCTAATACCCATGTCCAATTCATTTTTCTAAAGAAGACCATGCTCATCATGCTTCATCAGTAGCAGGATTTGTGGGTTTTAGACATGGTGGCTTATCTTGGGTTTGTTTTTTTTCCACATGGCAACCTTTCACTGACCACTGTCCTTCATCCACACTACTGACGACACAGGTGCATAGGAGCAGGTGTTCTTGTACCACTGGATTGGTTTGGCACTTGCTGTGCCTCAAACATAAAGCTAAATAACAATATTCAATGTACTGAACCATCTATTTCAACTATGATTAGGTTTGTTTAGAGATACAGACAACAGGTAGAAAAACACTGGACATGGAACTGATTGTTTCATTAGTTATTTGAAACATACGATAACATTTGTTTTTACCTTTCTCTTCTGTGTATATAAATTGAGGATGAGGTCTGGACTCAAATGAACTCCCTGTGCCTTTTAATAAGTTTTTTGTTTCTTTCTGTCTTTTAGGGTGATCCATAAGTGCTCCATGTGTGATACCGTGTTCACTTTGCAGTCCCTGCTCTACACACATTTTGACCAGCATGTTGCCAATCATAAAGTTTCAGTGTTCAAATGCCCCGACTGCTCCATGCACTATGCACAGAAACAGCTCATGTTGGATCATATTAAGGTGGGCATAAAAAGTAGTTATTTCAGCATGCTTGATTAAAATAGCCACTTTTTATTTATGCCAACTTGATCTTATGAGTCTAAATGTTCAATTACATGAGTATGATTACTTTAAATGATTCACATACTAGTGTTTTATACATTCTTATGTATTGTATCTCTTTAATCTGCATGTGCGGATCCAGGCCACACATGGAACCCTGAAGACCATCGAGGGTCCACCAAATCTGGGCATCAACCTCCCTCTCAGCAGCAAGCCCACCAACTCTAACGGTACCAACAACAACAGTCCAAGTTATAATAACAACAAGGATGGAGGAAATGTCAATGGTCAAGACAAGGGAGAAAAGAAGTCTTCACCTTCACTGCTAAAGAAAACAAACTCTGTGGACCACAAGAACCCTCCTGGCTCAGGATACACATGTGGAAACTGCAATAACATCTTTAGTTCAAGAGAGGTCTTTGTGGCTCACATGAGGCGTGAACATGGCAAGGTAAAGTTCCTGATTTGTGGCATAGAGTATTATAATAAAATTATGTAGCATAAATAGACCACCAATTGTGAAGGTGGAGGAAGGTCGTATACATGCAGTGCAGCTCTCGTAGCCTGAACTGAACTGAATTACTTGAGTAAATGACCTTAGTTATATTCCAACAAGCCCAAGAGTATAAACATACCTGAACTACTACTACTACTAGGACTACCTATATTTTAAGACCATTATTCTCTATATCAATGTTTCAGATATTAAAGAAGCACCCATGTCGACAATGCGACAAATCCTTCAGCTCCTCCCACAGTCTTTGTCGACACAACCGTCTCAAACACAAGGGACTGCGAAAGGTCTACACCTGCCCGTGAGTACAGAGACGAGATGCCTTTTCCAAAATGTTTTCTGATCTGACTATCAACTGGACAATGGTATATCTTATTTGGTTTGGTTTATAATAACTACTTGGTTATGGTGAGGAGACCTTTGTAACTTGGTTACACTCAGATTACCAGAACTCACTCATGATTACCAGAAAACAACACTGACTGTACGTAGAAAACTGACGTCTTTTGGCCAATAGCTTAAACCGCCTGGCGCTCGCTGACTTCAAACGATTGCATCACTTACAAAGGAGGCGAAAGAGACTGTGATTACAATGAGCCACTTATCAGTGATGAGTTGTGCACACAGTCGTGATGCGATGTGTCACATTTCAGGAGACACGTGTTGGGTCTGTGTAATTGTGGAAGTTTGACGTGCAGGACAGTCACGAGAACCAAGCTTTACCCTTCTTACATACAGTCCAATTCCAAATCATCAATAACCACTATGCGATTTGTATATATGCCAATAACAGAAGACAAAATGAGCTTTTATTTCCTTGTACTTTGACAGGCACTGTCCAGCTCTCAGTCAGCCGTTCACTAAAAGAGTGCTGCTGGATCAGCACATTCAGCTGATGCATGGAGTAAAAGACCCAGAGGGGAAGACTGTCAACTCTGATAATACAGACGCTTCATCTAACAAGAAGACGGTACTGTGGCACACATTTATGGACATACATTTATTAAGTGCACCTTGTGAAGTGACTTTCTGGTTCTCCTGTCATTCCTAACCGATCAGTTTAATCTCATCCACAGACCCGCAGCCCCAAAAGGAAGCCAGAAGAGGATGAAGGTTTGAACTCAAGGGGCTCAGACTCACAGCCGTTGAAGAGGCTCAAGGTGAACATCCTAAAAGTTCACAAGTGTGCCGTCTGTGGCTTCACTTCAGAGGACATCACAGCTTTCCATGAGCACATTCCCCAGCACAAGTCTGATGGCTCGTCCTACCAGTGTCAGGAGTGCGGCCTGTGCTACACCTCGCACCGCTCGCTGGCCCGACACCTTTTTATCGTCCATCGGCTGAAGGAGCCACAGGGTCTCGCCCGATACAACGGGCGGGGAAAGGACGATGACGAGAGCCAAAGAGAGAACCAGCTGGATGTTACGGATGAGAACAATGACGGGATGCCAAACACCAAATGCAAAGTGTGCGGGAAGATGTTTGAAACGGAGGGTAACCTAAATACTCACATGAGGACGCATGGGATGGCGTTCATAAAGTCAAAGAGACTGAGTGCAGCTGAGAAGTGAGAGGGACACAATTTTAAACCATTCCATCAAAAGCTGCATAGACATAATGTACATGTAGGGTACTACAATATGCATACAGTATACCCACATAAATATGTAACAATACAGTCATTTTATGTCTTTAAGTAAATGGAACAATATAGTTTTTTGTACATGCATAGATGTTTCTATAGGCCTTGAATAGAACTTTTTTATAGAAGAGCTTTTTTATTTTAAACAGTCTCCATTGTTGTCTTCTCACTAGAACTAGGTAATGTATTAATATATTGTTGTAATGGGATTAATCCTCATACAGTCAGCAGTGTTCTGAATTTTCAATGCTGCTAATGTCCAACGAATGTCTGAAAGACAAAATATACGCATAGAAAACCTTGGGAGCACAACAAAAATTGGTTCAGTGGATGTATTTAAAATTAGTTTAAAGCTCCCAATTTTTTTTATATGATTATGTCAAAGATTAAACACAGTCTTTTAAAGACAAATATATGGGCCAAATTTGCTTTTAAAAATATTTGTGTAAAAGTTGTTTTTTATGTTTCATCCCTGTCTTAATATGTATATGGCAGCTCTTTGTGATTACAACTCACTTGATAAACAGTTTATCTGAATATTTAAAATATAACATACCAAGCACTTGTCTTTTGTTTTACAGCAAGGTTTAGTTGTTGTTACAGCAGTATAAGAACACAGCTGCAACAAGCCCATGTTTCATAACCAATGCCAATATTATCATTTTCTGTGTTGTTTTGTCTTCAGTTTAATGTGAAAGCAATATTATTGTTCACTGACAGAAAGAACACTGGGAAAACATCTAAACTGAAGAAAACCTTCTACGAATGTAAACTTGGCTGAAATTGAATTATTCATACAAGCCAACCAGATGAATTACATAAACAATGACTGACAGGTGAGATTGTGTTCCATTGCTCTCTGTATTCCAAGAAAACCATCCAAAAACCTTCATTCAGTTTTGGACTGTAGTTTTTCTACTCTTACAATAAGACTTAAACTGTCTCGCGCTGTAAATCTGCATGTGAGAAGCAGTCTGTGAATTGTTTGTTTATTAGAAGTGTCTTGCTGCTGCTGCTGCTGTTTTTAGACATTAATGCTTGTGTACAAAACTATACTTTATGTCAATAAATGATGAAACCTGCCAGGGGTAAGATCTGATGTCACCTGCACATGAGACATCAGCTCTTCTCCATGGAATATATATCAGAAAAAAAAATTCTTGTGATCGTTCATACTCAGGCTTGCATAGTGCCGTTTCTTTTAAGTTGAAAAAAAAAATACATTTTTTGTTTTCGTTTGACGGTGAGACCTTAGTGTCACACTTTGAAAACCCCTGGTGTCAAAAGAGTGATTTCAAGTGAATGGTCCCATATGAATGGTAATATTGCTCCGTATATACTAGATGTTTAAATACGCAACTGTTTTGCCGTATCAGCCTTCTAAGGTGATGAATTTGCGACATACTGTATGTCCCCTAGTGGCCAAAAAAGAAAACAATCAATTAATCCCCTATCTCCTCTGCATTATACACCCACCATCCACCTCAACCACCTTCCAATTATTTCTCTGAGGTTGAAGAATGTAATTTGTTACATTGAAGAATGGAACACTTCTTCAACAGCAGAGTGGACTTAATAGACGTTTCCTTCACAATGAATTAATTTCATATATTAAAGTATTTTCTAGGAGACAGCTCAGTGTGTGTCAACAACTGGATGTATGCAGTTAAAAGTTCCAGTTGCTTTTTGCATGTTCTCACTTCATGAAACATATATAAAACATATACATACATACACAAAACATATATAATAAAACTAATCCAATACGTATAAAACTATCTTCCTCTTTCCTTCCTTTCTTGCTTCTCTGTAAGACAGAGGCAAAATGTACCAGATTTTGTTCACACTATGCATTCAAATGTAGATCTAATGACGAAACTCAATCAGGGGCTCAAACAATGTGAAAATGATCTCCCCTGTCTAGCATGAGCCCAAAAATTACAATTGATTATTAAGTATCTGCATCACATTGAATGCGTAAAAATGTATGTCCATGTCGCCTGGTGAAGCGCTATAGGACAAGCTCACCATCTAGTGGACACCATTGGCTGTGATTCCAGTGATAAACTCATCAGGGAAATGTACTGTTGATGGTCACGACGAGCCGAGGTTTTCCATTTGCTCTTATACCTGACAGCTAAAAAACGGGCAGGAAGACAAATAAGACAAATGTGCGTGCACCGTGACTGACACTAGGTGCGCGTCAGAGCATAAGAGTCGTTGAGAAGTGTTTTATGAGTGGCAAATGAACTTCTTTCATCAGGGGCACAGTGTTCCCTCCTCCCTCACCACCATCCCAGGCACGCAGTCTTGGTAGGGTCGTTAACCAGCCCGTTGTTTCCACTCGTTTCATCAGTGCTTCTTTGAGTCCCAAGCGGCACACTAGTGGACTGTCGTGATGAGGAACATGTAGGCTCCTTTGCAGTAAAAACACTCAGCGCGTTTAACATGGTGTGACCGGGTTCACACGTGAAAGCAAAACTGTACTTTTGTTCCCACAAAGTTCACAAATGTTCACAAAGCTGGGCTGCTCTTGGCCAGAAGAAGCTGTCTTTTTGGGGAGGGAGACACGGGGTGCTGGAAGGACAGCGACAGCTTTCTTCCTCGGCGGCAGCCTACACTACATGTCTGAACAGCTCAGTGATTTCTCATATTTATTTCCGCTGTTTGTTTCGTGCAACGTGTTTTTTTTTAATGAGACCAAGTGTGCATGATGGAGAAACAGCTCGTCGTTTGGGTCTGGCCTTAGACACACAGAGCCCTCTCAATGCCATCTCGCAGCGCTTCGTCTTATCGATGGCCGAGCGGTCTACGTTAAAGGCAAGAAGCCGTTTGCATTTGGACAGACCTTTGTCCGTACTCTCTGTCCTGTCATGCTCAGTGATTTCTTAGATTTATTTCCCCTGTTTGTTTCGTGCCACGTGTTTTTTTTTTTTTTTATTGAGGCCAAGCGTGATGGAGAAACAGCTCGCTGTTTCAGTCTGGCCTTAGACGCACCCAGCCGTTTCATGCCATCTCGCAGAGCTTCTTCTAATCGATGGCCGAGTGGTCTACGTGGAAGACAATAAGCCGTCTTGCCTCTGCGCATGCGCAAAGCGCTGCAAACCAGAAGGTTGGGAGTTCGAGTCCAGCGAGGAACAAACAGGGCGATATGTTCCATGTTCCGTATTGCTACCTTACAAGTGCAGCTTCGTCCGGGGACACTGCGTCCCTCCTCTCTCACCACAATGCCAGGCATGCTCAGTCATTTCTTGGGTTTATTTCTGTGTTTCTTTCGTACAGCGTGTTTTATTGACACCAAACGTGTGCGTGTGTAAGCTACGTCATGTCCAGGTAGAACAACTGTAAAAAAAAAATGTGAGAGAAGTTCCATCTCCTGGTCATAACCTGTAACTCAATGAATAGCCAGCCACAAAGCAGGAGCTTGCCAAGGCCATGGAGATGTTTTAGCACACCAGAGTCACTGTGGACTTTTGCAACAGACTTATCTCAGAACTATCGAAAGTTTTGAGGTGTAATATTATGTATTATGTATTTTATTATTATGTGTATTATCATGAGCACACACGGAAAACTTATGAGCTCTCACACGTCAACAAAAATGGAAAAGAAAAGTTCTTGCCTCATGGCGTTTCATTTACGCTTCAATTTATTTATGCGGGAGTTAGCGTATTCGGTGAACAAAAATGAAAATACAATAAATGAGTAGCATATATGTCTGAACAGCGCCACCAGCCGTATGGCTCCTCGCTATGGCTGAAAACTGTACTGCAGCGCCTTTCCCAGCACGTTAATGAGGATAGGACCCGATTCCACAAATGACCATTTAAAAAATGACAACCTTGTCAAAATGGCGGACGTTCTACGGCAATTACCCAGAATCCCACGTTGGGGAGGGAGACACGGGGTGCTGGAAGGACAGCGACAGCTTTCTTCCTCGGCGGCAGCCTACACTACATGTCTGAACAGCTCAGTGATTTCTTAGATTTGTTTCCCCTGTTTCTTTAGTGCGAGGTGTTTTTTTTTAATGAGGTTTAAAGAGGTCAAACTGGCGGACGTTCTACGACAATTACCCAGAATCCCACGGGGCAACTTGGCGTGTTTAAAAAGCGTTATTTTAAGAAACTAACAAACTTATTGTAGACTCTGGGGCCGCTAACAGTCGGCAAAGTGTGCCTGCTGAGCGCATGTGACAGGTGGGAGCGGCTCAGCGTGGAAATACAAATACGACAAATTTGGCGTGCACCGTGACTGAGACTAGGTGCGCGTCATAGCAACATAAATGCCGATGGAACGCTTGCGGCTCTTGTGGTGGCAAGCCACTGTCCACCCGGCATGCGATGTACGATGCATTAGGGCATACACTATACCAACCCATGCGTTAATGCGTTGGCCTAAATGATGTGATCCCTGCCTCACGTGATCCCTGCATAATCGGCTATAACGCAGGGACACAATGTACGATGCATCAGGGCATACACTATACCAACCCATGTGTTAATGCGTTGGCCTAAATGATGTGATCCCTGCCCTTAACGTTCCCTGCATATTCGGCTATAACGCAGGAACGACCGCTGTCGTACCACAGTGGCTTGCCACCCGTTTTTATTGTATGATCTATAATCTCTTTTGTAATTTAGTTTTTATTCTACACCGGAACTTTTATTTTCCACCGTGAGTTTTTGTCAGAAATCTCGCTTGGTTGACATGCAAAGTAAGACACTAATCACCCACATGATCCCACATTCATGTTTGTCCACGTTTGCATTTGGACAAACCTTTGTCCGTACTCTCTGTCCTGTCATGCTCAGAGATTTCTTAGATTTATTTCTCTGTTTGTTTCGTACAACGTGTTTTAATGAGGCCAAGCGTGATGGAGAAACAGCTCGTGGTTTCGGTCTGGCCTTAGACGCACAGAGCCGCTTCATGCCATCTCGCAGGGCTGCGTCTAATTAGCCCGTTGTTTCCACTCGTTTCATCAGTGCTTCTTTGAGTCCCAAGCGGCACACTAGTGGACTGTCGTGATGAGGAACATGTAGGCTCCTTTGCAGTAAAAACACTCAGCGCGTTTAACATGGTGTGACCGGGTTCACACGTGAAAGCAAAACTGTACTTTTGTTCCCACAAAGTTCACAAATGTTCACAAAGCTGGGCTGCTCTTGGCCAGAAGAGGCTGTCTTTTTGGGGAGGGAGACACGGGGTGCTGGAAGGACAGCGACAGCTTTCTTCCTCGGCGGCAGCCTACACTACATGTCTGAACAGCTCAGTGATTTCTTAGATTTATTTCCCCTGTTTGTTTCGTGCAACGTGTTTTTTTTTTTAAATTATTATTATTGAGGTCAAGCGTGATGGAGAAACAGCTCGCTGTTTCAGTCTGGCCTTAGATGCACCCAGTCGTTTCATGCCATCTCGCAGAGCTTGTTCTAATCGATGGTCGAGTGGTCTACGTGAAAGACAATAAGCCGTCTTGCCTCTGCGCATGCGCAAAGCGCTGCAAATCAGAAGGTTGGGAGTTCGAGTCCAGCGAGGAACAAACAGGGCGATATGTTCCATACGTGCATTAGGGCATACACTATACCAACCCATGCGTTAATGCGTTGGCCTAAATGATGTGATCCCTGCCTCACGTGATCCCTGCATAATCGGCTATAACGCAGGGACACAATGTACGATGCAGCAGGGCATACACCCTTACAACCCCACAAATTTTTTTCAGTCTGGCCTTAGACGCACACAGCCCTTTCATGCCATCTCCTGAGGCTTCGTATAAACGATGGCCGAGTGGTTTACGGGAAAGGCAGTACTGCTTTTTGCTTCTGCGCATGCGCAAAGCGCTACACACTAGAAGGTTCCAGGTTCAAGGTGCCATTCCAATGATAGGAACCTCAGTCAGTGCTAAATCTGTTCTTTTCTTCTTTTTTTTTAAATCTAAAGCAATGTTGTCTTTTCGCTGTATTTTCTCCTCAGAGTACACCAGAATGCCTCATTTATGTGTCAAAAATCTAATTTTTTTCTGCGGGAGTGCCCACAGACTGCTAGTCAGGCTAATCAGTATTGTGCATGGACGAAGGCCAGACAGTGCTCAGTGGCATTAGCCAACATTGACAGCATCCACCACCATCATCCACCACCCTGGCCCAAGTGGGCCAGTCAGGTACTATATTTCCAGGCCACTTTTGTAGCTCAGTCCGCCCCTGATAATATTGTGAAACATGTTCTAGTGGGACTCTAACCTGACACTGACGTGTATCAGTAATAGACTTGTCCTCTAATTATGTTGATCCTGTGTGGTGACGCAGTCTGGACCTTTTTTGTTAGCCTCTCATCCTCATGTAACTAAATCCTGTTCACACCTGATATAGAAAGCCAGGTGAGGACCTATAGTGACCAAAGCAGTTTTTCAATCCATGCCATGCAAGATGAATTTCACGCTACCTTCTTGATGATGATGTGTCCCCTCCTATGTTATTTAAACATCTTCTCCACTAAAAAAAGATGCAGTCAGCCTTAGAAATGGCCCTCAGTTGGGTGGCGTTCCTTGTGTTTTCAGTGTGCAGCGTAGCGCTGGAAAATACACAGGCCTCAACAGTGTCTCAAAGATGTACGGAGGATACCAACACTTTCCTCTGGGAAATTAACCAGGACAGGCCAAAGGAATATGCCGTTCTCAGTAAGTGTTGCTGACGTTTAAAATACTTCTCTTTCTGACTGTACATTAAGTTGTAAGGTCCCTTGTGCATGATACACAGCAAGACAAGGACCGGCGTGTGTTATGTCTTTAACTTTTGCCCAGATGGTTACTTTATTTCTCTCTATCTAGCTGTTAGCTAACTAGTCCCACAAACACAGCTGTGTATTTTACTAGAAAGACAACAAAACAACCTGGCCTTATTTTTAAATTAAAATTATATTTTGTATATATTCATAAAGAGAGCCCTGGCTTGCCTTTTCTCCGGGGAAATGTGCATTTTCACTATTAAAAAAGTAAGAGTTTATTTGTTCATATTTTTGGTGGTAATTACTTGAATTGTCTTCAGTAACATTTCTGTTTCTGTTTTTGAGATTTATTTTATCGTCACAAAGTTCCGTCGTACAGTAACAGGGTTGATTGTAGTACATTATATCACTATTTTATAGTCTAAAGAAGCAGGCATTGCCCACGTTTAATCTTACATGAAGTAGAAACACCTCCAGTTTGTTAAAAATGGGATTTTGAAGAGCCTCCAGATTGTTGAGTGGAGGGGACTGTGGAGGGTGTTTTATCTAAGTCGCTGTTTTGTTCTTTGTACTAAGCTGCATTTGCATGTGTGTTGTTTGGTGGGCTTGTGTATCAGTGTATGATGCATTTGGAAAGATGGGTAGCAATGTTGAAGGAGGTAATGCCAACCGGCCTGGCTTGCTGCAGCAGTGCCGCTCTGCACACGCTCCCACCTTTTCTGGACAGTACTGCCAGGTGTTCCTTAGGCAGGTAACAACCAAACATTTCGTTATGCAAGACAATTTCATCCTGACAGTTGGCATTTAGGTGGCAAAACTTATTGCAAGTGTTTTTACTAATATAGGGAACAGTCCAGTACTTCGAGGGTGTTTGTGTCCCTGACTCCTGTGGGGAAGACGAGGTGCAAATGCTGGTGCTGAATGGTCAGTGATTTTAAAATATGTTGTCTCTAAACTCACTGCAGTATCATTCATTCAGTCCATACACTTTTAATGGGTTTTAATTGTGGCTTATTTCATCTTTTTAGGGAGACTTCAGTTTGGTCAGACATCTCTTGTTCCACCTTTACCCCACATCCTGTCCAATGACTCCACTCAGGAGCTGATCATGACCCACTGTTTATCCAATGCCATTGACCCTGATGCATCGGACGTCACCTGCCTGTCAGTATATGATTGGACTTCTAATTTTAAAATGTCTCTTTACATAGTTCACTTCAGGACTGAAAGTGTCATTGCTGAGTCTTCCCCTAACACACATGTTCCACCTTTTCGCCTGCAGGTTTGTGTGTTGTGTAATGGTAGCAATTCCTCTTGCAGCTACCCTGTTTACAGCTATTATAAAGTGGCAAAGGAACAGAGAGGTCAGTCCAACAGCAGAGGCTTCCTGTTTAAACACAAGTCCGAATGTTTATGGGGCGCTGAAGACCAACGGCTCCTCCAGCAGTGAAATAAATAGCTGCACTTCGGAGGAAAATAGTAATAGTAAGTTTAGTAGTAATGCTTCCTATGCCTAAATCCAAAAATCTATATACATTGTGTTTATATTGAGACATTGCTTTATTTGTTATTGCCTTTCATAGACAGCACCAGCCACACTCCACTGTGTTTTCCTCGAAGCTGTTTGTACCGGTGCCTGCAGGTGTTCTCTCTACAAACAACCAGCCAGGGTGTTTTTAGCACCTCCTCAACCATCCCCGGAGGAGGATACTCCTCTCTGAATGGCATCCGCGTCCTCAGCCTCTTATGGATCATATGTGGACACTCTGCACAGTTCCCAGTAATAAACAACCTGGGTATATGACGAAACCCTTTTGCTTATTCGGTCTGCAAGTTATGAAATGATTTGCACATTATTGCACTACATTGTCTCTTTTTTGCAGATAACTACAAAAACTGGAGGAAAACAGTTGAAAGCAACCCTCTGCATGTGCTTAGTATCAGTGGGCCTGTCTTTCTGGCTGTGGACACCTTTTTACTGCTAGGGTGAGACTGAAACAACATTTTAAGTTTACCAAAGATACCAGATTATATTTTTTATTTTTTTATATTTTACTTTTTATTTATAGTCGCACGGTTTAGCAGTGTTTGTGTTGTAGGGGTCTGCTTAGTGCGCGGTCTCTGCTGGGCTCCATCGAGCGAGCTGAAGACAAACTGAGCTTGAGTTTGGTGGCCAACTACCTCTTTAAGAGGATTAAGAGGTACTGTGTGTTTATCATTGCACCAAATGAATCTGTCACAGTTTTTTTTAATGGCACTTCAAAGGTTTTAGAAGCTCTTGCATGATGTATGATCTAAAACCAATTATGTAACTGTGTTTTCTCCTTGTCTTTCCACAGAATTCAACCACTGCATCTGTTTATTATGTGTCTAACCATTGGCCTCATCTCTCTGGTCCAGTGGGGACCCTACTGGTTCCCATTTATAGATACACTGATGGACTGTAAGAGTTACTGGTGGGCTAACTTACTGTTGATTAGCAATCTTCTCCCAGTCCATGAGATAGTAAGTTTAAGCACCTATGGTGCTGTACAGTAGCTCCAACTCTACGCTGACCTATTTCTTAACATTGTATTTCCTAATCTCTCCTCAGTGTATTCCTTGGTCATGGTACCTGTCTCTGGACTTCCAGTGTTACGCAACCACTCCTCTATTGGTCTATTTTTACAGACTGTATGTCCTTTCATATGATTCTAAAAAATTTATTCACATAAATCTGAATCACGGCCACCATTTCTGAAATCTTATTCTCCCTTCTCTTTATCAGGCACAGAGGTGTGTTTACAGTTGTTGCTGGGGGCCTCCTGCTGATGACCACTGTGACCAGTGCTGTTATAACTGGACTTCTGCAGCTGCCAGTTTTCCAGCCATCTACACTGTAAGAGCTTTGGTGATTTATGCTAATGAAAGCTGCTTAGGAACCAAAAGGATGGAGTGTTTTTCTTTTACCCTTTGATGCCAAAGAGCTTAAAGGTTAACTAGCCATTCCAATTTTAATTTCATCTGCAGGACATCTGAGCATTATGTCTTGTACTACTATGTGAAACCCTACACAAGATATGGGCCGTTTTTAATAGGGATCTTGACTGGAATACACTTGACAACAAAAAAAGACCAACTGTTAAAGCAGAAGGTGAGAACGCTTGACTACCTGCCACAGTCACTACACACAGCAAAATCTTCTAGTAGAAACACATAATATGTTTATTTCTTGCTGTTGCTCCAGTGGCAGGCAGCACTTGGTTGGTTCTGCTGTTTATCTACCATGGCTGTGTTGGTTGGATTGGCCTACGTCCTCAGGGAGACCCCAGCCTATCCATCTGTGCCACATGCCCTCTACCAGGGTCTGCACAGACCACTCTGGGCCCTGGCTGTGACCTGGATCATACTAGCCTGTGAGGAAGGTTATGGAGGTAAACCAAGAACAGAGACGTTCCAAAGTCCAAACACTTCATTCAGGAAAAACTAAATACAATTTTGAATATGCATCTTAGAAATGTTCAAATATTTGTGTCATTAAAAATGCTTGATGATTGACAACACAATAATATAATAATTTACTATTATATGAACAAAATATACTGAACAGTTTTGGGGTATTTTTTTTTCAACCAAACCACTAAAACAGTAAATATCAATTTTATCTACAGAATACAAAATCAAATTAGCTTGTTTAAACAAATATGGATACAAAAACTTCTTGTTAAATGAACAAAGACTTCTACACATGAAATCAGAGATATCAATTAATAAATCTATGCTACATCTGTTTGTTTTACAGGTTTTATCAAGAGCCTTTTGTCATTAGGTTTCTGGGTTCCTCTTTCCAACATTAGTTTTGCCTGCTATCTGACACATCCTGTCTTCATCATCTTCTATATTGGCTTACAAGAGACCCCGATCCACTACACGGACATAAACTTTGTGAGTACATCAGACACATTTCGTTGTGTTTCATCAAGCCTAACCCCGAGGTATTTAAGAATTAAGTTTCTTCCTCTCTTGTTTTTAACTCAATGTATTGTATGTCTCCTCTCTTCTTTAGATGTACCTGTTCCTTGGTCACCTTGTGCTGACGCTGGTGGTGAGCTATGTGTTTACTGTGCTGATTGAGAAGCCGTACCTTCTTCTGCATTGGAACAGTACATAGAGACAAATCAGCACCCAAAAGATACGTTGAGAGAGAGAGAGACGTTGGTGATGCCTACTGAAGAAAAACCTCCTTTTTAAGTAACTACCTACACTGGATTTAGTAGACCTTTAATAATAAAGAAGTCTAACTGCTCTGCATACAGTGTAATATCTGGCATTACATATAAGAAGTCATATGAAGAAAGCTGACCTGTAGAATAAGTAGTCAAGGACATTAATTCTTCTAACTTTTCAATCAATGTAATGGGGTATATTAAAGATAGGGAAACCTTAATTTAATCTTACATGTCAATCAGTATATTAGTTCAAGATGATTAATCAAGGCCAGTTACCTGTACACATGCAATCATGTATAGTTATAGTAAGTCATATATGCCAACATAGCTGGTACCACGTTGGTCTGGAGAAGTTCCTGAATCACTTTAAACCATGATCCTTATTAATAATCCTCATTAATAAAATATTATTAAAGAGGAAAAGGGTAAGACGCTGAAAAAATACTGCCCTCTTGTGGAGGACAAGACTAATGTGACTGGCTTCCTTGTGATCCAAAGTTGATGTTTTCCCCCTCCCATCCTGTCCATCCTGTCCATCCTATTAACAGTTTAGGTGTAATACAACACAAGTAACTTGGGCCATATGTTCACTGTACTCTCCATGCCAGTGAGTCAGATTTGACAAGTGACACTGACTCAGCTGATGACACCATAACAAAGGATTTCAGTTTCTCGACGTGATGTAAAAAGACCCCGCTACGTTTCCGTCCTAGCGCTTGAGTAATGCAGGGTATGTGTTCTGTTGTGCATTGTATTGAGTTCACTAATCCTTGGTGAACACCTTCAAAGAAATACCTTGATCCTTCTGCAACTGTTTATCTGTGCTGCTTACACAGAAACAAACTCTCCTTATGTGGTGATTTTCACTGGACTATTGTAAAATCAGCATGATGGAACGCAGTCTTTGTAAATCGCTGTCAGGGGGCGTTTATAGGTGCTTGTCTAAATTGCTCAAATGTTCTCCACCAGTCAACAGGATGGAGATAAAACATGACTTTATCATTTCCTGTTACTCGGATCAGGGTGGTCCAACAATGATGCCAAATACGGTTAGCTATTTCTTTGACTTTGGCTCACATCTATCATTTGCCTGCTGTGACACCCCTGCCTTAATTGGTTCTGGTAAAGCATCCTTTAGCTGGCGTTCTCCCATACACACAAGAACAAAACGTGGTTGTGACGCACACTGCTTACATGTGCAGCAACCATTTTCCACCTGATGCTGTCCGGATTGTTTCTGGAAGGAGGCCAGGTGCCAGGATGAAGCAGACTGTGCAACAACATGGTGTAAAAATATATCTTGCTTTGGTAAGATGACACTCTTCCCATGACTACAAGAGTCCACGGGGCCACGTCCAATCCGAAACCCCACAACAACATGCTCAAGATGGTGTAACATGTCTGAGACTGTTAGAGCAGTTTCAAATGTTAAACAACAACACTGTTTCAGCCGCTGTTTGGGAGAAAGAGAAGATCTAGTTTGCTAGTAGTGTTTAAGAAATACTGAGCTTGGCTGAGAGAGTCATGCTCTTATTAGTGCTGCTGCCAGAAGTTATCTACATTTAGAAACATACTGCAACATTACTTGTTGTCAATGGTGGAAAAAGTATTCAGAACCTTAAGTGAACTAATGTGCACCGAGAAAATACTCCACTACAAAAAAAATGTATAAAAAAAGTATTTAAAAAAAGTAAAAGTACTCCTGCATCATTAATGCATCATATTCTTTAATATATACCAGCTAATTCAAGTGTAAATAGTTGTGACGGAGCGGCTCCGTCACTGACTGCGGCCAGCGCACACACAGCGCACACACATACATATCCCCCCCCGTTACCGACTACTAGGCACTAAATAAGCATTAAAACACATACATTCTTCTTCCCCACTGGACGGTAGCGCGGCCAGGGGTGCATACTTGGCAGCGCTAATTCAAGGTCGGCATACACAAACAAATGAAAGATGTACATGCGCCTGGCACCTCTTACCTGTCTGATTCCGGCGGAGAAACAGGACGTAATCTTACACGTCATTATATAGGAGGGTGACAAGCGCATTATTGATCATGTGATGTGGGTGAAAAATATATTTTGTAACACACAGTTTCTAGAGAAGAGAAACAATGGTCAAAACTGATATGATTTGTGGAAAATATTATGGTTGTTCCTGGTAAAGCAAATAGACGTGAAAAGAAGGAAAAGACGTTTATTTTTTTCTTAGGAATAAAGTAGTCCGAGAGGGAGGGGCTACCGCTATAAAACGGGCCTGCCTCGGCCCTGACCGAGGAGAGAGTTGGTTGGTTGCAGAGGTTGTAACAGTGGTTGAGAGAATATTGCTAGACAATTGAGTTATTGAAGAACTCGTTTTCTTTTTCCTTTTGTTTGTTTGTTTGGTTGGTTGGTTGTTTTTGCAAGTGTATATAGGGCGTTTTGGTTTCACCTTAATTGTTGTAAATAATGGCACTGTTTGCACCTGGTGAGGTGGAGAATAAAACCAGAAAACATCACTTCCAACTAAGCCTGGATTTTTGTGGAACAAGAGACGAGGTTAGAGACAGGACCCCGCCACAATAGTTTATAATATATATATATATATATATATATATATATATATATATATATATATATATATATATATATATATATATATATATATTAGAGCAGAGTACTTGAATAAATGTACTCAGTTACATTATACCACTGTTTGTTGCCCAACAGTTGGCCTGCCGTCACAACTCATCAGCTGTTCCTTGCAGACAAACACACACACAAACACATACACATGCAGTACTTACTTAATGTCGTGTCCAAGTGCGGCTCAGTGACTAATGTGTTGGTCAGTCAGATGACGTGACACATTATAAGTAAGGCTCTATTTTAGTGGCTCAACTACAGTTATTGTTTTACAGTTATCTCTATATAATAAACCTTCCTTCCTTACTGGATTTACAAGGCACCACAAAAACAGGTGTATGGACACACAAGTGTTACATAACGGCACAAAAAGAGCAAAAGGGCATGACCTCATTTTAATGGTTTGTGCTCATCCTCTTCTGTTTATTTTACTCTGTAATTATAAACCCTTTGTAGTGTGTGTGTGTGTGTAAGGGGGGCGGGAGTTCATTCATTAAACCTGTCACACTCACACACTTTGCCAAAGTAAATGGGTGTCGGTGTTGTTAGAGAAGTAGCAGCTAAAAAAAGTTATAAACTATCTGATTTCTTTATTTATTAAAACAAAATATATGACTTGAGGAATTGTTTTATTGCAATTATTTACAATGTGGTGATTTCGAAGCTGTAAAAGCGTCCCCTCGCCTGTCACAGGGGCAATTATGTAAGAGCCATAAATTACTCTTGTTACAAAATTGCCCTTCATTGACATTATGAAACAGCATTTAGCAAGCTCTTCTATGAAAGTTATACAGGGAAGTAAACAACTCTGCCAACAGTGTTTAATCGAGTTTAAAAGTGTGTTTTTTCTGGGTACTGGGTGATGAAAGTTTTGATGCTGTGAAAATAAGGCATCAAGATAACAGCTGCCTTTGTTGTAGTGTTTCAGTTTTAGCACCCAGTGAATATCAGCGGATACAGTGGAAAAGTACACAAATCATCATTTGGAAGGTTAATTCCACCACCAAACATGAGCAGCAGCAGTGTTTGATTAGATGACTGTTTCAAGGTCGTTGCCACACTGGGTTGAGTTAGACGGACAGCTGTGAAATACACATTGGATGTTTCCTGTAGACAAGATGTCTAATTACTATCTAAACATTAATCATTATTGTGTGTGCAGGCCTAAAGTTTATCATTATTTCTATCACTGGCAACTTCCCAAAATGTCTATAAAAATCCACAAGTCAAAATAAATCTGATGAAGCAGACCGTCTCTGAAACAGCCTGTAAATATAGATATCGAGTGTTAAATGTTCGAGATCGGCACATGCCCACTATATCAGGTAACTGACTTTGTACTTGCGGGGAGCAACAGTTAAAAATAAACTCACACCCCGAGACTGCCGGCTCTGCCTGAGCTCATACTGAAGTCCTACATCATAGGTCTATATCCTCAACCACACGGCTATGAAAAAGGTACGTGCTACATGCGTGGCTGAAAATCCCCTTCACAGACTCTGACAACTGTTTTAATGCCTCGAGTAATAATAATGTTTTAATGGGTTCATGAGTGATTCAGCTCTGAGCCAGCTTGTTAGACATTCGTTTGTGGCTTTCTTTGGGAATGTAAATCTTGTTAATTACTCTGTTTTGTCACCACGCTGCCAGCAGGCTGACAATTGCATGCTGTGCTGCATGACACACATGATGAACTGAAAGCATCAGAATTAATCCCTTCAAGTGATTTATAAATTTAATGGATTTTTGGCAAATATTTTTTTGTAGTTTTCACTCTGCTCGTTAGCCGCTGTCACTGTCGATATGAGGAAGTCTAATTTTGAGGCAGCTTGTGTTTGTATTTTCAAAACTGTATTCGGATGTATTGAGTAGGGCCTTGAGTTCAGGACTTTGAAGCAAGTCGTTCACATACAGGAGCCTGAGGGTGTCGTGTGACCGAGGATGGATCTATTTTGGCACAGACAGTCAAGATGACATCGAATTACACTTTCTTGCTCTCAGTCACGCAGGTGCTGACAACTTTATTGTTTTTTTTTTAATGTCAGTACAGATCGAGCCCAATCTAATGTGCAGACCAAGAGCTGTTTGAAAGTATGAAGTGCTTCTAAAAGTAGGCAACCACTCAGATAGGAGGACTATTACTACACATGTGATAGTTAAATGTAAATATGGCATCAGTGTACTAAATCTGAATGAAACAGATTGAATGAATTTAAAGAAAATATAAATCTATCTTATCTTAGCACTAGATATTTCAGTGCTGGATTATCTTAACTGATGTAGAAGAAAGTGGCTTTACATACACTCGAATTTATAACATTGTCATGTATATAAAATTATAATTTCGGTGACTTTTAACTTTAAAAGTAACATGTTGTTTGGGTTTTAATGTTTTTTTTGTGGTGTAACTGTGTGAAATCCGTTTGTGTCCAAGGTATTTGTCAACAGATTTATTAAAGCTAGCTATCTGTGTCCTGTAGTAAACATTTCAGTCTTGATCGCTCGACTAGGTGTCCTTCACTGCAGTAGGAATGTGACAAATGCAGGTCATGGGTGAAGATGCACTGGTATTTTTCCAGTGTCTGTGCCACCAGTCCCCTCCTGCAATCTTGTATATCAGGGTGCATTTTTTGGAACCTCTCCTTTCGACACTTCATATCTGGCCCCTGTACGTACGTCACGTAGTGACAAGACAAACAGTCTGATATAAACAGGAAATACAGCTAAATTATTAAGAAATACACTTCAAGATGTATTGTTGTACCAGCATTTTAAGACTGCAACATCTTGTTTTCATTTTCTTTGACCAAATTATATGTTGGAGTATGCATATGTCAAACTTGAAATATCATATCATTAGAAACAATTTAACTGCTTGACTGTAACTGTAAGAAACTTGAATCTGAAATGCCAAAGAAAGAGTTTTTCTTACATAATCTTTATATTTGGATATTTTCCCACTATTTTCTGAAGTTTCCAGCAAATAAGCTGAAAGGAAACATTCTTTATTAAATTATTGTGTGCTGCAATTTAGGACATTAATACTAATACTACTACTACTACTACTAATAATAATAATAATGACAATAATACTAACAACAATAATAATAATATTATAATATTTTACTATACCTCAACTGTGTAAGACAATAGAAAATGGAGTTTCCATCTCTTAACAACACAACCGCCACACACCAGCTTTTATCAGCTGTAGAGTAACAACAACAGGAAGGTTTCCTGTTGAGAAGTATGTCAAGTGTCTTTTAAAAGCCTCTAAAATAGACGCAACATGTCATTTAAAAGAGGCATGTCCTGCAGATAAGATAAACAGCTAGAGGGAGATAGTGGGTCTTGCTTCAAATGCTTCAGACTGAGGAGGTAAATACACATGAGCCTCAGATCAGAGATTATTTGACTTTTCTAGTCTACTGCGAAACTTTAACGGTGAAATATTTTCATTCTCTGATTCACTTTGTAGGCACTGAATCTAAAAACGAAGGGATATACTTCCAGGGTCCAGGGGAGGAAATGAAGCCGGTCACAAACAATATGTGCACAGCACCTTATGCCATTCACCTTAAAACTTGGCCTGCTGTTTGACAGCTAAAGTCCTGCTGCTTGACAACCTGCCTAGACCAGCACAAGTCCCGATGGATCTGTCACTCCTTTGCACGGATGACCAAACGCGGCCACCACCAGCTCTTACAGGCGGTCAAACTGGAGATTTAAACTCTTTTCCTCTTCTGCACAGTCCCACAGAGAACACGCTGTCTGCATACCAGGCAGGAGCAGAGGCTGTGTCAGATCTCTCAGACCCCGCTGACGAATCGACCGAGACCTTGTCAAACATTTCACCCTCTCAGGAAAAAAGCACTGACTCAAGCGGCTGTTTGAAGCCTTTGTCATCCAGCTATAATATGTCAGAGTGTTTGGCACTTTGCCCAGAGCCTGCACCAAAGGATGAATTTAGGGTCTGTAGCTATTTTGGCCCATCAGAACCTGTATTACCTCTTTTACCAGCGCTATCCTTTTCTCTCATACAGCAAAATAGTACACCTCAACCTTTCCAGGCCATGTCATCTACTTCTGAGGTTTTGATGGAGCCATCAGTCACTGAGCCTCTCTCCAGCTACAGCTTCAGCTCTGACCACCCTCAAACCACCTATCTATTAAGGTCATTATCACATCAATCAGACAGTTTAGAGAGTGATACAGCTATAGCACCTGTGTCAGACCTTTATATCTTTGAAAGTGAGACACAGGACTTCATCCTGAACCCTAATGTTGACCCAGAGGAGATTAAATGTCCTGAATACTGGCCGCTATCACAAACGCGGGTAGAAAATGCAGACCCTGACTGCAATACACACGTCCTCGTGTGTGATTCAGAAAACGTGGTGACACAATGTCATCATGGCCCCGGTGAGGAACAAGCTATGTTGGACTATGAGTCAGATGTGAGCCGACACACAAGACCACCTGCTGTCGATGTTTGTGAGGCAGGCTTGGTGTCAGTAAATGATGCGAGACAAAGGAAAGCAGAGGTCACTGATTTAACCTCCCAGCCACGGCGCAGCGACAGCCCCATCGAACTGTGGCTGGACGCATGCCAGTACCTTGCAAGTGAAGACACAGAAGATAGGAGTGTTTTGGACAAGACAGGTTATTCTGTGACACAAGGGGGGCTCACGACCACCAGTGACTTGTCTTTTTCCCCAGGAGAGACACAAGAGTCAAGTTACAACCCCGATGGTAGTGAAGAGATTGGCTGGCCCGGGGATGACACTATAGGTTGGGGGCCACCAGTCGAGAGGTGGTCATCAGTGGACAGCTGGGCGACCGCTCTTTCAGACTGGACTGGGTTCATCACGGCTCCACCAGAGGACTTCACAGCTGCCTTCACAGAAATAGGGGCTGAGATAGATGCTTTGACACAGGCACTAGCAGAGGTAAACGCTCATACAGACACAGAGACGTCTAAAGAAAGAGAGGGTCAAGGGCCGGCAGTGCTGGCACAATCGCAGCCACCCATGGGTGTCCAGGATCAGCCTCTAAAGGCACAAAACATGCCAAAGAGCTCCGTCCTGGCAGGGCAGAGCTGTCTCTCGAGTGTTGAGTCCTTGTGCGATTCACCATCGTCCGCACAAGGAGGATGCCTGGCTACCCAGAGTAGCCAGGCTGAGCACTCTCCACGCCTCACATACCAGCGCTCATCCATGGGATCATCCGGTGCTACCGTGGTCTCTCTAGATGTGATCCCTGGATCTACTTCTTCTGCCGGTCTGGACCGTTCTCTCTTTGGTGGATTTGTTGAGTCCTTTGGGACAGACATTTTTATCAGAAGTGAAGAAGATCCAATCATACTGAATATCATAGAAGATACAGATTTGGAGGAACAAAATGCATCTGCAGGGCTAATAACTAAGAAGGTAAGATGAATGATTTTGCAGATATATATCCATTACTATGTCTTGTTTTGCTAAAATACATCGTATTATCTTGTTCATTTTAGAAAAGTGCCTCACAGGTTTTATGATTTATGCAAAAAGCATCAATGAGTGGACGTTTCACAACTGAACTTGAGGGATGCTACTTTTGTTTCCGGTGTGTTGCTCCCACACACACAGACACATGCATATGCTTGTCCACACACACTGGTACACACACCGCCTTTTCTGAACTGCACAGTGGAAAGATTCACCCTTTACAATAGAGAGAATAACAGCGATCACCTTCACATCGGTCGCGCTGGCCAACAGATAAATCAGTCATGCGCTTTGGAAACATAGCCAGAACATTAAGGGACATTCTCGCTCTTGTCCTTGTCAGTGTTGTCATACCTACAGTATTGATAGCCAGTCAGGAGGTACGTGGAGTAGTCCTGAGAGTGCAAGCCACGTATGTCACCACATATCAGACCCACAAGTATTGTCGCCTTGCTTTGGATTGGTGCCATTCATTTTCACCCAAGGACTGTCACTCAGGGTTGACTCTGTATTATTCCTTTTGGCTCCCATCTCAAAGACTGACAGCTGGGTGTGCTGAAGGAAACAGGAGTGCCTGAGAGGAAAACTTAGAGATGGACCGAAATGGCATCTAATAATAGCTGAGAGTTCAATGATAATAGCATGCATCCGTGGCGTGTCAGGGTGGAGGGGTGAGAGGAGAGCACAGCTGAGGACTGAAACTTGATCCTCCCCTTGCTCTCTCTCTCTCTCTCTCTCTTCGTATGCACCCTTTAACACACCCATTTCCACCTCATCTCCTTTAAAAACCTAGTATCAGGGCGCCTACAGGTTCGTGGGCCAAGGAGACCGCTTTTGATTGGCTTAGGTGAGCAAGGAATAGCTGGAGCTCCTGTCTATAACAGCGGCAGCGTAGTTACAGTCGCATACAGGACATATGGACTCTGGGATTGGATATAGGAGCATGGTGTTTCAGAAACTTCTGCTTTGTGGCTCTATAGAAAGGTATGAACAAAAAAATAATAATAAAAAGATGTGAAACGGCATATTTTTTTATAACCTGCTATCTCCAGAATCCACCTTTGACTGTTTAGAGATGTCTTTAGCAGTTTTATTACACAAAATATCTGTCTGACAGTCAAGCAGTAAGAAAATCAAACTTCTCGTGAAGAAATATCAGTCCCTGAAATATACAATTTCTTAAAATTACCTCACATTTTTATCCATGTTTGTTTCATTTTCAGCCCCTTGCAGATGGACTGCGTGAAGTGACAAATGAGTACAGTATCTCCCAGCTGGGCACTCCGGCAGACTCAAACGTGCATATAAATGTGCATGCACACGTGTCAGCTGAACCTTTACCAGACTTTGACGGAGCATGTCAGTTGGAGCCACAGCGGGGAAGTCCCAAGTTTATTATGCCCATAGCTTCGCTCGGTATAGACTCCTCCCACATATGTTGGACAAGCAGCAGTTTGGAAGGAGATCAAATTTGTGACAAAAGGTCTCTCAATGACAACAGAAACCTTAGTAGTGATCACGTACAACCTTGCACTCTCTGGCCAACCTCCGATGGGATTACATGTTCGGAAAGTGACGAGGAATTTATTCATGACAAGGAAAATACAATAGAGTCTTCTGAGAAAGGACAACTGGACTCGGACACTGCCGACCGTTCCATCACAGCAAGAAAAACAACAATCGAGGAGATTAATGACCTCAGTAGAGAACTGTCAGACTTGTCTGTTGTCCGTTCAGATCATTTGTTCATCTCTGAGAAGAACCGTGTTGCAGTCATCACTTTAGATTTAGATGACCCATTTGTCTCCAGGGCTGCGAAACCCATTGCCACAGCCGTAAAATCTGAAAAGGCTGAGTTGAATCAGGAAAGAGCTGACAAGATGCCTCACAAAACCCACAAATCCACATCAGACAAAACACGCTCCAAAAAGGACAAGTCAGGGGGTCATCATTACGGTGCGCAAGCTTCCAAGAAACAAGAGAATCTATCTCATCATGTTTCAGCCCAGCAGGTCTGCAAACAGCAAGAAACTCATCCTCTTACTGGGAAAAATCATACCAGTGAGAACGCTCCAGCCGGGCTCGAGGACAAGGAGGCTAAATTGGTGACTGAGACTGGTGTGACAACTGAGAAGGCTCTAAGTAAGCCACATGGCAAAAAGAAAAAGAAACATGGTCAGAGTGCCACGGGAGGGAAGAGTGTAGTAGAGCCACTGGCTGAAGTGGAAAATGGAGCAAAAGCAAAGACTGCAAGAGGAAGGATTGATATGTTTGAGGCCAAGCTGGGTGCTAAATCTCAAAAGGACGGTGATCAGACACATGGTGCTGAGAAAACGCCACAGCAACCAGAGGCTAAAGCTTCGCAGGGAGAAGAACACAAGAAAAACACCGGTCCTTTGAATGATGATATTATTAAAAGACGACGCCTATCAGAGGATAAGTTTGGGAAGTTTGGGAAGATTGTCAATGCTTTGGAGTCTAAACTACCCAAGCCAGACGTTTCTATCCAGGCAAAGGGAGAGGAGCCCAAAGTAGATGCTGGGGCGACTCGAAAGAAAGCGTACAGTGAAGTAGTCAAACAGACGGCCCCACCGAAGGAAGGTAAGCAATACAAGTTATACCATTTTCCTGCCAAGCACTCCTCTATATCAGTGCGGTTTTCTAGCTGTTCTCCTGCATGATCGCATGTGAACATGTGTTCCTCACCTCATAATCAAAGTTTATAATAATATCTCCAGAACCCAAGGTGGTGAAGCCGATCCAGGCAGTGGCAGTGAGTGGAGACCCCCAGAGTTTGTGCCTGTGGTGTCAGTTTGGTGATGTCTTCTCCCACTACACCGTGACCTGGACCCGAGACAGCACTGTCCTGGCTGAGATCAAGAGAAGGTAACTGGTTTGCTTTAACATGATTATTACAATGCTCTTTGCACCCCGTGGTATGTTAACACATAAGCATAAACAGATTTTTTTTTTTTTTTTTTTTTCGCTTCTGTACTTGCTGTGTTGCCAGTTTGCATTCATGCTGCTCCCTCCAACTCTTACCGACTGGAAACTGCAATAGTAGTAGAAAGTCTGTTATGCATGGAGATCATTTCTGCATAGCTGCATATTTCATTTGCATATTTTTTGTCATACAAAGGATCGTGGATTTCCAAAATGTATTGTTGTTGTTTAGAATTGGATTAAAGGTCACAATGAATTAAAATTTCACATTATGTTCAGGTCCAATGTCAGAGGGTTGTTGTGTAGAGATTAGTGGCATTGCGTGGTCCAATTTGTGACACTGTACCTTTCTCTGAAGTGCAGGGGACGAGAGCAGAGTGTCACTGAACATCTCCAACGCTTCTCACAAAGACTTGGGCAAGTACCGGTGTCAGCTCACCAGTTTACATGGATCAGTCACCCTGGAATACATACTCACATATGAAGGTATAAAACAAGACTTAACTACAACAACTATCTTCAACATGCACGAATGTAAAATGTACAGTTAAAAAATCTTTTTGTCTCTGAATCTTTTTGTCTCTGACTGTTTTACAGTGCTCAGTGAGATTGTCATCCCTCCGTCCCCAACGACCACCTCATGTGAGTTGTGACCTGAACAAATTGCACCCTATTTGTTTTTGTTGTGTTTTGGATCATGACGGAGAGCAGATCTTTCTTTTTTCTAGCTGCCCCTCTAGAGGTGGAGTGTGAAGAAGAGGATATTCACTGTTCCAGGCTGATGTTCAAAGAGGATTTCCTATCTGACCAATATTTTGGAGAGAACCAACCTGCCAGTATCATCACTCAGAAGGTCCATTTCGGGGAGGGGATGCACCGGCGGGCTTTCCGGACCAAGCTGAATATGGGTCAGATACCCCTGTTACTGCCAGGACACCCTTGTGTGCTCAAAGTACACAACGCTATCAGCTATGGGACCAAGAACAATGACGAACTCATAGAGAAGAACTTTAACTTGGCTGTAGAGGTAACACATCACATGACACAGCGTATTGTTTCAGCCATAGAATGATGGAAATAGAATGAAAACATTCAAATATAATGGTTACACAATGAGAATATCGTTCATACAGTATGTATTAATTAAGCAACGACTCACCCTATCATTTAAGTTAGCAAATCATATTGATATTAGATGAAAAATTCTCTTATTATATATATTTGGAGGGGATTAGGAATATGATTTGCACCCCAAAACATACATAATATGCAAATGTGACCCTTGGGGCCATCTACCTGGTTATGTTTCAATATATTAATCATCCAGTTTTACAAAAACACAGCAAACATGATCTTTTATCTAAGCTTTGAGATGTCTTTTACTACTAGCCTTAAGCATCGCTGGCTTGTACATATAGATTATTTAACACGCGTGTTGTACTTGACTCTTTGCTCTGTAGGAGTGCCAGGTCCAGAACACAGCAAGAGAGTACATCAAGGCGTACACCGTTGCAGCCCAGTCTGTCGAAACCTTCGGAGAGATCCCAGAGTGAGTGCAGGGTTAGACGCACAACACACGTCTCTGCGGTCATATCTTAGAATCACGTAAAATGCTTATAGCCATTTGATATCGTGTCTTTGCTAGGATCATTCCCATCTACCTGGTTCACCGTCCATCCAATGACATCCCGTACGCCACACTGGAGGAGGAGCTGATTGGTGACTTTGTCAAGTATTCAGTCAAGGACGGCAAAGAGATCAACCTGATGAGACGTGACTCTGAAGCAGGACAGAAATGTTGTGCTTTCCAGCACTGGGTCTACCACAACACTGACGGCAACCTGCTGGTTACCGATATGCAAGGTAGGAACACATAAAACATATTTTTTTGAATGTGTGCAAAGAACATTAGAATGTAGAGAATATTAAATAGCAGTTTATTGTGGTTTTCAGGAGTGGGAATGAGGCTGACTGATGTGGGAATAGCCACCTGTAAGAAAGGGTGAGTATTTTTATGAGAGTGATTATGAATGCAAATTGTTGACACATTGTAAAATGATGTATTAATAATTTATTCTTTTTTAGATATAAAGGCTTCAAAGGAAACTGTGCCACCTCCTTCATTGAACAGTTTAAAGCTTTGCACCAGTGCAACAGGTACTGTGAGATCCTGGGCCTTAAATCTCTGCAGCCCAAAGCTAAAAAGCCTGCTCCGAAACCCAAACCACAACCCCAACCCCCTGCTGCACCCAAGAAGAAAACATTCGGGCCAACAGTGAAGGCAAAGTCATAATAGGAGGAGAACCTCGGACTTCATTGTTATTAATATGTCCGGGGTTTTGGCGATTTGCTTCAAGCACGTTGGACCTCGTCATGCAGAGTTTGGTCTGTCGAATATGAACCAGAAAGATCTGCAGCAGGCCAGATCATGGCGGCCGCTGACGTGTTTGACTTGTTTCAAGAGTTTTTTTTTTTTGCTTCATCTCATGTTGAACATTGGAGATTTTTATTTGACAGATTTCTATGTGATAGAGTATTTATAACCCTGGGCAGGAGTGTTTCTTTAGCTTCGGGAAAACTGTGACAGATTTTTACAAAGACTTGAAAATGGCGGTGAGAACGATGAGTTTTGTCGACAGCGTTGAACTGTAATGTCTTAGAGATTGCTTCACTGATGAGGTGCAATGAGTCTTTCTTGTTTTTTTCTTTTTCTACTTCTGTGATATTTTCGAGCTTTGAGTTCATTAAATTAATGAACTTGTTAATTAATTGACTTAGAGGAAATGTCAGGTAGAACGTATGATGAAACACACGCAGCAGAGGCTGTATATTATTTTAAGTTCAGTATGAGTGGGTGTGTGCTTTGCAAGGCGACAAAGACATTTGACGTGTCTTCATTCGGATTAATGTTGTGTTATTATAATGTTTGTTGATTTAGTAAAGCTACTGATATTTTTATCCTGGAAACAACACAAAGACATTTTGTACACATAAAGCTCACGTTAAGTATGCCATTGAATGTATTCACTGAAAAAATGTGATTTATTGATTGATTGTCATTTTATTATCTGGGGCAGTTCTGCTTGTTAGATCGATTTTGAATATCTGGCATTATTTCAAAGATCTATACTCCACCAGTCGAGCTCAGACTAAGGGATGTAAAACTGAACCCAGTAATTGCGCCACATTAAATCCACTACCATACACAGTCCATATGATCTCAATAGCGTGCCAGCTATTCAATTACAGTCTCAAACGGCCTCTTTATAAATAAGCTCTCTGTTCTATTCTCACTGTTGCCTTTTAAATCCCTGACACATATCGCTGACATGGCTGTCAGGGCACGGCTATGGCCAGTGTGTAGACTTTGTTATTAAAGAGATGTTGCTGATTGAAGATGCTTTCTGGTTTCTTTTTTTTTTTTTTTTTTTTTAATGAAGTTTTCCTGTAACGGGACCTAAATGTTTGAGGGAGGACACTCAACATGAATATGCAAATGCTGTCTTTGTACACAGGGCTGGGGTTTGAATGCATTGATAAAACGTGAACATTATGTCCGAAAGTATGCACAAAATATCACTCTTAAGCAGCAGACCAAACAGACAAAAAAAAACACATTGTTTATTCACATTAGTTGCGTGGATAAAGACTATTGTGAATTCACATCGCAATGGAAGTGTTTGAATTAGATGTTCGGACGTTGAAAAGGTTTGTACAAATAGGTCATCTATTCTTATCTGTACACACAGGAGAAGGTCTCCAGCAGCAAATTAACGCCTCAAATGCAGAAGTAAGAGGGTCACGCTCAGAGGCTCAAGATCATGAACAATGTATCAACAGACCGAGTATCTAATTTCATCCCTGCCCCTCCTGCATAGCTCGATGTGTACCAAGCAAAACAGAGGACATGTTAACAGTATGAATGAGGGAACTATTACGAATACTCTAAAGCACAATAAAGATTACATATACAAGCAAAAAAGAAAATAAAACAAAGGCCAGGAATATATCGAGGTCCTTTTCTCACTGTAGCTATTTAGTGTGATAATGGCGTTTGATACAGAGGACACAAACACCATTGTCACACTCCACAGCTCTGGAGGACAGCATTTACCGGAGATTCTGCAGACGGAGAGGTTGTTAATACAAACTGGCGGATGGGCGACCTGGTGAAACAAGGAGAGAAGTAGTAAGAGCAACGAAGAGCGGGGATGTGAGGGAAGGAAGCAGACTAGAGAGAAGCGAAAAGATAATGTTAAAGTTGGTGTTTCCTGTGAAAAGGTTTAAATCCCCACCAAGCTATGTTTCATGATTATCCATGTGGCATTTGAGTTTTGTACCCATCAATATTCTGAAATAAGACCCCAAAAGCGAGGAAAATAGGGGGGAAAAATGCAGAGTAAATACACAAGGCTTATCCAAAGTGTCCAAAGTCCGGGCATGTATTTTTCTACTGACTGTGGGGATGACTGCAGCTGTGTGCAAGTGTGTGTGGGTGAACAAGAGAGTGTGTGAGTGCGCAGCAAAGTAAAAGAACACGTGTGTGATCACTCTTACATAGTTTTTCTAACATTTAAATGAAAAATAAAGTTGCTTCAAACTGTACGTCACACTAGATTCACGACATCTTTACTGTTTATGAGTTTAACTGCATTAGTATAGATTTATGAGCTGAACTCGATACTAAATGCAGTTGTTATATTTGTCATGTTTCATCAATTATCAACTTCACTATGAGGTAAAACGTTATTAAAGTATTCAGATTTATTGCAGGACAACCAACTCACCTCAAGTTTTCTAAAGTGGATCCTCTTTCCAGATTCATTCATTCATAGCCGAGGGTTATTCTCCTGGTCCCGACTCTCCCAGCTACTCTCTCGCCTCTGCTCCTTCCCTCTCGCACCAGCGATCTTTGTCTCGGAGTCTTTCCAAAACAGCTAAAAGTCCAGTAGTGCGTTCGGAGCTTGCAGGTTCATGAGGTGATATGTGGTGCATTTGGATTTGATGCTTGTCTTTATGTAGATGGAGCAGGGTTTGGACAAACAGCCAGTTCCACATTAGTGATAAGCTACAGGGGAAGTATTGATCGACCCTGACCAGAGGTAGAGGGTTAGGGGTGGTGGTGGTGGGGAGAGGGGGGGGGGGGACAAAAAAACTGCCCTGGTGAGGCAATAGGGCCGTAATACCAAGGTTTCACTGGGCCAGAAAGTCAGCAAGGTACACAACCAGCAGACAGAGGTTTGAGTTAATTTAGTGAAATGAAACACTGATTCATCTGAAAGCATATCTGTGAATAGCCTTTAAAATGAATTTACATGTTTGACCAGTGAAGAGACTTATTAATCTTATTAGGATGTTTTCAGTGTATCTTTATCCACTTTTGATCGAGGTTATTGTTGATTGATTATTATCCAATAATACATTTTACATTAAAATACTGTACATTCACCATGATTCAACCATGGGCAGTTATATCTCTTAGTATCTGGGATCAGTTGGGAAGTCATAATTACAATATACTACAATACAATAGAAAAAAAAGTCAGTTTATCTTTTCCCAAATTGTTACCGTCTGTTTTGTCTGGATAAAATGATGACCATGATCAACCATGATGAAACATTTTTACATTTAGAAAAAAAAAAATACCCTAAAGGGACATTACATAGAAACCACCACCAACAGATATATTGTTGTGCTCCTTATATGCAGCACATTCCCAGAATAGTTTGTTTCTCATCCAACACAATTGAAATAAGTTCTCACTCCTATATTAAAGATTCATACTCCCTACACTAAATTTAGATCTGTTGAATCCAACCGCAGTGGACAATTAATCCGGTTTCAGTGACTATCTAACTCAGCCTTTTTCATGGCAGCCATGACAGTGTTGTTTATCTGTTTTTGCTCCTCAAGCTGGAAAGGAATCATGTTGAGAACCTGGATTAGAAACTGAGCACGATTGAGGAAGCTTTCCGAAAGCAGATGGAGGAAGCTAGGAACACTCGCAATCTCAGGCTTCCCACAAAGCTCAACTGGAGGAGCACAGACTGGAAACCAGGAAGATCGCATCTCCCCTGAAAAGGGCAGAAGATCTCCCGGAGACTGAGCTCCTCTGTCTGCAAAAAAAAATCATCATTCTGGAAGAGACTCAAAGATCAAAATCGGTCTTTGCGGCAAATGCCAGATTGTTTCGAAGGACCTCGTTCTCTGTCTTCAGTTTGTTGTTATAATCCTTGTCATTAGAGGTCAGCTGCTTAAGCTCACGCTGAGCTTTCTGTAGCAACACTGAAATATCTTCTAGTTGTGACTTAAGATCACTAGTCTCCTCTAATGACTGGACATTTGTGACCTGAGCCTCATTAATAATGTCTTTTCACCTGGTTTTTAAGTCCCAATAGTCATTGTTTGGCCGATCTAGATATTGCTTCAGTGAGGCCTTGCTCATTTCAGTGGTGACTCTATCATTAGGTCTATGCCTTAATGTGTGTGGATATTCTTTTTCTGCACTCTGTGTGTGGCAGAGGCCTGTGAGGGAGTGACGGACTGTGAAACAGCCTGAGCTTTCACCCAAAGAAAATGTGTTTGTTCATTTAGCAGTTTATTTATTCGTATTTATTTTTTCCAGCAGATGGGATGTTTTAGGTGCTGGATCTCGAGAAGAGTTGGCTCTCGGTTTGTTTGTGACCAGATCGAGGGTAGCAGGGCTTGATAAAATGTCCCCGGACTGGCAGGGTGGCTTTTATTTGCTTGTCCTTGGAGCTGATAACTCCTAGATTGTGATTGTGTGAATGAACTGAGGTCCCTTCACCACACCACGTGCACACACAGAAAAAAAAGAGAGACAGACTGGGACAGTCGTTAGTCTGATTAATTTCTTAAGACAGGTCTCCTGAAAAGTGATTTTGCCAATAAATGAGTCAGGAAACTGCGGCAAGGTGGGCTCGATATCAAGAATCCATTCCCAAACTCGTCATGCAGGATAGGAAACTGTCCTGTGGGACCTTTTTGAAGAAGAATTTTATGATGTATCTGCTAATTATATGAATTTTATATACTAGTGATTCCAGTTTATAGAGAAATCATTTTTTAGAATGAAATTCCAATTTTAACAGGTAACTAGCGAGTATAGTGATCAAATAAATGATATAAAGTGCACGTTCCTCCTGTAGTGGTGTAAAAGTATACATTAATGGATATACTCGAGTATAAGTAAAATTGCAAAGGTACTTAGTTACTTTGCACCAATGCAAAAGCCTAATTCATGAAAGGGCAACTGTGGAATTATATTTAATATATTAAAAACAAAATGATTATATGAAAAGTTCAATAAAATGTCTAATTGTAAAGGTTGCTCAATTCCTGCATGCATGCATTTATACTTAGGAATGTTGGACAATGTATGTATGTTTATACACATAACACAAACAACAACACACTCTGAGAAGTTTCATTTTTATTTGACTGAAGTTAAATGAACCACAAAGAGTTGCAGAGAGGTGGAATCTTTAACAAAAGTGATATTTCCCATCATTCATTAAAAAAAGAAAACCCCCTAAAAAAAAGAAAGAGAGAGAGAGAGAGAGAGAGAGAGAGAGACTAATCTTTACTGAGTTAGTTTGAGAGGTGGGGTCACAGAAAAGAAGAAACAGGAGAGAACACTAAAAGGACGTGAAGTCTCTGCTTCACTTCTGTCAACTTTTTCTATCTTAGCAGCAGCCCAGATTTACAGACTATTTATATTGCACCAGGTAAGTGCTCCGAATGGAAAAAAATAATAATAATAATAAGAAGAAAGAATCACATTCAAGTTAATGACAAAAGACATACAATGGGTGACATGACCTCAGAGTGATCTATAAAGTGCCCTTTAGGTTCAATGGTGTTAGAAAAAGGAGAGAAGGAGAAACAAAAACATAAAAAAAAAAAAAAAGAAAAAACATTTTTCTTTGTAAGAAACGTGCTGCTTTATATTCAGTGGCAATCACAGCTTTTCTCTCAAACACCCACGCACACACAGCTTCATTTTAGTGTTGTTGATCAGTAATACTTCTGTTAAATGTAGTTCATACATATATATTTATATATCATGAAAGAACTTAAAATGTGTTTTTTTTTTCCCCAAGAACAATTTACAGCATTATGAACAGCAACAGGCATGAGAATATTAATATAATCATGACGCAAACATCTCAGAGAAACTATCCCCAGTTTTAGTTTTCCCTTCTCGACCTCGAGACCGATTACACGTCTGAATTACTACCATGTAGTCAAAGCAAACACAAGATACAGTTTCATGCTGCTTTCATAGCACTACAATAAAAACCATTTTATTCAACACATTTGCTATCACCATAACAAATGATATGGATTAATTATTTCCCAGACTAGCCAGATTTACACTGAACACACCATGCCATAGAGAACTGTCAAAATAGTAAACAACATTGTTCATCAGTACAAATACATTGAGAGTATTTTCCTGCAAGAATTATACCAATGCTCTAAAAAAAAGAAAGAAAAAGAAAAAGTCTGTTCCGTGATGACAAAAACTATAAAAATCATCTTTGGGGATCGTTTCGTCCCCCATTCTTGGATTCTTACCAGTGGCTAATAAAAAAACAAACAAAAGCCAAACATTTTTCTACAAAAGGCTGCAGTGGCGATTTCCGATCACACAACATATAGACAAGGCTCTACGGAGGGGTGTGGCCGATTTCCTGAAATGTGATTGGCTAGCATTCCTAAGGTAATCTGGTGTTGGTCTAAGGATTTGAGAGAGTTGTGATCATAGTGCCATTGCAGGTTCTTAGAGAAATAGTGCATGTAAGAGCCAGATTAAGGCCATGCTAAGACCCTTCCATTGAAAGGTGCTCGAATACTGTGCTATAGTGTACATAAAGGAGCTATTGAAATGCATTGTTGTTTTCCAGCACTGTAGATTTTCACAGGACGAGGGTAAAGGGGAAAGAAACGGCGGATCGGGGGGGGGCCAGCACTCATCATTTATCGCTCATGCCTGTGGATAATAGATTTCAGCATTCAACGTTTGCGACTCTCCCGTTCTTTCCCCAGCACCTTTAAGGAGTGACCTACCCGAACTGAAAAGATAGAAAGTCGTAGGCATATTGGCTCGACAAATCGCTGTACAGTCTCAAACCACCGTGCTGTGGAGGTGGCTCACAGTCAGTCATTACAGTACAACATTCTCGCACAGAACTGCTACAGCAGCTGGTTTGACATCCCTGTGGATTTTTGTTTTGTTTACTTTTATTGGTTGGTTGAATGCAGTCAGGAGACCACTAGTTTAGTCGACCCCCTCGAAGCCCTGCGCGTTCTCCACAGCCATGAGGAGTTTCTCTCTCAGGTCCTCAAATGATTCGTAAGTCGGCAGGTCCAAGCGGTTGAAACTGACGATAAAAAAAAAAAAAAAAAAAAAATTGGTTTCAAAATACATACAAATAAATAAATAAAAATATTAACTTTAAGTCATGCTAGCTACACAGCTACATGGACATCTGTTGGCTAACTGCTTTATATCTCAACTATTGGATAAAACTTTGTGCTTTGTGTGACATTCACAGTCCCCAGAGGATGTATCTTCATAACTTCAGTGATACTTCTCTTTTAGTGCGACCAGCAGGTCACGTGTTTGATAAAACGTTTCTTGGTTGGTTGTACCTTTCTGACTTTTTTTCTAGCACTTCCATGAAGTTCACCTTTGTGGTTTTATCTCCTTGGCGTGGATCATGGACCAAAATAGCGTTGCAGCGTGCCCAGTGGGGTTTTGGCTGAACTTGTCTGAATGTCATTAGTTATGAAGGTATTTTGCAGGTCATAAAGTAAAGTATTGGACATTAGTCAATAATCCATTTATGTTTGGTGCTAATGAGCAAAGGTTAGCATGCTAACTGGCTAAACTAAGACGATGATAACCCCTGCTTAGCATCAGCATATTAGCATCGTCACATGTTTGCATGCTGAAGTTAGCATTTAACTCAGCGCAGTAAGTAAATGCAGACTCAAAGCTGCTAGCATGATAATACACAGTTTTTTTCTGTGTGTGTGTGTGTGTGTGCGCAGTAGTGACATACCATGTGTGAGCTCTTGGCAACTTATCTGGTGTTCCCCATTGCTCGATTGTGAACAGCTGAGGTCCATTAGAACCTGGCACAAAAAACATAAAAATAATAATTATGGTGATAACATGGTGATGGGAATTTTCCTAGAGATTACCAGAAATGTAATCCCCTGGTTAAATTCAATAGATTCAGTTATTGGTGGAGACAAAGAGGAAACAAAATAATTTGAGCAATTACTGCATTACATTAAAAAAACACTGACACTGTGTAGGAAAAAAAAACTAACCAAACTTTGAGACTGACATTTTTGGTAATTCCTCGTTGTTTATCTATGTGTACGTGTACGGTGATAGTATTTCCATTCTTGGAACAGCAACTGTTTACTCATCTTTTCTCAGAAAACTATTTTTGTGTCAGTTACATAAACCTGACCTGTAGCTTTAGCCGATAATGTATAATTTTTGAAGAACTGGTGCTCTTTTACAAGCAGGAAATAAAGGAAAGCACACGTTATCTGGCTAAGTAACATACCATAAAGCTCGGCGAAGCCATTCATGGGCACTCGTGACGTTCCCGTAACAAACTGGAGAAGTCGGATCCTCTTTTCAGCATCCATCAACAGAACGACCTGATGAGAGAAAATGATAATTTATCAAAAGGTCACAGAATGAATCTATGAAATAACAAAAAAAAACACGACTTATATAATAAATACTACAACACAGAAAAAAATAATTATTTGAGCAGCAAAACTTTTGTACAGCTTTGAAATCTGTGTTTGAGTCTAAGAAGAAAAAAAATATCACACCACAAACTCAAACAGAAGCTGTTTGAACCAGTTAACCCACTTAAATCAGATGACATGACACTGTTGTCTTTGTGTGTGTAATTTATGGCTCGTGTGTTGTTTGCTGTCCGAGTGCATTTATGTGTGTGTGTGTGTGTGTTTTAAAGCTCAAGTCAAGACAGATGATAACCAGGGCAGGTACTAGTTTAGGCCCTTTCATCAGAGCAAACAAGCCTGTTCTTCCAAACAGACTTTGATCTTCAAAAGCGAGGCCAGCAAACCCGGCTGGATGAAGGGAAAGATGACTGGAACCAATGTTTATTATGTCGATTACACGCAGCACGTGTTTGCAGAAGTTAGTTGTGTGCGTGTGTATTACGCGTGGACGTATCACAGACCTACCTTCCAAAACCACTGTATAACAGGATGGTTGGGACAGTAGCCGTTCTTGTAAACAGTATGTTGTCTCCAGTCATTGACGTCAACGTCACCCAGACCACACATGAGCAGCTACACAGAGACGGAGGGTGAGGGGGAAGAGAAAGAACACTTTTACAACCAATGACACCTGACACCTTAGAATAGAGGTCTACATAATGTTCATAGATAAGAAAAGAGAGTGTTTTAAGATAAAGGATCCATACCTCCAGTTCGTTTTCATCAAAGATCTTGATCAGATCTATGAGAATGAGCTCAGTGAAGCCCTGTGGATTCAACAAAAATGGAATTAAAATATAATTCTCTCATTTCACTACACAACTGAGGTTTTAAGTAAGTTCTGAAAGCTGCAAATCTTGAGGGACGAGTTTTAGCTGAAGATACAGAGCTTTAATATTTTTAAAAAGGAAAAAGACATGTGGTCACATTGCCCCCAAGTGGCGACTGTATTATTGCACATAAATACCTCCAAGAAGGCGTTCATCTGCTTCTGGACCCGGTTAACAAACCTCCACTGTATGACCAGGCTGTCAAAGGGAAGAGATTCTAGTTAATATTCATGTTTGAAGACATGCTGTTATGATAATCATTGTTAAAAACTTCTAACAAGTACAAGTGAAAAATACTGATAATGTCCTTACTCTATGTATTCCTTTTTGTTCTCATTGGTGACCACCAAGTCTGAGCCGCTGGGCTTCAGGTCTACCTGGTAGGTCTGAGAGAGAAATCCACAATTAAAACAAACGCCACGAAACCGGATACCAAGGCACATTACGTTTTCTGAAATTAAAAATGTGGAACTGAACAGATTCAAAGAGAATGATTAAAGTCTGCCGACCTGTCCAAAGTTGTCCTCGTCAATACAAAACCTCAGGTCCAGCTCAGTGGGATCATTCTCCAGAATCCACTTAAGAGAGTTGTAGTATTCACTGTCCTGCAAGGATGCAATGTAGGGCCAAATGAGGCACAAAGAAATGAAGTATCTTCCAAAATTTTGCACATGTACAAGAAATCACATGGGCAGTCTTGATACAATTCAAATTAATAAGCAAATAAAAAATTCAAATTCACAATTCAGTCAATTTCACAGTGCCAAAGACACTCAGAATGGTATAATAATGTATAATAATGTCGCAGAATTGAGATCTTACCACAGACTCCATGTCTTTAAGGGAGATTTGTTTTCCCAGCATCATCTTGTAGAAGGGCCGGATGAAAAAACCTAAGAAAGCAGAAAGTAACACGGTGCTTTAACAGTACGTGCATGGAACAAAGTTAAAAAACATTTCATACTTCATAATATCAAAGACAGGACTCAACTTCAAGCGACTTACCATCCAGTAGTTTTCCATGAAACACGGCCATTCCCGCCACACGTCCGATGAACTTGAAATAGGAGAGGTGATCCTCATTGCACAGGCCAGAGTTGGGATTTATTTGGAGAGTGTAGTTGTCCCTGAAGAGGCGAGAGCACGATAAGAAGTCATTTCCAGATTATTCTTTAATGTTCAGAGCGGTCAATAGTACCAATGGGTTTATTTTTCTTTGTCCCTTTAATTACAGAGACCTAAACAAAAGGTCAATAAACATAATATCTTGACTGGAATTTCACATGTTGATAGGTAAATGACAGTTAAGTGATATTTCAATTTTCAGGTGTCTGTTAAAGTGTTTGGCTAGAAAAAGAAAGGAGGATGCCGACCATGGAGGAGCTGAGGTTAGTAAAGCAAATTATGGATGCAAACTAGTCAAGATGAGTTTCTTTTGGACTTGAATGTACAACTGCTTATATACAATTATGTAAGTGAAAATGTTGTTGTGAAATTGTTTTTTTATAGCAGATTATGCATTTATGTGCATTTTTATGGCAACAAAACCCTGCATGATTCACACAGACGCCACGACTTGTTTTGCAGCATTGTAGATTTCAAACGGCAAAAGATCATTCATACAGTATGATGGTGCTGCATGATCATGGGAAAACTAAATAATAAATGCTGCTGTGATTAACAATCGCAATGGGGGTCTAATTTCGAAGGCTTCAAGTTTAATTATACTTATTCAATTATTTATTAAATGAAGCAAACTTTAATTAAAGTAAGGGTTCCTTTCTTATTTTGTTGCCCTTTCAACAGCTCAGTCTGTATTATTGATTTTTTTTTGTTAACTTTGCTCTACATAGCAAAAATGGGAGAGAATCAACTAAGTCGTCACCTATTGATGATGGTGCCAAGAAAAGGAAGAAAACACACACTTTAAGTATCTTAACATGTACTGTATGTGGGAAACTTCTGTTCCAGGATGGCGTTTTTGAATGAGAGGAAAGGTTAATCAAAGTAAAAGGAAACTTTTACAAGTCTCACAGGGAAACAATACAGCTGCGCTGCCCCTTGCTCTGCTTTGTGGAAAAAGACAACCAAAACTATGGGTGGGGAGGGATTTTTCCATGGCAGCAAACATATAGCACGACACCAGCTTTGCTTAACGCAATATCCTGTGTCATATCCTGTTAAATGCCTCAAGGGGTTAAACCTAAGCTCTCAAATCTAAAGCAAGCACACGCAAACAAGCAGGGACTTACGTGGCAGAGTACTCGAACAGGCCGTAGTAAGGATTGAACATCTCCTTAGATAGGAGGAAGAACCACTCTCTGGCCACACCGCCATAGTCCAATCCTTTCTCTGACTCGAACTCGATCCACAGCCGTGCCTTCAGAACATCAGGCCTCTTTAGGGACATGATTCGACGGTACGACTCCTCGAAGATGTTGTTCCTGTGTAACTTCATCTCGAATCGGTTGGGGATGTCAGCCTGGATCAAGTAAAAAAAAACAATACTGTGTTACGTAAAGTTGTTTAGTTAAGGTGGAAGTATGCAATCACAGTACAAAGACAACAATTTGAAAGTATCAAAGACCAGGAAGTAACTGAAACTAAAAAGCGGGCACTCCACCTACCCACTGTAATGTGAAATGATTGCAATGAATATTTAACATGGAATAAAAATACCAAACTCAGTCACACAGTGTCAAGACAGTGTGGATTGCCCAAGTATGCAATCAAGCACAATCAAAATAGAAGTAAATTAGACCGCCTTCTTGTGCAAGGAGAGGCAAGTGAGGTTTTGACCAGATTTAGCTTTACCCTCGCATTATTGTGCAAAGGTTTTCCCAGCAGGACCCCATAAACTCCAGACAGATCTACATCTTAAAAATAACTCTCTTACCGGTTTCTTCAACTTCTTCCTGAAGTAGTCGTATTTCTGCTTGAACTCTCTGGAGTAGGGCACGGCCTGCACAGACAGCAAACAGCAAGCATGGAGTCAAGAAAATATCAAAAACAGATCGAGGCCCTAATAAACATTTGACTTGCGATGTAACAATAAAGCTAAATATGCTTTCAATTCTTGTTCAAATGCCAAAAAGTACTTTGAGTTTAACTTGGGAAGGGGAGCTGGCAACGAGGGAGTAGTAACAATAACAGTATCTGAAGTGGCACACAGAATAACACAAAGGTGTTGGCATGTTAAGTGACAACTACACTGACAAAGTGATTTATCTGTGTTGTACAAAGACACAGAGGCTCATGATAGTGTGCGACAGATGGAGCCACAATGTTAAAACTTGTTTCTGCGTAGCAACGCTGCCGTGGCAGAAGAAACTACTCACAGGTCCTGTGATAGCTGGACTCTGCAGACGAGGGTCCTCCCACTGCGTGTTTTTTGTATCTGTGTTAAAACAAACAACATGAACTCTTTAGGCAACGAGAAGATTCACCAAGACTGCGCGTTTGTTACTTTCAGATTTACTGCTTTCCTCTGTTTCATACCGCTCTACACTGAATATCTTTGTTTCGGACAAAACCAATAATTTGTAGCGGCCACCTTCTGACACTGACATACAACTCGCTGTATTCCTGACTCACTCAATACAGACTTAAATAAGCTCACAAAGCTGCAGGAAGGCTACTCACAAAATCCAACAGAAGAGTCTTAGCATCTTAGCACCAAGCACACTGGTTACTTGCACATATTAGAATTTATTTTACTATTTTAATAATAATAATTTATTTTGGGGTTAAATAAATCACATCACAGAGTTATTAACTCCTACAGAGCCTGAATGCATCCTCTTGCTGAAGGCTGTTAGGTCAAGACGAAAAACCAGGTTCAGGTCCAACTAAGTTGAGATGAATCAAAGATGGTCATTCTTCTGTTCTTACTGTGTTTTAATCCTTCATATCTCCCTTGTCACTGATCCCAGATCAGATATTGATTATCTATCTGTTAATTTCTCTTATCTTTATTTATGTGTAAAATCACCTGTTAAAAAGAACTCTGCTATATAAATAAAGTATTATTTTATAAACTGAATGATTACTCAATTAATCCAAGAAAAGAAAAATCAGCAGATGAATAAATAAGACTCTTATGACTCCTTATGAGGGATGCTGCTACACTACATCAGGCCATTATGCAATACATTTTAAACAGCATGACCTGTCGACTGACTTTCTGCTGTAATGGATGAGGTGCTTTGTCGTCGCTGACAATGAAAAATCTGTTGCTGCACTGCAACTGCAACAAACTATAAAAAGTAACCCACGAGAAAGGCAGATAAAGTATGACACACATGACCAAACACAAGCACGGAAGAGACGGAGAGCTCCAAGATGAAGTCGTCTTACTGTGGTCAATGTAGAAGGTGCGTCCGTCTGAGTGAATTCTTTCTTCCCAACCAGGCTATAAAAAAAAAAAAAAAAAAAAGAAAAGAGTGGAAAAGTGAAACACAGAGTCACCGTTAGACAGCAATATTCAAAACATGCCATGCTCAAATAGCCATTTAAATCCATCCACTTTCATTTTCCTTTTTTAATTTGTGTTTGATTGAACTTGACTGACCGGTAAATGGTCCAAACACTGACAGCACGCCGCTGCAGGCGAGGCAAGATCAATCAAACACACCGCAAAGGAACCCGAAAGGATTTTCTCTCCTATTTGAGGCATGTCTGACACGTCAGCAAGGCAGGGATACGACCACAACATGAAAAAGATAAATCACCACTACTAGTTCAGACCAGTACACCAACCACTGACACGGTGACCACTCAGTACAGTGTCACAGGCCACACACACACACACACACATTCATACGGCACCAGCAGTCAGGCAAATAAAAGAATTACAGTAGATTGAGAGTAAAGGGGTGAGGAAAGAGACCGAGTCTGACAATCTGTCAAACAGGGTGTACCTACAGTGTGTGTGTGTGTGTGTGTGTGTGTGTGTGTGTGTTTCTAAGTATGCTGCTGATAAAAAGCTGATAAATGCATGCAGCATACAGCCAGTTCCTTCCTCTAACATACACATATAGCTCATTTCCTTTGTCCCTCTGCCCCCTTTTTCAACCCTGTTTCTCCTCCTTCAGTCCTTCTTGTTCATTCTCCTTCTCTCTCTAACAAATGTCCGCTCCATCTCGCCTCGTTCCACTTTCCCAACTCGTCTATCTGTGCCTCGGACACTGATACAGGTACACAGACATGGAGCGGTCTGAGGGATCCCAGGAGAATGGTAAGGGGAGCTCCAAATGTCAAATCGTTAACAGGGGTTGGTGGTGGCGGTGGTGGTGGTGCAGGGAGGGCGCACAGAGAGAGGAAGTGGTGTAGAAATACTGATGAAAAGGAAGGGAGAGGTACAGTCCATCCATGCCGGTCATGAGGAAGAGAAAAGATAGAAAGAGGAAAAAAAGAAAAAAAAGAAAGCGCAAGGCTGTCTGCAGGCATTTGACCAGACCGGACCAGACAGGTAGGTAGGCAGGCAGAGGGAGGGAGGCACCAACCAACCTCCTCTGGTAGGTGCTGCCAAACAGACATGGCCAGGTGTAGAAGAAGTAGCATACATTAGATCCACCAGAACAGAGAGAGAAGAGAAAGAGGGAGAGAGAGAACACATGCACACACCACACAAGCCTGTGAGATGTACAAACCCATGAAGCTCTGATTATTCAACAGCTACCTACAGTACAGTCACATTTGGCCCACTTGCTGGGAGTTTGTCTTTGTCAAACAGATAATAGAGCAGGTGACAGACAGTTTCCACCTCCTAATTAGGGATTATCGCAGCCCCCGGACTACGCTTTCTCATCCATCACCAGTTACATCCCCTTTCCTTTCTAACAGGACTAAAAAGGAAATGTCTGTTCATCACGTAATCTTGATCGTGTCTTTCTTTTAGTGAAAAAGCCCCTTCATACACATCACATTTAAACATGGACCACTGATGTAACGCTTGACTTGCAGACAAAAGCCTTTTCTCGTTAGCTTAGGAAACTGGTTACACAGTTATCTAGATAGACTGAACACGTTATAAAAGTGCATAATTGTAACAGCACTAAGCGAACAAAGCTAAGCAATTACTGCGATCTATGAGGTTGTTATTAATGTGCTTTGTAGGCCAAAGGTTAAATATGCAGTTGATCTAATTGTAACTGTACTTACAGGAAGAGGACCAAGGTCACCAGGCTCCATTGAGTTCTTATTCCTCATATGGACTGGATACTTCAACCTGGGATCCTCCTGAATGTCAAAGAGAGAGGGAGGAAAGGAAGAGATACAGACATGCAAATGAATTATTCTAAAACATGGTGATAGAACAGCATGAACATTTTACTTTTGCTCTGGTTTAAGGATAAAAAGCAGCTTTTTGATTCAGCAAAATCCTCCAAGGTTCACACAGTCTTAAGAGATGAATCTTAATTTGGACTGAAGCTGATGTGGAGCTGAAGTTTCACCACCAGATGTCACTAAAAGATCCTGAAAGATCATCACAAACCACTGCCCTAATTCTTAGTGTCTAAGTGAAACAATAGATTTTAAACAATTTTAAATATTTTACCAGCATTTGCTCAAACTTTATTTTAGTTTCCTGGAAAGAACTAAATAAATAAATAGTAATATATAAATATATAGTAAAAATAATAGATTTTAGTAATTTGTTATTTCAGTTTCTACACAGCTGTTGGAATTTCCTTGAAATTTGAACCCAAGTATAAACTCATTAATAATTCATGTATTATTGGAAACTGGATATATCTTCATATATGCTGTATGCTTGTCTGCAGACCTTGTGCTGACCTGCTGTGCACTAACATTATGCAAGATATTCATTGGAACTGAAAGCTGTCTCTCATTTCCCCTATAATTATTACTAAATAACAGTTTCTTTTCTGGAAACTCACTAGGAAACTGTTGCAGATCTGCAAAAAGAAACATCCCTCAATTCATATTTCAAAAACCATATTCTAGCCTGAGGTATGATCCAGCCCGTTAGGACGGTGTGCTATCTCACCCAGGTGGTGGTTCTGCTGTTATGGTCGATGAAGAAAGGCCGTCCGTTGGGGGCTATCCTCATCTCCCAGCCTGGAGGCAAGAAGCTCTGCTGTGTCTTGTGCTGTGACTTGGGGGAGCTGTAGGGGGACGGCTGAGGAGACTGTGGGTTGGAGAATGTGTCCTTTACAGCCCGCCGCACCTGGATGTTGTTGGCTCCCTGGAACCAAAAGAGAAAAGAAAAAATATGAAATATTATCACTGGCATTACACAAAAAGGAGAAGTTTCAAGTTGTAACTGAATATGGATGACTGACAGCGTGAAATAAATCATCACTGGTCGCCTGAAACAAAACGGACAATAACAAAGATGGAAAAACGGCCTTCCCGAAAGCTGACTTGGTATTCTGTTAGGAAACTGAATAAGATTAGAAAAGACGTTAGAAAAACAATCACCAAACAGGGAGGGAGCTAATCAACATCCACGCTGCATACTCTCTCAGCCTGTCAATTAAAATGCCAACAGAAACAGGCATCAGGCTCTACAGATTTCAGCTTTTACTGCTGCTACTGAGGCCTCGTGGTATGATAACAACCTTTTGTAGATTTTCACTGGATAACGTTAAAGTCCAAGAAAAACAGAAGGTCGTTTACTGCAAAGTTACCAGAACTCTTTGTTAACCTCTTTCTGGTAACAGATGTAGACCTTGGTAAAGACCAAAAGAAAAGTGAATCCTAAAATAATAACACCGCCCAGGAGACACATCTACAGGAAGCAAACCATTACTGGCCTCTTAAAAGTTTCTAAAGCAACATTAAACAGACTAAAGTTGCTCAGGCTAAGGAGTAATCTGATTTTTATCAAGAGAAAAGTTAATTAATTCAGACCTCCTACCTCTTTTGGAAGGTGTAATTACAACATTCTTCAGTGAGTGTTTCTTTTACTTCTACAACGCCTTGTTAACACAGACACACACACACACACACACAGAGACCTTAATTAAACCTCCTTCAGGTCTGTTCCCCGTGGTATAGCACAGGATCATCACCACAGACTAAAGCCATTAAATGCAGTAGGAGGTCAAAAAGAAGATTCACTGTGTTGATCTTAATTAGCCACGTTTGTGCGTCGTATTTATAGCTACTCTGGAGAAGTCTAACTTCAAATGTATTTTGCAGAGGTGATAAATGGGCACAGACAACGTTTTCTGAAATGTCAGACCAAGTTCAAAAAAGTTCTCAACTTTCCATCCACTAGCATTATGCAAATATTAGGAAGCGATGGTGCAACAAGATAACACAACTGACAGAGCACCAGACGAAATTCAATCGCCGAAAACACAACGGAAATATGACCTTACTGTCTCGTGCATTAACGTGAAGAGGGTTCATCTTTTGTGAAATCAAACATTTCTAATGCATATCCATCTATTCCTCTACACCAGATGAGTCTCTTCAAACGTTCACCCTCCACTGATCCCTGCTTACAGCTGCAGGTAAAGGACTTGCGGGGTATCAAGTCTTGGAGTTTACCTTTAATGTGAACACTGACACTGAATTAGACACTGCAGCTCCAACAAAGCAGCAGCTAATGTCTAGCTGCCTACTCTGTGATATCCTCATCTCTGCAAGTGTTGACTGTGACAAGAAATGATGACTTCACAAATAAAATCTGCTGTACTTGCATCTTCCAATAGCAGTGAGTATAAAATATGGATAGGTTCCAAAGATGTATAAATGTTCTTTTAAAAGATATTCACTGAGGTGAATATGTCATGCTGTACAAATGCTTTTGTGGTTGCACTTCTGTAACTAAAATGTCCCCTGGATTTAACGATATTTAATTTTCAAGATCAATATAATTGATTTGGATCTGTTTTAGCAAATTACAACAATCACTTGGGACTTGGGATCAATTTATATAATGGATTCATTCAGCAGTAACTGAATCTGGCATCTTGGAGTCATCACGCCAGCTTCATTCTGTTAGTGCTTCAAAACACACCGTGCTGCAGAGCAACATGCTGACCTAAACAAAAGAGTGTGTTTTGTCCACAACAAACTCATCGCTGTGAATAACAAAGCTCGGACCATTTCATCTGACTAATCATTGTTTAGCGTAGAAGTGTTTCAGTGCTAAGTTATCAGCTTGTTCTCCGCTAAAGATGAAAAAAATGCCAGTGTGAAGAAAGAAAATCATCTTCCATGGAGAGATGAAAAAAAGAGATGACGTGAGAAGAGAAGAGCGGTAAACCTGAGGGAAAGAACATTAAAGAAAATATTAAAGACAGAAAATGACGATTGGCTGACGCAGATGAGTGAGGATCATGGTCTGGTCATCTTCTCAGGGATACAATGAAGAATTACAAAGAAAAAAAGAGTGGGCGGGGAAAAAACTGGAGAGAAGAGGAAAGGGGGATATGGGCATGGCGGAGGAGGATGATACAGGTGGCTAATTCTCACCTCCATGGGGGTGGAAAGGGTGACAGTAGGGGAGCTGAGGCTACGAGGTCGTCGGACTTGGGGTTCATGGAGGTGGTTGTTGGAAGCATTGGAAGAGGAGGAGGGGGTGGATGCGGATGCCAGGGCTGAGGCTCCTCCTGACGACGCTGCTGCTGCTCCGGCTGCTGCTGCTGCTGCTGAGGTGCTGGCTCCGTCTTCAGTCAGCTGTCAGTGAGAATAGCACTTTTGAGGTTAAGTGGGGTTTGGAATAAGGCAAGGGATGCTGTTTTGTTTTTGTTTTTTTGCGAAAAACAAAACTTTTCTCATCGTAAGCCATGCTGACAGAGGTGCTTGTCTGCCACCGGAAAGGTCTGGATGCAAGCTTTTCTCTTAGGGAAATGAGTTCCTAAAATGTCAAAAGCATGGGTCATATACACCCAAGAAGACGATCATTTTTATTGCTTAAAATATAAATACAAATAAGGGGATGAAGGCTTGGGATCAGTAACATAATGTAGAACCCTAACCCAAGTGCCTGCTACATTTACAATGGGCCACAACTATGAAACAAAGACAAAGCAATGCTATGAAACTGTCAGAAATAATTTTGCAGTGTCCTCTCCTTCTGAGTAATGAAAAAAACAGAAGAGAATCAGAGAATGAGAAGACCGTGTGATGAAAGACAACAGACGAACATGTATAATATAACCGGAGGCGTTCTGACAAAAGCAGAAATGAAAGGGTGGATTTCAAAGAGGAGAGACATGAGCATTAAACATACATCGAGTCCCGTGTAGCAGTCTCTCTCTGAGCTCAGACTATGTGGAGCTGCCTCATTTGCAGACAGAAAAACAGGGGAAAGACAAGTGGAAAAACAGGGCAGAAATGGGAAAAGGGAAGGGAAAAGTGGTGGTTGCAGTTCCATGCCAGGGTTTAGAAAGGCGTGACCAATACAGAGTTGCACTTCATCCAGAGTACCAAACAAAATGCTAGACAGGAGAAGGAAGACGTACAATAAAGTTGGAAAGAATTGGAAACCGGACAACGAGAAAGACAGGAAAAGAGACTTTGAGGTTGTAAAGCTGTGTCTCTTTCCGTCATTCTTTATGGCTACACAGAGGAAAAACACAGAAGGGGAATAGAGGAAGAGGTCCGACACGCAGGCCGAGGCCATGACAGGGGCCGAGGTAAGGTCCAGTCCCATGCATAGAGTCCAGCCAGCTTGCAGACCTGCTGTACCTGCACAATTGGCCTAGTCCAGGTAGTGGTGCGGTTGTTATGGTTGACGTAATAAGTTCTTCCTTTGCCGTCCTTCCTCTCCTCCCATCCAGGGGGTAGGCCAGGGGTGGTCAAGGTGTAAGCAGTCGCCGAGGGAGACTGGCCAAGTGTAGAGAGAGAGCAAAGCAAAGACAGCTAATCAGTACAGGCTGATATGCGTAGAGACATGTGGAGGGAATCTTTCAATATTTTTAAATGATTCTGCACAGGTAGAGAGTCAATGCATACATTTCTGTCCGAGCAAGTGGACAGAAACTGATGTTTTTCCAACATGCCGCATTTTATTTTTCTCAACAGCACAAGAGATTTAAAATATTTTCTCATTTCAGCTGCGCAACACAGTGGCAAACCGTTAAGAACGACATGGCAAAAGTAGGTGACTGCATACGATGTGAACCCTCAGGCACAAAACATAATGAAAGACAGAGCAGTACTAAAATAAACACCACATGGGGAAAAGCGGTGGATCATTACTACTTTGGCGAGTGAACTATTAACTACTTGTAAAATAAAGATTACTTAAACAGTCAAACAAACAATCCCAACATTAACTGTAGCGATATTTGAGATGTGCAAAGATGGCACCCTTGAACACTGCACACCAGAGAGCCTCCAGTGTAAACTTTTTGTTCGTATAATTTAAGCTTATGACCTTGATATTTTTGAACCTGGACTTTCAGTATTTGGATCGTGTGCTTGTGAAAAGTAAAAGGCAAAGGGTTATGCAGCTGTTATATCAATGTGCCAGACAGAAATTATATCAACGTTAGAGGTAGAAGAAGACGGCAGCCAGGGACAAAAATGTTTTGATTGGGACAGCCCTACAGGCCACATTTGTATAATGCTGCTTTATGGCTTGTTATGTTAATGGCTGATCAGAGGGATTACTTAATATTTTCTACCAGGTTGCCACATCAGACACACACTCATGAGCACACACACGTACCACTGTATATGACATACACAGCAATGCTGGGCAGCTACAGATCTAAAAAGAAAAAGCACTTCAGGACGTCGTAAAATCACCATTTAGAGAACTAAACAAAGAAGGATTCATTTGGCTTCATCAGCTGATCGCTTTAAAGAACACATCAGTCACTGGTAGGGAGGACAATCGGGAACCGGTTCCAGTTGAGAATTTGTTGTGAAAAGTCAGAACTGTATGAGCTTATCAATTCCTTTGATCGATGGGGGCGCGCAGACTACAAAACAATGACGTCAAACTAATGAAAAGTGGCAACAACAAGGAGTCATGGGGGAGAGGAAGAAATTATCCAAAGTGTGGCTTCAGTGCAATAGTGCTGTAAAAATTATAATTTAAGGGGGGGAAATGCCAAAAACGTACTGAAACATCTTTCTACAGGGCCACATGGGCTTAAATACCAGGAATGCCATGTAATTGACACTCTACACACCAAGCAGCACATCCCTCACTGAGGGTAAACATCCTGTTATAATAACATTAGCATCACAAAGGCGGGATTAGCATATTTGTTGCTTTGACTAAGACAAACTGAATGACAATGAATACTGTACAAATATTTTCCCCCTTTTAATTTATTTTACACGATGACATGCAGTCTGTTGCTACAAGCTGGCTGTAAGGCCAACTGGTTCCAAATTAAACAGCAGTTAAACAAGAGAGCTTTTGCAAATCTGCGTAGGCCTGCTTCTTTTTCCCCACACAGAAAGCTGATCAGGAGTCAATAAGGACTCAGACCGATTAGCAATATCAATAATGGCATTGGTTTCAATTCCCAGCCCTAATCACCGGCCAGCAATTATGTAAATTTCAGAAAGGTATTTTTATGCATTATGTGTCATGGAAGTGTGTCATATTATATTATGCCGCCTCTTGGATAACAAAACTCTTCAGCATAAAGAAGTACAAGACTGAAAGGCCTCATGTGACTTTCTACACAAGTGTGTTGACTCACAAAACTAGTGGGACCATGTGGCATCTGGGAACTAAGAGGTGTACGTCTGATAGGGTTTGAACTGTATATAAACAGAGATATTACCATAGACTCCTCACCACCTGAGACTGTTTGAGCTCTTGTTCTTCTGGTCTGGGAACCCTGCTGATGGTAGACAACAGGGGAAGATGGTCTTTAGTTCACAGTATGGTAGTGTTTTCATTGCCAGGAATGAAGTAATAGGTCAAGGGAAAGTGTTTAGGTAGAGTGAGAAAAACTGACTGGACAAAGGGGGGGACAAGTCACAGAAAGGGAGGAGATTCTTGTGATTATGGGCCATGGTGAAAAAGTGCAGTGGCTGTGAATAAGAAAAAAAAAAAAGAGAGGAAACCCAGTGAAGCATATGAGCTGTGAGGTTGGCGGGTAGCAGGAAGGAGCACGATTCATTTTCAAAAAAATATCCGCAGTTATTGATTGGTTGACATGATTACACAAAATGTAAAAAAAGAAAACTTTCAGCAGCGTGCTGATAATACCTTTTGAATAAAATAAGTCCATTTTAATACTAAGACAGACAAAGAAAAAAAGAGGTTTTTAGGCTTGAACTTCCCAGTTGGAGTGAAGACAATTCTTTTTTCCCCCTAAACTGCAAATTTAATCCCCAGCCAGTAGAGCTTCTTTAATCCTAACCCAAGTAGAAAACAACATTTAAAGCTTCAGTAAAACTTGTCAAAGAAAACAGTTCTGTGTCCCAAGAGAAATGAAAGTGAATTATTGTGCTGAGGTTCCAAAAAGTTCACAAAAGGAGTTTGAATCTGGAAGAAAATTATCAAATGCAAAAGAAATAAAAATAGAAACTGTAATCCGACAGACGTGCCACAAGCACGGTGACAATATCAGTGTAGATCAGCTGGCAGTGCTTTAAAAACACATGTACTGCATATGATGCTCTGCTTATTCTAAACTACATAACCTAGAAGACATGTTAGAAACATGATTTTGTACTTGACAGTTGCATCACTGTCGACCCTATAACTGTAAGCAAAAATACATGTGGACTCATGGTCTGATCTGTATTTAGCCATATTTACATATAAAGTAACCCACAACCTCATAGTAAAGGCTAAGTGTGGTGATATTCTTCACATTTAATTATTATTATTTCCTACAAATCCCAAACTAACAAAGAATTGACTGTAAGTACTAGTAGTAGTTTGCCACTTAGACTAGTAGTAGGCTAAGTGGCAAACGCTTGAAATACAGGAGCTTATTCTACAGTTCCTCAGTCAGTAAATAATGAAATAATTATTATCATAATATACACATCAATAGGCCACACTTTGAGTCTACCTTGTGTGCCTTTAGTCAATCCCATACACAATGTTTTGAAAATTAAACTACATATTTGTTTACTGGAAACCAACAGGTTTGATGAAGAGTGCCACAGACAGTTTAGGTAAGTCAAAGTTTTGAGTCCTGGACTAATGCTGACAAATACAGAAGAATGCTGCCATTATAGTTTTTTTTGGTTAATATACTGTAATCACAGGCGAAGGCTGCGTTCATCCCACAGGAATGTCATACACATTGTCAAAGCAAACAGCACCCATCCACCTACACACTCATTTTTTATCATTAGGAGTTGTGTTACCGTAACCAACCTTCCCTGTTGCAGGAAACTGCTCAAACTTATGGTTTCCTCTAATGGCTTCTTAATGAGACTACTGTTCTCCGGTCCTTAGAGACTTGGCACTCAAAAGAAAGGCTGACATCAGCACCTGGACTTTTCCTTGACAAAGCCAAGCCCGCAGCTGTGACTAAGCTAAGTGACAAACATCTGACTCACATCTCGTGACAGTTCATTGAGCTGAATCCCCACTGATGCCATGACTCAGGACTCTCTGGGGAACATTTGATCTGATGGGCTGCTGTCTGAATCTCACTTGCCAATGCTTTCTAGTGGAATGGTTATTCTGCGGGCACACGGTTGTAAAGCCAACACTCTTACAATACATCAAACATAGCCGCGAGTGAATCACAAAGAGGCAGAGTAGTAGTAGTGGGAGAGGAGGAGGTGTGGCAATCTTATAGAGGCAAGAAGAGAAGGGTCGAGCGATAAAATCAAAAAGGAAAAGTGAGGAGGAAGGTGATTTGATGTGTGGTACACCAACAGCACTGAGGCATGCCAACAGAGCAGGTAAATGAGAAAACGATGCCTCTTTGCTTAAGGTGTCCAGACAACAAACAAAGGAATGAAGAAAGAACAAGATGGAGGGGGTTCAGAAATATGTACCATAAGAGGAGGAGCCTGGGCCTGATCGCTGACACCATCCGTCATACTTGACGACCGAAGTCTGTTTGAAAGTTGGCCCTGTTAAACAAACAAAAAAAAAGTAAAAGACCCACCTGGACATAAATAAGCATGCCTACATTTACACCATTAAGTTATGTGGAGCGAGGCACGTTTTGGCTATTAACAAGTGCACTCTCACCAGAGCTGAGCTCGGCCCTGGCACTTCGCCATTGGTATCAGGAGTGAGGGACAGCCTCAGATTTAAATCTTCAGAGAACTCCTGGGTGACGGGTGTTGGCGGGTGTTGCGGTGTCAAGGCGGAGGAGGGGCCGGGCAGAGACTGGGCCATGCTGTCGTTAGGATCCTCTTCTGTGATGAGCTCCCAGGACTACGAGAGCAACAAGGAGACACAGCCATGAAATAATAATAATATTTTGTCTCTGGAGACAACTGTGGCAGCGGCGTGCTGTATGTGTATATTCTTCTCTCTCACATTATCCAGGTCCCTGGGCTCCAGGTGCTCGTTCTCTAGGTCTTCACTGATGTGGCGTCTTGAGCGGAAAACGCGGTGTGCTTCCTGATGGATCTGCCGCTGTTGATTGTCACTCTCAGTCTCTGAAATCACATCCCTAGGAGAGAAGAAGCAATCATTATTGAGGGAATAATAAGGATACATAATATCTGTGGCTTAGGTGTCTTTCAAGCTCTTTCTTGCATGCAAGTTTTCTTAAAGGAACAGCTGATCCCACTCTTAAATGTGTCTCCTAAATATATACCCAAAGTCAGAGGGAGATTATCTTAGCATAAAGCTAAGTAGCTGCCTACAAGCACCTCCTAACTGTTTAATCTGTAACAAAACTTGTGTCAGTGTAAAAATGACACGATACATTCGGTTATATGGTGAGTTACATGCAACACTATTTCCTGGCCAGAAGCAAAGAGACTTCTTGGAGTCTTGATGTAACTTTGAGGTCATCAGCTAAGTAGTCCAATGTGTAACACCGCCCCATAAAACTACAACTTGTTTTTTTCAGTTCAGTTTTTATACAAAATAAAACAAACCAGATTTAACGTGTTAATTAATGAACTTAAGAGGTGCTGGTAGGTGGATTTTGTCACCTTTGGACAGAGCCTAGCTGTTTAGCTGTTGGCCTTATTTTTAGCCTTTTAGCTGCAATGTGTAGACTCAAATTTATCACACAGACATGAGAGTATCAACTTTCTCAATTACTCCTGGATGAGATTTCTGAAATTTCCTGATTTCAGACACTGATTCATACACCTTTGAAATCAAATATATACCTCTGAAAAAATGGCTGCTCAGGTCTGTGGTACTTTTGGGCTACACTAACATTTTCTCATTTAACTAACGTAAAAATATGTTTTTAAAACACGAGAAGAGAAAACAGTACATGTTAGAGGGCCGTTTCCACTGTGTAGAGCGGTTGTTGTGGTTGACATAGTAGGTGCGTCCCAAGTTGTCCACCTTCTCTTCCCAGCCCGGAGGCAATGGGGGCAGCAGCTGCTGGGGTCGCTGTGAGCCTGAGTCCGCAGACTCATCCCATCCCTGAAAAAGAAAACATATGGAGGTATGAGTAACTCACTGGTAGGTCAGGTCAAAGATCCCGTGGTCACAGATATCACGGTGAGCTCACAGCTTGTCAGACACGCATGAACATCAGCAACACGGTCCGATTTAAGAGGGGATTCAAGCATGAGAATGCATGAAAGATGTTGTGGCTGGCTAAAACTTTTCAGAGGGCTGTGCTGTGTTGTTGTTAAACTGATGGGCATCACTGAGAAATAACCACAAAAAAAAACAGGAACGCTGAAGTCATAATTTGGGATTCTTCACACGGAGGTTAGCAAAGTTAACTACATGTCACCTCATCTGTGAAGCATTTCACTTCCTGAAAATATATAACACTTCTTCTAGCACTTCACAAGAAATCCACACTTGCACACACATCCACATGCAAGAACACACAAAGTAAAAGAGGAGAAGCTCTTATTTCTCCAAATAACAGGCAGAATTGTAAATGGTTTTTCCATACGCTGACCTGGAAAAGATTTTCACCAGATTCTGGCAGCGAGATGCTGCCAGAATTCTTCGAGAAAATAATAAAAAGGAGAGACATCCTTTCTCCTCTCACTATGAGCAAAAACCGCTCTTGCATTTTCTATTGGTACAAATTGGGCAGCGTGCTATCATCTTTAGATTTAAGAACTGTGCTTTCCTTGTGTGGAAGGAAGGAATAAAACAAGACCTTGTTTGGCTTCAGGTTATTACGAACAAGACAGTCAAAAGCATGCCTTAGGTAATGCTAAGTCAGCAGTTAAAACAAACCTGGCAACAATGGCGGCCAAAACCTTACCTCAGCCTCCTCCCTCATGTCTCCAGTTTCCTCCTCTTGTCCTCCTTGTTTGGGGAGATAGGCCATTTTCAGACGCAGGTAACCCTTCACCCTGGACTTGTGACTAGTAGTGTAACATCAGAAAAAAAATGGACCCACTTGAAAAAAGCACATCAATCCAGGTGGCCTGCACCCTTAGAGCCCCTATTAGGGTAATGCTTAGAAATGCAGGGAGTTTCCAAACTGCCTATTAGCACCAGATGGTCTTTCACCTTCAGTGTTCAACTGACCGTTACATGAACTTGCTGCTCTCTGGTGTTACGACATCAGCCAAGTCACTATGCGTTTAATAATCTATTTATGTCTATTCCACTTGTTAATGGGGGCAAACAGACAGAAGTGAACCTACGAAGTTGAATTACTGGTATGCGATTTCACTGTTTGTTTATCACATCCTGTTTTGCACATCCGGTAGAGACTGACCTTCTGGGACGCAAGAGGAAGTCTTTAAACGTGTAGGGCCGCTCCATAGCAGGGTCCTCCGTCTGCAAATTAGGAGGAGGCATTTGTTGACAGAAATCAATTGAGCACACATACACACAGACAAGCAAATACACATGCTAGAGTATCAAAATATCAGAGTCATGAGTTTACAACATGGCTGGAACCCTGTAGATAGCCACCCTAGGATCATTATGCAACAGTGAGCGTCTCCTGTTACATATTGACCAGCAAAAAAAGGTCTTTTGTAATTGACAGCAATCTCCCACTGCTGTTTAACAGGGCCAAACCAATCCAGACTGGTGGCTCACCACAAACTGCTCTGTAACATACCATTGAATCAGACTGTCAGTTTCCATATCAAAATTAGAATCTTGAATGCACGTTTTGCGAAAAAGAAGAAGAAGAAAAACTGGAGCTGCTAAATTGTCTTTACGGTCTTAGAAATTGAGAATAAATATCAAGTTTTGTAAATAATGCACCAAAATGTGCTGTTATGAGGCTGAGGCAACATGTACCCTGTCTTATATGTGACTCATGCAAAACAGGCCTCGATAGATTTTATGCTTTATGGTGCATGAAACAGTCTTTGGAAAAAGTTGAAATAAGTCAAGCTTCCACAAGCAAATGCAGCTACCAGATAACTTCAGATGAGCCAGCATGGCTGACCCGGTTAATGAAACGTAAAAGACGAGTATCTAGGGGAAGCTTATATAAAATGCTTAAAAAAAATGATCACCAAAGTAACTACGAATAAGAGTGCAATTGCTCCAACATCTAGTCATGAATAAACTGAATAAATTGACTTGAAATATGCATATAACACAAATCTCATCATCTGTAGAAAGACTGCAGTAGCTTATTCATGCTTGGTTCAGCACTGGCTGCATCAGGACCAAAATATTCTCCGTCCACTGACTTTCTGTCAACATGACTCGGCTTTTATCTGCTGTTAATTTCCTGGACCTATGGGATCCAAACAGGACATTAATAATTAACCCCAACACCTTCTACTGATGTACTTTTGGAGGTTCAAAACTTAGCAAGAACTTCAGGAGATCCACAGCCGCTCCAACAGCTCTCAACTTTGTAGGTCTATTTGTTTAAGTTTCAGGTCCAATTTGCTTACGTCAAATCTAAACTGTTAAAACTGCCAAGCAGCGCACACCGCTCGGCGGCACGCTATTGTTTTCAGAAGCTGTTATCTCCCAGCAGTCCACAGTTTCCAAGTGAGTACATGTGAGTGTGTGAATTTGACAAGTGAAGCTTTTTCCATTGATTCTCAGGACAGACCGCCCTCACAACAGTCACCTCTGTTTACATTCTAGACAGCCCACTTTCCATGTCTAACAAGGAGTGTGCAGTTTGATCACAACAACGCGTTACTTGTGCGCCTAGCACTTTCTCACACTCAAGACAGACACACACAAACACACTCTTCGCTTGACCTTCACGGAGGTTAATCATGCATAGAAAAAAAATTGTGAAGATAAGAAAGAGCTGAGTATTCAAAACAGTGTTATAACTGTCAGTCTGGCCTCTCTCACACACGCACACACACACACACACACACACACACACACACACACGCACACACACACACACACACACATGCAAATAACTCACCGGCAAATGACTGAGAGGAACATCAACTTGTCCCAGGAAATCATCTCTGGTCTAGGAAAGAAAACAAGAAGGTCACCTTCAGCAGCTTAATTTTAGAAGTAGCAGCTTTTTGGACGCGTCTGGGGAATACTGAAATTTCCAACAAGGGAAGAGAGGGGGAAAACCACAATGTCGAGGTGAATTACCTAATGCACCAGAAGGTCTAGAAGCATTTTGTGTTTATTTGTCACAGACAGAGTGAAAGAGACAACCGTTTTCATTTCAGCCCCGTCCAGAAATACCAGCCAGCCTTTGTTATGGACACCTGTAGTGTTTTGAAAACATTTCATGGTTGCAAAACTCTGAAGTGCAATTTCTTTCAGTCTGTTACTGAAATTATGATACTATATTTGCTCTGGTTTGTTGTGGCTCATTTTCTCTGCCAATCAGCACAGATTTCAGTGTGTGTCTAGGCAGAAAGGCTGACTCTAGGGTTTTAGTTCTGGACAGGACTTTAGTTACATTTCATAGGAGAAGAACCCGTGAACCCAGCAAGGAAAAATAACATCCACTGCCACCAGATTTGAAGCCAAGGCAGCCAGACAGAGGGAGAGAAGGACAGAGGTGACAATAGGACAGAACTAGGGAAGGTTTGTGTTTCAGATTTATGAGGCCCGTAGATTTGTCCATCCTTTTGTCGTAATTAATGCAGACGGAGAGGAAAAGGGGGAGATTGATGCATGATTGGGCTGCACAGGGGCAGTCCCCAGCAGTGTTTACCTGTGGGAGATGGAAAAGGCCATTCTTGGAAGAAGCCTGTGTATGGGACACAACTGATTTAGACAACAGGCATTAACTAACAACGATGTTTGTTTGACAGGAAAGGCTGCGTTTGGAAAACGCATGATAGCTCAGTGTTTCTCAGCCTGAGTTATGATCCACCTGTGGGGAGCCTTAATGCGTTGCCAAACGGCCGATAATCAAAAAAATATTAACCAACTGTTGACAATCGCTCAATAAAAGCACAGTCTCAATGTTTCTCTTGAAGATTGTTCTTTTGTTATTCAAAGAAGATTTGTGTCGTGGCATCTGTAAAAGTTGCTTCAGTGCTGCACAAACCTAGAACAGCCATAAAATTTCAATACGGAGTTATGGAAACTTGAAATGCCGGGAGAACCTTGTATATCAACTTGATTTGACAATGAAATTGAATGATATTTGTGGTCATCACTTTAAATTTGAGTCAGCAAAGAAGAGCTTATGGAGAAAATATGCGTCTGAAAGAAGGTTCAAAACCACAAGTTTAGTCCTCAGTGCTTCCTTAAATATCATCAAGTGTAGTGTTGCAATGTTAACATTTAAAGCCATGTAGTAAAAACAAAGAAAAACGTAATTATTTACCGATTGTAGGAACACATGGTTGATCATTTCTTACAGCTATGCTAACCAAGTCTCGTTATTCACACTCATACAAGACTCAGATATACAGATATAGTCCTGGTTTATTGTGATCATCAGCAGTGTTTGCTAGGGAGTATAAAATGGGCTCCCACCACAGTTAACAGATCTGGAATTCAATGGTGAAAGGTTACAAATGAGTCACATAAAAAAAAAAAAAAAACACTGAGTTATTAATGCACAGGCATGGAAACAGACACTGCATCCACGTGTACTCTCTCTCTCTCTCTCTCTCTCTCACACACACACCCACCCACACAAACATACACGGAAAAGCCAGAAACACTGGAGTGTAAATTACAGCTGTATCTGCTTTCATTTCCCAAAGCAACAATTAATTTACTTTACATACGGTCCGAGTAATTCAAAACAGTGAATCATGTGCTTTATCTGAACTAGTAGAGGGCAAAGTAAAGTCTAGAGTTACAATGAATAGTGCAAACCAGCCAGGACTTTCAGCACTGATGAGTCACTATGAGCGTTTAATCGTCACCTGGAAATCTCATTTAGTACGAGGCTTGAACTGAGAAAGAACAGTCACACTGTAGCTTGTAAGCTAGAAAGCAGTCGGTAGCAACGACAGTATGAGACGCACGTACTCCTGGGACACGCAGCTGATTTCTCTGTCCTCAACAATAACAAGCATTTTAAGCTGTGGGTATGTGTATGCAGAGGGATATAATTGCAGAGTCATCAAAGGGTCACAGTTGAGCCTGCAGCTGCCTCCCTAGGCCAGGTTACACTCAGAGAGGGAGGGTGCCACTGACGACCAAGGGAAGGAGGAGGGACAAAGAGTTAAAGAACCACGAGGCAGATGAAGATTGTGAAGCTGGCTTGAAAAAAAAAAAGTAGAAAATAAAACGCATATCACAAGACCCCCACTTCTTACATACTTCGAGCTGTATGCACACAGTGTGGGGTTTTATATATCCATTTCTGCTGCAACTGAGGTGAATACAATTTCATTTGTGTTGCTCTAAGCTTTGAAAAACTACCCAAAAACTATCAGCATGCCTGGATAACACCAGAGCTATGCGATAAGAATAAGCAATGCAAACTGTAGCTACTGTACTGAACCGCAATGCAAGAATAAGTGGTAGTGGACTGAGAGGTGTATGATATAGAGCGACCTGGAACAAGTCCAGACTGGCGCTGAAGTGTGAAAAGGTTGTCTCACCTACTCAACAGTCTGCGTGCTGACACAACTGAATTACAATGCTATGCACTTCTGACAGATCAGAGCTGACAGAGAAAAGCCCTTCACGACAATAGCAATATGAATCCCTCTCACATGCTACTGGACCAAAATAAAATAAGAGAGCACCCTCCCCATCCATCCACTATCTCGCTCAGGTAAATATAGCAAACCCAGTGGCCTGCAAGAGCTCTTTGTGAATGGCAACTGGGTAGCAATGAGGCAGGGCTATAACAAGGCCGTGGCACGGTGGCATAGCTGTCTGCAGATAGTCTATCTGGCACACACACACTCACACACAAATCACACACTCGTAGTATCCCATCATGCAGGGCTTTAAAAAGGGGCACTCCAACTCCAGGCAACCAGTTGGGGAAGACCTGTCATTATGGTCTAAATGAGGATTTCCTTGTTGCATGAGAAACGGGTTGCCCTGGGGTAACACAACACCGCGTGTCTTAAAAAAGGAAATAAGAAGGTGTGTAAAACGTATTTGAGTATGGCCTAAGTGCTGTCAAAAAGGTGTCTAAAAATATATTCGACTTGTTGATGCATTAGTGAAGAACAGCCAAAAACAGAAAACTGTCATTAAATGTTACACCATCTTGGATTTCTTACATTTGAGTTCAAGGTTAGCAATTGTAAACATACTGTAGACATCCTTGTTATTTAGCCTGAATGCCCTCGGAAAGCAAGAGTAACCGGTTTATCAAAAATCTTGTGCATGTGATAAAAACCTTCATTTTCTTATAAACAAACAACCGTTATGTTACTCACAAAAAATGCATTTTGGGTTTCCTCGAGGCCCAACAAATGTGCTGCACGCATTTCCTTCCTCATTAAACATTTGCACGGCAGGTTTTGTGAACATTTCAAACCCTTGCTTGCAGTTAACATGCTTTAGCTGGTGCATTGCTGTGTGTCATTCTAATGTGTCGATCAGCGGAATAATTCAAAACCAGCCTATGACCCGCATAGATGAGTATCCTTATCGAAACAAAGTCAAACCAAATTTTAAAAAACTACTCCATAGCAGTACAAACAGTCAAGTAAACCACAGGGTATAGTATGATCCATTAAAATTCATTGGTAATAGAGTGGCACCAAGTCTGGGGGCCACACAAGGGAAAAATAATTCATGAGATGATTTACAGGATGGGATAGCAGAAAAGACTTGGCTGTAACTATCAAAAATCAAGACTTTTATACATATAATCTGTGACAAGAGGTCAGACAATTCTTCATTTTCAGGAGTCACAAGTCAAAAGGGTTGGGAACCACAAATGTCCAGGTTGTACAAGTAGAAAAAGAGTGGGGTAGCCATGATATTTAAGGTTCTTCTGGCAGCAAACCATTCTTGAGAAACCACTAGGAGAAATCCTAATATAGTCAATGACAGACTCATAATTCAAATATCTACAATAAATTTCTTTTATTTAAAGCAACAACTTAAAGTTTCAGTTTACTATGCACATTTTGTGGTACATGGGGTACATAAAGTACTGCTGTTGACAAGTCCAATATCTGAAATGATTTAAGAAACTTGTGAATAATAAATTGCGTAATATAACACACTGATTATAAAAGTGCAACCTTTAAATCATCAAATGACTTTAGGCTTTCAGGATACTGATAGCTTGTTAAATGTCTTGATCATTATTTTGGCCATAGCAACATCTTAGTTCTTAATCGCTCATGGAGCAGCTGCGAGGACACAGATCCATACCAGCCTAGAGCCAAAGAAGACATGCCGCCTGCCCGCTCTCAAAATCAACAACCACACTCGAAACAGACTAAAGATAGAAACAGCCAACTCTCAAAGAGCACTGGCTGCCGTTAAGGGTATTACCAAACTTAAGTGTCACATTTCTGTGAAACAGAAGGCAACAAGTGCATGGGGAGAAATTATCCATTCATCCGTGAGCCTGTTCCTGTTTTCCTTTCATGACTGAACTGGGCAATGTGTGTAAAATCTCAGATGCCTGTGGTTGTAAAGTGAAAGAAAGCCTGTGTGTGTGTGTGTGATTTAGCTCAGCAAACCATGTCTGTGCTTTTCACTTCCCAGAATGTCACCACCCTCTTCCTGCACCATACCGATCTCTCCTCATCAAGGCTCAATTCAGCGAGCGAAATAAGTTCAAAACTGGCAACATCACAAATCAAATGTACAACATCGCATAAAGTTCGCATAAACTAAGTAGCGAGGTTTAGTTTCACCCTGTTTCTCATTTGTTATGTCCAGCCCTCCCTCCCTCTTCTGACTACACTGCATACGAGCAATCATGTGTTCAGCTAAATGTCATATGAGCGAGTAGACCCATCTATATTCATTCTCAAATTCAATTCTTTATAATTAAAACCAAAAACTCTGCTAATCTCATTCTCACATGTCATTAGAAATATTTACAAAACCTTTTTTCCCCATTTAAAAACATTTTCACAAAACAGTCCTACTAAAGTTTTCCAATAGTTTACCTTGGGATCGCTCCTCACCGAATCATTGCCAAGGCTCACATCCTGATCTCCACCTCCACCTGGGGTAAAATATATCTTGAAATGAGACTGCCTTCTCGAAGTATCCCCACTGATTTTGAAAGTACAACTATTAGATCGGTTTCGTGTCTCCATGTCTGTTTGGTTCTCCTCGATAGCTGGGCTATCTGCTCGAGCAGTTTGTTGTTGATTCTCCAGCAACAGCCTCTGATGAGACGAACTTCTCTCCAGTCGAATTCTCGGGTAGCGCACCATACGGCTACCTCTTGAGCTGGCAAAGCCAACATCTGTGCATTCTTCCTGGGATGCAGAAGCCTGTTGCCTGCCCTGGCTCTGATCCTGGTTCTGGTTTTGCTGGAGCTGAAACACTAGTCTCTGTGTTCCACCATTAACAACAGAGCACTGGTCCAAGCTTGGCTGCTGGACAGACCAGCCAGTACCACCATAAGGGAGGATTCTGAAGTGCTGGATGTCAGAACCGTCAGGGGAGTTCCTCTGTATGCAAATACCACCAACACTGATACCAGGTTGGCCTCTGCTATACAAAGTATGGCCATTGGAACCAATGCTAAAGACTCTGCGTTTGGGCAGACCCGGCTCTGTCAGATAAGTTTGAGAGTCCAAAGAGTCTGGGCTGCAGTATGGAGGAGGCGGATGTTGTGGAACGTCTGCTCCGATCTGTGGTTCGGTGTAGGCAGGCGCAGGTCCTGGAGGAGAATAACAGGGTGGCGGGACATCATCAGCTTGACCACGGGAATCTCCGTTACTTGATCCATTGGAGCGCTGTAGGGAGATGTGCATGGAGGAGCTTTTGGTGGGCCGCGGCTCGGCGTAGGAGGCGAGCTGAGGTATGAACATGGAGGAGCTGCGTTTAAGCGAAGCTTCTGACCGCGAGCCAAAAGCCCTTGGTGGGACATGCTCCACAAAAGGCTCCTGAGAAGGCCTAGATACCGGAGGAGGCTGCATGCGGAGCGGCATGACCACATCATTGTCTCCCTGCTGCTCCTCAGCGTCTCCTTCCAGTATCTCCGGGGCTGTGTTACTGCGGCCTGAGCCAAAGTACAAACGCAGACGTTGTGCCATTTTCACCTCACGTCCCGCAGCTCCTGTTCCCTCTCACTTGCGCTCTGACTGGCTGTTTGGTTCTCTCCTCTGGCTCCCGTCTCGGTCTCTTAGTGTCGCCCACTTCTCTCCTTTGGCTGGCTAGATGACTGATCCCTTTTTTTCCCCTCCACTCTCTCTCTCATCCCTCTCTCCCACCCTCTCCGAGACTCTTCCTCAACTTTCCTTCCCACAGTAAACTGTGCAGAGGAAAGAAGTCACACCACAAAAACTAGACTGCCACTGCAAACGAGCTGACAACTTTACACTTCTAAGGAAAGGCAAGGAGGAGGCTAAAGAGAGGAAGGGTGAGGGGGAAAGGGGAAAAAAAAAATTCAAAAAGAAGAAGGATCCCTCTATGCCAGACTCTTAGCACTACCAAGCACTAGCGACAGACAGCAGAAATAGCCTGAGCCGAGTGACAGCCAGCATTCCTAACATGATTGGATAAGAGCGGCCGGCGCTCCTGGTTTCCGAGGTGACAGTGGGTTGCCTGTCAGTCATGTGACCACAAATGGTCCCACCACCTCCTGTTACAACCCCATTCTGCCCTCAAGTGCCAACTGGCCCCCCAACACATCCTACTTACCACTGTCCATCCATTCACATGATCTCTGTCTAACCCCCGCCCATTTCCCTGCCTCCACGCCTCTGTCAAGTTAGTGGTAATAACTTAACCCCCAATGATTTCGACTTTATACACCACCACATTCCTTCGTCTGAAACTTTGGCTCCGTTTCCTATAGTAGCGCTAAATATCTGCCTCAAAACAACACTGTCTCTATCATAAAAATAATTAAACCCTACATTGCCTCCACCTTCGGCACAACCTCTTCATTAATGCAATGACTTAGGACAAAAACATCACCCTTTCTGTGCTGTGCCTGAACAAGAAAGAGAGTGAGAGTAGAAGAAATCCTACATAAATCTGTTGTACATTAATCTAACAGCCATATTTCATATACGTTTTTAAACAGGTACATTGGTGATTTAATTCACCATTAAACCTCAAGAACAAATTGAACCTTGTTATTTCTCGTAGCTTGGAAACATAAAAAAAGAAGCATCAGGAAGTTGTTGCTATAAATGGACCAGGAAAAAACAGGCAGCAGCAGAGTGAAGAGCTGAATATCTGATAGATCACAGCTTTGATAATACAAACAGCACAGTCCTTGGTGGAGAAAGACATCCAAGTCTTCTTCAAACGGAACAGACTACACTGTCTCCCATACACAGCCAAACACTTCACTGTCTGGTGGTTTTATAGGCCACTGTGTTTGCATCCAAAAACCGCCCAGGATACAACTCAGCTGTGTTTCTGGGCTGAAATGCTGAAATTATGCACACAGATTTTGACGCTTGTAATATACTACTTGGCTACAGCACAAGGTAAAACAGAAAGAGACGATTTCACAACATACTGTACATTCATGAGAGCAGTCTTTATGCACTGCTGACAGCTAAGTGATTCACGAGTGGATCAGCATGAGAAAATGGAGGTTTAAGGGTACTCTGCCCTGAGGCCAGAGTCAGTGGGGGAGCTGTCTGTCCTCATGCAAAGAACTGACAACTTCCCTATGATAATCTGGCCTTTCAGCCCTGTCCAAAAAGCCGGTCCAACTTGACTGGTCTATGACTGGTCCGACCTATGGTTTAGCCACAGTGCGTCACCTTATTTGTTTCAAAAAACGCTAAGCTGCAAACAAGCCGCCAGCCAAGCCACTGATGAGAAAATAGGAAAGAAATGAAAGTTGTCCATTGTGGACGAGAGGACATCAAGGAGAGAGAGACGATATTGACAGGAGGCAGAGAAAGAGCCAAAAGGAAAAGACTGCAGAGCAAGAAGAAATTGTGGCTTGGCAGCCGGTTGCACTTAGTGATGACACACTGCCTACAGTGTTAGGCACAGTCAATAAATGTGTGTGTGAAATGTTATGGAGAATGTTCTGTATAAAAGAAACAAAATGCCAATGTGTGGTCCAATGGCAGCCAGCCCAGCTTGCCAAATGACGTAACATGCCTGCTTCAAACAAAGCACTGCACTGTACTGTACTCCTATTCTTTCTTTAAATTCCATGTTAACTCTCTGTACAGGGTTTTGACTAATACTCTAATATTAATACACTAATATTAACATATATAATATACATCTAATACCATTATTAGACATTTAGACCACATGAGAAAACCACAATCTCTCAAACACACTATATCACAAAGCTTAGTCTAGCATATCATCTCCTCTGACAAATAAACCATAAAATTAATGAATGTAGGAGAACAAGCAGCCCCTTCAAAGAAATACTGGCCAGTGGTGGAGGAGCTTCCTTGGCATGTACCTTGAAGCAGTCAGAAAAGCATCTCCTCAGACATATAAGGAGAGGCCCTGGTTTGAGGCCGTGTGTGCTGTGCTTTCTTGTGTCATCCTATTCTATTCAGCAACAGAGAGCTCCCACTGTACCGAGGTAAAAATTAGAGCTGCCCTTTCCATAGCGGGCTGAACGCCAGTGATTCCCCTCAGCATGGGCGTGTGGAACATGAAGACCCAACGCATACCAATGTATGCACTGATTTCATTAGCACATATACATGCAGAATAAACTGAATCAGATTTAGTCGCACAATGCACCCATCTTCTCTAGATTGAGTTGCCACGAGGACTGGAGAATGTGGTGTCACAAAAAGCCCATCAAGCTCAGATCTTTCAATCTTCCAAGTCGGTGCTCCGTGCACAAAAGCAGTAGCCCTGTCCCTGTGAAACCCAGAGAGAATGCGCCTTATCTGGCCAAGAACATCAATAATACGTGGGGCCGCATCCGCTGTTTGTTTTATCAAACATCAAACTCAAGATACAGACCGCAGAGTCACTTAGAAGTCAAAGTACAAAACAAATATCACTGCAGTCCTAAACCTCTTTCAGGGAAGCCTTTCACTTCTTCCACAGAACAATGTCTTCATTATGTCAACAAGCGCTTCGCTCGCCTCCCTCTCTTCTCAAGATGGTTCACCAAGATATATACAATAACTGTGTATTAGTGAATTGATTAATTAGACCTACTTGTGCAGTTGTTTTTTTTAAATTGCTGCTTGACATTGCGCAGACATTTGATCTGGTTGTCATGGCAACCTTCAACAGGCTTAAATTTCAAAAGTCAAGGAAGACAGTGTTCTTGTCTGTGGAGGAAATCTGAGAAATCTGACATAAGAGGAATGTAGTAGTTGTTAGTGGGCTACAGCCTTAAAGCAGGGCAATGAAACTAGAAGATAAACAGGCCTTTCTTCTTCTCCTCCTTCTCTCTTTTTCTAAAACCTGTACTGCTGTGCATTTCTTTTTTCTTGTGTTCTTTTGGCTGAGCCTGCAGTTTGAAATCCTGTGATATCAAATCTAGCGATGTGTCAGAGTTCACAGGAATCAGACTGTGAAGATGCAGGGTGCAGATAAAGTCAATATAATGTATTCCGGATTGGCGACGATCCCTGCAGAGAAATGAAAGCAGGACTATTCTAGGAAAATTACTTTGAAAGGTGTGCAGCAATATCGACTTTATAATCATCACATTTTACGTGGCACATTCATTTCTTATTAGTACCTTAGAGACTAAAGCATAGAAGAATACAGAACTACTGGAAACCCTTCTATCAAAGTCAAAACAGTTTGAAGTAGAACCAAATCGCATGTAAATTAAAAGAGGCATTATGATGCTGCTGGGTGGAACTAAATAAATCAACTTCTGACAGACATGACAGACTGAAATTAAAATAATGCGACGCAAGCAGCACAGGGAGTGAAGGTTCAAGGGGTTACGAGTTGTGAATCTTACCAATCTGTTTTCATCAAACACCTCAAAGAGTAGCCTGTGATTCTGCGGACACACCTGTGTTGGCGACAAATAACAGGGGAGATAAGCAGATACAGCAGTCATCCAGTCGTGCATGTGTCATGCAAAGCTAATGCAGACGTACAACATTTTGTAGGCAACTACCAGCTTATTTTGGCACCAAAACAATTCACAACAAGGACTGCTAGAAGATATTCAATCGTCTAATTGTTATGACATACGACTCAGCTATAATTCTTTTATAAATAACCAGTGGCGAAAAATCATACGCATGTGGCTAACCTTCCAAAGTCTAATATGGTCTGTTTGATTACAGTGGTGGAGGAGGTGGGACTCGGCTCTCAGTTAAACTGCAACCAAAGATTAACAACTCTAACACTACAACTCTAGAGTAAACAAATGCAATAACAGACCATGGTAGTGGAGGATACTATGGAGAAAGGGAATGTGACACATAATGAACTCACTCTGAAGAAGAATTCCTCGTTCCATTTGGGATTGAGGGTCTGAAACACAAAGTACAGACATGGTTAGACTAATAATTAATTAAGTGTGTATTGAAGTTTACACAGAAAACAGAACAGATGTATGAAACCTATCCAAGTCATAGTGAGAGAAGAGAGCCCAAGTGAGAAATTAGGCTCAATCTTGTGCGTCAATGATCCTCTTACGCCGTTAAAAGAAGTTTGTGGCTGTAACACGTCTCAGTGATTGGCGTTAGTCCATAGATTAACAGCCATGAGGATTTTCACCCACTTTCTGGATGGGTCAGCTCAGCATGTGGATGCACAGGCTCTCTCCCACACATTTGATATTTTATTGCATTCAGAACTATGTGACACATCTCATTAACATTCCTTCTGTGATTGAAATGACTTAAACACCAGAATGTCAATGAAGCCTTAATTTCACAAGTGATTCTGATTAATAAACACTTTACAACATTTTACGACAGCGATAAAATAACACGTCTGTTAAAACAACTGCTGACACACCAGAATTACAAATGAACCTACTGCCCCTCAAGAGAAATTTTAAACTAAAACCTGTCAAATTCTCCTTTTTCAAAAGGTGAACATTTCCAGAATAGTATGCCAAATATCAGTGTTTGGTACAGGCTCTTAAGGTAACTTCTAGTTCTTGGTGTTGGAGCCATCATATTTCTTGCCTACATAATGCCTACGATAACAAAGACGCCATCAAAGGTGTCCCACTTAAAGACACATAGTGCCCACAGAAGAGCCGAGCAGAGATGCTTTTTTTCTGCTCCACATAGCAGTGCATTGTCAGCTATTTATATCCGATACGGCAACCATGGCCCCTGGCAGCATATGTCTGCCTGCATGGAGGCCTGAGCTGCTTGACTCCAGCAGTGGCTTGGCTGGCAGCTAACCTTAACTACAAAGGAGACATTTTAAAGTAAAAAATAAGTCCAACTGCAGGAGAGTGCACTACTCCAATATATTATTTACAGACATACAATCCAATGTAATAACATGTAACGCATGTTGCATGTTGTTGTAACGCGTTACATGTTAATAAATATGTCGTTTTAAAGCATAAAGTCCAGAGCATTCCACAATGTGAGCAATTAATATGGACATTTGTTTTGTAACCACAGCGCACTACTTTGACATTAAAATATCTTCTGAATGGAGTTTACTAATAGCAAGTAATAGCTCCCCCTGCTGAGAATAGATTTACTCCCCAAAAATAGGCCACTGGGGGAAAGGAGTTTGCCCAGTGTCTCCCTCTACACTTGGCTGAGCAGGGAAGGAAGCACTGCCTTGTAGTGACTTCCTGTGGTTTCCAGCTCTGAAGACGATATGATTGCACTGATTCAAAGGGAAATTATGGTAGTGTTGAGGGTGGGTTTAGGTGGAAGTGGTGCTCTCACATCACTTAAAAATGTGGTGAACAAAGCCACATCCAAGAGGCTGTACGATAACTGCGTGGTACAGGTGTGGAAGATTATAGTGGCAAGTGCGGTCAATAGGACAGAGCACATTAGAGCTCATTATGTCTGACGCTACGAGTTATAGGTCTGTGAAGAACACAAGACGGAGCAACAGTATGCTACAGATCATCACGCATCAATGCTACTTCTTACCTTAGGACCTACCTTTTTAATGGTTTTTGTTTGGACTAAGGCGAGCTCTCTGTTCTCGTCCGCAACATAGAGGGAAAGTTTGACGTAAGGATCGCTGCAATGACAGATGCAAAAAAAATTATTAGTTCATTACTGGTGAAAAGGTGACCTCGAGCCTTTCGCAGTTCTCACTTTGTAACAGCTCGTGGAAATTCACAGGTACAAATCTGCTCCCCACAAGCTAACGAGTCCAATAATATTTCATATGGGCCTATATACAGATGATATTGCTGACAGAATGCAGATATTTCAGTGCGGATAGCACAACTTTTCTACATAGGTAAGAATAGGTAAGAATAAATGCATGTTTCTTTTTTGATCTAAGAAAATATGCCAAAGAAATACAAACAAAGTAAACAAATTTTGGTTTAAATCGGGCTAAATATCTGCCCAATAAAGTACAAATCTGATTTAATATTCTGTACTAAGACAAATTTTAGGTCTCAACAGGAAGAGATCCCCATATTGTCTTGTACAACAAAAACAAAGTATAGTGTTCGGTTCACTGTTCATAACCTTAGTTAGCCCTATTACCAATTTATAGTGTGACCACAGTGCTAGAGCCCATATCGCTAACACATTGCTTGTGTCCAGACCTGAAACCTGAGTCCGCCACGAACAAACCAGCAGAAAAACTGCTTGCATTTGGGTACTGTGAGATAAGGCTATAATGTCTTATTGACAAAGCAGTGGCTAAAAATAGAACCTGCAAAACTTTTTTGAGATGAGTGGCACAAATAGTAAGCAGAGTGTATGTGACTGTGCTATTAAAAAAACAGCCAATTGGTTTATTTGAAGGTGCTGACAGGGTAGAAATCCAGCAAGTTCTGGATAGAGAGGCAGAGCTGCTTTATTCACCGAGCGGACCAATTACTGATCTCAGTCCCAGCAGGCAGCACAAGGTACAGTGTCAGGTTAAAACCTTTCTAAAATCCCCCTTTGAAGAAAACAAGTCTGTGTGTGTGGTGGTGTGGACAGCAGACTCTTTTTTTTTTTAAATCAGTAACTTGACGCATTCCTACACCAAACATTCACATAAAAACCAAACCTGAAAAACAACACAAAACAAAATTACAAATGGAATTTGCTACTTGTTGTCGGTATTTGTTAGTATATATTACACAAAGCAGGTGGAGAGGTGGCACTGTCAATAAAAACAATCTTGGTGGCTGAAGGCTTCTTTGCCTTTAATAACCCTCTCATAGTAGGCAAGATTTAAAAAAAAAAATAACTACAGTGACTGCTCTGGACTGATAAGGGAAGGGAGATGACAGACTGTGCTCAGGTGGATGGATGCACCAAGGCAGGTCATGCTGTTTAACTCGGCTTAGTCCTGCTGAGATCTAAACAGTGAGAGGCCTGATCCCACTACACTACATGATAAAGAATATCATGCATGCTTTTCATATACAACAAGGATATGCAAATAGAAACTTCAGTATATTTTAAGACCGAACCTACGAGGAGGGCCTCATCTAGCAGTTGTTTTCAGTATCAATGAATCTGCCAAAAATATATATGTGTGTGTGTTCTCACATCTGAGAAGCTAGCATCAAATGTCTTGAATGTCTGCTTGAAAGATTACTCAGATGATTAATCAATGATCCCAAGAGTTGCCCATCAATTTTCTGTCAAATAACTAATCAATGAATTGACTAATAAATGGTCTATTCCAGAGACGAGAGAGCTTCCTTATAAAGCTTCACGTCTCTTCAGCTTTTCTGCTCATCTACCGCATGTCCTGAAATAACGTCTATCAATGTATAAGCACAAAATGTAACAGATACTGTGTTTGTCTAATATGGAAATAAAACAAGCGAGCTGTAGTCTACATGAAGAACAGAGGCGCCTCGTCTCATAAACACAATATCTAGTTGTGGTACAGAGCTGTCCATCTTCCCAGATGACACCACTCAAGTTAAAATTGTTCTTTTTGGGTGAGACGTCAGTGCTATGTGTTGTATTTCCTGTGCAGTTAATGACATTTTGATTGCTATGGCTAGACTCAACGATAATTTGATTTGAAGCGCATTTCAACCCTTCTATGAATGTGTTTACAATCTGATTTGCGGTTTCCATGGGATTTTCTTTTCCCATCCAGAAATGATATAAGCAGCGATCCAATTCCAGTATGGATGTATCCAAAATTAGATTTGGCCTGCCAGTTGGAGCGCAGCCTCACATAGATTTTGCAGGAGTAGCTGAGAGGCAACAAAGGAAAAAAGGTAGAAGAAATAAGAAATATTAAAAAAAAAAAAAAAAAGGAGCTGCAAACATAACGCCGAGCAAGACTGCTGTCGCTTGATTGCTAATTAATGTCTCCAGGAACCCCGCAGCCCCTAATTGTGTGTTTGTGCGGGTCTGTGATGTACTGTGACTAAACAGAAACAATGGGCCTACTGTATCTAGACGGCACTGAGACTCCTTCTTGTCTCCTTCCCTCAACCAAATCCTGCTGAGGGAGACGGGCTACTTCAGGTCAACACTGGGAGGTGAAAGCGAGCATGGGCCATTGGATTCGAATGGTGGTTCAGTCCACTTGTTTGACTGCATGCAAGCTCCTCGAGTTTCTATCGACACCTCACCAAGAACAACAAAAACAAAACCTAGGAGCGTTTCAGCTGCTCGAGAATAACAGCGCGGAACACAATAGAACAAAGTGGATGCAGTACAGAATAGAGCAGGAACAGGAACAGGTTTAGGGCAAAACGAAGAAAAGAACAAGCCAGCACTGTTTGACCATCTTATGAGGTGACAGACTGCCAAGTCAGCACTGTCTCCCGTGGTAGCTAGCTACACATCGAGACCTCATTCAGCGTTTCTACATTACAGTTCGGATTTCTCCTGAGCCAGGCTGCGCTGTCCTGCCAGCAGGGCATCAGGATGGGAACACATGCACTCTGGCATGTGAGCAGCATTCACACAGTGCTAACCATGCCAGCCTCTTTCTCTGACAACGTCTGCTTTCTCATAGCTCATATACAAAAGCATTACTGTACACAACAGTAGAAGCAGTGTTCAAATTTAGATGAGGCTAACGGTAGTCATATGGCGAGTTCAGCCAAATGACAAGTCCTTTAAAAAAAATATATACATTTTTCCATAACTCTATCTGGGATCAAATAATTTATTTCTAACTGTATGACTAAAGCTTTGCTCCAAATGGGTGTTGTCGCTTCTGGACTATTCTTGGACGCTCTCGTGGTTGTTGTTTACCAGCAGAAGTTACTGTTGAGCATGCAGTTAAGAATGATAACATACAATCTCCAGTGAGGCAGCCTGTTTGGAGCACTTCCTGGGGTTGCATTGCTGCTACATGTATTTGCATTACATTTTCATGTACAAACCCCAAGGCATAACCTGATCTTTTTATTAGCTTAAAGTTAGCTTTATTCTCCTCTTGTGCACCTGACTTGATATGTGGGCTAGAGTGTGACACCAACACACTGGCATAGCGAGGCATGCCCAGGAGAAGTTCAGTAGCGTGTCACTGAGCTGTTTTAAATGTGTCTTTAAAAATAAAGGCGGCCTATGACTTCCTGAAGGTAAAACAAAAGCATGATAGGTCATTCTGATTAAATCAAGTACAGGAATGGGTGCAGTCATTTAATCTAGACCCATTAAAGATAAATAGGACAGACAGAATGATGCACTTAGTCTGGACTAAGATGGAGCAGGTTCATCGTAACGTCCATTAAATGTATAAACAAAATGATAACGATTTAGCAGTGATTGATGGGCACTCTGTGTATTATTAAACGATCGCAGCCTCCTGGCACTGCAGGTACGGAAAGGTGGGTAATTAAAATTCAGAGGGTGGAAACTGCAACGCTTAGCCATGCAAAAAAAAAACCTAAAGACAGACATCAAATACAGCTCCACAGAGGGATAGGACGCAACGTCACATAAAAGTTGTTATCCACTTCATCGCAGTGTCAGACATGGTGAGACAGGATATCAGGCAGCGCAGACAGAGGTCCCTTGGTGGACATAATGCTGCAGAGGCTCTCAAAAGTTTAATTTTAACATCTGTGTTTAACTACATGTGAGAAAGTGTGTGGTATGTATGATTATTAGTCAAACACGCTTACCTGGAAAAACAAGAGGCAGGTAGGTAATCATTGATGAACTCTTGGAGTTCAAGGTCTTTGTAAGTAAAAGGAATGTAGTTACTGTGCATAATAATGTGCCGTCCAAGGTTGAAGGGACAGACCAAAGGAGCCCCTCTGAATCAACGTGTAGGATGCTATATGATGATGACATATCAACAGGTTCTGTACTCCACTGTCATTTTGATGCTACACTGACTTGTAATAAGGTCAATGGTGCCTCTGTAATTCCCACTATGCAGGTCGGGATGATTTACAGTTTCCTGATGGACAGTAAAGTAAACTGCTGTGAACTGTAGCTGCTGTTAGTTAGCTTAGTGCACGCAGCACCAGGTAGTGCAGGAGCTATGGACCAATGAGAAGAGGGAGAAGAGGGAGCTTTGGACGGGCACGGGATGAGGGGAGAGTGCTGATGGCAAATTGCGCCAGAACCAGAGCCTGGCAAGTGGGCATTGTAACTGGGCTCAGCAGCTTCTGTAGACACACTGCAGTTAATGACAAAGGTGAAGAGAGCAAAGAGGATGCTGACGGAGGAAGCTAAGAAGAGAAAAGGGGAGCGTGACTGAGCAGAAGCCGCCAGACAAAAGTAAATCATGGACTGAGCTTCGGGAAATAAAAGGCTGAAAGACCGACGCAGAGCTGGGCTTATTGTTTTTGAACTAGTAAGTAATATTAGCTGCACTCTGAAACTGGAGGAGCCAAACTGCAATAAATACCAAATCTTACACAATGTTGGTTTAAATAATGTGTGTTACAGAATAGTATATAAAAAAAGACATACACAGTATGTGTCAATCATCAATCTCTCAAGCATGACATGAATGTAACTACTAAAGAAACCTCTGATGCAAACAGCATCTTCTTGTGTATCCTTGACGCTCACCTGGCCCCAATGATGTCTTTCTTCGCCAGATCAAGTCCTGCAATGACCTTAACCCGCAGCACTCTCGTTTCATGCTGCAAAAGACAGAGATGGTGGAATAAAACATTTAATCAAATTATGAAAAAATGTCCCCTGTGTGTTATGACCATTATAACTACAGGCCAAGTTAAACCACCTCACACACTCTTTTTTTCTATTTCAACCTGAAATTGAGGTTAAACAAAAAAAAATGCTGACATGCTACTTCTTTATTTCTTTATTTCTGCTACAGACGTTTTCTGTGCTGTTTTTGTCTGTCAGCATGATTGTGGACATACTACTGGCCCGATTTTCACGAAACTTGGTCGGCTGATGTAGCATGCATCGAGGAGGAACCTACTCAATTTTGGAGCACATCTGAGTCCCATGGCAGGTGGACAAATTATTTTTCACTTTCATTAATATTGTGAGACAGCTGGGTCACTTGTAACACTGTAGTCTGTGACAAAATGAAGTGAATTTGTCACACACGCGCACACCTGACGAGATCAAAGTGAATAGTGTGACATGCAACAAAAAAACTTAGATATAAAAAGAGCAAGAAACAGGCAGATTAAATATCACCATAAAGAAAAAAAACAATGCTCTTGTTCACGAATGCTGTTTTAATTTTCTATGTACCAAGTGCTGGAGAACAGAGCAAAGGAGGAAGTGGGGGTGGAAGCTCAGGCCAACACGGCCATTACCTCAGGCCAGGGTGTTGCATTGTTGAACATTTACTTCATGGTCAAAACAAGCACAGTGCCTCATGGTATGCAGACCCACAAACGTCTTAAAAATTTGTGGAGATAACTTGATGAGATTTAATGTCTGTAATATGACAAATACGGAGCTACGGCTGTTAGTGGATCAATCAGTTTGCTGTCAACTATTAAATGAATTGCGTCGTTTTGAGTCAGCTTTCCACATTCTCTGAATTCAGCCTCTCAAATGTGAATATTTTCTGGTTTATTTAGACCTATGTGACAGGAACTCAAATATCTTTGGGTTGTGGACATAACAAGACATTTGAGGACGTCACCGTCGGTTTTGGGAAAGAGTGATCAACATTTTTCACAATTTTCTGACATTTTATGGACTAATCGATTAATGGAGAAAACGATCGACAGATTAACTATCAAGAAATTTAAATAATCATTAGTTGCAGCCCTGTGGTAAACCCCAATAATTAACCTTTCCCATGTCCTTTGTGTTGCAGTGTGTAGAGTTATTACGAGCATACCTCCCCCTCCAATAATGACTGTGAAAGTGAAATGGGTTACCTCATCAGGAAGGGAGAGCAAACCCTGACTCACTTCACAACCCGCGATATAAAGTTTGCCATTACATATTCCAATCTATACAAAAACAAGTGTTAAATATGCACATTTCATGCCATGTTCAGAGTCTCTGCCCTCTAAATTGGTCCACAAAGACACATGCAAATGTCTCCTGCATCCCGGTGACAGTTTCAGCCCACTGATGAAAGCAGAGGACAAACTCAATAATCAGACTCACGGCTGAGTTTTCCCTCTGAACATATGAATAAATTATTTTTAGTCAAATCCCCAGCCTTACTATTTCTGACTGCATTAGTAATGGCTGAGATGACAGCTGCTCGGTCTGCAAATTATTTTGTTTGCCACTCAGTGATGACTCGTGACAATCGTGCAGCCATGTAGAGCAATACGTTTGCAATACAGCATGACTTTACCGTGCCACATTAATGATGTATTTCCACATGTCAGAGTGGGCATCGACCTCAGTTAAGTTACACGTTTCGTCTTTGAACTCGTTTAGTGGTCAGCTCACCATCAAGCAGCTTTCATTACAGACGAGAGGGTGTGTTTATGTCTGATCCAGCTAACCCTCCACCCATTACATTGATAATTTTCTGCTCCGTGCAACACTTTCAGGCACTAGTCGAGCTACAAGTCGTTCACACGTTCATTTAAATAAATGATGCAGCGAGGCTCTTAAGGTTAACGTAACAGTTTCATTTTAATGCTCTGAAGGCACAGTGGTGCAGCTGTGGCTGAAACTAAGGTGAGTAAACTAATGGACACGCAGGCAGGAGGCAGGAAATTGACAGCTGCCTGGACATTACTACGGAATGTGACTGGGTGAGGGCTTGTTAGCTATCAGCTAACGCTGGTGTTAGCTATGTTTGGCTGAAGCCCCCGTGAGAGACACGCATTTTTTTTAACATAACATACATAACAAAGCTTTGTTGAGATTAGACCTTACCTCGTCCTCTGAAAGTCCATATATTGGCTCGTAAGTCGCAGCCATATAGCCTGCGGTCCACGCTATACACACAAAAACAAGCCGCTTGGCAGAGCTAGCTCGCTAGCCTTGAACAATAAAGTCCCACTTTCCTCTCTCTGCCGTGCGGTGGTGGTCAAGTCCACGGTGAGACCAAGTCCTTGGCTCGGCTCGGGGTGGTTGGTTCTCAGCCGGATAATGTAATCCTGGCCAGCGTGGTCCGTCCGAGACACCGCTCGGAAATATAAAAAAAAACAGTGTCCAAAATGTTTCAACTAAGACAGATTGCTTTTGTCAAGTCCGAGCTGATCCCCCCGAAACGTTTTGACACTTGACTTCCTCCTAACAGCTCAACCAATCGTGTGCCGACTAGACGTGATTGCCGTCTGCGTCAACCAATCAAGCGCGTCGTGAATTCCCCAAAGCTCATCATCAGCCAATAAAACGTTTAGTGGGCGTGGAGCTGGGGTGTGTCGTGCGTGTCAATTTGTGTTTGTGTGAGTTATTCACGCTTATTCGGGGTGTGTGAACCAGCCACGGACAAAGTTAACTTACATTAATCTTGTCAGGATTTTTTAGCTATCTGTTTAATATATAATATCATAATTTCCAGCAAACCAGTCATTTAAAGGTGCTTACTCGCTCTGGTTATTATAATTCAGCCCCAGAGCGCGTTCATGTTAGAGGCGGGGTTTGTGACACAACCACCCAATCACAGGCTACATACAGGGTACAAACCCAGATTAGATCAAACTACTGATCCGCGTCACGTATTTAGGTCGGTGCAGCGGCAGAAGTTAGCGGAGTCACCGTGGGAAATTAAATCAACTCAAGCTTTCTGTGGATCAGCATTCTCAGTCTGAGATTTAAAAAAAAAAAATGAAAAGCGAAAAGCGAGAGGAAATGAACAAAGACCACAGTGGACGAAAATAGACATATTGTGAGGTCATAGCTACACGATGTGAAAATATATAGTATAAGCATGTAGATTAATAGCGTAGAGACGTAGCCCAATGAAAATAAAATACTATAAGAATATATGAATATGAGATACAAACATTTTATCGTAATAATACATAATAATACAATACAAACAATAAAACGTGCAAAATGTGAATTCATTAGGTTACACGTGATTAATATGTGCTTGACGTGATGCCAAAATCACTACTTTCCCTCTGAAGATAGATATACCATGCAAATACATTATTTAGTCTAATAATAATAGTTTCAGCCCATAAACCACCGATAATAATTCAACTTTTTATTGCATACTTTGGAGTCTACGGTCTTGTTTGGCTATTGTTGGTTACAAATCATTACTCCTCTATATGTGGAAAAAAATCTACTCACAGTCAGTCTCAGAGGTTATGATCTTTGTTTATGGTTTTAACGACTCAATAAAGGTGCAATAAGTACGGAATGACGCATACTGATGAAGCCTTTTTGTCATTCATTTACCATTCATCCGTAGCTCATAGCTGAATGTAGCCCAGTGCAGGTTTGTTTAAGTCACTTTATTGATCATCACCTGTCCTACACTGCCGCCTAGGTGCCTACTGCACTAAATAAATTCTACCAGGCTACATGAATACATTCAGACCATGCATGCAAGAATGCAAAAGCACGACATTCATTACTTTTTGTTTCTTCCTCTCTCTCATTCTTTCCTTCTTCCTATCAGGCATATTGTTATTAGAATGTACCCCCAGCTGACTGCAACAGGTCCTTGACAAATGTCTATACTCCATCAATGAAGAAAAATCCTGACATGTCCTTTAGGTTTGGTTCATTTGACAGATTTCTTTGACAAAACAGCCGCTAGATGTCACTACACAGACATGCTTGCTTCATAGTTGGTCCCGGTGCAGCAGCGTGAAGCACAGGCATGCAAGCTGTCACGCCAAACATCTCCACTGCTGCCCCAACACGAAAACGTTATTAACTCACAAAGAAAATGCTTCAGATAAAAAGAGATAATAAACACTTTTGAGCTCGTATATGTGCTGGTACCCAGTACGACTGTGTGCATAATAAGACTTTTAAATCAATGTGAAGACCAGATGGCAATATTATATAACATTATTGCTTCTAAGCAGAGCTGACAGGCGGGGAGGGGAGGAGGTGGAGCAGAGAGGTCTAAGCCGTCCTAACCACAAGGCCATCACTCATCCCACCACTCCCTGAAAATAAACACAAATTATTTGCATTTGTCCAATGAAACATACTTTAGATGTTTGTTGTTCACGTACATATGGACAGTCCAGGGAAAATCACCAACATGTTGCAAACAGGAAGGCTCTTTCACAATAAGAGCGCATGAAGAGCTCAAGTATGTTGTTTATTGAGGCTATGAATGGAACTTAGAGCATGCAATTATTATAGTCACCACTCAACCCCTGTTCTTACAGAGATGCGCTTATTTTAGGCACTGTTAATATCAGAGAGACTGAGCTGTATATTGTGGAGCTCAGCAAAAGGCACTTTATGATGTTTTGTCCACTGGACGGTCCCCCTGTGGGACTTCATGTTCCATCACATGAATTCATAGATAGACTGATACTGCATGTAACATTTCTATAGACTGAAATGAACCTGTGTAGTTTTATAGAATTAATACCACTGAAAATGATTGGAGGACATATTGACATGTTGAATATTTATTTCCCCCAATGTAAGTGACAAGGCAGGACTTTTATTCGTGATGGAGTACTTTAAAAGTGTGGTATTATTACCTTCCTCCAGCCTTTAACCTGTACCTGTTCAATGTCAACACACCGCTGACAACAATAGCGCTTTCCACGAATTTCCATTTTCTCGGCAGCCCACATCTTTGACGAGAACGCGTGAATATGTTTGCGTCATGTGTTTCTTAGATCTCTGTAGGTGTGGCATTCCAGAAAGTCAACACAATGAGCAAAAAGGAAGCAGAGCTCACGAGACAATGATCGGATGCAGAGACAGATCCCTAAAGATCATTAAAAGAATCTGAAATACAGTACAGCTTTGTGAATTCACAACAGCTGAAATTTGTGATCATTGTGCGATCACAGTGTAACATGCCCAATGCCAGCTGGGATTGGCTCCAGCTCCCTATATGACCCTGAGGATATAGGAAATGAATGTCTGGATATAGTTTGTTCATTGTGTACCTAAAGAAGGGCATTCTGATTTCAATAACAGTACTCATCTCATAATTTGTGCAATCCAAACATCGAGATATCGTTTTGTAAAGATGTTTGTTCCTGTTCAATGCAAAAATGGACGATACTTTCTATCCGTTTGCTCTTCAGACATTTTCTTTCTTTCAGAAAATGGGCCTCTTTAAGTGGGCTACATACTAATTTATTTAAATTGTATTCATTTCCTTTCAGAGAAATAAAACCTAAACAAAATGAGTGTATTAACCCTTAACCCTCCATATCAAACAGCTTACATGGAGATAAATTCACAGATAAATATGACAGGAGAGACGTGTCATCTGGGAAACCTTACTATGTTTATAGTTCCCGGTAAGAGGAACCAGTGAGGTTTCAGCAAAGCACAGTATGTCCTGACTGTCACAAGGTGTTTTACAATATTTGTTCATGTTCAGAGCGAGTAAAAGTCACTAAGGTAGCGGTTGACCCAAGGCGAGGAAACTTTATTGTGGGATAAATGTTGTGGGAAAATATAGGTCATATATTTTTCTACACAAAATAAATATACTAACAGCAGGGGAATGACATATTGGTGTATCACAGGGCCGAAATTTAACAAGCATTACTCCTCCTTTTTTCTTTGAGAAACTTCTGCTGGATGTCTTTCTCTCCTGGAAGCAAGTGTTTATTTCTTGGGACTTCATTAATAGATAATAAGCGCGGACCGACGTTCGTCCAATCGCGGCGAGCAAACATTGCTGACGCTGAACGACGGGGGAATGTGACAACCCAAGCCGTGGGCAGGGTTTAGTTTTAACACGGGAGATGGGTGGGTGAGTGCGCACCTATGCTCCGCCCTCGCCAGGATCACAGAGGATGTTGCGATTCCTCCGCCTGTCAGGACGGGTAAGCTTCACGGGAACGGCCGGTTCCCACGTCTGCTGTCATCAAACCAGTGTTACAAAGTCGCCAGGTCTGCTCTTCTGGGAACCGGCAGAGGAGTCACCACCACCAAGGCACGGACTGAGAGACTGATAACTCCTGTCAGCTGCTGGTAAGAAGAACACTTACTTCTCAGCGCACGGTGTGTAACGTCGGGATAGGTGTGAAGGATCCCAGATACACGGAGCTCTGCACTCAGTCCAGCAGTAGATGATGGACATGTTGACATGCTGTCTCCCATCAGGGTCATGCAGGCAGCAAAAACAAAACCACACTTTAATGCATTTTACAACTCACTTTGAGCGTCACAAAGTCCAAATTGGATAACTACTGTTCCAGTAGTGAGGGAGGTTCATTATTATCGCTTTTTACCTGAAGCTTCCTGTGTGTGCTTTTATGCTTTCTCTTGTAATGTGTCACAAGAGGAGAAAAAAAAGGAAGAAACCAAACATGTTCCTGTTTGTTCTTATGCAGCAAGGCCAATTATTATTTATATATTATTTTATGACATAGGGGAGAGAGGGTTTGAAAGAAATAAAACCAGAGTGGGAAATAGCTACCATGATCAGTCACAACTTACTGCAACAACAGCTTTTAACTCTTTATCAGTTTACTCATGCAGTGGCGTTGTAAAACGATTCCCACAACATGGAAGTGAGTGTGATATTTCTCTTTTTCCTTCTCCTCCTTCTCACCATCTCCTGGTTAGCAGGTTATCTTCTTCAGTGTAGGAGGATGGTGATGGTGGGTTGTCCGTGGTGTAATGAGATTTCCCTCATGATCTGTTCTTCCTCCACTGGTCTTTAGATGGGTTAAGGAGAGGTGAAAGAGGTCGTTTTAGTTGCCTGAAGCTTACCGACCTCTGGTCCTACACTGTGGCTTTATATAGTCAGTGTTATGCATTGCATGTAAATTGTAATTATTTGATCACACAGCCTGACTAAAGCCTGGTTACAGAACATACAGAACATAATAATTAATTATTCACCTTTGAAGGGCACAGTTCCGAGAAGTGCGTATCAGTTTTATCAGATCAGAGACCTACCACTTTGTTACACCTTGATATACTGTACTTAAAGACTGCAATATGAGTATGCTCTGTACATATTTACATGCAAGTCCCAGTCTATATCATCTGACAAATCTCACATCAAATCTGTGTTAGCTTTGACAGGAATAGAACATCCAAGCTTTAATGACATTATATTACATAACACAGGATAACAAATTATTTTCACAATCTTATAACAGCTTCGAAAGTTAGCTATGTACTAATGCAATCTCCTTCATTTTGCCCAACTAAACATCAAACGGCGTATTCTTCCCTCTCACTTTTTCCCACGTACAGTCGCATTCCAGATATTTCACTCCATTTTTCGTCTATAATAGAGCAAACCAGATGGAGGTTAGTTGGAATGTTATTACTCCTCAAAAAATTGAACGTTGAATTGATCTGTTACATGTGATCTCGACTGTGTCAGGTGAAATCAGAGGTTAATTTCTTTCACCTTCAAAAACAACTAACCTTGCTTAGCTCTGTTAAACACAGGACCCACAGTGGCCTGCCACAGGCACAGGTATCCTAGTCATTTCCCCTTTTTTACCAACCCAACGTCTGAGTGCGTCAAAGACACAGGAGGCTACAGGATATAAGTTGGCCAAGAGGAAACACAGTTATACTGGCAACACAGTTACTGTAAAAGGTGTGAAAAGGGAAACAAATGAATTTGCGCTTCGCAAGAAAGTTTTCATTGTGTGTATTTTGTCATAAATGTACTTGAAATACCTCAGTACGCTGCTTAAATGTATGCTGGCACATGTGTGTGGCAGAGAGAGAGCTTTTTCTGAACACATTGATAGGTATCAGGAGCTTACATTATACTACAAGCTTGTGTCTGCACTGTCCATTACTTGTACCTCACCAGTAGTATGATTAAAATTGTCCTGAAGGTGATAATAGATAAAAGCCTCAGGAGCACTTTGACTGCCTTCCAGTTTACTCTGTGACTCTGTCAATATCTGTTCCCTGCTGTTGCCAGTTCCAAGAAAGGTGTTGGTCTTGGTGATCAAACCGGTTTTTAACATTACTGAGAAGCGTTTTGTCTGTGCCAGACCTATCTGGACTACAGATGAAGGTTTTTTTGATATGCAATCAGTGTGAGTGTATGTTCTATGCATTCTTTCATCCAAACTGCAAGAACAGCTCATGGCCAGATTTACAATTTGTAATGTCAACTATCTATCTTTTATTACACTAGAGGACAGATTAGTGATAGTGGTGATCAAGGAACACTGAGCCACATTTCTGTCATGCACTGTGCAGCTATAGATGCCAAAGGTCAGGGGAGGCTGTCACTGTTTTATTGTCAAAAAAACTGAAGCTCTCAAACATTATCGAGGCTGCAGTGGTGCCCTGATGGGAGTCATTATTTTCTACTTTTAAATAGAGTATGATTTAGTATGTAAACATTTCCATTACCTTTGCCTATATATAAAGCAAGTTAATATAAAACCAAAATACATAGTTATGTAGTAAATCATTATGGATATTGTGAACTTTGTGCACTCCCAGAAGAAAGAAACAGATTCTTAGAAACTGAACTCTCTGTAGCGCTGCTTCGCCATGCCCCAGGGGATCGTCTTACTTCACCACTCACATTTACCTCAGTGTGTCATTTGACACGCCCCTTCGTCACCCTTTGAAATTGCGATCCTACTGATAGACACCAAGCTTAAATGATTCATCTTCAGTAGTGTGAAATTAGGTCTTAGCCACACGATGACCCTGACTGACTAATTGAAACCTAATTGACAGAACTAACAGTGAGCCAGCAAGAATGCAGCTACGTTTTCTCTGAAATGTACAAACAGAATAATTAACAAATAAGATGTGGGCAAGTGCTGCTGAGGTAAAACTGGTGTACCAGTTGAAATGCTATATAACATTCAGACTAATGTTATGTGTGAGAAGAGAGCTTCGCACTGTCGGCCTGCACTTTCCCAGCTTAGCAGCTTATTCAGTTTGGGATATTGTTATGTAAGACGACTATATGCAGCAGGAGGCTAATCCAGTGCCTTGACCTTAATGCCAATTATCAGATCATGGTGACGCTATTGAAATTAAGGCACCATACAGAAGACAGTTACACCTCTGACTAGTTTGACGACATGTTATTGATGGATTTACCTGCAGGGTTACATCTGGTGTGTATGGTGTCACAATGACAAAATACCGAGTAGTCTTGTGTGTTGAAAGAGGCTGATATTCTTAGAAACACCACAAACACTCCAGGACATACCTGTATGCCAGGACAATAATAGCTTACAGGTCCAAACTAATAAACAGTTTCCTTTAAACAAAACTGGCTTAAATAAAAAAGATATAGTCACGTAAGGCTCTGAAAGTTTATAGAGTACTTGTCTAATTGTCACTTTCCTGGTACCTGTGGCGTCCAGCATTTTTTACAGCGCATCTCAGGCAAATAAGAATCAAATCGGTGTTCATTTAAAAAACACTGCGTCAGGTGACCCGCCTTGTTTTACATGTCTAATGCTCGTTCTAATGCTGTAGGGATGCTGCAGACAGGACTCAGTTGCACATAATAACATATCAATAATCAAATGTTAACTGACAACAACAATTCATTATCAGTAGTCGGAAGAAAGAGTGTGATGCAGTGATGCGGCATCAGCTCTCTCATCCGTTTGGCCTCTGTGTCACCTCCCCTCCTCCTATCTTCTCTCCCTCACTTTCCTCCACATTTAAGAGGTGAAAGGTGACGGCGAGTAATGGCTCCGCACATGGCTACGTTAATGCAGATTTCCCGGTCATTTGAAGCGTCCTCCCTGCTGTGTGTCAGTGTTGTAAGGGGAAAAGCCTGGTCTCGGATTATGTAATCAGTTATGTGCCAGCTGGTAGAGGTAGAAAGAGACAGAGAGGATGTTTTTTAATCATTAGTGAAACAGCACACATTCTCTTCTCTGTGGTTTTTAATATGTATCATGTCTGTTTTGGACATGGATGTTCTGTAACTAGACAGGAAGAAATCAAACAAACCAGGATGACAGGATTCAATAATCAAACACCTCAAATTGTTTTTAATCCGATCCTATATTGACAGCATTAGTCTATCTGGTAGTTCACCGTGGGTGTTTTCCTCTTATGTCGTCTCTTCCTGATTTTGTCTTTAGGGACTTAGGGACAGTATTGCACTTCTGACTTTAAGGCAGCTTTTGCATTGTCATGCAAGCATGTTGTGACTCAATACAACATGTTCAGCTCTGCTGTTTTGGCGAACAGCATCAAACATCATGGGTCATTTGATTTGTCAAGAGCACAGATGAGAAAAGTTCCCCCATACACAACTTACTGTGTTTGTTTGTTTCTTCACCCAACAGCCGAGGCTTTGTGGTGCCATGATGAAGAAGGCGGTGGAAGTTATCCTGCTGTTGTTTCTGCTAGTCTTCATGCCACATGCAAAGGGAACACGTAAGTCTGAATATCTTCTTGAGTTTCTGGCTATGAGTTAAGACATCTGAGGAGTCGGTAGGATGTAATAGTATTTAATAGTGTTGTTTATTAAAGCAATATCACACAAGAGGGAGTGCTGTTGTACTGAATATCAGCACGGCTGTGATTTGGTCATAGCCGTGCTGATATTCAGCACATCACAGCCGCAAGTGTGATAAACAGTTCTACAACATCCATTTATTCATTAGCAGTAATAAGTCAAAACAGATCAGGATTTCTTTGATTATTTAACATTTTTTCTGGCAAACACAAATTGTCCCATAGACCGGGACTACACTGTTGGCAAGCAACACGTTAACATTAGCTTGCAGACTACGTTCTGAAGGTCTACATGTTACCACAGGCCAGCTGCCTTGTGTCATGTATGCAACCAGTGAAATAATCCTGGAAATGGTTTGTGTTAATATATTTATGTCTTAAAGTGTTGTCAGTACTACAGAAACACTGAGTAACTGTAGAGCATGATATGCTTTGATAATAGCTGATCAAGTTTATTGTAATCATGTATAGTTTTTAAGACTAATGTGCAGTAAATGGTTGCCATTTGTGTGTTTTTTTATCTGTTTGTGGACATATGTTCATCTTTTGCCAAGCTGGTGATACATTGAATTAAAGCACTGCTCTCATTGCTGTCTTTAGGCTACAGTCCACCAGGGAAGCCCACGCTGACCAGATGCCGTTCTCCCGAAAAAGAGACCTTTACCTGCTGGTGGGAGCCAGGCTCTGATGGGGGACTGCCCACTACCCACGCCCTGTATTATCGCAAAGAGAAGTGAGTGGCTTCTAGTTTGACGTAGGACCACGCGAACCTTGTTTTGTTTGATTGAGTTTACTTATGATTAGTGTCACACTGAGAAACAGACAAGTAATAAGGTTTGATTTTGTCATGGCTGTGGAGCTCTAAAGTATAAAGCAAAGATGAGGATGTTGCGTCAACATGCACACAGAGCATCAGTGCAGAAATTCCAGCAAACGTCTTTACACGTGGGGCACAGTTGTCAGTGAGCAGCCTACCTGGTTCATTCATGGCAGCAGACAAGTGTAAGAGGATGCAGTGGTATTTTTTTTTGCCACACTCATATCTGTGTATCTGTTGAATCTGCAGCTACAGCCAGCAGTCTGTTAGGTTAGCTTAGCATGATTATCCTTACACACCTCCCACTGTGGGTTTTTAATCGCCGCATCACAAATTAATGTAGTTAAAATGCATGTGGTGTTCCCTTAAGTTATGCAATTGCAAATTCTTCTTGCTATTGCCTACTCATAATTGGCCAGGTGTGAGAGTTAGTTGGGGGTAATGCATCCAGAACCATGTTTTCGAAACCCCGCCCCCCACTGAACATTTACAGCGGTCGCTGCTACAGCAACAAGAACACGTTCTGCTCGTTTCTTAATGTAAACACTCCCTGTTGTTTTAATTAGATCCCCCAGGTCTACGTGGTTGCCAGGTGCTTATATACAACACGTCAGCTATTTATTAATTTCTATTCAGTGCCCTCTTGAATGTCTCACAAATGAGAAAACCTGCAGTAGGAAAGACGTTTGTATGAGAACTTCTGACAATGACAGGAAAAAGAAGACGTAAATGTTACGCAAAGGCACATCAAGGTTGTCGTGACATGATATAACTGTGATATTTACGTCATGCAATGATGCACATATTGGGTAAATAATCCAGAACCTCTTAAGGTATTTCAGTTTTTTTCATTCCCAGTTTGTGATTGACACTCATTGTAATTGTTCTGACATTGTAACAGTCCTAATCAGTGTCGTAACAAACAACAGGTTGTCCTTTAAGCATAAGAGCAATCCAGTCTTTTGTTGCCCTTTTTTTCTATTTCTGTCTGCAATTTGGAAAAAAACACGGCCCTCATTTATCTTGAGATTGCCTTCTCTTCTTCTTTATCTCATCTTATCGTCCCCCCCGAAGCACGAAGAATGCATGCTGTTCTTTGGAAATGTAACATAAAAAAACATGCTATTACATGCTGTTCCCCTGCCTCTCTTGCAGCTCTGAGACAGTGTACGAGTGTCCCGACTACCGAACAGCTGGAGAGAACTCCTGCTTCTTTAACAAGAACGACACATCCATCTGGGTCAACTACAACATCACTGTGGTGGCCACCAACCCGCTAGGCAGCACTTTCTCCGACCCCATGGACATAGATGTGGTGTACATCGGTGAGGGAACGTGTGCTGCTTTTTTGTTTTAGTTCTCATGTTTGAGTGTGACGTTCGAGGTGCAATTTCCCCGTGAGGATTAAAAAAAGGGTATTTTTAATGCTCAGTCACACAGCTGCTCGATGGCACACTGGGTTACACTGTGGCTAATGCTCTCTACTAACCATCCCTCGCAGCTGTAAATGTGCATTGAAGGTCACCATTATAAAGTGGTGAAATTAAAATATAAATTTTGTCAGCCTGCTGAATGAAGGTTGATAATAATCAAATCAAATATAAAAGAAGTATAACGACTGTCTACAAAACCCAAGAAAAGAGCAAAATGAGCCACAATGAGCAGCTCCTAAGTATTTCCTGTGTCGCCAAAGCCTAATACAGCCTCAATTGTTGCCAAAAAAATGTTTTTGGTCTTTTCATTGGACAATAAAAATGTAGAATAACACCGGGCCTTTCGTCTGACAGCTGATTAAATATAAATACTGGGTAGATCTACTTCAGATTACGCAACAATATATACATATTGTATGAGGCATGAAATGTGTCCTATCTTGTCATGTTGCTAAATACAAAAGCATGTTGTTTTGTTCATGAAAGGTCCGAAAGGAGTGTAATCCCATATTATTTAAACACTTAAAAGTATCTGTCTTACCCTTGAGGCTGCTTATCTGGAAGTGCTCTTCTTCTCTTGTAGTAGCATTGACCTGATTTGGTTATCAGTATCTTTGTCAGGACTTCCTTGACCTACCTCACAATTGTCAACTATGTATCTCCAAGGAAATAACTTAATGCCTAAACAATCAACTCAACCACACCAAATATTTGGAAAGTCAAAAGTGTGAGTTGGTTTACTATTACATAGAGAAAGAGATGTGGATAGTCATCTCATCTTAGCACAGTCACAGTCGGCTCCTATTGTACTGTGGTTCAAACATTATTATCCAATTAAATTTCCGCCTTCAGTCCTCTCAGCCACACACACAAAACACACTCTCTCTCATTCACGTTTTCTCTCTCCCTTTTCAGTCAAGCCTAATCCTCCAGAGAGGCTAGCAGTCACTGTAATGGAGGACAATGGCTGGCCCTTCCTGCGGGTGTCATGGGAACCACCACATAAGGCTGACACCCGCTCCGGATGGATCACTCTCATGTACGAGATACGTGTCAAGTTGGAGCAGGAAAATAAATGGGAGGTATGCATACATGTTACTCATACAATGGAATGGCTTGGTAGTTAAAACAACAACCGTCTCATGTTGGTGAACCAGTAATTGATCACATATATATAACTGCTGTATATAACCACTGGGGGACTGTTTTGCAGTTTCACCCTCTGACCTGAGATATTGACAAGATGATCAATCTTTCCTGTTTTGTATTTTATATATGCAATATTTATAATCTATATGCTGACAGCATGGAGGACTGACTGGGCTGTACATAATTGCTCAAGGTCTACCAATGTGTGCTGTGCTTGCAGATGCACCTTGCAGGCCAGCAGAAGATGTTTAACATTTTCAGCCTGCGGTCAGGTGGTACATACCTCGTTCAGGTGCGCTGTAAACCAGATCATGGCTTTTGGAGTGAATGGAGTTCCACTTCCGACATCAAAGTACCTGACTGTAAGACATCCACCAATATGTTATACTATAATATACATAAATATAATAGATAATAAAACAGTACAAGGTTATATTTTGTGTTGAAGCACTCATGTTGTCTCTTAAAGATTTCCCTCGGGAGAAGTCAGTGTGGATCCTCATTACCGTCTTTTCTGCCTTCATTTTCATCATTCTCATTTGGTTGCTGCACATGAACAGCCGCAGGTAAAATGTTTTGCATTATGAATGCATGCTGTATGCTACAGAGGCCCAGAGCAGCTGTACTTTTCACATAGATAATGAGAATATGATAATCAAAAATGAAACTATTACTATTTACATGTATTTCTAATTAATGGCAACCAAATTGTCATTTTACTGTTGCAAGACAATAAAAAACCTACAATGAAGCAGTTTAATATCTTGAGATCTTTTAATTCTTACATTCTTATCATAAAATAAATGTAAAGAATGCCTGTTATAATGTACAGATGGATGACAAATTTAAAGGAAAAACATGAACAACTATAAATTAGTGTAGAAATATAGCAAAAGCAGATGGGTCCATACAGTTGAACACTCGTGGCAGATTTTGGAGCACCGCGTTGATGACCCGTATGCATTCAGAGACCTGAAGAGTAAACTTGAGTGAAAACAAACTACCATAGTGAAGCCATAATTGTACACAGATTAGAGGAAAAGGGAGAGAGGACTGAAGGGAAATAAGAGAAAGAAATCAAAGTCTAAGGAGCACTGAAGCTCTTTTAGAAGTGCGACCCAACATGTTACTTTGGACAATTTATTTTTTCCTTTAATTTTTCACCCATCTGTATATAAAATATGCCACTCTGGGCTTTTAGAGTATACAGCAAGAGACATATTGTATTGGTTTCTATTATCGTCTCATGTTTCTGGATTTTAATTTGATTTTTTTTTTCTCCAGTCTGAAGCATTGCATTCTGCCACCAGTTCCTGGTCCTAAAATCAAAGGATTTGATAAGCAGCTTCTCAAGGTAAAGTAGCAACATATGGAACAATGTTTAGATTTATACAATAACTTCCATATATAAAGAAGAAGAAACACCTTTGATTCACTACAACTGTGTTTTCCTCTTTGTGCGTAGAATGGCAAGTCTGAGGAGCTCTTTAGTGCATTGGTGGTGCCCGATTTTCCTCCCACAACATCATCCAACTATGAGGATTTGCTTGTGGAGTACTTAGAGGTGTATATCCCCGAAGGGCAGGAGCTGATGCTGCAGGAAAACAAAGATCTGCATGATGGTTGCCTCAAATCTGAGGGCTCCACTTCTGACAGCGACTCCGGTCGAGGCAGCTGCGACAGCCACACACTGCTGATGGATAAGTGTGGAGAGGCAAAAGAAGAAGAGAGGCAACGAGATCAGGAAAGAATGAGGATGGACGCACAGGGGCACCAGAAGGACTGGGAGGAGAAAGCGTTGATCTGTGCTCCTGAAGACATTGTTAGTCCTGACATGTCCAGTGGAAGGGTGAAGACCTGGCCTTCTGTGTTTTCTCCACTGCCTCAGTACAGTTCAAACCCACCTGACCAACAGAACTCGCTTGAGATGGCCAAACATCACTACCTTTCCGACAGCCTCTTCCTCCCAGACTCCTCATCCACCTACTTCACCCAACCTGGCCATAGCACCAAGGAGTCTCTCGGGCTAAGCTACTGGGAGTTCAACTTGAGCAACAAGCAACCTCATCAGATGCAAACCCACCAGCAACTCCACACGGCCCACAGCGATGTCAACATCACCAGCATCGGTTGCAAACAGGCACAAGCTGGTCTGCAGTCACCAAAACTCCGATCCACTCAGTACGTGGAAGTTCAGAAGGTCAACGAAGAGGATATGGTGCTTCTCCAACCCGTTGGATCAGGCTGTGGTCACAACGAACACTGCCCCCAAATGCCAGAGGGGGATAACTACAGTAAGGTAAAGGGGGTGAACAGTGACAACATTCTGCTGCTCCAGAGAGATGTGACGGAAGAAGACAGGTGTCCTTGTGAGCACCAGGAGACCAATGGACACACAGCATCCACAGTCACCACTACACAGAAGCCTACGGCCTGCATTCACACTGCCATGCCGGTCCAGGACGAAATGGTTCTGGCAGTGAATGGCTATGTTGACACTGCCATCATGTGCACACTGCCCACTTACTAGGTGCCCCAAGAGGCCAACTGGAAGGTATAGTCAGTGCAACATACAAGACCTTTTTTAGGCCAGGACCGAGACAAAAAAAACACCAACACCGGCTGACTACTTCAAAAATGATTGCAAAGACAATATTTTGTTGTTACAAAATCACAGTTAGTTGTTTTCCATCTTCTTCATTTAATATTTTTACAGAATCTGATTGATTGTATAAATATAAAATGTGGTACCATATGTTGTCATCATGATTAATATTTTTGTCATAAATGTTTTCCTCTGTCACAGGCACATGTTTCAGGTCATGCACTTTTGATATTGAAATTTATTGAGGCATACTGATGTATGTGAGCATCCACTGAAATTATTTGTGTAAAATTGCAGAAAGCTTAAACAAATGTTTTCATTTTGTGTTTGTTCTTGTACGTGCACATGTCCACTAGAACACTAGCCTACATCCTCAAGACATTAGTGCAGGAAAACGGGTTGCTGAGGGGGATACAACACCTCCTGCTGGCCAGAGTGATACAATTAATTCATTTTTCATTTGCATATATATATATTATTATTATTATTATTATTATTATTGCAAATAAGATAAATACAAAGGACAACACATATATAGTTTCCTACCTAAGTGGCTATTCTGACATGACTGCTTGCCTTTACCTCAGCTTAAAGGTTAGAAGAGCTGATAAACATAACTGGCCTAAACAAAAGAACAGCGTAGAAAATAACCTGAAATAGCATCTTCACTTCACTTAGTCCAAAACAAGCGAAAAATAGGCTCTTCGGAAAAAAGAGACACAGCCTCTAGTCGTGGGAATGAGGCTGTGTGAGCGTGAGTCTGTATGTTACAAAGACACTTTATGTTGGTTTTGTCACCTGTTTGTATATACTGTATATAAAGAGATTATTTTGTGTATATACACTTATTTGTATGAATGTTTATGACTGCTTTGATCGGTTACGTGTTAAAATATCAATAAAGAAATTTCTACAAATATGTTTAAATTTTTGCATTGTAAAAAGGTGACACATCCAAAGGTGACAGTCACTCTGTCTCTGTTGTGATAAATTGCTGTGTTCTGCTTTTTTTTATCTGCATGCCATCCTTATGAAAATTATAACTTAATACAACAACGAAATCTTTAAAAAAAAATCATGCTTATAATAAATTCACAATATACAATAATGTGATGTTGATCTCTATTGTGCAATGTCTTATGATTTTACACGTGTTTGATGCTTGAGTCGTTGCCTTGCTAGTTTTTGATCATATTCATAGTATCATAATCATAACAAATGCTAATGCTAAATGACAAGAATACGATTTTCTACGTAAGGTTGCTTTAAGGAGTTATCTTCAACCACCTGTGTGTGGAGGGCAAAGCCCTGCCATCTGAGAGACGTGGGAGAAGAGTAGTGGTGTTCATTTTAACCACTGGGAAGGGCTAAAAATGAATTGGAAATTGAGTTTTAAGTATTTGTCGATTTAAAGCTTGTGTTTTTCAAAGAATGCATGGTTATACTAAGGCTGATAGTGCAGACCTTTGAGATATTAAGCCACCTGACACTAAATGCGTTCTTCACTGAACAATACATAAACAAACAGGCAAAATATGTACGTGCGCACGCATCCTTTTGACGTCAAAGGGGTTGCATTGACGGACCACCCCAGAAAGTTTGGAAAGAAAAACAAGTTTGAAGCGCTCGTCAGCTGCTGCTCGGCGTCAGACGGGGAAGGTGGTAGTGAGATAACTTCTGCTCAACATGTTTAAAGTTGTGTCCCGTCTAAGTGGCCGCTGTGCAGCAACAGGACAGTCCTGCTGTCGGCCTCGTTTGTCCAAAATACACTTGGCAAGTGGTGAGTTACCATGGAGACGAACAAAAAAAAGAAATCCAGAAATGTCGAGCTCGGTTTCACACTGGGTGTGTTAAGGTTAGCCTTTAACTTGTGTGTGTGTGTAGTGAAGTTACGTCGGAAGACAACAGTTGTGGCCAGTTTTCAAATTAACGCGAATAGGTCCACAAAGTTGTCTAACTTTCACAGGCGTTACTTAAGTTAAATGGCTGGTCGGTATGCTATTTGCCTTAACGTTAGTCTTAATACAGTTATTTATTTGTAAAATCTTTGCTGGCTGATAAATGTAGTGAAGTAAAAAAAAATGATCTAACAGCAACACAAACTACACTCTTCAGCACAACAACTCCTCTTCAAGGTGAGATTTATTGCTGGACTGCTGCATTAGTTTAAATCTATTGGCGCCATATGAGTGTATGTTCAATGCAGTACCCACTATTATATAAAAAAATTTTTAAGCAAGGCATATGAAATAGCAATGCAACACTTACATGTATATGTTACCGGGGGTGAAATAGTTAAGTACAGGCTATTTATACCTTATAATGCACAGGTCAATGTTATTCCAGGGGCGAAATCCAATATTCATTGCTTGAATCGTTGCCAGCCAGACTAGTGCTCCCTCTACTAAACATTTTACAACCAAGGGAAAGTAGGCAGCAACCTGTTTTTTACAATGTGAGGTCTAAGGTGACCTTAATGTGATTAGATTGTCATCTAATGTCACAGAAATGTTAGAGTAAAAGCTTTGAACAGCCTAATTCAGCTCATGGAGTTTCTCAAAGATTAATCGCCTTTTTTTTTTAATCTTGCTCGCTGAACTTCTCATCTCACTTATCTGACAGGTGCATTATGTCAGAAAACAGCCTTCGCATATCATTCCACAGAAGTCCCAGACATGCCCCCATGCCATTTCAAACCAGAGGAATACAAGGTGACATCAATATCCTTAAAGCATAGAGCGTTAACTGACTTGCGCAGTTGGCTTCTTCATTTTTTAATCATCTCAGCAATAAATATAATTTTAGTTATCATGCTTATAATGACTAAGATGGCTACTGCTTTCAATGTCATTTACAGTAGGATTTGCACAGGCACACCCACAGACTCCACTTGCACTGATGAATGCACACAGCGTTGCTCTTTTCGAAGAGGATGCTTCTCCTATACTGTAACCCCTGACCAACATTTGTCCTTTTCCAGGGTATGTCCAAAGAGCGGATGTTGGAGATCCGCACACAAAATTGCAACCCCATGACCATGAGGGTTACCTACTATAAGAAACCAGTGTTCATCCACCAGGGATACATGCAGTGGCTGTGGGATGTGGACGGGAGACGATATCTGGATCTCTTTGCTGGTGTGGCTACTGTCAGTGTGGGCCACTGCCACCCGTAAGATCCTTTTTTTTTTTTTTGGCTTTGATGTGTCACACAGTGATGTTATTGTTTTATGCTATATTCAGTCATTTCTGTTCTAATATCTAAACCTGCGGGGGCAGGAAAGTTACAGCAGCAGCAGAGAAGCAGATGAAGAGACTGTGGCATACCACAAACATTTACGTCTATCCTCCTCTGCATGAGTATTGTGAGAAACTAGCCTCCTACCTCCCAGATCCACTTAAGGTACCTTGGTGGCTATTATTATTTTGATCAGATGAGGGCAGGAGCCTGGATAAATATGGAGGCTGTAATTAAAATGTCTGCTGGTCTTTGTGTAACCCTCTCCAGGTGATATATCTGACCAACAGCGGCTCAGAAGCCAATGACCTGGCTATGTTGATGGCTCGACTTCACACTGGCAACTTTGACATCATCACTTTCAGGTGCACTTTCTGCTTAAGAAAACATCCTTGGGTGCTTCATATTTACATGAAATTAAATTATATCAATAAATATTATTGTTGTTAACCTAATGTATAAGTGTAAGTAACTAAAAGACTAAAAACTAAAATTCATAGGTAGTGTTTACAATTTTTTTTTTCCTGGTCTGGGTTGTTTTTAATTGACTTCTAACTTGTAGTCTAGATGTCTAAAATGTTTGAATGATGATTTTTCTCTTCCAGAGGATCATACCATGGTGGTAGCCCACAGACCATGGGTCTTACTTCCAATGCAGCATATAAATACCCCATTGCCAATGGTTTAGGCTGCACAAATGTATGTATAAATGATGTATTAAAATTGAAGATACATATTATAATTTCTATTTTAATGAAGGTGAATATATTGTATATACAGGAGATAGAAATGGACAGATGATTGTATGATAAATAAACATCTCTGAAGATAGAGGGGAAGCTGTATTGTGCAAAAAATCTGTGTTTGTGCTGCATTACTTATGAGTGACTGTTGCTGTCAGGTTGATCCAGCTGACTAGGTTTCTGCCCAATAAACAGACCATGTGCCCTGATGTGTTCAGAGGTCCGTGGGGAGGAAACCACTGCAGGGACTCTCCTGTGCAGACCATCAGAGAATGTAGCTGTGCCCAAGGTACACAAACACATGGCTCAACACACTTGCACTGCTCTCATAAACCGGAAAAAACAAGACCGTTATCTGTGAGATTAAGCATTACGGCCCCTTTTGCAATAGTGCAACAAAACATTAACCTTAATTTCATTACTGTGTTATGTTCAGGATCACAGGTTGTAGGTGTTTTCAATTTGTTCTTTATTAATTGCATGTATTTACAGGCAGTACAACACCCACATAAAAAAACATTTTAAAATGTTTGCCCTGTTTAATATTTATGAACAGACTTCTTTGACATCTTTACACCGTGTTTACATGTGGTGTTGCAATTCACAAAGTATATTTCTTTCTATAAAATCTACCCTAAAACCCTGAGGGTAAAACATAGGAAGCCCATGTAACCATGAAAACTGAATTGCTTGAATAAAGTTCAAAGTCTCCTACTGTTGATCATTTACCGCTTTTACCTACTTTGACCCTTTACCAATTTCAGGAATTTTAGTTTTGCCGTATAAGAGTCTCAGCCCGAAAATCGACCTGGAAATGGTTAGTGCAGTATGTTAGCATATCTACATGACTGCAAAACTAACAACTGCTGTGATGCGATTAATAGTATATTGAAAAAAATGTTCAGCCCATAGGTTATGTAGAGATTTTAATCATTTATGTTCATGGATTTTCCTATTTGAACACATGGTACACATGCACATGTCGGTATTCATTAAAATAACTTATCCTTGTTTTATCCCACAGGTCACTGCATGGCAAATGAACAATACATCGGACAGCTAAAAGAGACACTGGCTACGAGCGTCCCAAATCGAATTGCTGCTTTTTTTGGAGAGCCGATTCAGGTACTTTATTCTGTTATGACAAGAAATGAGTCACCATGTTGCAATGCCTTTGCATGTCTTGCTTTGCCACATTAAATTTAATTATAGGCTGTCATAAATGTACAGTAATTTCAGCAGTTAAATGAGTAATTTGTAAGTATGCCAGCCATGTTTTCTCATGCTTAGTGTGAAGAGTGTTTGTGTTAATCGAGCACTGTGGCGTGTGAATGTGTTTGGTTTTTACAGGGAGTTGGAGGAGCTGTGCAGTACCCTAAAAGCTTCCTCAAGGAGGCTTACAAACTTGTGAGAGAGAGAGGAGGGGTCTGCATTGCTGATGAGGTCAGGCATCCATTTTATACATTTTGGATTATATATAAATTTAAACTATGTTGATTTGGACAAATATATTATATCACAAGAGATCCACTGCTTCAAAAGAAGGAGTATTTATATGAACAATATTAATATTTGATGTGAATGTGTGAATTAATATTTAATAATAATATGGAAAAGACGATACAGTCTAGTCAAATTATTGAATTTGGCTCATTATCATAGTAATTATTGTTGGCATTAATTTATTGGAAGCCATTTGGAAGCAAACAGGTTTTAAACACAAACTTGTCAACAAGCATAAAGTTGGAGAAAGTGAGCAAACTGTTCCATATTTTAACATCCATTAGACACAGAGCAACAATATAACTCCTATGAAGATTTGTTTGTCATATTCACTCTAAAAATATGAAATGTTCTATTATGTTCACCAGCTAGTCTCCAACTTTGTTTGTCTGTTGTTTGGTGCTGGTGCTCGGTCATGATGAGTGCCTCCTTTCATATTCCACATACTCATTTGACCCATAGTTAACCTATAAATACTGATCATTGCAATGACACCTACTTCTCATAGGACAACAAGTCAATAAATGAGTTGAGTCGGCTTGTTGCTTATCTTGATAGAAGTACTTATCTATCCAAGATAAGGATGTCAGAACAAGTAAACAATATATAATATACTGTATAAATAATAATTGTAGAAAGGCATGAAGAGGAAACACAGTATGGACTGTCATTTAGTATGTTTCCATCTTTTTAGCACATCTGAATAAAAATGCCAAAATAATTCTATTTTGGAAATGCAAATATATATGTTTGCATTATATATATTGTGAAATTTGAATTTTTAAAAAAATGAAATGACTACTAAAGTAATACACACAGGTCCAGACTGGATTTGGGCGAACAGGAAGCCACTTCTGGGGTTTCCAAGGTCATGACGTTATTCCTGATATGGTTACCATGGCAAAGGGCATTGGTAATGGATTTCCAATGGGAGCTGTTGTCACAACACCAGGTGAGATAATGCTGTAAAATTGAATTGAATTGAATACAGCGGGTAAAGCATGTGCCTAATGAACCACTCTTCACTATTCTATTATTAAATTGGCAAGATGAATGAAAAGGGAGTTTGGACCAGTGAATGGACAGCATAAGTGTGATAAGTAATCAAAAAAAATGGCAAAGACGTGGATCATTGGAGATGTTGGCATGTTCTGTAGCCAGCGTCAAGCAGCGTCATGCAGTCACTCAAGGAATTCAAGTTTTCATCCCCAGCCACGGAGCCACGGTTGCCGCTTGGTTTCAACTCATTCCGATAAACAGCCTCAAAGCAACATTGACGGATGGGTAATGAGGAATGATTGAGCCCGTATCTTATTAAAAAAGAAACACACCATGAATCACTGTGTTTGCCATTCCTGATGCTAAGCAGAAATCATGCTGTAAGATACTTTCAACCCACCCCAACACCCTTCATCACCGGGAGGTACATTTTATACATTTACTGACAGTAATTTCAGAGGATGTCAGTTGAACGTATGTGGGCAAATGAAATTATAGATTCTCCATCTGTGATTCATCACTTCACCTAACCCTTAAGTGTTCCTGGCTCCCTGTTGAAGATGATAGATAATGAAGACACCTCAGTTAATGAGTGCCTTTGCAGTTTTGTGCAGAGAAAAAAAACGAATAAGCCCTGTTGACCCTCGCCACTATTGCTCGTTGCTATGGTTTTTCTACATTCTTTGTTGCAACTGACCTGCTGTGTTCATTACCCTAGGTCTTTAGGCAAGTATATCTATTTCTGACAGTAGACATTGTTTTTCTGACGTTAATTGCCATTTTTTTTATGAAAAGCCTACTTGATGACATTTCTATAAAGGCCAACATGAACACTTTCATATTTCCACATTTATTTCCATCGTTTATGGCGTTGTCTGAGGAAGCTTGCTGCAGCAGCGGGTGGAGGTGTGAGCTTGTTTATTTTTGTGTTTTCCAGAAATTGCAGCCTCGTTCACCAAAGGGGTTCACTTTAACACCTTTGGAGGAAATCCTGTGGCTTGTGCGATCGCTTCATCAGTGCTTGATGTAAGAATTCATCTTTTTGTATGTTTGTGTATTAATGTTGTAGCTGCATCTGAAAACACAAATACTCAGAATGACAGAATTCCACTGAATCACAATTCAAACATGACCAACTCATTTTACTTAACAGACTATCAAAGAAGACGGCTTACAGCAGAACAGTCTTAATGTGGGCACATATCTGATGGAAGAACTGGCTAAACTCAGAGACAAGTATGAGATTATCGGTGATGTCCGGGGAAAGGGCCTGCAGATCGGCGTGGAAATGGTCAAAGACAAGGTATTTCACCTCTCCTCACATGCCTGAACAACGTGTGTGTGCTGTGCGCCGTGCCCCCCCCAGGGTCATGGTTCAGCATTGACCTAGTTAACCATTAGCTGGAGCAGCAGTGACCATCTGTATTCTGTTGATACTATTGTATTTATAAAGAGCCAGTGAAGGGAAGAGTAAATACAAATTTAGTGAACTAGGTTATGTTTAGATTTGTTGACTCTTTTGTCATCTGTTTGCCGTTTGGCAAGTATCCTGCTGTGTTGTCATTGTTAATTATGACCAATGTACCAAGTATTTGTCTGCACAATAATTAGCAAGGAGTATCAAAATGTATGATAACCTATAGCAAACGGCAGACAGCCACAATGGCAAAATGAACACTCATTTGCTCTGACTGAGTCAGTGTGAAAGTAACAAACCACGGCCTCAAAAGTGAGCATAAAATTCATAAAACATCTCAACAGCAACACAAAAAACTATTACCTTGCCGTCACAGGTTTCCTCTGGCCATTCTTTCCCTCATACACGTTGTAAAACACTTTCCGATTTCCATGCGAAAAATACCACTCAGTTTAAAGTTCAAATAAGTAACTGATTGACCATGAGCAGAAATTCTTATCGCTTCAGGAGACCACTATAATTAGCCTGGAAATTGTAAATATGGTTTACTAATAACGGAAATGATAAGCACAAGCTGGCGAGACCACTATTCCAATGTAGCTTCTCAAGCCAATTAGCAGTTAGAGGTTAGGGACATGGGTTACAATCGAATAGTTAGTGCACAGCAGTTGGATAGTGATCATAATACTAGTTACTTTAATTGCTACGGTTACTGTAACATATCCTAACCTCATCCTTATCATCCACAGACCAGCAGGGACCCGCTGTCACCCGAGGCGATGAATGAGATCTTTGAGGATGTCAAAGACATGGGAGTCCTGATAGGGAAAGGAGGACTATACGGACAGGTATTAGCATTCAGCTCAGCATGCGGTATAGCTGACATCTACATCACAAAGCTTGTTGTTTTGTTGAGAACAACAAGGTTAACATGTTTGCATGACATTTTGAATAGAGCTATTGTCACCCTGCATATTTATCAACACAGCAGGAAGCTTTTACAGAAAGAAAATGCTGTTGCTGCATGGTAATTATTATACTTGAAGCAAAACATTAACAAAGGGCCGCGTGTTTTAATGTACCGCCAACATAATTCACCTTTAAAATCTGTTTATCTTGGTTCCTCTTGAATTTGTGTTTTTGTCTGTAAACATTTGTCATCCCCTCACATTTATCTTCTAATTTTTGTGCTGTACGGTCCAGAAGTGTCTGAAGCACCTGACCCGTTTTCACATTTCCCTGGTAATGTGCCCTCTTGTCTTCTGTTTTTCTCACCACTTCAGACCTTCCGCATCAAACCGCCCATGTGCATCACGATGGAAGATGCTGATTTCTTTCTGGCAGTTTTTAACAAGTCCATTCACAACTACATGGGAAAAAAATGAGAGTCAGATGGATCCATCATTGCTAATGAACAAACGTGGAAACCTGCTCAGCAGGGGATTACATTTTTTTAAAGTGGTAAAAATGTCAGTATTTGTCAGCATGTTGACCTTCTGAGCCTTTACATAACAACAATTATAAAAACGTATTTTTGAAATTATGTTTTGACATTTTGTAATTACATGATTTACCACACTTTAATAAACTACCTCAGCAAGAGCAAATATTATACTTTGCCTTTGTAACAACTGACTGACTTGAACTTTTTGATCTTCTGAATCATGCTAAATGTCAATGTAACAATAATAAAGCTGTGAGCTGATGTTTCAGGTCCTGTCATGCTTTAATCTTCCACTAAGATGAAGCCTTTCTCCTGCGGGGAGATAAGTAATCTCTGGGTTGCTCCCCACATCACAATGTCAATTAAATGGCAAACAGGAAGTTGATCGGATATTAAGGGGGGTTTAAAAACATCACTTCATTTACCAAGTCTCCACTATACTAAATGTGTATTTTCTACCTCAGAACTCCACTATACAGAATGACATGGTTCTTTATATTATACTGATTTTGCACATAACTATACCACAACAATGGAGTGAGTAGATCAGTAATTTATGTTCTACTTTGATTTAAATCTGAATATCTGGCTATATTTTCTGTGTGCGTAGCACAGAGGGGGCTACGACTGCATTTTATTGTGCAATCCTGCATTGTATAATGACAAATCAAAAACTTTGAACCTTGAATCACACTCCCACTCACCTCAGGTTAAGGACAGCGTCTTCTCTGTCCTCCAGCAGGATAGAACCGGTACCACCCAACGTATCTTGAAATCTCCTTCTCCTAAAACTCAACTCCCAATCAGAGAGCATGTAGTGGAAATAGTGACCAGGAGCTACTGGTTATATATTCATTTGTGTGACGTCGCAGAGAAATCATTGTAGCTGTTGTAGCATTGGTGTGATCAGGGTACCATTGGCTGGGCGCTGTCCACCCATCCTTGTGACTTTGTAGAAAAAGAAAAGCCTGAGGTGAGGAGAGAAGGATAGCTCACTGCTCTCTGCACTGAACCTGACCAAACATGTATAAAGTTGTTTCCTCTCTAAGTGGCCGCTGTGCAGGTCTCACGGGACAGTCCTGCTGTTCACCTGGTTTTGCCAAATTTCACCTGGGAAGTGGTGAGTTACCATGGAGATGAACAAAAAAAAAGCATAATTTGATGATCACAATCTTACACACAGCCTGTATAGTCTGTATATTATGTAGCCTTTATGTTTACCATCGTAAGTGTAAAGATTCAAGTGACCATCAGTTTCTCTGGTGAATTTTCGCAGCTTGTTAATTAATTAATAGCTAATGTATAAAATACTTTGTCTGTCTGTGTAAACATTAGTTTAACTGTGTTATCATAGGCTGCCTAGAATTTATTTTTCTACTTTATTTTATCCTTTGGTGTTTTTTATTTATTTATTTTATTTTTTCTGTAATGCATCTAACCAGTTCTAACCTAACCTTGTGATGAAAAGTTATGAAAAGAAAAAACAAATTTGTATATAATAACAGCAATAATAATACTGCAAGAATATAATTTTGTGTACTCCAATACAGAAACTCTGCCATAAATTCTACTTTTCCGAAGCTTATAATTTTAATTTATTTAATTATATTATTATATAATTTAACTATTAAGTTTACAATTACAGTGCTGTTAAATTGGACTGCATTATATTGAGAGGTGTTTCTGATAAGTGTTGGCCTCCCCATTTATATACATAAGACGGGGTTAAATTCTCCTTGATCTTAGACACAAAAACAAAACTACCTGTCTGCCACTCAGACCAGTTCTAACTGACACTTTCCAGCCATCAGTAGACAGGGAACAACAGTTTCTCTTGCGTTGCACAATGTGTTAATGAGGTTAAACCATCAACAAGGTTATAATCAGATTAAATATTGACCAGATAATTCAGAATGTCATGAAATCAACAGAAGGTACAACCATGATTCGTTTTACATAAGAAGTGTGTTCTTTAGATAAGTAATCTCTGAGTTACTCCCCACATCACAATGCCAATTAAATGGCAAACAGGAATTTGATCGGATTTCAAGGCTACAATACAAAGTTAAGATTAAGAAGAGAGTTAAAAGACCTGTCAGACCTGAAGACATGAAATGTCATGATGGCTTTGATCAACTGAGTTTTTCAAAAATCTATTTCACCTTTCTTTCTGAATTATGGCACAGGTGCAGTATGTCAGCAATCAGCCTTCAAATACCAGCCTGCAGACCTCCCAGAGATGCCCAGATGCAATTTGAAACCAGAGGAATACAAGGTAAGAATGACATTGCATCCAGGATCTTTCACTGTTGGACTGTAATGCATACATGCTCATAGCTGCATGTAACATTTCCAAAGATTAACATGGAGAAATTTAAATGATCAGCGATAGTACAATACGCATACTAGAATATTTTGATGACTTTAACCACAAATGGAAGTGGCACCTAATTACTGCCAGCTGCAGAGAGTGGTATAATGTACTGGAGTGCTAATGGCTCTAAAATGCAGAAAAGCACAAATAAAAAAAAGTCTTCAAGCTGATTTAACTCACGCAGGTTTATTAAGTATTTACAGATGACTGACTATGATGATCCATGGAGACCCACACGCCTGTCTTTTACTGAAAAGATGTTATCCTGAGTACTAAAAAGACTGTAACCTTTCTCCAATGTATTTATGTCCTCTCAGACTATGTCCAAAGAACAGATAATGAAGATCCGCAGGCAGAATTGCAACCCTGTGACCATGAAGATTACCTACTATAAGAAACCACTGTTCATCCACCAGGGATACATGCAGTGGCTGTGGGATGTAGATGGCAGGCGATATCTGGATCTCTTTGCTGGTGTGGCTACTGTCAGTGTGGGCCACTGCCACCCGTAAGATCCTTTGTTTACTTTTTGTGAAGTCGCACAGTGGTGGTATATTTTATTCTGATATACAATGAAAAATCAAAAATGTTAATTGCTGCTCTGACCTTGATGTCTGTGAGTACAGAAAGCTGACAGCAGCCGCGGTGAAGCAGCTGAAGAGACTGTGGCATACCACAAACATTTACGTCCATCCAACTCTTCATGAGTATTGTGAGAAACTAGCCTCTCACTTACCGGATCCTCTTAAGGTACAGTGCAGTGGATCTGATCAGATGAGCACAGGAGCCTGGATAAATATGGAGGCTGTAATTAAAATGTCTGCTGGTCTTTGTGTAACCCTCTCCAGGTGATATATCTGACCAACAGCGGCTCAGAAGCCAATGACCTGGCTATGTTGATGGCTCGACTTCACACTGGCAACTTTGACATCATCAGTTTCAGGTGCACTTTCTGCTTAAGAAAACATCCTTGGGTGCTTCATATTTTTGGTTTTAACCTAATTTATAAGAGTAAGTAACTAAAAGACGAAAAACTAAAATTCACAGGTAGTGTTTACAATTTTTATTTTTTGCCAGTCTAGTGATTTTTTTTTATTGGCTTTGTGGTAGTTCATCTTTTTCCCCCCATTCAGTTAAGACAACAATAGATCCCTTTATGAGGCACAGAAGATAAGGAGAAGCACATAATAAGCTACAGACAATGTCCATGAGTCATACCTAGAAAATATGAAAAATAGCACATTGTCTAAATTGATTGTTGATAAACGTTCCTTCTGTAGTCTGAAATGTCTAAAATGTTTGATTTTTCTCTTCCAGAGGATCATACCACGGCGGCACCCAACAGACCATGGGTCTCACCTCCAACTCTCCATATAAATACCCCATTTCCACTAGCTCGGGCTGCACACATGTATGTATTCATTAATATATATGTAGTGTCATTTGCAGGAACACACAACTAGGAACGCATTGATTCTTGGCAGTCTTCAGTTCGCATCCTTCTCAACATCATGCGCATGTGTTTTTATTCTTCTGTTACTGTTATTTTTGAGCAATCTCTGGCACAGGAATTTCCTTCTCGATTAATAAAGGTCTATTTTATCGTACCTTATCTTACATTCAGTTCAGGACAAATATCAGCATGTTCGTGTGAGTTAACAGATCACGATTGTCTTTGGCTTTGAAGGAAGTGACATACTGTGCATTACGGTTGAGCAGTTTAAAGATTTGTTGTTAAAGCGTTTAGGTTTAAGAGCGAGTGGCAAAGGTCACCAGAGCAGCATCTTTCAACCTCTCAAAGGAGCTGACAAAAATCAGTCCGTGTACTCCTCCCATTTAAGAGGAGACGGAGGGAAAGCTGTGTTGTGCTGAACGCGCGATTTCTTCGCGCTGCACCGTACTTCCGAGTGATTGCTGCTGCTGACTAGGTTTCTGCCCAACGAACAGATCATGTGTCCTGATGTGTTCAGAGGTGTGTGGGGAGGAAGCCACTGCAGAGACTCTCCTGTGCAGACCATCAGAGAATGCAGCTGTGCCCAAGGTACACAAACACATGCACCCATGGCTTAAGTCCACACACTCAGTTTTTCCGTCTCTCTGCTCTCATAAATTACCACTGTTACCTGTTGGACTAGGAATAGTCCTCCCACAAGTGAATGCCCTCTTCCATAGTTAAAGGATCTGTTATTGGAGTATGTAGTGCTGCATTTTGACAAAATCTGCTCCCTTTTTCAAACTTTCCTCTCAAGGTAATGAAGGTAAGTTTCAATCATGCTCATATGAAGTCTCCTTCTTTTGATTGTTTTCCTCTTTTGACATTATACATGTAAGTTTCAGGAATATTAGCTGTATGCCTGTGTCTCAACTCCACCGGGAAATGGTCAGTATGTTATCATGCATATCTGCATGACTAATGAACACATAATATCAGTACAGTGATAAAGCATAATGAAGTAGACTGTTGCAGTGCAGGGCCATAAAGTTCATGTAAAGTAATGATCACAACATTAGCTCTATTAAAAATATTTATTTATCTTTGACATCACAAAAACTTGACTTCATCTTCATTCAGTGGAGTCAACTACTGTATATGTTATAAGAGCGTCTGTTTTGAAGTATTTAAATCCGACACTGCAACATATTTAAGTTTAGATTTAACTTGCCATTCATTTAGACATAAAATGCATACTATATTGTATGGAAAGATGTTCAATTTCTCAGTCAGTTTGACAATGTATTGGATAATTACTCAAAGATATTGTTAAGTGTGAAGTACTTTGAAGTACTACTCTATTTATACACACATTGTTACTCTAACCAAGTATTTTCTTTGCTCTCACAGGTCATTGCATGGCAAATGAGAAATACATCGGACAGCTCAAAGAGGCATTCTCTACAAGCCTTCCGAGTCGAATTGCTGCTTTCTTTGGAGAGCCAATTCAGGTACTATAGTCTGCATAAAAATCAAAATGTCTGACCTTTGTTAACTTACTGTCCACTTACTGTACTGTTCATTGTTTGTTTGTTTTTCCATTTATTGTGAGTTAATCAAGGTCGGGACAGAACAGTGAGATATGAATGTTCTTTTTGTACAGGGAATGGGAGGAGCTGTGCAGTACCCTAAAAACTTCTTCAAAGACACTTACAAACTTGTGAGAGAGAGAGGAGGGATCTGCATCGCCGATGAGGTCAGATACTCAGTCTAACGAGGCTAAGGTCAGGCTATATTGCCTGATTCTATTATTATTCTCTCGTAAAGCTCTAAAGTTGATGTGAGGACGTGACAGAAGCGATATCAAGCTACTTGGCAGAGCCCGTCTAGTTTTAGGAGAGAATGTTCAGAGTAGGTTCAAAATTCAAGGTTCATGGTTTTATGGGCATTTTACAATACAGGATTGCATAAGGAAACACACTTGTAGCCCCCTCCACGCTATTAAGACTGCCAATGTAAAAACTAATATTCAAATATTTAAATTAGAATAGAAAATAAACGGTAAAATATATTTTGTTAGATGCTTGGCAGGTGGGTACCATCGATGTCCTGGATGGTTTGAATGATCCGCTTCCACCTTTTAGCACTAACATGCTTGTATCATTTATTATGACCCAACAGGTCCAGACTGGATTTGGACGAACAGGAACCCACTTCTGGGGTTTCCAAGGTTATGACGTTATTCCTGATGTGGTTACCATGGCAAAGGGAATTGGTAATGGATTCCCAATAGGAGCCGTTGTGACAACACCAGGTGAGATAACACTGTCAAACGTTTTAGAAATCTCATTAAAGCATCAAATTGGGAGGCTGAGAGTGGAGACAGGCAGTAAATGAACGGGAAAAACATTTTCTTTCTGTAATAGCTCAATTACCAGTGCAGCATTATTAAGGGCTACATTTGTACTTCCAGCAGACTAATCACAGGGTTGATCACGTCCACTGACTCTACAGTACATTGGCACTTATCTCATATCAGGTTCATGTTGATTTCTCATTTTATACATGATCAAATACAGCTGAATTAAATGTCGTTTTTTCCCAGGAACAGGACACAGAAACCAACAAAAAAAAAATCTCTGCAACAAGATAAGCAGACAGGCATTCATTGATTTGTTGATTGCAGTAATGTTACAAGTTTGACATAAGCCTGGTTCTGTGGCTGGATGTGTCACTGCATGTGTCATTTCTTCACGTAGCTACTTAACGTAGCTCTCTCCTCGCTTTCGACCTTTAAATAATGGTCCTTTCACTCAAACACCCCATTCATTTATTTCTTCTCCCTGTGAAATTCTACCGTGTGGCATTTCTATAAGGGTTCCGAAAAACACTTATGAATCATTTATGATTTCAGAGAAGACTTGAGCTTGTTGATTTATGTGTTTTTCAGAAATTGCCGCTTCTTTTGCTAAAGCCTACCACTTCAACACCTTTGGAGGAAGTCCCATAGCTTGTGCTGTTGCTTCATCGGTGCTTGATGTAAGGAATAATAATTACATTTATCTATATCCGTGCTATTTGTTGTGAACAACACGCAGGTCAGTTTGCAGGAAGGTAAGCCAATTAGCTGGTGAGCTGTAGAACATTAAACAGCATAAAAACATACAAATATTACTTACTTATTACTGGTCCTTACTCTCATTGCCATTGTTAATAAACGAGTCTTTTCTCATGATTTGTTGTGTTTTGTAAATTAATTTTTTTTAAAAACACTGATTATCAATAACTAACATTGTTTTCCATTGCAAAAATGATTGATTGTCATTTCAGTTGGATTAATTTATGGATTCTTGCTCAACAGATTATCAAAGAAGACGGCTTACAGCAGAACAGTCTCAATGTGGGCACCTATCTGCTGAAAGAACTGGCAAAACTCAGAGACAAGTATGAGATTATCGGTGATGTCCGTGGAAAGGGCCTGCAGATCGGCGTGGAAATGGTCAAGGACAAGGTATTGAGTTGGTAACAGAAGTGACACCGTTCATCTCACGTGTGCCCGTGCTAGGGCATTGTTCAACAGCACCCCAGTTAACCTTGAGCCAGAAGTTACCATCTGTAACTGTGAGGAAAACAATCTCAACTGTATGTATGACTGACTCAGGTTATCAGGCATGCATCTTACTCAGTTAAAACTATGTAGCACTTAGTATTACTTTTAGGTTCATAAAGACTTCCATGTTATATTATCCAGCCCCTGTAGTTTTGTTCCCACAGTGAAATAAGGTGAAGTATTCATTACATCTCAGTTAACTTACAGAAATGTTGCATATAATGAATCCATTTCCCATGTGATATTGGCTTCTGACATTTTCCCTGTAGACATGCTTTTCTGCTTTGTTTGAATGCCGCTGTTATTATTAACCTTGAAGTTGATATAATAGTCTATCAGGGCTGTTAAGGTAAGTCATTAGATGGGTTGCGCTCAACATGAATATACTTTAGTTTATATAACACTTCCAACCACATGCACTTAACTTACCTAAATTAACACCGACATTTACCTTAATTACCATCCACAGGCCAGCAGAGAGCCACTGTCTCCTGAGGCAATGAGTGAGATCTTTGAGGACATAAAGGACATGGGGGTCCTGATAGGGAAAGGAGGAGTCTACGGACAGGTAACGGCACTCAAGCATGTCGCTCTGTCAGTCTATTTCGCAGGGTCACAACACGACATGTGACATATGTACTATAACGTAGTTTTAAGAAAGCTCAGAGTGAAAAAAGGATTTTAAATATAAAATCCAAACCGATGCTCTGAGAATAGAGGGCCATATGCTGTACATATCATAAATCTGTGATTTGGGGTTTTGTAAATACAATAAGCTTGACCTGAACTGACTTCTAAACTGTAATATTACAAAAAGGAAATCAGACCAGAAATAAACCAATATTTTGTGACTAAAATTGTAAGAAAAAAAAGTTGTAATAGCTTGAAAATCAAGTTGCAATGTTAGATGTCTCTCAGTTTAAGTGTGAAATGAAGGATGCAGAGCACTTAGACTCAATTAATACATTTTTCATTGTCAAGTGCTCATGACAGGCCTTTTGAAATCCTGGTTCTCCAAGGTCCTGTCAAGAAACACTTCCCAGACCATTTATTTCAATCTTCATTCATCCTCATTTGACTCTTTTCTATGCTCAAACTGAAGCAAACCATTTGAAAACATGCCCTACAATGGATTTGTGTGGGCTCGTTTAGACTTGGCTATCGTTCTTTGTACGTACTTCTTTATAGCGAATCATTGTCTCCTTTCAGAAATCCTATTCTGAGGAAGACCTTGAAAGTTTAATGAACTGTAAAAAGCTACTATAAATTTATTATTCAAATACCAAGATTTTCAGCAGAGCAGCTCTGATATTTAGCTGGCCAGCTTTAATACAACCATCAACAAGTACTCACGTTCCCTTCAATGTGGACTTTGCAAAAGGATCCAGACTATTTCTTACTTTTTCTCAACAATTTACCATCTTTTTTTGGGATTGTCAGTTACTGTAATCTCTGGTCTTTTTGCCACAAAGTGGCTTTATATGAAAAAGAATAGCATAAAATCTCTATATATCAAACAGGTTTACTCACAAAGCAACAGTGAATAGATGGGCCACTTCTATAAAATTGAATTTTCTAAACATTTGTCATCATTTGGCCTTGCCTTTGAAGCCACCTTCTTCTAGTAGAAATGATTTCAGTTGGACTTTGGCCAGACATTAACACCACTTTAACAGCCTGTACAATAGATATGCGCCTGCTCTGCTTTCAGTGCTTTCAGTGTGTGACACAGAATAAAGCGCTCCCTAGCACTCCATGACCTCCCATCTTATCTCCTGCTTTCTGACCACTTCAGACCTTCCGCATCCAACCCCCCATGTGCATCACAAACGAGGACGTAGATTTCTTCCTGGCAGTTTTCAACAAGGCAATCCACAACTACATGGAGAGAAAATGAACGGGTCAGAGGTGTAACCAGATCCTAAAGACCGAACCTGGAAACTCGATCAGCAGTGGACTGAAATTTAAATGTAAATCTTGATGAAAATGTAATATTTGTAAAAATGAATTGTGACACATAACTACGATCTCCATGTTAGAATTGTGAAGCCACCTGTTCTTTCCTTTAAAGTGCGGATTCATAATACGGATTCGGATTCAGTACACTGAGCAAACATTGCTAATGTGAGGGGGGGGGGTAACTTCAGAACTGTTTTGCAATTAATTTCCCTTCGTTTGGATCTAATAATGAACACTTATGATTGTTTACAGTCTGTCTGCAACACTATATATATAGTCTCTGCGTGATACGGTGCCTGACCACACATCTGAATGTACCAAATTATTTCATGTTTGATAAAATAACTATTTGTCTGTATTTGCTCAAATATGCAATTTTGTGTTCATGTCTTAAAAATAAAACAGCGCTTAAATATAAAGATGGATGTTTTGTACAGACACGTCCAACATAGTGTTTATTGTTAAGCGTTGAAGCAAGTCATTCAAGTGTTGCTGTATAAATGGCAACATGGAGTATCACTTTCATTTTCATGAAGCAGTAATACCACCACCGCGCTCTTCGTGACAGACCAGGAGAGAGGATTCTAAAAGAAACATGGAGATGATAACTGCGACGGTCGCTCTGCACTTCCTGAGCAGAGGTCTTCTCCACTGGTTTATCAATACGGAGAAGTTACAGAGAATGGAACAGAAAATATTTCAGTCATTACAGCCCCAAACACTCTGATAAAAGGAGTCTCTTACATAAACGTCGAACATGATTGTGTCATTTAAAAAGAAAAAGAAAAAAAACGACCCACTCTCCACCAATCCAGTACATTAAAGTCCACTTTCAAAAGGCTTTTTCTAGATTATCTTCCTCCCAAGACACTCCACAGAGAGCCGTTTCCTTTGTCGTGGCTGCAATGCTTTCACGTTCATTTAGCGCAGAGGAAATGTGTGTTATCTGTTCTTCCTCTTGTCTTTTTTGCCCTTGCTCACGCCGTGGGCAGCGTTGCTTGAGGAGAGAGCAGAAGCGTGGCCGCTGGTCTTCAGGTGGTCGAACAACTTGTTTCTCGTGGGGAACTCGTTGTTACAGGTCACGCAGCGGAGGTTTAATTCCTTCTGGATGTAAAAATGGGGTATGGATCACTTTCTTAAATTAATGTCATTGTCAAACAGGTGTAGGTATTAGAGATTTGGAATAATAAACACAATCAAATGGATAATGGTAAATACAAAATCACATAAAATGCCCTTAAGCTGGACAAACCTCGGGAAACTCTTCTCCGCCTGTGTTCGGCTTGATATTCTTCGGTTTGTCTTTTCCTGCTCCCTTCTTTCCCTTTGGCTTCCCAGAGCCACTGAAACGACATTGAGAGGACAGATGAATAAAAACTACCATTACAAATAACTCGACATGACTTAAAGAATTCACTGTGGTGCGTCTCTCATTCCTTGCAACAGAAGAGTCCTCTATACGTGTCCCTGAATGACTGAAGGGTTTTTAATTTGTCACATACTCGTCGAAGGACAACGTGACAAAGGATGTTTGATGAAATGAAGTTCTGTTTTTCTTAAGGTCCTGTCCACTGCAAATGTGTGCGTGGCTACCAACCTGCGAGCATTTTACATATGCGTGCGTGCGTGCGCACCCAATGCTGAGCACTCACCACATCCCCACGGTGAAAAATAAACAGCATATAATGCATAACCCAACAGTCTCTCTCTCTCTAAGGCCAAAAAATATCTTTTTTGCAGGATTTGAAATGTCACGAGTTCAGAAAATCACACATTTCACGTCTTCAGCAACTAAAAAAGAAAAAAAAAAACACCTCCCAAAGCAGAGCAGATGTCATGTTTGTCAGACACATGATCCCCAACGTAAAAGGCTGACGTAAAACCTTCACCCTTTGATTTGTGTTTTGAACACAGTCTTTTCAAGATGTTTAAAGAGCATATTGAGTGCTGCTCTTGAGGTTTAAGAGGACAGGAATTTGGACGTAGTTTCAGCTGAATTTTGTCAGAGTAGGTCAAGTGCTGTGGCAGATTCTAAAGCCTTGAAACGTGCCCTGTACTTCATTCAGGGTATTATATTTTGTCAAGCAAGGAATTGATTTGTACTAAAACCAGCTTTGTCTACCAATATCTGACAAATGGTTGAATAGTTGGTCACATGGGGCAAATTGCCCATTTGAAGAAGTGCGTTTATTATCGTCAGGACATAGGAACATTGAAACACTGTTGAACTGATGCTGTAGGTACAGGGTCAATGCGAGCTGGAGGAGTTCCAATCCCATGAAAGTCTCGCAATGCTCATTTAATGCAATACAGGGGAAATTTCCCATTTTCTCACCTTTTTTTACAGGCTTCACACTGGGGCCACTTATACTCACATCTGGTTCTTATTGAAGTTGTCTGATCATTAAAGACCGGCGCAGAGAAGTGTGGACGGGTGGAGGTTATGTGGGTTATGTGAGATTAATGGTGCAGTTTCCAGTTAAAGGCGGTCACGGAGATTCTCATAATCTCTTGTTATTGTTTAACCGACCTCTTTTTAACCATGAGTGGAGCATTCAGAGCAGGCGACAAAATGTTGTTGAAAATGTTTATTTTGTTTTAGCCTCGCCATGAATCTCTTTTTTAAATGAACTTCTTTCATTATGCACTAAGGAAATAACACAATAAATAAAAATAAATAAAATGGCCATGCTCCCTCGGCAGGAACAAGTTTAATATTATTTATAGAACCACTATGAGCCAGCACAATGTCAAGAGTATGTTCCCTATTATGTGGAAGACAAGTGCAGATAATTCCAAACCAGTGTTAGCCTTCAGTGGCCAATCAATTAAGACACAGTGCCATATGCTGGACATTTTCTTCTGCCCCGTCTCGGCTGATAGGCTGTCATTTGGAGGACAAGCCTCCATCAGTCTCTGCACAAAGAGTGCTGGTGTCAACCAACAACTAACAAAGATGAGCTAATTCAAGCTGTATGGATTTTGTGTCAGGGAAGGAGAGTGCTTGTGGCTGAACCATGACAAATTTAAGACTACAGAGGCAAAGCAGATGGCCTGTGATGTGTTAGGTAATGCCGCGGGCTTTTTAAGGAAACAGCACACGTAGGGCAGACACCTGGGTGACGACGTCTACGGTTAATGCTGCGCGACAGTTCATCGCTTTGAGCTTGACCGTCTCAGCTTTAACTAACTCCTCGACTGGTGGGTGTGGCGTTTGGGTAATGTGGAGCAGAGGTTCAGATGACGGAAGGATAGATACGCGCTATCTGCGCGTGTGTCCTTCGTACTTATCCATCACTTCTTGTTTGGGTACAGCATCGGGAGAGTGTGTCGAAAGGTTGAGGCCAAGTAACCTGAATGAATCCCATCAGGTTTACGGCAGTTATTTAAAAATGTTTCAACTGTCAATAAACTTTATCCCATGGGCAAGGTATGCAGACGTCAGGCGCGTATTCAGGCCAAGGCGTCTGCTAAAAGATTTGTTTCCTTTCCGTGTGAATGAGGCTTGAAATGAATCCATGTTGTGATTGGCAGTCGCTTGGGTCCTTTTTTGAGGATCTCAGACAGTTTTCCCATGCAGGATGTGAAATGATTCAGTGATAGAAAAATTATGGATAAAAAAGATGGGTGGATAACAGATGCGTCAGCCATAGTTAGATTCTGAACGCTCCTCCAACCACCATGCAATCTAGTATTTAAAAAGCTCCAGTGTGGAAGAAATAGGAGGCTGTACAGAATAGGTATGTAAGAAAATGTATACGATGCATATACATAATAAGAACTGTTATGTTTTTGTGACCTTAGGATGAGTCTTTTATATCTACAGATCCTACCAAGTTAGGTGGCTCCATATTTGTCCGAGGAGTTTTTACTCAGTGCTAAAGAAATAATTACTGGTATTCATCAGGCTGCCACAAGCGCTAATGTTGCTCAGTGTTTGCAGGATGCATAAAAGGCAACCGTTCCTGGCAAGTTTCCATGGCGACAATGTGGCAGTTGTTACGTTTCTTGCTTCTTATGTTGCCCCCAAGTGGCCAAAATAATGAATTAATGCCGCTTTCGATATTCCGAACTACTGTAGCCAACTACAATAGAATTATTATTACTGCTTAATCCTTAAGGATTCGTTTGTGGCCTCACTGAAAACACCAAAGCGCTCGCTTTTAAACAAATCCAGAGAAGCGGACACTAAATCTTCACGTATCGGGAAAGAAAAAAGAAAACTGGGCTGACCTCTTGACTTCTGCCGCGGGGAGATCGTCCTGCTTCTCCGGCTCTGTAGCGTCCGCCGAGTTCTCGGGGGCGCTTTCCTCACAGGTGGTCAGTGTTGGTTTCTCCTCTTCCGCGCCCTCCTCCGGAGCGCTCTGCGGGAGAACAGGCTTTCATGAGAGGCGCAATTCAGACGCATTAAGCGCACACTGTAACGCACGCACACTTTCCGAGAGAATCACTCACGTGTACTACTTTCTGCTGCTTCTTTTTCCGCTTCTGCTTCTTGGACAGCCTGTGTACGTGGAAAGAGAAAAGTCTATGATAAGAATAATTCTAACAACTAAGAGGTGATATGCAACTGCGGTGCCTCATCAACCACTCTGACGTACTTTTGCCTCGGTTTGTCTTCCTCCTCCTCTTCCTCCTCCTCCTCCTCCTGCTCAATTTCTTGGCCTCTTCCCTCTTCTCCGTCTCGGTTCAAACCGAGCGAATCATCCTCCTCTTCTAGCTGTTGCCGCAGTAACGCCACCATCTCTCGGTGCTTTTTGGATTTTTCATGGTTTTTCATGCTGCGGAGAGAAACATAGAGAGAGACAAAGTACCAGTTGACACAGCCGTGACCTTTACAGCTCATCACCGACAAGTTTTAACATTATAACGGGAAAGAAATATTGACATCTCATGTCCACTCAAACTGTAGCGTTTGTCTTCAGTGTGCACCAACAAGAAAAACAAGAACAGAACTCCACACGAGCAAACGCTCTAACACTCCTGATGAGTCACAACCAAATGACTAACCCCTTTCAGTGCTGTATATGCATGTATTTATACTTGTATCTCCATACACTCAGAGCTGTGAATTCAGGTGAACAGCTTGTGCTTGGCACACGTTTCATGCTGCGTTCCCGTTCTTCAGGCGTGCTGGATTCACTGAGGCTTGTGTGAATCCGCCTGAGGTCATGATCACGGCATCTCGACACCGCCGAGCGCGTTTCGCAAGCATGACTCATAGCTTAGCGAGGTGAATTGGCATTGGCGTGGAGCACCAGGAGACAGCAGGTGGGCGCAACGTGTGGGAGGTTACTCACGCTTTATCTGATTTGAAGGATTTATCGCAGGCCGGGCAGTACAGATCGTCATAATAGTCAATTGTCAGTTCCTCTCCATCCGGATGGTCTGCATCTATGAATACATATTTATGAATTGAAAAAAAAAACGACACACCCACACACACATTATATAGAATATATACAACAATTCAATGCCGATCAACTGGTGAGGTCAGGAGGGAAGAAAGTGTTCAGGAGCCTCTGATGCCTTATGCTGTATTATTTATTGACGCTTGGCCAACGAGAAGTCGGTTTCGCCCGAGTCGGTCTCGCATTCTGCCCAACTCATGCTGGTGGTCAGACTTTAAACCCCAAGATGACACCACAAATACTAGACGCCCAGAATTGGCCAATTAGACAATGTATTTACCCATGCTAGTGTTAACGTCACCACATTCGAGGCTGGAGACACTGCTGTCTGTCTACGTTAAAGAAACATCAGCCGCAGGCTTTCTATTATGTCTAAGAAGGCAACGTTCAGTGTCTTCGACCTTGGCCACCGCAGTGTTGAGATAGACTGGCACCTTCTGTTCTCAAAGCCAAACAACTAATACTGCCAAGGACCTCAAGGATAGAAAATTAACACCTCTGACACTGGTGTGAAATGTAAGCATTGATATGATTCAATATTTAAACATATTAACTATAGTTTGCTATGAATAAGCATGCTCGTACAGGATGCTTTTACAATGTCTTAAAGGCTTAATTCAGAGGACAAAAAGTTGGTTCTGACATTGGTCTGTTGACAAATAACACAAAGCTTTAACAAGAATGCTGACGTAGGTTTGGTCCAACAGTTCAGTCTTTGATGCCCCCCACTGATGGATGGCTGGGTGCATCATGACCAGGCTGCACGGTGCTTTGTGGTGAGTGTAACTGTTCTAGAGACAGGTCACAGGTTCTTATGGTTGTTTATATTATTTTACGTCATACCACTCACTCAGTTAACGTGGCCATTTGTAATAAATAGGTTTGTTAAAAGGGTAATGTTAAACATTAAAATGTACGGCTTTAAAATGCTAAGTGAAACAGTTAGAGAAATCGTTATTATTAGAGAGGATAAAATGCTGAAATGATTTGTCGTCATTTCATTGGGCCAGTGTAGTTACAGCGAGAAACCTAGTTTCATTATCGAATAGGAGACCGTGCAGTCACTGTTGTTTCATTCGCTGGTAATAGCAAGCGTTACTAAGAAGAACATAAGTGATCATTTTCGTTGGCCAGCTGCAGTTCTTCCGAATCTCTGTATATACACAATGTCTCACTGACCTCCTCCCTCTTCGCTGATCTCTTCTTCTTCACTCTCTGATGCATCCCCAAACTCCTCCCCGTACTGAGCCTCTATCTGCTGCAGCTCCTTCTCAAGCTCAGACATGGCTGCCCAGCTCTGCTCCTTGTACTCCTCTGCCAGCCTTCGATGGACACACACGGTATAGCAGAATGAGTGGAAGGAAATATAAACGTCACATTAATCCCAGTTATTCGTCCCCTTCTTACTTGGCCTGGCTGAGCTTCTGCTTCCGCCTCATCTCCTCCACCTTCTTGATCTTCTCAGCGTTCTGCTCCTCCACCAGCTTCCTGTGGGCCTGCACGCGGCGGTCCCGCTTGCGGACAAAAGCCACGAGTTGCCGCACGAGCTCGTTGCGCTCCTTTCGAGCTTTCTCTCTGGTCTTCTTGTTCTCCTTCTCCATGGCCCTCTTCTCCCAGCGGTTGGAGGCCTGCCTCGTGTCATACTCCTCCTTCCAGGCAAAGTTTTTACGAGTGCAGAAGCTCTGCCAGTAGCCATAAAATAGATGCACTACCTGTAATGTGGAAATAGAAACTGAGTACACCCGCCTGCTAAAGATCTTTACTGGCTCAGTATTAATATTTTAGTTTGCCTCAGTTATGGTGGCATAGAAAAAAAAAAGAAGGCTCGCTTGCTACTTAATTCATGAATTGCATAAAGAACTTCTACATCAATAATCTTGAGGAATGTGGGGCTACTTACAGTATCATAGTCGCTCTGTGAGTCTCCAAAGGGAGGAAACTGCTCCTCCTCGTCCTCATCTTCCACCTTGCTGTGCTCCATCTCCTCCTTAACAATGGACTCAAAGAGATTCCTGTAGACTGTGTAAAAGCCCTAGAGAGAGAGAGAGAGTGGATGGCAAAAAAAGAGGGAAGGATGAATGCTCTGAGATGCACAAAGAATGTTTGTTCCCACAATCTCGAGGGATGAAACCGCCACCACTCCTTGGTTACTTTGCCTTTCTAAAATGAGGAGACATCCAAGTTGTGGGGCAGGTGTTTTAAATTTACAGGCCCTGTGTCCTCAGTACAGTAGCCCAGAACAGACAAACCAAACACTGCTCTAGATATGCACGCGTGCTTTTAATGTGAATTCGGCAGCCACAGTTTTTCCTACATGTTTGGGAGGAGAAGGTGAGACGTAAGAGAGTATTGATTTGGTTGCAGTCCGCAACTTCACCACAAGGTGCCACTAAATCCTACACACTGGACCAATTATAGACCAGTTCATCAGTCATTCGTCAGGCAGTTATATACATCTCTGTGCTAACTGCGGATAAATGTGTATGACTTAATATGTAGGCAACATTTAGTATTCAATGTGTGGTGTGCCTCGCAAACACAGGAGTTTTTCTTGCACGGGAGACTGGATTAAGTTGAACAAATATCATATGGTAATATTATTGATTCATCCTCTACAAAAAATAAAACTCCACTCTTGTTTGAATGAAGTTTCTTTGGCTAAAAAGCCCTGAAGAAAAGACCTGGCTGGAGGATTGATGTGACCAACCACACGACGGCCACAGACACTAACCTTCTCGTCGTCTCCGTAGCCGGAGTAGCAGGTGACCGTGAAGTACTGCAGCAGGTCAATGCTGTCATCTTCATAGTCTCCACTCAGTCCTCCTTTCAGCAGAGCCTCCCTGTGATTGTCATACCTGCCACACAGAAGGAGACAGAGCGGCATCAACCTAAGGCACACTTAACCGACACGGCTTCTACACAAGACCTGTAGAGAAGGACTCTTGGCACAGGTTTCAATTCATGTGTACGCACCAAGCTCTCTCCTGCGGATCACTCAGGACATCGTAAGCCGCCTGAATCAGCTTGAACTGCTCCGCCGCCTCCTCAGCATTGTCCAAGTTTTTATCTGGAAAGAGGTAGAGAAGAGATTAACTGACATCTGCCTACGGCTGGAGTTACCCAGAGGAGACAGAAGACAGTTTTTTTACTACATTAAGGTCACACTAGTGCGTGCAGTTGCTAACTTTACAGCACATGGTTTTAATGTAAGACAATACATCACATCACTCTTAGCAACGACTACTATTCACTTCACAAACACTAACAACACGTCCATGCTCAAAATCACACATATACAGGAGTGAATTCATATTTTTATTTGAAGGAACGAATTATTCAACAACCATACTGACACTTGTACCTCGATGCAGTCCACACGCTTTCTACCACAACTCACCTGGATGCCATTTCAATGCTAATTTCCGATAAGCTTTCTTCAGATCGTCGTCTCCTGCCTCTCGCTTCACGCCCAGGATTTCATAGTGACACTTCATGGTCAGCTAACTGTGAAGGCAAACTCTGTTGCTGCTACTAAATGTTGTTCACGTTGTCCCGGACGATGCTAGCCTTAGCGTGTAGCTCACTGTAGCAGGGCAGGCAGCATCTCTGTTCTATATCTTAAATAATCTAGCCTCCTCGGGTGACAGCAACAATATTGTATTGTTTAGATGTTACATATTTAACTAAGGTCCATATACGTTATTACTGATATAGCTTGTATACACTATGTTGCTGCAAAGCTACAGCCGGTGTTTGGCCGTTATGTTCTCCGCCGGTTGATGGGACCTCAGATCTCGCGAGTTCTTCTTCTTCGGCTATCGGCAGGTTTAAGGCTCTAATCCCTTATTACTGCCCTCTAGCGCTCAAAATCAAAATATCATTTTTCCACTCAAAGCTTTTATATTATTAGGCTCTAAAGTCACTCAAGTCATGGCATATATTATTATTGCGAAGATTCTTACAAACAGAACATTACATAAAAGTAAAAATAGAAATATAGTTTTATAGAAAAAAAAATAGCACTACAAAAAGAGACAAAAACTATATGCAATTAAATTAGGCTGTAGATACTGAATGAAAGTCATGGCATTTAGCAAACCGAGCGACAAAACAAGGTACCAAAAACATATATATTTTATATTTTTATATCTCTTATATCTCTTTTAGCCTTATTGCGGAAACTGAAGATAACTATTATTATAATTTGCAATAGCAGCATCCAGATGATGGCGCTAATGCAGCACTCATACAAGCAGCTGTTAAACCTCAAAGAAGAAGAAACGCCGCCAGTGGTCGTAGATGCAGTACCACCTCCCCGCCTCTGGGTGTCTCTGCCTCTGCGCCACCCGCACGCGTGTAGCTTGAGTGGACTTCTGGCGTCGCGAGATTTCGCGACGGGGGCACAAACATGTCGGCGTTCAGGAGAAAACGTGGAGCTCAGACTCATGTTGACAAAAAGGCAAAGAAAGTCAAATTTGTAGCCGACGGAGGCGAAGAGCGGAATGAAACCGAACAGGAGAGGAAGAATGAAGTCACGATTCCTCCGCCGGTCTCGTTGGTAAGAGCTCGTGCTTGTTATTAGCCACTGAAGTTGAGCAACACACCGTGGAGATACCTTCTTTAAGCTGTTTAATATCATGCTTCTTCTAATACGGCCTGTGAGCCTTGACAAAGGGCGTGAACGGTCATTTTATGTGGAGTGTGACCTTTAGCTTAACATAATAATAAGCTTGTTTTAGTTTGCTTTGATGTTATGAGATATATTCTTCTGAACAGGGAAAATGGACCAACAAGGAAAGGGTTCTCATCTTCTCCTCAAGAGGCATCAACTTCAGAACGAGACACTTGATGCAAGACCTGAGGACCATGATGCCTCATTCAAAAGCAGGTCAGTGCTGTCCGTCAGTCATACGCAGTGTTATTTCGCACAGACACGCGTCCACACACTTGTTAGATGATTTATTTTGCTCGGGGATGATAACAAATATTTTCTTTTGTCTGCCAGACACAAAAATGGACCGAAAGGACAAGTTGTTTGTCATTAATGAGGTGAGTTTGTTGCTTACAATTTGGACACACTTTATTTGTAATCCTCTGCATTACAGGATGGCTAAATATCTGTTTTGTTCCCAGGTTTGCGAGATCAAAAATTGCAACAAATGCCTCTTTTTTGAGGCCAAGAAGAAGCAGGATCTCTACATGTGGTGAGTAATGGATCTTTTTTTTTTTTTTCTTCTATTGTCTAAACATAAATGTAAAATCATAAAGGTAATTCAACATTGTTTTTGTCTCACAGGATTTCGAACAGCCCTCATGGACCTTCTGCAAAGTTTCTGGTTCAGAACAGTGAGTTACTTCTGTCCTACAGCCCTGAAGCACATTAGATTTGATTTATATTTATAATATATGATTTATATTTTCATCTCTGTGACAGTTCATACGCTGGCTGAACTCAAGATGACTGGAAACTGCCTCAAAGGATCCAGGCCGCTGCTCTCGTTCGATCCAGTGAGTAGCACCGGCTTTCAGTAATTGTGTCAACAATGTAATTATTTCTGTTTGATTCAACATGTGTAAACATGACACCGGATTTTAATTAGCAACAGAACTTGGTTGGCATTTGAATGAAATGTTTGATCTATAGACTGTCAGAAAATTGTCTATTGATTGCTTAAGCAACAGTTGCATTCAGCACATATGCAACTTGAGATCACTGAAGGCGAGAACGTGTCTGAGCATCAGCTAAAACCTTTTTTTTCTTCCACAGAAATTTGACCAGGAGCCCCACTATGCTCTACTGAAGGAGCTCTTCACCCAGGTGTGTGCACAAGATACATGTCAGAACATTATTCCAGGCTAGTTTTGTTCAGGCAGAAGTGTTATCGGACTGGAACATTCACCACTTTGACGTTCAGTTGCATTAAATTGCTGAATCCCCATGACTGTGTCAACACTGATGAGCGTAACTGGACATTTTCATTTGTCTGAAAGCTGGTTGTATACTTACATTTTTAAATTTACAGAAGTACTCATCATATTTTCTTGTTGCAGACATTTTCCACCCCACGCTACCACCCTAAGAGTCAGCCTTTTGTGGACCACGTCTTCACATTCACCATTGCAGACAACAGGATATGGTTTAGAAACTATCAGGTAATGTTTGTATGAGTATTAGAAAAGATGTATCCTCTGTTGTGGGTTCACTGTTCATACCTTTTTCTTTTGTTGATCGTTGTGTTGCATTAATATCTCTGTGCCATGTTTAGATCATCGAGGAGGACGCCTCTCTAGTGGAGATCGGCCCTCGCTTTGTCCTCAACCTCATCAAGATCTTTCAGGGGAGCTTTGGAGGGCCTACGCTCTATGAAAACCCAAACTTCCTCTCTCCTAACATGGTAAGTCCAGTGCATGCTCGTTTAGATTCTAAGCTTGTGATGTTGTTGAATCATTTAAAATGAATTTAATTACATCGCCTCTCTCTTCACGCGCCCACAGCACCGGCGAGAGATCCGACTGGCGGCGGCAGCCAGAGTGCGCGAGAAGCAGATGCTGAAGGAAATGCAGAAAATGAAGAGGACTGAAGCGAAGGAGGATTTGGCCCGAGACGTCACAGCTGATGTCTTCGTAACGCCAGCTGAAGAGAAGCCTGTTCACATCGAGACAGAAGCACCCGAGCCCAAAATTGTGAAGAAGAACAAACACAAAGCTTTCAAAAGACAAAGGATGGCACGCAGGTAACTTGATGGACTGGATTAAGCTGAGTGAATGGCTTACTGCTGCCATGATTCAATATTGTCTCAAAAAAAATGTAATGCAACAATGCAGACAGGTGTTAAGTCCATATGTGCTTTTTGTTAGGTTACAAAAAGGACTTTGTCATCATCACATTTGACAGTATCTTAAATATGTTGTGTTTAATGTGTGTTGCCATCATTTGGATTCACACAATATATATTTTGGTCCCTCCTTTAGGAGGATTGTGCAGATAGACAAAAAGGTCTCTACTCTACAACACTGTAACATTATAACCCTTTTGATAAAAACAATATTCTGTAAGTGTAAGAAAAAAAAAATTTGTTTATTGCTTTTGAGTGACTACAGTTGTTTTCTATGTCATGGAAATAAATCAATTCAAACATAATGTCTGTATCATCCGCTCTATACACCGATCAAATGTCTGTGCAGAGAAAACTTGAGAAAAAATGTGTCATCTCTTCAGTGTCTGACTTTATGAGCGGTCAACCAGCTCACTGTCCGAGTCACGGGAAAAAGGCAGGTGAAGCTCCAGGAACGCGACGTCAAAAACTGAACGCAGACCGATCATGGCTGCAAATGGACTATAAATCATTTAGGCTCATGAAGTTACTGCCAATGTTTGCATGGCGTGGGAATACTCTGGTCTCCATATTAACAAACACAACATACTCATGCATTGTCTGCATCCGTCTGTTAAATTATGAACTCGTTAGTCGTCTAACTACATACAGGGATATAAGACCATGTAGGCGACGACATCACTAAATCCAGCAGCAATGCTTCAAATGAAGAACCAGTTGTTTTTGTAATGACTTTCCCACTTTGTCATCCATGATGTCCCCACTGGCTGCACTGCCTCCTCTGGTAGGACTCTGCCTTCAAAGCAACAGGCCACTGGTGAAGTTAAGGTGCTTATTTATAGGTGAATTCAATGGACTGTAATCACTCCTCCTCCACCTCCTCGTCAGGACAACAGTAATATTCTACAAAGCAGATCTGTCCGTCGTCGTTCCTGACCAGGTACTGCAGGGAGAGGAAGCCCCTGACGTCCGTCCTCACGGAGACTTTACAGGACAAAGCCAGGGCTTTGGTGGACGGCTTGAGCAGAGACATCTTGTAGCTGTCACAGTGAACAGAGATGACAGCACAGATGTGGAGCTTTAATAACTTGTGGTACTACAGGTAGACATCATTATGTAAGGCCACATCAAATAAATTATGATTTTGACATAACAGTAGGAAAGAACAGATGTAATAATTACTAACGCTAATAGTCCCATGCCATTTAGTGAGTCAGCATATCCGAGACTCATGAGCATGGCTCAGTGAGAGAATTAAATGATTACCTGTGCTTTCTATTGCAAAAGTAGTGTGAGTATAAAGTTATACAAATTCGATCATAATCATCAGTTGTTGGCTTGCTCGTCCCCACTATCACAAAGCGAGAAAAAACAACTGAATGAAACTCATTTCTCTGTGCTAACCTGTTGGTTTGTGTCTTGGTGCATCGGAACAGCTCCATCATTTCAGAGTCTTTGGGATAATCATAATGGGCATTTCCAGAGTTTCCAAACGTGGATAACCTGAAGAGCAGAACAAACCAGAGAACAATGTAAGAGCTGTCTGTGAGCAATATTTGTAAAACTTATGAATTCTGAATAAAGTTTAAGTGTGCTTCCTTCACTTTGACACATTTTAAACATGGTTCTTCAGAGTTTTCAAGTATAATCGTGAGTGAAATGTCCTGTAAACATTTTACATTTTTTTTAGTGATGCTTCAAAAAGCTGTGTTAGTGTTGATAACATACCTAAAGTAAGGCTGGCTGGGGGACATGGTGATCTGTAGCACCTCACTGGTCATGTCCAGTTCAGAGAAGGCTTCCTTCAGACTCTCTGACAGCAGGATCACCTTTTAAAAGAGCCAGGGGTAACCATGAGTATCAATTGTGCAATGTTTTATTATAAAGCATCAGGAAGGGCGTATTTTTACTGTTAAAGCACAAGTGCTAAATGTATGTATGTGATCACTATGTATTTATCCATATCTCTCTTATGATATGAAATAATGAAAGTCCACCTTATTTGTGACGTTGTTACTGCAGAACTCAAAGTCAATGGGCTCTTCTGGTTCTTGTGTGTTGATCTTGCACACAGTCACTACCCCACCCTCCTCCAAGAACAGGGTCAGAGGGTAACCATACCCCCTGTAGCACATCCGCAAGGCTGTGGATGCTCCTGCAACATCACACAAGGGAGGGGAAAAAAAAGTCATATCTGAGAGGGATGAAAACATTTTTTGTAAATAAAGTCCAATCAGGTTTGCTTTATCTGTACCTGGCACTGTGCTTCCTCCAAAGATATTGAGGCAGTCCAGCAGAACAGTGAGGTTGACCTGAAAACCCACCAAATCTTCCTTTATGGTGAACTCTTGGAAGATCTCAGCCTGCAATAAAAAAAGAGAGCATTAAAAAGTGGGTGCATTCGCCAGAAACTAAATTTGGATAACCTCCTCTGTGCTAACTGAACACACCTGGATGAAGGCATTGGCTTGCAGACATTTAGAGTCCTCCACGGTGACCTTCAGGCCGTTGGGTGTAGCGCTGAAGATGGCGTGGTCTTTGAAGGTGATTGCTTTCAGTATGTTGGACAGATTGCGAGCATTATCCATGCTGGCCACCAAAGCATACTGTTCATCGTCGGCTTGCGACTGGGTTGACAGAGGCATTGTGGCTCTGAAATGAACACACACACACGCAACTTTAGAAAAAGTTCAGACGGGTAAAAACGACACAAAAAAGTATAAACTAGTAGCTACGCTAAAAGGCGAAAATAAAGTTAATGTAAATGTTTCTTTAATTTAAATCGAGGTACAAAAAGGGTTCATCTAAATGCAACATACACACAGGAAACTGTCATGTTGCTGTATGTTGTTATTGTTGTTTTAAGCTAGGCTATACGGCAGCGATTCACATGTAAACTTGTAAACGACGTAAATAGCGAACTGACGCTAATTTCCTCGTCATGTATAACACTATATAACATGTTCGGTAAATGAACTTTTAAAAAAATCTTACAGGCAGCAGTAATTATGAGCCAGACACTTAAAAAGTTGTAATTCAGACACTCGGCTGTGTTTTGAAGGAAGGCGCCCTCAGTATGAAGCTGCTTCCGCCAGTCTCCTCGGAAGTACGTTCCGCGCATGCGTGATCTAATTCTAGAGACTTCGCATCAGGGTCCAAAACAAGAGAAACACTCTGTCTTCATCGACTGTACGTGGCAACGGTGGTGCTTCGTGGTCCACAGAGGTAAGATTATGACTCCGTTAGAGTCCCGTGGTTAGAAAAATGTGATTTAGTCTACAGGTTAATTATAATCCGTCCTACCTGTTAGGTTCAGCACCGACGTAGGCAGGAAGCTAGCTTTAGCTAACACTAATGACGACGGTGACTGTAGAGTTTGTCGATCAGTAACAAGACAAGTTAATGGCACAAAAAAGGTTTCCCTGGTTACCAAGTATAGCTGAAAACGTGTACTCTCCTCTGCTCTCTCTACTTCTTTAAACTAACATTAGCTTCTTAAACACCAAAACATGGTGACAAGCCTCATGGCCTCGGTCGGAGGCATGAATGTGTTTGTTAAAGTGGTATGGAGTTAACTTTGTCAGACACATTTCACGTCTTAACACAAGAATACAGCTTGTTATGCTTTTATCTCTGCCTTATCGTGTTGGCTGATGCCCATCTTTGTACCACATCTCATCATTTGTTTGGCTAAATGTTATTTATCATGTTGTGAATGGACATATACATATTTTATGTGCGCTTATATTTGTATTATTACTGCTGTCATCGGTGGCATGTCACAAAAATATTGATTCAGAAACAAATAGCAAAATAAGACATAACACCCAACAGTTAAAAAAAAGAGAAGTAAGATAGTATTGATCACCATTTCAAGAAGTTATTTTAGTTTGCAGATTCCTTTTCAAGTTTCTGGAGCAGTCTCTCAAAACACTAAAGCAGTCACAAGTAAAAAGTTATTCATGACAGCAATTCAGAATGTATATTCAAGTTTAATAACTTCTTTACTTTCTCAGTAATCAATATTCAGTCAAGACTTCAGTACTGTCATGCTCTCATGAACAGATATGAAAGGGTTTAAATAAACGTATCAAATGAAATGAATTAATTAAATACACCCCTGAGATGAAGACACATTATTTTATTTTCCGACATCTTCTGAAACCCTGTGTCTTCTTTCTCTGCTTCAGGTTCTTCATTCATTCTTCCTGTCCGAGCCACAATCATGGTGTGCATTCCCTGTATTGTGATTCCTGTCCTGTTGTGGGTCTACAAGAGGTTCCTGGAACCTTTCCTCTACCCTTTCATTTCACCGATTATCAACACATTCTGGACCAAAAAAGCAGTCCAGGAAAATGGCACGAGTGACCAAAAAGTTAGTGAGAAGAGTAATGGGACTTGTAAGGTAAGTTAACCAGAACGGTTTTATCGTGTTTTTTGAATACTAAATAATGTCTCTGTGTATTGCTCAGTGATGTTGTCATTGACACCCTGAATGTTATTTTAAAGTCATTTTGAGTGATTATTTATAATTATTTCTCATGTTTCAGACTGAAAGCAATGGTGAGGTCACAGCCAATGGATCCACTACAGCAACAGATAAGAAGACGGACTGACAGCACCAAATGTTTTTAATAAAGCATCTAAAACAAATGTGTAAATATTCCACTAATATAACGTAGAGAAACTATTAATTAACTTATCAGTCTTCTTTGAATGGAGCGGTTTTATAGCCTTCCATATTGTTTGTACCATGTTTTTAATTTTTTTTTTTTCATTTACAGTAACTTTAAGAAATTGGTTATTGTTCATTATATTTTACTTTACGATCATTAATCGATTTATGCATTCACTGTATTGAATATCAGTTCTCAATGCGATAGTTTTTTAAGTCAAACTTGCAGTTTAATGAATGAATTAAAAAAAACTTCAAAAGATGCTCATTCATTGCTCCCACACTAAGCTGTGCTTCCAGTTTCTTGCAGTTTGCACACGTCATATTGTAAAGTCGATTTTTGTTTAGCTAGCTCAGCGGGGAAAGGAGCAGGAGGGCGAGAAGAAGAGATGGGCGTCTCATTAGTTCTTCAACCAGCTCCATTTGCTTCATAGCATGTTCAAACTTCTGCTCTGTCCATCTCGTCGGCAGACGTTTTGTCTCCAAGTTTGTCCAGAGGAAAGATTGATAGGAAGGTGGTTTTGAGGCCCTTTTGTTGGAGTAACTTAAACAAACTTAGATGAAATAAAATAAACGCATCAGCTGTAAACTAGATTCATGGTCTATGTCAAGATGAGAAGGAGCAGACATTTTAGAGGAAAACTGCTGGACATTTTTTTACTGCTTTTATTTGACCAATAATTTCTACATACTTTACAGATCAAGATTTTTGTAAGATTATGTAACATGATCAGATGATAAAATGATAAATTGTTAAACTTCCATGGATCACTGAGATACAGATTACATGATATTTAATAAATATGAAAAATCTAACAATGGGGTATGAAATGCCAATGGAGTACTTCTAATTTGAATCAGTTTGGCTGATAATACTGCAGCTTCTGCTTAAATAAAGTCTCTTGAATACTTGTTCCAACAGTGCACCAGGAGGTCATGAGCGCCACTAAAATTAAATCATCAAACCAATTGAAGCTGGAGCCTTTTAAGGAGCTCGGTACTGAACAGGTTCACTCCAGCTCTCGCTGTGTAGAGCAGTGTTTTTCAATCCTGGTCCTCGGGGAACACTATCCTGCGTGTTTTACATGTTTCCTGCTCCAACACACCTGATTCAAATGAGTGGCTCGTTATCAGGCCACTGCAGAGCTTGGTGACGAGCTGATCATTTCAGCCAGCCCATCTAAAACATGCAGGGCAGTGTTCCCTGAGGACCAGGATTGAAAAACACTGGTGTAGAGACAGCAGCTCTCGTTCTCTCCAACTTCTTTTTAGGGTTGTTGTTGCCCATAGACACACAATATTTTGTTCTTAATATTTTGGAACAGATTTGATTTTCATTTGAGGATAATTTCTTTTTTGTTTTTTGAATTTAATAATTAAATTGGATTTTGAAAGTTAATTTTTTTTAAATGTCATATATATTTTAGTGAGAACAAGGAATTTTTACAATAACAATAATAATGTCATTTTTAAGCTACAAGCTGGTTGATTACTGTTGATTACATGTTTATTAACTTATTTCTTCAGCCTGAAAGCAGCAATGAGGGGCACTCACTGTACCATTCACTCTAAATCGTTGTCTGAAACTATATTTAGAGCTAAAATCTGGGGATTTTTTTCTCCAAATGATTTAAAAGCTTCAATCAGACCACACACCAAGCCAAAAGCTGTGGGTGTAGTCACTGATGTAAATTTTAACATTCCCATCGTGGCGCATCAATCAGCTATCTATCTAGAAAAGTTAAGTTTAGATCAGACTCTTGGGATCTATTGGCCCCATTTCTATCTGCAACGTCACCGACGTAATCAACGCCCATGTGTCGTCATTACGCAAGGGGTGGCGACGTGGAAAACATGGTGGAAAGGAGTATGTAGAGTAAACTTAATTGTCTCAGCTCCACCAGAATTTCAGGAATTTGCCTCTGTAAATCACGCTTGATTATTGAATTGGGCTAAACCTTTGATTTGTGCATTGAAAAAAAAAACAGTCAACGTTTAACGGCCGTGGCAGAGAGATCAGAGAGAGAGATCCGGTGGAAACTGCGAGAAGCGTTTATGACAGGTAAGTTAAGCCGAGCGGTCAGCTGATACAGACAAGCAGTGGACGTTAGCTGCTTTATGGACAGTGAGTTATGAACCAACGTTAACCAGACACGGTCACGAGTCAGTCATTTATCCGGTACGTGCCGGTACGTTGTTGTTTACGGTGCAAATCACCGAGGTGCTGAGGCAAGAGAGCATTTCCTGCACTCCACATAGGATGAGCTAGCTAACGGCGTGCAAGTTGGTGAACTGAGACACAGCTGAAGACACAGCACGCAGCACCCTGAATGTGCACATTAATGTCGCTCTGGCAAGGTCACGAATAGTCTGTGCACCAACGATATTAACAGCATAAGAAAATACTCAGTTTTGGTGGCATGTGTCCTCTTAACTAAGGTCTGTGCCTTTCATATAAACATACATATATAGCTATAAACATAGAGCACATGAAAGGCATACGCTGTCTGTGGTTTGCCACTCTTTACCTCGGCATATTGGTTAGCTGGCTACACCTGTGTGTCAAAGGTGTGTCACTGCAGCAACACACGTCCTGGTTCTCTGTGTGGCATCCTGTAGTGAACTTGGCCTCTTTGCACAGATCTCCTCTGCTTACATAACTGCTCAAAGGAGAGAGTGAGAAGGTGATAAATGAGAAGTCAGTGAGGGAGTACGGTCGTCAAATTCCTTTTGGATATTGTGTGTGTTTGTTTTTACCGAGCTAATTAGAGCTTTTCTGCAAGCAGTTGTGCGATGTGCTGTGTGTTGCGTTAATTATTAAGCGTTTGTGATGGCGCCAGCGATTAAAGCATTTCCTCTGTCCCAGGACTTGGCATATGCCCGGTGAAAAAGCAGTGAAGAGCGGTGAGTCTGGCTGAGTGGAGCCAGTAGAGATGGGTGCCAACACCAGCCAGGTTAGTGACCTGTCTGACAACCCCAGCCTCAAGTCCCTGGTGGGCACAGAGTCCATATCGGAGAATGACCCTTTCTGGAACCAGCTCATCTCGTTCACCTTCATCAGTCCCACCAGCAGGTACACAAACACAAACCTAGAAATGTTATGTTTGCGCTCCGAAGCTGTCAAATCCAATTGACCCAGTGATTTTAGTGTTTTGCTTTGGGTACTTTGACTTCCAAACCGACCTTTCAAAAGCAGATCAATTTAATCTTCAGAAGAATAAGAATCAGATTAATTTAAAATAACTTGACCTTGAAGAACAGTCACTGATAATAAGAATAATTGTTGCAGCTCGTCCAACAGAAAAAACAAAACAAAAAGCCAGCCATGGAGGGAAACATATAGAAGGTTAAATTTACTGTGACAATAGCAAAATTGAATGAACTGAACTGTAGACCTTAGGAGGCCTGGCGGAAAATATAAGTGTTTCATCAGTTGTATGGCTGGTGTGTTTAAAGATTTAGAAGACAACAAACTAGGAGTGACACCTCAAACAACAACTCCATTTTTGACAAATCTCTCAGAGTGTCTGCTCGAGAGTTTAAAGTATGTTGCACCAACAGACGTTTGGCACTCAACCTTTCCAGTGAGGAAGTCCTTCAAGATTCAGTATGTTTGCAGAGCTCTCCCCATCAATCTTCCAACAGCGTGTCCCGCTTGCCTAAAAACAGATAAACTAGTGACCATTCAGTTCCTTTGTAAGCAGTGCTGAGAAGAAAAGACACTGCTATAATCCAAAATGTGGCCAACTTTCCCAACCTGAAAAATGTATTTCACCACAAACACAAGGCATCAAAGAAATATATCCATGAGAAAACAGGACTGTTAGAGTCGTTTTATTTAGTTTGTAAAATGTCAGAAAGTAAAAGAAGAAAAGTTCTGATTACCGCTTGTCGTCTTTGACCAAACGTCTAAGACCATTGTGACCAAAAAAAGCAGCACATACTAATAGAGTATAATACCACTTAATGTGTGCTGCAGGCAAAAGTGTGGAATAGACCATATTTGTCAGTTTGTCTGATGATTTTGCATTCCTGAAGATTTTCTCTTTAGATTTTATTGAAGTCAAGTCTAGGAGAAATGCGAGTTTTGCATCACATATAATGTATGTGTGTGTGTATATATATAATAACATATAACATCATTATTTGTCTATTCAGTCAAAACATCAGAGTAGAATAAAGTGGTGTGCTGTCAAGTAACTTTTATGGATCTTAGTAGGAATGTAAATGCATCTGATCTGCATATAGAGAATAGCAGTGAAATATCTAGACAAGGCTGAAAAGCGATCATGCCCAATAAGTATATGTGAAATGAGCGCATAGGACACATGAGTTGAAAACAGATGCAACATTTCTAAAGGAATAGTTTAATATGCACCGTCATGCCGACGGTTAGACATGAAGACTGGTATCAGCCATCTCACTCTCGGCACAAAATCGAAAGCACATATTTCCCAAAATGTCAAACATTCCTTTGAAAGGTCTTGATGTGTCTCAGCTTGTCCTGTCAGTTCTGGTTTATAAAAAAAAAGAGTTTTGCTCATGATCACAGTGGTGATGTCCAGAGAGTGTTTTACTGTCAAAAGTGAATGGCGCTCCCCAGAAACATACTGCACACAAGCATGACATGACAGCAGACGGAGCATTTATGTCATTAAGGTTTATTTGTTTTGTGTCACTGCGGATGCCATCTAAATGTTTGAATGATTTCTAGCATGACCGCAGAGAACAAATGATACAGACATTCAGCTCTGATCTGACTTCTTCCATGTTTTTCCTTTTTAAAACAGTGGTGACTCCAAGTTGCTGGAAGAGGCTGTCATCCCTTTGGCCAAGATCCTCAGTATGTTTCCTTTGATATGAATTGCTTTATGTGCTTTTATTTTTTTTATTTTTAATGGCCAGTACCTTGGTCACAATGAATATCAACTTTTTCATAGTTTAATTAAAATAATAAACATTTGTTTCCTCTTGTTGTTTGCTTGCCAAATATCAAATTAGGAAGTTTCTGGAGCTTATGTAATGCTGCTGATAAGTTGTCTGCTGTTTTTTTTTTTTTTTTCCCTCTAAGTTGAAAACAATCCCAGAACGGGGAACTTTGGCGCTCTTGTGAGAATTTTCCTGGGAAGAACCAAAGAGCTGAAAATCTCTACAGAATGCCAAGAGTGAGTATGGGAACCTCAGAGCAGAGAATGAACTCGAATGACTGTGTCGGTAATGACAGACGCCGTGCATGTCAGTGTTGTGCTGTGCGAGCGCAGGCCAGTTATTGTTTCATCACAGGCAGTCGGGGAATCTTAATTTTTTTTTTTTTTTACAGGGGAGAAACACTGAAGTGGTTGTAGTTTCCCATGAGAAAACTGCTGAGGTATAACCATCAACACATGTGGCATTATTCTGCGTTCACTGCCAAGCTCTATTTCCACAGAGATTGACCCTGCCCAAGTCACCAAATGCTCCAAGTGGGAGCTCCTCATTCTTTATTACACATCATTAGAGGTTGGAGTTATCTCTCCTCAGCCACTCCCATCTATTTTTCTCATGTTTCGTAACAGATCTGGTCCCATAAACAAAACCTACATGTTCTCGGTCTGACATAATTGGCATGTGCAAATTGGCAATTTGTGGGACTTATTAGCCACCCCCGTGTTGGCGTTTAGTGGTTGTGAAACATTGTGGCTTACACCGGATGGTTCCAATCATTTCTTTTTCCCCCCCTCTTTTGTTTCTCACCAACTCAATAATATCATTACATTCTGCGGTGAAAGCGCTCTGAGAATTATCACAGTGAAGGTTGCAGTTATGGGAAAACCTTTAGTACATAGTTAAGTTGAATATAGCAGCTGTCAAAAAGGCAATGTACTGAAGAACATACACAGACGGCCAAGCTTTTCCTTGGTGCATGTAGGACACAAACCTACATAGCATTTATTTTCGTCGCGGCCCCCTGTTTAACCTTGAACGTGTTGTACTTTCTTTTGTTTCTCCCCTGCAGTCAGCTGTTTATCTGGCAGGCCCACAATGCGCTGTTCATGATTCGCTGCCTGCTCAAGGTGTTCATCAGGGAGATGAGTGAAGAAGAGCTGCACCTACAGTTCTCCTACCAGGAGAGGGCACCAGGCTCCTGTGGAGGTGAGCTCCGTCACAGATCCATTTGGAGATGGAAGAGTGTCCACAAATTGCATAAAGAAAGCAGCTTCTCGGGATTTGACACCTGAATTTGAGTGATTAATCGTTGTTTCTATACATATGTGAGACACCCCTGACTGCTGACCTGGATCAGCTGTCTCGTAAAAAGTATGAGTCTGCATTTTTTGGCCTCAAACACAGACCCTATCTGAGCTAAGCTTTTTAGTGTTTTTCAAAGAATCCATGGCCATTGTAGTTTCTTCTTCACTCTAGGAGGGAGCGTGTGAGGCAAGGGAGCTGCTATCAGCAACTACACCGCTAGATGACACTAAATCCTACACACTGCTCCTTTTAACAAAAAAAAAGGGGGGACTTGTTGCGATGCTGTTTTTTTTTTTGTTCGTTTTTTGGTCAGCACTACCGGACCTGCAGAAAACACAGTCACTACTGCTAGCTACAGTAGCAGGAAGCTCGTTGTTCCATAATGAGCGAGTATGAATTAATTATATCAGTGGGAATTATTATTCTGTTCTGCCGGGATGTACTGGGGAAAAAGATGTCTTTAAAAAGTCTTAAATTTAACTTTGTGAACCCTGCAGAAACCCTGTAAAATCCTACGTATCTAATTTCCCTCAGTGCCATTCCTCTGTACAGCGGGCATCAAATATGGATGAAGGGAATGATAGAGAGAGGTAGTGGTACAGTGGGAGTTGGAAAGAGCAAAGATAGACTCAGTATGATCAACAGGGAGCTGCCATATATGTCTCGCATAATAACTCCCTCAACCTCTTGTGTAGAAACGGGCAGCCAAGACCTCCTTGAGGAGCTGTTGTCTAACCTCATTCACCTGATCGTTGAAGTGCCCCTGCTGTAAGTATCTCCCTTGTGTGTGGATGTAGTGTTGAGTGTGTGTGTGTGCGAGAGAGGAAGGTTGAGTTAAACACCCCATTGTCTCCTGCATACACTAAAAAGGTCAGACATGTGAGAGTGTGATATACTGTAAAGTGACATTTTACACAGTATTGGTTGTTCCTGCTGCCCCGACCGTCCCCACGCAGCCATTTGTTAATGTCACAGTGCTAATTGTCCAAGATCACATGTTTGACATTATATTATCAGCATGATACTGTATGCACATGAAAACACTGAGCATTGGCCAATTTGCTGCAGTTTCTCAGCCCAGCCCATCGTTTAGTTTCAGTTCCTTGTTTTTAATTCGTGTTTGCTGGTTGTTAAAGTGTCTGGGATGTTAGTCATTGAGCAGCTAATGAAAAGCAGTTTGCGAAAAGTTTATTTTCATGTGTGACTCTCACTTTGCGTGCTCCACTTGCTCATCCGCTCCCCGATTCACTAACCAAGAGAAGCTGAAATCGATTATGGAAGAGGGTTGGGCTCAGATGCCCACATGTTTCCTTTCCGGAGTCCTCAGCCAGACTGACATACTGGAGCGCTGAGCTGGAAGCACGATGAACAAAGGGACAGATAATAAAATTACTTATTAATAGTGGAATTATCTCCTGCCTGCCACTCAGCCTGTCTCAGAGAGACAAAGATACAGGGTGTATGTAGACAGAATCTCCTTTGCAGTGCCAGAACAAGTTCAGAGACTGACAATCCTTGATGCAGCATCTTCCACTTTTCCTCTCTTTCCCCTTGTTTGTATTTCGTCAGTCTTGACATCCTGCCCTTTCTCTCTGTCTACTCCCTCCTTCTCTCCCGCTCTCTTCCTTTCTCCCTCTCTTCTGTTGTGTCCGGACATCAGACCCTGGCTCTTGTGTAAATCCATTCGCCTTTCCAGCATTATTCATTGTTCCAAGATTCAAGACTCTACCTGTTTTTCTTCCCTCAACCACTTTGTGGCCGTCGGCCCATTTCCTCTGTACGTGTTCCTGGTTTTTGGATGGGAATGTTATGATTCTTTTGGTATAGCTCCCCCAAATCCCTAACACACGTCTGAGCTTCAGTTTAAGTGAAACTTTTTGTGGATTAATTTCATGATCAAGATCAACCTCATTATTTTTTAGGTCGATGCAGGTCTGTCACGTACCGTTTCACTAATTAATTATTTGAGAGTGTGTATTGTTAGATTAAGTACCATAGATTTATTTAAACTAGCCTGATCTAAAAAAAAAATCAAATTCATGTTGAATAGAAAGAAATAATAAGTAACTTTGACACAGAGTTAATTAACTGGTTAAGATAAAGTTTAGGTACAATTAGAATTTTTCCACTGACAGTCGATTCATTTATTATTCAATGAGAAAATTGATTGGAAACATTTACAACATCTGTTAATACTAGCTCAGGTTTTTCCCTGGCACCTGAACCTACTGCATACACTCATCTAAACATTGTCTTATCATAAATACATTTATACCTGTGAAGTTGTGGTATGTTGTATCTAAAACTATCATTTGTTTGCTTAAACTCTACGCGCGTTCTTGTCTTTCCCGGTAGTGACATCACCTATAGCATCCTGTTTGAAGCAGTGACCACGCTGCTGGTGTTCTTCTCCTATCAGCTCTTCCACAAAGAAATCCTCCGAGATGGATTAATCTACCAGCACATCATGAAGGGGCGATGGTGAGGAGACACACACACACACACATACACCAAACAGTGATTATAACTCTTAAAACTACTTGGTTAAACTTCGCCCTTATCTTGACCAAGACAGCCTTAACCCCAAAAACAAGTTTGCATAGAAGTACAGAACGTAAAACAAACACATGAAGGTGGGATAATTTCCTAAAATTCCGACGGCCGTGTGTGTTACTCTCGCTTGCCTCTGAAACTTGGTCGTCCACAATCTGTTGACGACTTTTTTTGAACGCGGGCCCAGATCACCTTGGATCTTCTCCAGTTGAATATGACACCGTCTGCCCCAGCCTACTGTTCCTCTATCTAGTCTCTGATACAGTTTGCCTCTCTCTGTGTGCTCCCAGTCAAATCTCATCATGTTCCAAACAATGTCGGGATGTGTTATTCAGTTGATGCCAGAACACACACACAAAAAAAGAGAAGGCAAATCTAGTCAACGGAGACCTTTGTCTCCACTGTGACGTTGTAGTCTGTGACTCTGAGGGAAAGTCTGTTTTTTAAACGATAATACGACAAACTTCAAAATAAAAGCAACAGTTAATCTTCTTATATTGACCTGAACTTGGAAATGATTTGAACCCAATTTTCCTTCATTCATTGTGATCTTTAATAATGAATAAATGCAGATAAACTCTTTAACACTGGATTCCTTTTTAAAAGTCTAGCAGTGCATTTAAGATGGGTGAATGGAGGATGGAAGTAATTTTCTTTTAGGGCTCTCACAGCATAAGAGCCAAATGAGAGCACTTTGGATTAATTGCCATGGAGCCTGAAGAAAGGCTTCCAAGTAGCTGACGTTGGCAAAACAGATTAGAAGGTGATCTGAAATGGTTTTACCATTTGGTCTGGTGAGAAAAAGCAAGGCAGAAAAGTCGAGATCTTTGACATTTACATCACCAATTATATGTATGTCAGTCACCGGGAGAGAGTTGATGTGATGAGGAAGGACACTCAAATTAACACCTAATATAGACTTTATATTAATATTCCTAAGTCTTAATACAGTATGGAGTCAGAAGTGTTATTTCTGGTGAGCAGGTGACAAACACCTTCATATTTTTAAACCAGAGGAAGCCCACCAGACCAGATAACCTCTGGGCTCTTATTTTAAAAGCTGCTGCGCTCAGAATCACGTGGGTTTTCACATACAAGGAATTTACCTTGGTAACGTTAGACAATATAAAAACACACGTAATGCAGAAGTCAGGAATCATAAATAGAAAATCTAAAACAATATAAAGTATATCTGTTGTCTGCTATAGACCCTTATGTCTCAGATATTGTTGATGATGTTTTAAACCTCTTTCTATTTGTCTCTCTCTTCCTCCCAGTTTGTGTTTAACCAGTCGACTGGTGAAGACCCTGCTCTATAACTTCATCAGGCAGGAAAAATGTCCACCACCTGCAACCCACATCTTCGAGCCAAAAGACGAGGGAGGCCTGCTTTATGGTCTGGCGTCCGGGGTGGCAAGTACGAGCGCGCACATCCACACACACACACACACACACACACACACACACACACACACACACACACTCACACACAAAACAGAAGGGAACAACAAAGAAGCACAACTAAAATCCTTCCCTCATATTCATTTTTCTTGCAACCTAGATAGTAATTTTTGCAATAGTTTTGCATTTGTTCCAATAATATTGCAATATTTCCAAACTACATGGCTGATTGGTGTCCAACATTTTTGGTTTTCGGCCCCTCTGAAAATAAACCATGTCTACGCAGCTTATTTGACTGATAACATTTTCAAAAATAGACGTTAAATTCAAACGTACAAAGGAGTGTTATTGCTGAAAGCGTTGGCTCTTTTCTTTTTTTCCCCTCTGAGTCTACAAGTGAGAAAAATGATTAATCTGAAAAATGAAAGTGCGAGCCGGGTTGGCAGCCGTGGCACCGCGGATGAAAGTGATGAGTCAAAAATGTGTGTGTGTGTGTGTGCGTGTTAAATGCATGTTTGTTTGAGTGTGAGAATAGGGCTGGGTTTCCCCCGCAGATAAATGCTCTTTGTCGCTTGTTGGTGGCAGATTCCTATCAGTGAGCCATCAGCATTCACCCCAGCCTGTCTGTCTGTGGCCAGTGATCGGCCCGATGAGTTATGGTGCCCTGTCCTGTTCCGTAATCCCCTAGAGCCTGTCTGTCTGCAGCCGCCTCCCTTATACACACACGCACAGACCAACAAAGACACAAGCTCTCTTATACTCAGAGCTCAGAAACAACACTTGTTTTCTTTCTCTGTCTCTCCGCCTCGTATGCACACAGTCATCGGGGGATCGACAGAGTACACAAGTACATTTTAATTTAAGTGTTCAAAATGCGTGCGTGCACGGGTAGTGTTCTATATTAACAGTGAAATGGAGTTGCATTTCTTCATGCAGTATAGATGTATTATTTTCTCCTTGTGTGTTTGAATGTTTCTGCATTCTGGGGTCTCTAAACAGTGTTGAAACTGGATAAATTTGGTCTGGCTGGTAAGATGAGACTCGTGTGAATTCAATGAGCCCAATTGTATTCACGTGTGAAGATGTTAATCCCATACTAGCTATTTCTTTGTAGTCAGACTTAACCTCACTGTATAAAATGACCGATAGGATAATCACAGCCAATTTTTGAGTGATCAAATCTCTGTAATAAGTGATATCAACCCTATAACTGCTGCAACAACCATCAACCATGGCTATCATACACTATATAAAGAATATTTGAAAAGGTGCCTAAACAAAACACAATATTTATTACATATGTCCTGTTCTTAAATTGCATTAACCCACAACAAAAATGCAATTTTGACAAAAAATGCTCCGGAGATTCATTTATTTTGATGCTGTACAGAAATGAGTGGAAACCAATGGCTGCCTGGAGCCACAGGAGTAATACGACACAAAGCTCTAACCCAAAAAACGTAAAAACATTAAAACACAACCCGTAAAGTCTGTAAATCCACATACTGTACAATGCTCTCCATTAACCTACACTGCTACAACCTCTTCTGCTTCATCTCTTGCTTTTTATGTCAGTCAAAATCCCTCATATTAGTAGCATGTCAAATCACTCATGCCTGCACCATCACATTCATAGACGGGCTGTATTTTACCCAGAACCAAACACTGGTCACTGGCAAAGCAAAGCAGGGTTTGGATGTCTCTTCACTTGCTTTTACACACTCTGCCGTCTGAGTCTGGGAGAGTGTCTGCAGGGGGGGATTATCACCCAGACTGGCAACTCGACAAGAACTTTGCAACCTCCTCTCCTCTCCTCTCCTCTCCTCTCCTCTCCTCTCCTCTCCTCTCCTCTCCTCTCCTCTCCTCTCCTCTCCTCTCCTCTCCTCCATTTTACTCCACTCCACTCTCCCCTCTTCTATTCACCTTCACCCGACTCTTACTCCCTTCCCCTATTCTACTCCACTCTACTTTACTCCCTTCTCTCCTTTATTCTGCTCTACTCAACTTTACAATACTCTCTTCTACACTCTCCTTTCTGTTCGACTCCTCTATTCTTTTATGTAGTTTCCCTTTTAACCAATTACAATGTCTGTCTATGCTTTTAACACACACACACACACACACAGTACTAGTTCAGTCATCTGTATGCCTACAAGCAGACGCAGATAAAGATAAATCATGTGCAAATCTCATGTTCCACGTTGCTGCTGCGAAGAAGCCAACGGTAACTACCTCTCTTCCAGTGCAGGAGCAGAGGGGACAGTCTACTCTATTGACAGCCCCACAAACACGAGACACCTTGTCATGTTTATCTACGTGGATTAAATCCTCACACTTGAGAAAGGGTATTAGAAGGTCCATGTAACGTTTTAGACTTTGCTTTTTATTTTTATTCAGATAATTTGTTATAAAAAGTCTTCCTCGTCTGTGGAATGTTCTCAAGTTTTGTTGTTTGTGTTAGAAGGGTTTTGGATTGGTTTTGGGTGAAAGTGCTTTGAGCATATATTTTGATTTGTGTGAGATTATCAGAAGAGCGTGTTTGTTTATTGTCTGTACAGCATGTTTCCCCATGTGCATTTTTGGATAATCATCACGAGTTTGACATACTTGTGTGTGTGCGTGTGTGTGTGTGTGCGCACGTGTGTGTGTGTGTGTGTGTGTGTATCTGCGTGCTTGGCCGAGGCACTGGCCTGAAGCCCTGATGTCATATTTCATTCACTGTTATGCAAGTAAATAAGTAAGTAGCACATTCTGTCTGTGTCTGTTCACCGGGCGTTCACATCTGTCTGAGGCGTATGTTCTCAGCTGCGACTATGAGAAAATATTTCCCACCTCAGCTCCCTTCTCTGGTGTCTCCACAGGTCACCGAGATGTTCACAGTGGTGTGCAAGCATTTGTTGTGGCACAAGTGAAATGGAGAAGCAGATGCTTAACCTGTTTCATGGAGTTTTATAGTGTCGTTTGGTGATGTTTGTGTGTGTATATATATTTTTTTTTTAGCTACACTAGTGGCATCCTCAATTGATGGGTGTGTTCACCACTTTGGCCCAGTCAGAAATATCTCAACAACTTAACTTAAATTATTGAATTGCCTTGAAATTATGTACAGATAGTTATGTGGCCCAGAGAATCAATCTAAACATGTGATCCCCTGACTTTTCCTTTGGCATCACAGCAAGTGAAGATTTTCACTTATCCATATTCTCTATGGCTTGGATGGTTTTCAGATGATGCAGGGTGCAGAATGGGCCAAGGAACAAACCGTTAGCTTATGAAGCAGATAACATGAACTATTTTACTTTCAGTAACACTGTAAGGCAAATATGTAATCGCTATAAACAGATATATGCATATGAATGCAGAATCTGCGGGCGAGGCACAAGATTGTGGCATTGAAAGTAATAGAAACGATAGCTGATGGGCTTGAGATTGGATCAGATGTAATAAAGACATGTATAATGGCTGTGCCTACAGACTTTCATATCATACATGACTGGACTATTGGCCTTGGTGAAGGTCTGCACTCTCTGATTTCTCTCTTATTTCTATTCAGGATGTCATATGGAAAAGGGACCAAATACATTAAGCCTTCACCTTTTTAATCTTTGTAATGTGTCATAAGCATTCAGGAGTTTTGTCTTTGAATGTTTTGTGACTCTTTAGCAGCTGCATAGAGCGAATTATCGCAACAGAAGAAGTGAACATTTCTGAGATATTAACCAGGTGCACTCCAACATCATGTAGTGTGAAGATAAGAAGTACTGCAGGGAAGTAAAGTAATAATATTCCCCTAATCAACAGTCTAATAACAGCAGCATCATTAAGTGCTTCACTGGAGCGTGTGTTTGATGATGCCCATGTGATGAATCTAGATTTGGTACGAGGTCGGGATGAGGTGAAGTTGGTGTCAGGGGACAGATGTGGATTTAGAAGTGATGGTTTTCTGCCTGTGTCACAGCATTTGGAACAATGGAAGATATTTGATTGTGACGATGATGTTTTACTTTGAATACAGGAATTGACTTACAAGCAGTCATGTCTGATGAAAGCCGATTTTCTGTTGCAGAAACTTCTGTCGTGGTCTGTTTTGAGCTTGTTTTAATTGTTATTTATTATGAAGCTCATCCAGAGTGTAAATATTGTGAGGAAATCTGCAGAGATTTGTCATGCAGAGCTCTCTGAGATCAACACGAAAGGTTGTTGTGGACGCGGGCTCCAGGAAAGTAAGACCTTTTGGGTGCAGTTCTGTTGCGTGTCTCACAGTATGATGCCTTCGCTGCCCCCCGGTCCTAAAGCCAAGGTTCTGATTTCATCGTGCCGGCCCCTGTGTCCGTGTGTGACCTTCTCTTTTCCTCACTTTCCCTTTTCCCTTTCCTCCTCTTCATGTCCTCCTCCTCTTTTTCCATTGGGCGACTGGCCAGAGCCGGAGCAGCCTAAGCAGTGTAGCATTATTGGGTTTATGTGGTGGGCAGGCAGACAGGCAGAGGGAACTGAGCCAGACGGATAACAAACAGCACCCACTAAGGTAAAATAGAGCTCTGTGAGTGCGCGTGTGTGTGCGAGAGTAAGTGTGTGTGTGTGTGTGAGAGTGCAGGAAATGTGGCTGCCAGACCGGGCTCTCTGACACTGTTAGGCTAGTCACTGTGGTGCCAGTGATGAGATGAACAGGGCTCCGTCACACTTTGGCCCCCGTCTCTCTCTCTCTCTCTCTCTCTCTAGATCTTGTTTTCTCTCACACTCACTTCTCGTTCAGAGCAGTAAATGGAAAGAAGAGTATCGCGTGTGGCAGCGAGAGAGAGACCGACTGACCGGTGTAAAATGTGTCATACCTCTTTTTGTTGTTGATGTCCTTCTCTTCAAATATAAACTAATTCATCCCCCTCTTTACTGGAACTGCATACACATTCATAGGCACAGAGGCAGACTGAGTGTTGGAGTAACTCTGTATTAGTCATAAGTGTATTTAAAGGGCAAACCAACAGTGTTGCAAAGATTTCAAACAGTCCCAAGTTGTTCAAAAGAAACTCTTACTTCACACTTACTCACCATCTTACTTCATGTTCTTGATTATTCTTTGATACATATTTCAGTTTCCTTCTCAGAACAGTACAAAAAGCGGACCCAGCAGTTGGATGTCAGTGTACATGTGTTCACCTCTGCAATGTTTTGGGCTAATATCTCTGACAACTTCAAGGAGAGAGTGTGCAAATTCAGAGGCTATACCTGCTCTTCCGTCTTTTGCCACTAGATGGCAACAAATCTACTTGGCTTCCCCTCAAATTCAGTAGCTCGATCAGTGTGGACGGAGTGTAGCACACTCAACACTGGCTCTCACCAGTGCTTGTTTCGTGCTCTCTGTGTGGCTAGACGTGCAGGAGCCAGAGAGTCTCATCTGTGTACCTTGGTGTTCACGCTTCTCATACTTCTCATGACGCCTGAAAGCACCAGCACTTCAGCGGCTTCGTAGGAAATTCGGCTCCCTCTCATCCTCAAACAAGAAAAAAAAAACGAACCCCACTCCAGCTGGCCAGAAGTTCCAGTTTCTCTTTGTTCTGTGGCGCCGTCTATGTTGTTTCAAATTTCAGGTGCTGCAAACCGCCGTGCGTGACTCCATTGTGCCCGTTTTGGCCTTGATTACATCAGTCTGACTGCACATACTCTTTTGCATTCATTTCCCTATGAAGCGCATGTCAGTTTATAATCAGAATTTATTGCCAGTCGGTTTTCACGTAAAAGGAATTTTCTTCAGTATGTTGATGCATAACAATAAACGTAGAACAATATAAATAAAGGTAGAAGTCAGTCAAAGGCATGAACTGGTAACATAGAAAATTGATAATAACATGCAGAAAGGTTGAAAAGCTGCAAGCTGTGAGAGCATTTTGGTTCTTTCTGTGACTAGTCACTATGTGAAAAGTGATGAACTTACAGAGAATTATCAGCTTGAATCTGCAGTTCCTCAGTTTCACAGGAAACTTCAGAGTTTTATCGGCAGTTTTGTATCGACCTATTGTTTTTAGCTGTTTGGCCACATCTTTACTGTTTTGCCTTACTCTTACTGCGCATAGTGTCATTTTCAGCCTCAGTAGGCAGCTGTTTTATTTTAAAAACTGCTCAGAATCAAACAGCAGTCAGATACAATTAGTTGGCAGCCAAAGATCCACAGTTGGTAGAGACCAAAACAGAGCTAAAATCTGAAACATTCTTCACAAACACGACTCCAAACGAATGCTCATTTTTCTCTGTAAATTCTGGATGTGTAAATTAGCAACTGTTTGCTGAGTAGGTCACCATATCAACTTAAAAGACGATCACAACTTGTTTTTGCTCCCCCCCAAGTATCCAAAATAATAATTGTTATTGGCAATTATTATTGGTTTTATGGAATTTTGGTCAGTGTATTACAGCTGCTGTGGATAGGGTCAGCAGAAAAAACATATTTTAGCCACATAAAAAAATATAATTCAATATAATTTGTTATAAACATATATTATATGTGTTGGTTTGTCTCCAGGTGGACTGTGGAGTGTTTTCACATTAGGTGGAGCTGGCAGCAAAGCCGGGATAGACCAGGAACACAACCCATTACCTTTGTCCAATCAAAGCCTTCTGTTACTGCTGGTCCTAGCCAATCTGACAGATGGACCTGACTGGCCCAACCCCTACCGACAGGCTATCACTTGTTTCAGAAATACGCAAGGTAATAAAGTTGTTGATTTTAAAACATTGTACATGTTTGAGGGTCGTTCAGGTCTGTGACATATACCAGAATGTAATGAAATAATAAGATGAATAATCATATTTATCTCTGCCTGTGTAGACACATCATCGCTGTCCATGGAGCAACCTCACGCCTTCCAGATCAATTTCAACAGTCTGTACACGGCGCTGTGTGAGCAGCAGCGCTCGGACCAGGCTACACTACTACTGTACACCCTCCTTCACCAGAACGCCAACATGAGGACATACATGCTATCCAGAACTGACATGGACAACCTGGTGGGTGTGATCGCAACGGTGACAGTTGCGGTACAGAAAATGCAGACAAATGAATTATTCCCGTCGCAATCTCACTTTTTGTGTGTTTTTTTTTTATGGAGGCAAAAACACTTTTAAGAATGAATCAAAGCGTGATTGGGTAATCCTCCATGAAAGACATTATGCAGTTCTTCCCTGCACACATGGGCATGGCCATAAAATCCTTTCATCTAGGACCAATGCTTTGGCTCAGTAAACAGCGAGGATGTATGCAGTAGCAGCTGGTGCTATTCAGTCCGTGTGGGACAGTGCCAGTTATTCTTTATAGTGGATTGAATGTACGGAGGCATTTAGTGAATGAAAATTAGTCTTTAGCGCAGCATGTCAGATGGTATCGCATATGAGCGTGGACAGTCACATATGAGCCTCTTTCACACAGCGTAACACTAAATAATTTGGTTTTACTGGAGGGGTTTGAAAGTTGAGTTTAAGTCGTGTATATCTGTTCAGCATTCGTACCAGGTTTGGCAAGAGACTTGAGTTAATGGCGTCTAAACTAATTGCAACTGAAAACCACAAGAAATTCTTGACAGTAGGCAAACATGTGCACGAAATGACATTAATTTACAATCATATTTCGAATCTGCGGGTCAATTTAATTCTTTATGTCTGATATCAGCATGACATTTCTGTGTTATTCCCTATTTATAGCTGCTATAATAAAATATCTTCATTAGCGGATCTAGATTGAGCTTATTATGTATGGGGACTGCTAATGAGTCTAGACACTTTCTCTGCTGAGCAATAAAGCACCGCCGCACGACAGCGTAATGAGCTAACGCTGCAACTGTGTGTGTTCATCGCTCACCATGCTAGCTAATAAACCGCATTCACTCTGACAGTATGATTCTGAGAATTAAATCTTTTGCACACTGTTGTCATTAACCGATCACTTTCACCGCCTGCCCCCACCTAGAGTTTAGCAGCCGCGATCATGTAAAATGTTTTCTTCTCAAATGGCATCTGCAGCGCTGCTCCTCCCGTTTTATTGTCTCTTTTCCGTGGTACTCAGAAACACTACTATATAGTAATAAAAGATAATAGTCTGATTTTTATTGGGTCAGTTGATGGATTAAGCCTCAACAAAGCCCTCTGGCAAGTCATCAAAAGCTTCTCCCATCCAGAAATCCATAGTCATGCACACCAAAATGAGGAAAAAGACACTAATAACATTAGTGATTGTTAAGAGCTTCGACTAAAATATAAGTATTGCAGCTGATAGTGATTTGAAGAGCGGCAACAGTAGACACGGTCCAGAAGTTTGCGCACATGTGAAGCATGGAGATGGTTAATTTTATCTTTCAACCAGTGCGCACACTGCAGTGGTGGCTCTACATACTCTGAGTCAGAAATCTTGTAACGTGGATTTAATGAATGTCTCCTCTGTGACAACGCCTACGCACGTTCTCAGCCTCTCCCTCTCTTCCTCCCAGGTGTTGCCCATCCTCGAGATCCTTTACCATGTGGAGGACAGAAATTCTCATCATGTCTACATGGCCCTCATTATTCTGCTCATCCTCACTGAGGACGATGCCTTCAATCGCTCCATCCACGAGGTGGTGGGTAAACAGTTTAATACATCCTTCCGCCTGTTTGCAATAGCAATGGCAATAATTCCTGAGGTTTTCAACATCTCGGCATCCTTTCTGTGTCTCTCCCCCACTCACAGGTGTTGAAGAACATCTCGTGGTACACAGAGCGGTCATTGACGGAGATCTCGCTGGGCAGTTTGCTCATACTGGTGGTCATCCGCACCATCCAGTTCAATATGACCCGGACAAGGGTAAGTTTGGCTGCTTCAGCTCATCGCTTGTAGACACTTTCACCTACTCGCATAGAAAAGGGTACACGTTTGCATACCATCAGGTTAACGTGTGTGTTTCTGCATGCATCCTCCCTAGGATAAGTACCTCCACACCAACTGCCTGGCTGCACTTGCCAACATGTCAGCCCAGTTTCGTTGTCTCCATCAGTACGCCGCCCAGCGCATCATCAGGTGAGGACTTGCTGTAGGTGTACAAATGACAGAGCATAACAAGGCATGATAGAATATGTTAATTGGTTATTTATTCTATCCATTTATCTTGTTCCACTTGACCTTTTCAGCTCTGGTCTGACTCTAGAAAATGTATTCTTTGAAAACACATGAAGTGGTTTGAAGAGAAGTAAAGTTGTCAAATACTGGGGCAAATTGACCTTTTCTATTTGACAGTCTTTCATCCAACTAGGGATAGGTGATATGGATAAAATCCTCAATATATATATATGATCAAAGAACACAATATTAATATTTTGACATAATGAATTGAAGAATAAAACAACCAGACAGGAATGTGTGTTTTTCTGTGTATTTATTGAATGAAATACCTGACAAATCAAAATGTTGTATCGCAGTGCTCTATATAATGGTCTAATACACCTATACCACAGTATAAGTGGTATGAAAAAATCTCTAATATCATGTCTTAGTCTTGTCATATCGTCCACCAGTACACACTCTAAACTGAGCTTCCTCTCTGGCTGACGATTTGAATAAAGACAAGCGGGGTTCTAAAAAATATAATCAGTTAATAAAGTAGAAAAACGTTGCACACATCCAAACCGCTAAACGCCAGAGGCCTTCCTCGGAGCATGAATGTGAGTGTGAGTGTGAGAATGTGAGAAAGTCTGCCCAAACTTGAGCTGCTGCACAGGAGGCGATGTGCTTTCTGACATTATTGTAGTTTCATGTACTGAAATCGACGGTAGAAGTTGTGTATATCCCTCTGTTTCAAGTTTACCCATTTCTGCCTCAAGTGTCAGTCTTCAACACAATCTTTGTGTGTGTGTGTGTGTGCATGTGTGTGAGGCAAGCGAAGAAGCCAAAAGAG